>CAMTDV010000019.1:78654424-79854424 GCA_947069175.1 Scalesia atractyloides | reverse complement strand
AATGGGATCAGATCTCGATGGACTTTATCACTAAACTCCCGCGAACTCCTGGTGGTTGCGATACCATCTGGGTGATCGTGGATCGTCTAACTAAGTCTGCACACTTCCTAGCGACCAAAGAAACATATAAGATGGATAAGTTGACTCGCCTCTACATTAAGGAAGTAGTTTCTCGGCACGAGGTTCCAACGTCCATCATTTCAGACAGAGATGCTCGTTTCACGTCCAACTTTTGGCGGTCACTTCAGAAAGCGTTGGGTACACGCTTAGATATGAGCACAGCTTACCAACCTCAGACGGATGGTCAAAGTGAAAGGACCATTCAGACCTTGGAGGACATGCTTCGGGCATGCGTGGTTGACTTTGAGAACAGTTGGGAAATCCATATGCCTTTAGTGGAATTCTCGTACAACAGTTATCATATGAGTATTCAGGCAGCACCGTTTGAAGCATTGTACGGTCGCAAATGTAGATCACCAGTCTGTTAGACAGAAGTCGGTGATAGTCAACTCACAGGTCCTGAGTTGATAATTGAGGCTACGGAAAAGATTGTGCAAATCAGAAACCGCATGTCAGCGGCACGAGATCGACAGAAAAGTTACGCTGATCAACGACGCAAACCGCTCGAATTTCAAGTAGGTGACCGTATCCTACTGAAAGTGTCACCCTGGAAGGGTGTAATTCGTTTTGGGAAACGAGGACAAACTAAATCCACGGTGCGTAGGCCCATTTGTGATTTTGAAACGTATCGGGCCCGTAGCTTATCAGTTAGACCTTCCTGCCGAACTCAGTGGAGTTCACAACGTTTTTCACGTGTCCAATCTGAAGAAGTGTCTATCAGATGAAACCCTGGTCGTTCCATTGGATGAGATCCAAGTGGATGAACAACTGCATTTTGTGGAACAGCCTATCGAGATCATGGATCGTGAGGTCAAGACCCGAAGGCATAGCAAGATACCGATCGTCAAGGTTCGTTGGAACTCTAAGCGTGAACCCGAGTTCACGTGGGAAAGAGAGGACCAAATGAAAAGCAAATATCCACACCTTTTTACAGCTGAGCAGTAATCTGATGTTACCGCCAACTGAATTTCGGGACAAAATTCTTTCAACATGGGGATGATGTGACAGCCTGGGATTTCCTTGTACCATTCTAACAAACTGAACTTTTGTGCGTTGCATTCTAAACCGCGTTTACTCAATTTCGGGATGAAAATTCTTTCAACATGGGGATAATGTGACATACCGGTTTTTTTTTTCAGGTACTTTAAACGCGCTACTTTATTATTATTCATTCCTACGCTAATTTAATTCAGAGAATTAAATACGCGCTCGCAATAACTACGCTAACTTCAGTAATTAGGGAATACACGATGTTTGGGAGTTTTAACGGGTCGTATCTGAATTACGTGCTATGTGTTATTAGACGTTTGTGAATCTATTGCGTCACACTCCAAACACGTGATTAAATATTTTATAAACTTCGTGTCGCGAATAATTTTCGAGGCGTATTGTGTGTAGTTATTTATCAGGTTATAATTATCGGTTAGTAAATTCTATTTATAAGCCGAACCGAACCGAGCCTGCGAAGCGTTTCGACTTCGCGACAAAGCAAACCCAACCCGCCACCCACACCCCCTTGTGGCCCACACTCCTTGCGGCCCAAGGAATGGCCCAAACCGCCCCCGTTGGCCCCTTATGTATACATATGTATGCATGGGGTGTTAAAAAAAATAACAAACCCTAAAACTTTCCCCCTTGTGGTGTGCGACGGCAGCAGTCCCCCCTCGGTCGCGCAAACAGCCCCGCACTCTTGTATCTTTTCAAGCCTTGTCCCGGGTTGCTAGTGATGCGGGCCCAAGTGTGGAGGAGCGGGCCATGTTATATTTGGAGGCCCAAGATCGCGTGACAAATGGGGCTTCACTAAAATGGCTTTAACTTGGGCTACGGGGGTCCGTTTTGGGCGTCCGACCAGTCAAAACGATCGTGAGGAAAAAACCATTTTGTTGCTAACCGCCTTTGGCGGTTTGGTGGACGTTCGGCCCAAAAAAGGCTTATTTCTATGATTATTTTTCATTTTTATGTTTTCTTGGGCTTTTTGCCAACTTTTGTTTTATTTTAGTTTTTGGCCCGAGTGTATTTTGGGGCCCGTTTCGAATTTATAACTCTATTTATTTGATGGTTATGAGGTGATAATGGGGAGATTTCAGTTTTGGGAAAAAACAGTTTTTCACTTCAAATTCCGTGCCCTTTGGGTTGAATTTTGGGGTTGGGACAAGTTCATCACGGGTATTTGAAGAATCAACGTGATTGATACATCAGCTAGTCTCCATCTTTTAAGGTTAGGGTTTTCGATTTGGTTATGATTCATGGGATAATCTTCTGTATAATTGATTATGATTATGTGCCCGTATGATTGTTGTTATGAAAAGTGTTGTCGTGTATGGTTAGTTTGGATGAATATGTGAATCCTTGCGGTTGTGATGATATTTCGAGTATTAATGTCACACCCCGACCCGCAGCGGAATAAAAGTCGGGGCATAATTGGGTTATCACCAAAGCTCATGATATTTACTAAGATGTTTCATATTTATTAAATTCAAATTACAAACTTAAATATCCAAAAACAAAATTCATACAATTACAAAGGAAAATGAAACTATAAATTTATTCCAATGCATAAGCTGGTTTATTCTTCTAGGCCATCCTAAGTGTTTCCTGTCTCGGCTGGATCACCTGTATCATGTGTAAAAACGGGGGAGATTTTGGGTCAACAAAAGTTGGCGAGTGAACCTTGATAAAACATTGTGGACTAATTTCTTGTTTTATTTATTAATCAAAAGTCGTGCATTAATCACATGTGAGCAAACATATATATATAAACAATCACAAACCACTTTGGATGAGTATATGACATGAAATGATGATGTATTTGAGATCAAGGCTCAATCAAACGGAGCCGATCTAATGTGGCTCCTGATGCTCAACCCGTATCCCACGGGGAACTGATGGGCCTAATGAAATGCGTGCACTGAAATGATAAATTCAATCTACATATAATTCACACAACAATCAATACACATTTGATCACGGATATGATGTATGCACAAGTGTTTAAATAAAATATAAGAATAGTACGACACATGATACACCCCAAAACATGATTAAAACGGGGAATTTGTAGAGATTCACTCACTGTGGATGCGTTTCTTGATGACGATGAATGCGCATGAATATTATGATTCAACCGGCGAAGGAAAACTAACATAAATAATAACGACATGATTCGATTAAATAAATAAATTTTATTTGAGATTATTATTTTTAATTAGTGCTCTTTAATGAGATTTTTAGATTTAATTTTATGAGTTTAATGCAAATTTCTAACTTTAAAAACTTTATTTTTAAGCATTTTTAATTAATTTTTCAATTAAATAAATAAATAAAAAGAAATAAAAATGGGTTGACTTTGTCAGGTTTGACCGGGTCTGACCGGTCAGACAGCATGTATTCTATGTGGTGAGTGAGGTTCGAACTCGGGACCTCTCGTATACGTGCACGCAGCTCTACCAACTGAGCTACGTGTCTAACCCGAAATATTCCCGGTTTTAATTATATATATATACTAACTGACTTTAACCTTATTTAGTTTTTATTAAAAATGTTTTAATATGGCCGAACCGGTTGCAGAGACCCGGAATCGAACTCGGGACCTTTGGTTCGAGTGCACACAGCCTAACCAGTTGGGCTGTGTGTCTAATCTGCTTAACTACTGGATTATATTCCTCTTATATACATATTGTGAATGGATCTGAATAGGTTTTTAAAATGTTGGTTTTATTTCAGAAAGTCGGAAACATGCGCGATTCGAACCCGGGACGTGTGTTTTGTATTTGCACACAGTCCACCGCTGGACTGTGTGTCTAACCCGATTTTAATTACATTAATATACAACTTAGGCTTCGTCTTCTTCCCTAAGAATAACGCAGAACAGTGAACCCGACTGTTTTGCTTAATCGACCAACAAGCTTATACTCGATTGAAATAGAATAGAAAAAGAAAGATTAAGTAATATGATATACCAAGACAGAGAGTTTTCTTCAGATTTCCGGCAAGTTTTCGTCGGCCCTGATTTGCGATTTCCGGCTGACTGAACTGATTTAACAGTTTCGATTATTGTGTTGAGCAATTAAATTACTAATCAAGAGATAGCAAGAAAGGTTTAGATGATTATACCGATTAGGAGTAAGGCTTCGGTTCTCCGGTGATATTCCGGCGAGTGCGAGAATCTTCGGCGACGTGCTCTGAAAGGACTAAAGCTTCAGGAAGTGAGTGTGGTTCTGAGAAAATGTTTACAAGAAGTTTGGGTGGGTATTTATAATGGAAACAGGCCGATTGGTTTCGAATTAGAGGCCATGATTCGCGGTCAAAGGTTTCAATCTTCAAAGGAAACGGTCTTGACTAAAATTGAGTGTTAGGCAACGGTTATAACTGATGTCGAAATCAGTTTACGCGTTTCAGTCAAAGGAAAATAGCCATATTCGCGAGTTTCGGTTTTTCCGGCGACTGCGAGTTCTGGGCGCTCTGATTTACAGGTTTTACTTTCCCTGTTTTACTATAAGTGTTATTTGTTTTATTATTTAACACAAGTGAAGTGTGTGGCGGAGTGGTGTGGTGTGTGTGTATGTTTACGGGAGACCCGGGTTCGAGACCCGGCGTTTCTATTTTATTTATTATTTACTTATTATTATTATTTATTAATTATGGTTTTTAAATTCTAAAATGTTTATTAATTATGTATTATTTAAAATAATCTGAACAATAAATACGCAACGAACTTATAACTGAATACTTGATTATTAAACGAAGCGGGTTTTGAACCCGTTTTTCATAAATGTTACAATTAAAATCGTAGGCTGCGTTTTATCTATAAAGATCATGATATACGCTTAGGGTTTGCATGAATACTGATATATTAAATGATATCTGACACAATAACCTGCTATATATCGATACAACTAAGCGGCATGGCCGTTTAAACATGTTCTAATACAATAAAGTCGAAAACAGAAAGCTGATTGACATTTACAGCCAACTTCAGTTGGCTGTAACCTGATCATTATTTATTGAAAAGTGGATTTTTTGAAGCCTAAAACGTGTATTTTTGAAAACCGATTCAAATGGCGCCGGATTCATATTTTTCTGAGGTCGTTTGCTATTTTTAAATGACTATTTAGTGCAGCAGCTGAAGCTGCCTAATTTCGGCAGAAATTGCAGGTTGTTTATTGAGTCGTATCTCATAATCTGTAAAGAGTTAGGTCAGGAAATTTATGTAGTACATACTTTTAGATGTTCAGAAAAATCTCCAACTGTAATTTTGTCGATCGGACAAACGAGTGTTTTTAATGGTTTTTCCCGTGGACTGCAGTCAGAAAGTGACGAATCTGACTGCAGCTCAGTAAATAAATTATTATAGATAATTGGTAATCAATTAGGACTTTAAAAAAGTTTGTACAAAATTCTACAGTCTAGTTGACACCTCCTGTAAAAAAATTGGAATTTTTGGAACGTTGGTACTATTTTATAAGAATTCTCGAAAACAGCCCAGTTATGAGTGTACAAGCTGAAACATGATAACTTACATTTGTGTGTGTCTAAGTGTTGTATGAGTTATCATGTGGTTGTGACAAGTTGATTTGGTCGTTATTTCGTATGGTGACACTTTACATGCATGATTATGGTTTCGAACTGGTTATTACGTGTGCCGTACTGTGTGTTAGTTGTGCGTAGGGTTTTGTGTCAGTGTGTTCACACACTAACTTTGAATCGGTTGACATGTTAGGACGTGATTAGCGGTTCCATCCTTTACTTCTTTTGCGTTTATCTAACTGAGCAATTTAAGGTGAGTTCACGGCCCCTATTTTATCCGGTTTTGAACAACAGGGGGAGAAACATGTATACGCTCTACAACTCTATATTTTTTTACGTTATGCAAATTTAACGTCGTTAACTATTCGATAACTAAGTTAATGTTAATGTATGTTATGGTCACTAAGTAGCTTTATCACGGAAGTCCTCAACCAACTCTCCATGGTCAGTGATAGACCTAGCAACACAGAGGCAACAACAGTCAGCTTCGATCGCGAACTCTTACGTGACGTAACTCTAGGCTCGCTACCTGCATGTTAACATTGAACTTATTTACGAATCAACATTATTATTCCAGGTTAGGAATAACGGAACTATGTCGTTATTCTGGGTTAGGGATAACGGGGGAAACCAATCTTTTAAACCGAACTTGTGAACTATAAAACCTGTGAACTCACTCTTCTTTAATGTTGACACTTGTTTCTTTGCATGTTTCTCAGGATGCTAGGAGCGCTAGGTGCACCCACTTTGCATTTGATCAAGACATTTTTATCGAGTCTTTATTAACGATTATTTTTGGGATTTTGGTTTTGGCGTTTATGTTGGCGCCCGTTACTTTACTCTAATGCTTCCGCTAAACTTTGGAACTTTGGAACTTTAGAAATGACTATGCATGTTTACGATAAATGTTTTTGGAAAACGTTTAAATAAATCATATATAGTCATTCGACATTGCTAGTGTCTGAGATTCTGGTTTGATCACACGCCTCGCGGCAATACTCCGCAAGTGGAAATTGAGGGTGTGACAGATTAGTATCAGAGCCACTAGCTATAGAGAACCAGGTTTACATTTAAAGTAGAGCTAAACTATAGCTGTTACACGACACCAGACTTAGTTGGCACCGAACTGTGATATCTTGTTATGTGCTATACTATAATTGTTCTATTGTGATATACATATATATATTATATATATATATATATTGTGTTATACGCAGCTCGTACGGCCAGGACAAGCATCCATGATCCTGAAGCAAATGCTGAGACTCTGGCTCAAGACCTGGATACCGTGGAAGAACTTAGAGACTTGGTGAGATTTATGTTGGCTAGCTATCAACAAAGGATGGCTAGAGCTTACAACAAGTATGTCAGGGTCAGAAGATTTCAAGTAGGTGACTTGGTATTGAGGAAAGCATTCCAAAATACCACGAACCCTACTGATGGCAAGTTAGCACCAAAATGGGAAGGCCCCTATCTAATTGAAGCTGAGGTAGGAAAGGGGGCATATCGTTTGTTAACTATGGATGGTGACCTTCTGCCAAGAGCCTGGAATGCTGTCCACCTAAAGAAGTACTTTATGTAAGGATCAAGGATCCTCATAGAATATATGATCCTCACTTCGGTAACATTTTACTAATGCTTTCATTTGTATTATACCTCTTATTATTTATTATAAAGTAAGGATGTTGAATTTTCAACATTCAACCTTATCAAGCTTTAAGTTTTGCAGAAATTATGACAAAGGATCAAGAGGTTGGCACCCCTCTCCAAAGATTTTGGTCCCCAGCTAAGGTATCTATTACCTCCTACGGGTCTTTACCATTCACACGAATTGGGTTCCAACACCCTCGCCAGTTACGCACGTTATCTAAGTATAGTTCGAGGCAATCGGATCATTACCCGCTTTAGGGGCTGACAATTTCATTGCTGTTGGCTACATGTAGGATCCTAAGTATAATGGTAGACGTACCATACATCCGTTCCTAAGGTTGTTTTGGCATTTTCATGTCACTTACGATCGGTTAGTCGCCAGTTTGGGCCATACACCAAAAAACCTAAGGTTTTGGCATTTTCATGTCACTTACGTTGGGCTTGTCCCCAGTTTATTTGGGCTTGTCCCCAGTTTGTTGGGCTTGCCCCCAGTAACTAATGATTCTTTCATTTGATGTTTGGCTTAGTCCCAAGTTAAATACTGCTACAGGTTTACGAAGTTTAACAGCTAAGGATCGTGAATCCTAAAGTCCTATCGATTGTTATGCTTTGGTTGACACAACTGTAAGTGTTAAGGATATAGAATCCTAACTTGGATTCACTAGTACGCTCTTTCATTTGCCTTTGTTTTATTTTTGGTTTATTTATGTTACCCTTCAACCTTTGACAATAGGGTGTGTGATCCTTGATCATATGATACAAAGTCTTTAAGATAGAACTTGTTTTGGCACATATTCGGTATTCTTTTCAACAACTTATAAATTCCAAAATTATATAATAGGAATTGACCAATAAGTATAGATGCAACGATATTCAAAACGTAAAATAAGTAGGTGACACCAAAGATAGCCAAAAGATTAACGTTGTATTTATTTAAAACCCTTTAAGTGGTTATCAAAATTGCCTACCCAAGCTTCTACCAGCAAAACGTGGCCCATCCACTTGGGTTGGCAAAGGGTGTCCATACTAATGGGTCATACGTTGCATAGTTTAAAAGTGCAGGAAATAAAAGGCGGGGGGCATCAAGGGCTTCATCCTCCACAAATAGAAGGACCCATCCACCTTTGCTACCCCTATTGTTCGAAGGATCAGTGATCCTTAACTCTAAATACTATTGTTTAGTTACAGATCATCATTGTTTGAAAACAAAAACCAACAATCCTAAAAATGGGCTCCGGCCACGTCTAGAAATTTCCATCATCGCCCATTGTTGCAGCCTACTTCTTCGCTGCTTCATCATCCTTAGCTTCATCACCTTCGCCACTGCCACAGCTGCTGCCTATTCAGGATCCTTCTCACCACTTGGAGCGGCCTCAAGCATTGATGTCTCTTCTAGCTCATCATCGCCCAGCTCCTACAGCCTCTGCTTCCAAGCCTCCACCTCCCATCTAGCCTTTTCAAAAGAAGGATCCATGGCCTCCTGAGCTATCTGGATCCTGGCCTTCAGGATAGCCCTAACAGCAGAGATTTTGGCCTCGTCAGCGGCCTCCAATCGATCCTTATTCGCCTGAACTGCATCCACTATGGCCTGCTTTTCCAAGCGATTGAGCTCCCTCTCCAGCTGTGCAATCTACTTATCCTTAGCAGTGCAGAAGGCCGGAAGATCAGCAATAATTTCTTCTGCTTCAGCTAACTTTTTCTCTTGCAGGACTTGGACTTGTGCAACTTTCTGCATAATGACAATATGCAAAGATAAGGATCCTTGATCCTAAAAATTTTGTACAGCGAAGAATCAGTGATCCTTACCTCGGAGACACAGCTGTGGATGTCTTGTTCAAGCTGAAAGGCGTCATTTGGTGGTGCAGGCTCAGATGGCTTCTTCCTCTCGGACTTCGGTTTATCGCGAAGGGTCATGCCCTTGTTCCCCGGTTGACTTTGGCCTGCAGCCAGCTCCTTTTTGACAGATCGTGGGGAAATTATTCCCTCGAGTTCCCCAAGGCCAAACTTGGAGGCAGATTTAGAGGAGGACTTAGCATCACCTATGATATCAAAATCCAGATAAGTATTCATGATCAACTAAATTATTTCAAACACTTACGTATCTATATATGCATGCATACTTACTTGACATCGTGTAGGAGGCAGATGTGGTCACTTCTAGATCCTTGACCTTTGGACAGAAAGTTCTAACTGTTGTGTCTAGGGCCCAGAAAGCGGCGACTCTTTCAGCGGTAGCAGGCAAATCTCTCAAGGCAGCAAAGCTGGTCACTGCAAAATAAAATAGAAATGGATCAGTTATCCTAAAAAAAATGGAACAACAGAGTTGTCAATGGTCCTGACCTAAGAATCCAAGATCCTACCCTTCAAATTCCACTTCTTGGGAGATACTTTCCGTTGGGAATAGAATCTCTTCTGACGAAAAAGAACTGGTTTTTCCAGTTAGTATCGTTTCTGATGGTCTTGAGGAGTGGAAGGGGACACTGAGGTTTAGGTTTAAAGAGGTATCGATGGGATCCATGGGTTACCAGGTTGTATAGGTGAGGAAGCTCGTTGAGACCAAAGACCAAACCTTTTTGCTGATTATTTGTTCGAGAGTGTACAGAACTCTCCATAACATGGGCATCGCTTGGTTGAAACACATCCCGGTGTGGCTGAAGAATGTTTGGGTGAATACTGGGAAAGGATAGTTGTAGCCAATCTGAAACGGAGTGGCAGGAAAACATATCCAGGTCTCCAATTCGCAGTCACTTTTCAGCGACGAATCGAAGGGCCTAAAGATGGTTCCCTCCGGAAAACAGGGGCGAATCTGGTCGATTTCAGGGTCAGTAAAGCGACAAAGCTCTTGAGAAGGGTTTTTGAGAAGATTTTGGCTCTGGGGTGCAGTTTCAAGCTCGTGATTCTTTTGGGGAGAGGACCGGGTAGCCATTTTTTCCATGAGAGTAAGAAAAAAGATTGCAGAGAAAGAAGGTTAAGGGAGAAAGAGTATACCTGATTGCTCTCCGGTACAAGGTTTTAAAGAAAGATCTTGGTTTGCCTATATCTCTACCCTATATATAATCATCTTTGTTGCAGGCTATCTTGTCAATGATGTCACTTTTTGTAACGGATATATCCGAGTTGCAACGGCTAGTCCTATTCTAACAGAAACATGACTAATTTATTGAGCATTTAATTAGTCATGTTTGGGGCAATTGTTAGGGAGTGATTTTGATAGGCATGGATCCCTTATCCTGAGATTAGTCTGGATATAGTATCCTTAGCGGGTGGTTCAGAGAGTCTAAGGATTGAGGATCCTTACTATTAGCTATAATTGTCTAACAATTGTTCCCAATGTTTTTTAGCTTGTGATTGCAGGAACGATAAGAGTCAAGACTAATTCCAAGCGGGAATCTCGCGGAATATGCCATTATTCAGTACGTGCATAGGCTAGTGACCGTTGGTGGAGAACGTGGATGCATGGCTGAAATTTCGGATAGTTAGTTCATTGAGATTAGCTAGATATTTAGTGGGATATTGAGCTTGATAGAGGACACGGACACTTATTCGAAACACTACAACACTTATGATACTCTCTATCGTAAACACACACATACACGCTAGCTTACATTGTACCAAGCTCAATATCATCCAAAGTTGTAATCTTTTGTGTTGAATATAACCGGTGATCGGTAGTTTCCATCACCCGAGGTTTTTATGCCGGCGATCTACTAGTGATCAAGGGTTTTTCCTCGTATAAATCCCTGTGTTCATCTTTCTAATTTCGTTTATACATTCATTTAACACATCAAGCACTCAACCTCACAATCAAAGTTTGGTTACATTATCCTTAATCAGATTTTTAACCAAAACATCTGACATATCGAGTTCCCGATTGATCTCGTACCGGGTGCTAACCCCGTTTCCAAATCCCCTTATCGCTTAGCACTATCCGAGATATAGGAATTGTCCAACCAATTGCAGGAACCCTTGGACAATGGATTATTTTGACCGAGTTACTCACTGTGGGAAGCTCCGATTCTTTTTATCAAGAAGAAAGATGGATCCTTCCGAATATGCGCCGATTATTATGAAGTGAACATGCTAAAAGTCAAGAATTGTTACCCTTTTCCGATGATCTATTCGATCAACTTCAAGGAGCAACATGCTTCTCAATTATTGGTCTCCGATTCGGTTAACATCAACTCAAAGTTCAAGAAGAAGACATCACCAAAACCACTTTTCAAACCCGCTATGGACACTACGGTTCATGGTTACGCCTTTGGATCTAATCAATGCACCCGCAATATTCATGAACCTCATGAATCACATTTGCAAACCCTCCTTAGATCAATTCATCATGGTCGTCATTGACGATATATAAGTTTACTCTTCAAACAAAGCTAATCACGAGATAAAGAAAATACACGGCGTATAGGCCTATATGCGGTGTATATAAAGGGTCAAAAAGACTATTTTACCCCTGGTTTAGGGGCTATACGCAGCCCAAACCAGGGGTAAATTTGGCTTTTTAACCCTTTATATATGCCGCGTATAGGCCTATACGCGGCGTATATAAAGGGTGGTTATTTTCTTTCTTCTTTTTTTTTACGATGCACTTTTATACATTATCTATTGTTTTAGCAAAGTTCTATAATAAATACTTTAAAAATAATAAAATAACAAACATTGTTAAGTATCATATCGTATAGTATAAGTCTCGTATAAGGTGGTTTTTTAAAAAACATTTTTATACAATATTTATGGTTTTAGCAAACTTTTTATAAGAAATAAGTTAAAAAAATTGTTAAGTATTCTATCCTATAGCATAATATAGGTCTCGTATAGGCCTACGGTTTTAGCAAACTTTTCATATAGTGTAGTATAAGTCTCGTATAGGCCCATACGTGTAGTATAATATCATATCCTATCCTATGGTATCATATCGTATAGTGTGGTATAGGTCTTGTATAGGCATATATGTGTAGTGTCGTCTCATATAGTCAGTCCTATATGTGTAATATCATATCATATTGTGTAGTATAAGTCTTGTATAGGTCCCGTATAGGCTTATAGGTCTGGTATAGGCCTATGGATGTATACATGATTTACGATGCACTTTTATACATTATTTATCGTTTTATCAAAGTTCTATAATAAGTACTTCAATATATAAAATAAACAACATTGCTAAGTATCGTTTAGTATAGTATAAGTCTTGTATAGGTCTCTTACATACATTTTTATACAACATTAAGAATCTTTGTACGTTACTACAAACATCGTATCGTATAGGTTGGTATAGGTCTCGTATTGACCTCGTATAAGCCTATGAGTGTGATATCATATCGTATAGTGTAGTATAGGTCCCATATAGGCCTCATATATGCATATATGTGTAGTATCGTATAGTATAGATCTCGAATAGTATAGTATAGTAGGAATATACAAGACCTATAGGGGACCTATACGAGACTTATACTACACTATATGATACGATACTATACCATATAATATGATACAATACTATAGGTTTAGTTTAGGTCATGTATAGGCTTATAGACCTCTACAAGACCTACATGGAATCTATACGAGACTTATACTATACTACATGATACGAATACCAAACTAAACTATACGATCTTATACGATACGATACTATAGAATATGATACAACACCTGTATAGACCTATAGGTGTAGTTTAGGTCCCGTATAGGCCTATAGGCGTATACAAGTCCTATAGGGGACCTATACAAGTCTTATACTACACTATTCATTGTTTTTGAGTTTATATACGTCTATACAAGACCTATACGAGACTTATACTATACGATTAGAGGTGTTCTTTGGTTTTTTTAATCGGGGTTCGGGTTTTTCGGTTCGGATTTTTCGGGTTTTCAAAGCTAAATATTTAACCCGATAACCGAACCATTCTAGGTTCGGGTTCTTCGGTGTTCGGGTTAAATGGTTCGGTTAGAACGGGTCGAGTTAGATCAGGTTTCGGGTTAGAAAATGAACTAGTTTAACATAAAAATACAACATTTAAAATTTTAAAATATCAATATTAGTTATTAGTGAACACTATAAAAATGATTTTATAAACAACTCTTGTATGTCGGATATTGAATATATGGAATGTAGTATGTATATGCTTTGATTTAAAACTTTCAAAAATTAGAGCTATGGATGGAATTCGTGAATTAAAATTTTTAGAAGATAGTGATTTAAAATTTTTATAAGATCTGGTTTGCTGCACATTGAAAAAAAGGATTTTAGGTCATTTGAAATGGCTATGTCTAGAAAATATGCTAATTGTTTTAAATCTATTTCGGGTTTTTCAGGTTAAACCGATTATTCATTATTCAACCCGTATCCATAGAACTATATTCAAGTTCGGGTTTACGTTTATTCGGTTATGGGTTCTTCGGGTTTCATCTACTTTGGGTTCGGGGGAATACGGTTTCGTGTTGGGTTTCGGTTAAAAAAGACAGCCCTATATACGATAGAATACCTAACAATGTTTTTTTATTTATTTAAAAAAAATACTTATTTTAAAAGTTTAACAAAACGATAATTGATGTATAAGAATGTTTCTTAAAAAAACACCCACCCTTTATATACGTTGTTGCGTATAGGCCTATACACGGCGTATATAAAGGTGCAAATTCTCACATAATATCAGATATTCTCTTGAAAATTGAAAAATGTGGCTATATGCCGCGTGTAGATCTATACGTAGGTATATAAAACTTGGATTTGATCTGCAAATTGGCGTTTTGGTGTGCAAATATGTACATCCTTTTCATTTGATCAAGTTTGGTTCCATTGAATTTTTTTAGTGAGATATCATAACTGATTCAGTAAGTTTGTTTTCTAGACCCTAAAATACCAATTTAACACAATTTTAATCCTAAAATATATATTGAGTTAGTAAATACGAAATTTCTTATTATAAGACAGCGGGGTGGGGGGGGGGCTTGGGTTGGGGGCTTTGCTCGACATGTGGCGAGTGTGAGGCCCATAAGATAATTCTTGAAAAAAGGGATGTAGGGTGGCATGGCCAGCCATGTGGATTTTGATATTTTTTTTAACTATTTAAAATTTCATCTAATTAAATTAACACACTAATTAAAATAGAAGATTGCATTTAATATTTTTAAAAACCCTACAAATAAAAAAAAAAAGCTACATAAAATTAAAAAAAGCTAAATAAAATTAAAAAATTAAAAACTTCATGATTATCCATGTTATATTTTTCCAAGATTGCTTGTTTTATTTGCAACGTAATTTCCAATTCTTGACGGGCATGGCGAGAAATTTCCATATCTTCGAGTTTTTCTTTTAGAGATAATTTTTTTGTTGTACGACGCTTGGATATTTTTCCTCATTTCGATCCTTTGTTGTTGGATGAAATTAAATGTTTCAATTTTCGTGCCAAGTTCTTTCAACTGGTCGGTGTACAACCCTTTACCCGAGGCCGAACCCG
Source organism: Scalesia atractyloides (assembly GCA_947069175.1). Classification (NCBI taxonomy): domain Eukaryota; kingdom Viridiplantae; phylum Streptophyta; class Magnoliopsida; order Asterales; family Asteraceae; genus Scalesia; species Scalesia atractyloides. The sequence goes on along the minus strand of CAMTDV010000019.1, from coordinate 79,839,665 downwards.
ATCTAGCTCTTTGAATCCTCTTTTTTGACGTGTCTCTGCCGAGTGGACGGGAAAGAGAATCATCCAAATTAAGATCAAGCTCTTGTTCACGAGCATTAGGCTGAGCTTGGGATGGGGGTATTCTTGCCCTTTTGGATGAATTTGACTCGCTAGTAGGAGGGACTCTCGCCTATTTAGAAGCAAACCTACATACATCCCAACGATGCATGTACTTGAATTCATTCTTCTTTCTCTCTGTATGGTAGCATGGCATTCTTGATAAAGTCGGCCTCGGTTTCACCGCTCCTTGGCAACGTCATTTCCAATTCTTGGCCGTGTGTAAGGGGTATTTGGGTGGGTTTGGTGGTTGATGCTTTTGTGGCGAGCTAGGGTTCGGGTTCTCTTGGTATCCAAAAGGGTTGGTTGGGTCGTAGTTTCGGTTAAATGGATGCATTGTAGAGGATTAAGTGGGTTGATCTTATAAAAAATATAGAGATAGAAGAAGTAGAGAAATAGAGAAGTGGTAAAAAAACGAGTGAGTATTTATAATGTTTAAAAAGGTAATATATTTTTTTAATTAAGTAGCCGTTGGGCAACGGCTAGCCAAACGGTCATCTCTCACCAGCCACCTCATCTCTCCCCCCGCCCCACGCCAGACTTCAAACCTACGCTAGCGAGGCAACGCCATGGCCAACGCTGGTCCGGTGTGTTTTAGTCAACGTTGCTTGGCAACCCCGCCCTAACCAACGCCCCACATCCCCTGGTATATCCCCTGGTATAAATGGAAGAGTTCATGATCACCACATTTATTGCTCTTTTATACTTCAATTGACTAGCTCATTTGACGGGTTGTTGTATAATTTCCTCTTCTTCATGACAATTGTCATTTTCAATAGCACTATATGTCCCCTTTTGAATTTATTATTACTGGAATAAATATCATTTTACAAAGAAAAAAGAAATTAAAAGATTACGAGTAGAATGCAAGTTCAAAGAAAACACAAAATTTGTAACTTTTTTTTCCTTCAAATACTTCATTCTTCAATTAATGTAATGCATGTTTTTATCAATAATAGTGATCAATTTACAACACAAGTTAAAGCACACGGTTTAAACAAGCCAATGACTCCTTTATTCCATAATGATAAAATGTAAAACAAAGAAATAAGAAAGATTATTTTCAAGATGATGCATTCTAAGACAGGAATGACCATCCAGACCCAGTAACTTTGCTTTGTGCTTCTGAATTCGGTCCAGCCAATGTTCGTAATGAACGTGGCTACATGATTGTAATTAGGTAGGTGATAATCCCTCAAAAGGGCACCTCCTGGTTACCACGTTTGATTGGTCAATTGACGGGTCAAAGTTATATTAACAAAAGTCAAACTGGGTCAGGTTGGGAAATAAATTCATATATGATAATGTAGGTGTTATAAAATCAGTTTTTACCTTTTAATAACTTGGTAATAATTATTAGAACATGTGTAAACATGTTCGGCTCGTCAAATCCTGGTCTAAGGTCGGTTCGCAACCGAAAGTCACAAAGTTGACTTTTACTTTGACTTTCGGTTCTGACCCGAATTAGCAACCTTAGTCACTGATTCTAAGTTGCATTTTGACCATGTTAGGTTGTAGTATAACCCTCTGGAGCTCTATTACATGGTCACATAGTAATCCGAGTATGTATGCAAGTATCCGTTAAATATGCCATACTTTGCTAAAATGCCCTTCATGCTTAAAATAAGGTTTTAAATGCAAATGGACATATGAATGGCTTGTAAACTGATATGATAAAAGTTTAACTTCTTTTTAGGTTAACATTCTGGTAATAAACTGAGTTTTGATTAAATAAGCGTGATTTACGCTTTAAAGTGACCAAATCGCCCTTTGGCGTATAAAATGACTTAAACATAATTTTGACACCAAAACTCTTTACCTACTGATGTAATATCATAATTAGGATTATTTGGGATACCTATTCAGATTATAAACTGAGTTTATACGCAAGTTCATGTCATAAGTCCTTAAATGACGATATTGCCCTTACGACACCTAAAATGGATTTTAAACATCTTTAAGGAACAAACCTATTACCTACTGATGTATTATATTATATAACATATTTTCTTCATACAAACCTGTTCATAACATCAGTTTCACTCAAATACCATTTGAATCGTCAATTAGCGACTTAATCGTCGTTTCGGCGCATAGTATGGTTTAAAACCATATTAGAGCATCAAGACTTCATACCTACTGATTTCAAAACCTATTTTATATATATTTACAGTAGGTACATGATCTAAACTCAGATTCTCGAATAATTCGTCAAGTGATGCGTGAAATGACCAAAATGCCCTTTCGAGGCATAGTTTGGTCTTAAACTATAAACCACACGTATACTTGATATCCTACTGATATAACATCATAAATGAACCATTTTTATAGAATGTTTATGACCACAACATCAATTTACTTGCAAGCTCCTTTTATTAGTCATGAAATGACCAAAACGCCCTTTTAAGGCGTAACTTGATTTTAAAACCATAACGGGCAAACATGTTGATAGCCTATTGATGTTATAACATGTTTTAAATATAATGGCTTATGGAACTTGTATACGACTCATCCGGTTACCTGGTTTCGCTTATATGCGTATGGTTAAGCCTACGTGACTAGTTTACGTAGTTTAACCGAAATGAGTTTAACCTTATCATTTTTATATCAAAATCTAGAATGTAATATGTTTACCCATATTAAAACAGTCTTAGTACTTGTCAGGTTTAAACTACATTCTATTCCAGTCATGCTTAATCTAGCGTTTAGTACCGTAAATATCTTTTAAGCTAGCCGGTCCGAGTCTAAGATGTAGATAGGACCCGTTAGCATTCTAATTGGTTAATAATACCATCATTCTAGTCTAAAGCCTTCCGGTAGATTGTCATCTAAGCTTACTTTTTGAATTATCGGCTGAGTTATTTATCTTATTGAAGAATAGCTCAGGTAAATATTTTAACTTATTTTCCCTATATGGGCTTGGGATACGGTATAATAATACCGCTTGGTCGGGTATGGGATCATGTTATCGGATTGTGATTTGCTAAATCTTCATAACCCGTTTTATTCTGTATTATTTGATAACTTAAACATTGGGGATTAACAGGACGTGTCTGGGATATCATTGGCTCATTTAAGTTATTAATGGTCACGACCTTAAGCGTGGGGTGTAGGCATACACCTGTCAGATGCTAATGCAAATAAAATATTAAATCCCATTGGTGAATTATTTAAGTGGCGTGTCGGTTAATCAGGTAATTCGGTTTCTGCACTGGACCCCATATGTATTGACAAACATGTAAAACTGTAAAAAAGGTTATTTTGAACTATCTCAAGTTATTTATAAAATATGCCAAGTGCACCTAAAACCATTTTCGGAAATATTTTCAAAACGAGTCGGTTAGTAGTATTTACCAGTGAAAACTGACGTATTTTCAAAAGATCAAGTTATAGGTGGCAACACGCAATAGATCGGGAGCTGCGCTATAGTGACCATAGAGGATTTTGCAAATCCCTAAGTTGCTTAAAGTCTGTTGAACAATGTTTTGTATACATTTATTTCGATCTGCCTATGGATCTTTTGTTACAAGCCTTGTAATTTATTTATGAACTTTGAACACTCAGTTTGTAATAGTAATTTAAATCCAAGACTTCTGATGTGCTGTATTTGTTATGTTATGATGTTATCAACCACGTCACGATATTCCCCATCCGGGCCCACCGGGTACACATGGAAATTTAGGGGTATGACAGGTTGGTACCAGAGCCAACGTTCGAGTGAATTAAACACTAGCCTTTTGTGTTAAATCTCGAAAATACACAATAGCACATTCCTTAGACTTCCGAGTCTAGGATTTGACCTAGGAGTACTCATTTCATTATTAAGTTATTATTATTGTTTGCTTTGTTTTAATTTGTTGTTGAAGCAGGAAAAATGCCACCAAAATTTAGGCGCGGAGGCAAGGGCAAAGGTCCCATGAAGGGCGGACCTTCTATGACAGGACCATCTTTCAGACCACCTTTCAGACCCTCTCTAGCTGGAGCATCTAATGTGCATGATCACAACCCTTACGAAGGATCCGAAGACTCTTTGTCTCCATTTGAACCATATAGACATTCCATCTCGCATGAATACTCTCCACCTCAATCACACTCCCAACATTCTTACCATTCACACCCTTCCCACCAATCACACCATTCTCATTCTCATTCTCACCAAGAGTTCTTTAACTTTAACTTTGTCAACCCCGTTAACCATCCCTCACCTGAAACCCTTCCAGTCGACTCGCCAGCACATATGGATGAGGATTCTTATCCGGAGGAATTTCCGCAAACCGGATCATATGGTCATCCCATCGAGCTGTCCAGTGGCTCAAACTCCTTGGCAGGATCTCCATATCGAGGTCTTGATGAGTATGAACAAATACGGGCACAGTACGTGTTCGTCAACACTCCCTCCTACCACAGCATCCCCCAACATCAAGCTGATGACTGTCATCAGTGTCATGCAAAAACCAACTAGCTCTGTAGAAAGGGTAAGTCGGATATCAAACCAGAGGAGGATTGTGGAAAATGTAATAATGCTGAGTATTAACTAAAAACTTAAAAAGTAAATTCTTGATTGATTGATTTGAGAAATAACTAAATTACGAACTAAGAAAATGAGTTTTTTTATCAATAAGAAGAAAAATGGTTCCTCCGGCATTCAGGTTTTGCAGTTAAATACAATTATGTGTTCAATTGAAACCACCTGGATAGACATAGATGTTAAACATAATTAATCGATTGTGATAATCAACGACTAAGTACTCTGATCAATACATAACGAGAGGTTATCAAATAATTATTAATTGCAATTACCAACCTTAATCCCCTAACAAATATATCCCAATTACTAGAACTCTCGAGAATTGAATGATCAAGAATCAAGGTTTGAATAAAAACAATCGTTTACAATCCATTAATCAAATCAATGGTGAAAAGCATCGAATGCTTAGATCACCAAGTCAAAACAACTGTTACGAACACATAAAAGTACTAACTTACAAAAACATTCCAACCGTAGGAAACCAAAAGAGTTTAGCCACTCATCTCACAAGTGAAATCAACGATAGATTGAAGAATAGATGAACTCATGATCGTGGTTGATGAATCGGTGTGTGGAATAATGAACAGTTGAATGAAAAGCCTTGAACTTAGTGCTTGAGAGAGCCAATTTTCGTCCTTGGAAGCTTAGATATCCCAAGAGGCTTCCCAAAACCCTAAATATATAAAAAAGAACTGAATTTCGCGTTTTTTCGTCAATCGGGCCGTCACCGACGGTCCTGGACCGTCAGTGATGGTCAGAAGATGTTGTTATTGTTGCTGGACTCAACCGTCAGTGATGGTTAGGGGACCGTCACCGACGGTTCCCGGTTTCTGTTTCTTTCTCGCTAACACATACAGTCACGTTCTGCCACCGTCGGCGACGGTCGCGACTGATGATGCCCTTTCTCCTTTGTTTCAACTTTCTATGAATGACAGGAAGGCCCCTGAACTTTGAATATTCCATTTCCTCACGTAATGAAGTGCAAACCACTCTTTGATTAAGACCCGAATGGCCCCTAGACTATGCCAATTCACGCGTCTTGCATCCATACATCCCGTAACCAACCGAAAAACTTCTGAATCACACTTCAAGCTTCACATATCAACCATGCACATTCCACTTGCACTTTTAACTCTCGTAACTTCACCAAGTTACTTGTTTTACCTGCAAAACAACTAAATCTCGTAGTTAACATATTCTAGGCAAGTAAACACACACCACATGCACAAAATACATCATTTAACCACTTTAACACTCGGCTTTCACCCTCTACATCACAAGCCCCATCATCACATCCCCCGCAAGAGGATGTAGAGATCCAGCAGGTGGATCAACCTCAGCCACCACCCGAGTCATCATCGTAACCACGCCGAAGGCGTGGTGCACGCATGTCAGTGCGTGCTGGTCAAAGGTCGGCTCGCTACCACCTTTACCACCATCTTACCCTATCATCCCCGAGGACCTACAAATGGGTGGGCCCTCGAACACATCACCAATGGTGGAACCCCCACCACAACCAGCAGTTGAGCCTCTACCTCAACTACCACTACCACCACAGGATTTTGCCAACCCAATACCTGCTTATACAGGCCCGTCTGGGTTTAGCTCGGTCGACCCTCCCGGCTTGTATAACTACATCCACCATGGTCTAGAGCAGGATCCTTATTACAATGCAGTTATTCGTAATAACCTTTATCATTCCTCTTACCCTAATTACCCACCTCCTTACTCATCTTATGCTGCTACTGGGTATCCACCCTATGGATATCCATATACAGTTGCGCCTCAGCCGCAACCACCTCCACCTCAGCCTCAACCCCAACAACAATTACCACTTGAGGCTATAAATGAGGCCTAAGATCGGGTCAGGGAAATGCAGCAGCAAGTTAAGAAGTCAAGGAAAAAAACAACCAAATTTATCAAGAGACTCTATAAAGCTGTGAAAGGAAAGAAGGATGAGTAGTTTGTGTTTTCATTTATGTAATTTTAAATTCCAAAAGTCCCTGTGAGGACATTGTATTCCTTTTTACCCCTGCATAGGTATGTTTTCTTATGTAGTCCCTGCGCGGACAAATTTTGTACTTAAAAGACCTCTTTAAAGGCAAAAATATGTAATCCTTATCATGTTAGTGGAATTTCAAAGTTTTGCCTCATTGTGCAATCTTATTATCTCTTTTATTCAGCGAGTGTCTCGATTTTAATTCGATTTTATTACTCTGCTATAAAATTTCATAAAGATTTTCTTGATGGTTTACACATGCCAAGTGATAAGGTCACATTAATTGGTAAAAGTAAATGGTAGTTAAGATAAAAATCTTCTACCATGATAGTTAAGGAAGATCATCCCTTCTATCTGGAGGCTGTGAACCATGTTCGAACCTTCAAGCCTCTATGGTCAATTTGACCATGGCTAATCTGTCAAACCATTTTAAGACATCATTCTAGGTTAATATTCAAGTAATATTAACATTGCTGGAAGTGTGTCATGAGAAACCACACTAGCCATCAAAATTATTCGAGCTACGATTGAATTATCATAATTCTAAATGATCGGTGCGATCAAGACAAATATCATCATTTTGATAATAAATCATTTAACACCCAATGGTGGTGTATTACCTACGGGTTATAATATAACATCCATTAGTGATGTAGTGCCTTTAGGCCATATATATCATGTCCATTAGTGACAGTGACAGTTTTAGCCTTTGGCTCTCTGTCCAAACCTTATCTAGTCTTCGTGACAAAGGTCTTTTTGATCAACTTCAAGGTGCAACTTGCTTTTCCAAGATCGATCTTCGTTCCGGTTACCATCAACTTCGAGTCCTCGAAGAAGATATCCCTAAAACCGCCTTTTGTACTAGATACGGTCACTACGAATTTGTAGCTATGCCATTCGTTTTAACGAATCCGCGGTCTTCATGGACTTAGTGAATCGGGTGTGTAAGTTATACTTGGATCGCTTTGTGATCGTGTTCATAGATGATATTCTCATCTATTCTAAGACTCAAGACGAACACGAACGACACCTCCGCCTTATCCTTAAATTCCTTCAACGTGAACAACTATACGCCAAATTCTCCAAATGTGATTTTTGGCTAAAGGGAGTTCAATTTCTCGGTCATGTTGTGAACGAGAAGGGCATTCACGTCTATCCCGCAAAGATCGAAGCCGTAAAGAATTGGATCGCTCCAAAATCCCCGTCCGAAATTTGTTCTTTCCTTGGTTTAGCTGGTTATTATCGTCGCTTCATTTGGAATTTTTCAAAGGTCGCGGTTCCTCTCACGTCTTTGACCCAAAAAGATAAACCTTTTGTTTGGGGTCCCGAACAAGAGGAGTCTTTTCAAACACTCAACGACATGCTTTGTAATGCTCATATTCTCGCTCTTCCTGATGGAAACGATGATTTTGTCGTGTATTGCGATGCTTCGAGCCGAGGCCTGGTTGTGTTCTTATGCAATGGGACAATGTTATCGCTTACGCTTCAAGACAACTCAAGATTCATGAGAAAAACTACACTACGCACGACCTTGAACTTAGTGCAGTTGTTTTGCATTGAAGATATGGCGACACTACCTGTATGGTACCAAGTGTGTGGTCTTCACCGACCATAAGAGCCTTCAGCACATCTTCAATCAAAAAGAACTCAACTTGCGTCAACGTCGATGGGTAGAGTTGCTCAACGACTACGACTGCGAAATTCGCTATCACCCTGGTAAAGGGAATGTTGTAGCCGATGTCCTAAGTCGTCAACCTCATGTGAAGAGCCTCCACTGTTTCCAGATCCTAAGCAATCTTCAGGATCGAATTCGTAAGGCCCAACACTCATCCATCAACGAGAACAACTTATACAATGAGATGAAATGTGGTGCCGAAGATCAACTCCCGTCCAAAGCCGATGGTATGTTATACTATCTCAATCGAGTCTGGATTCCGAATCGTGACAACCTTCGTGACTTCTTGATGAAGGAAGCTCACAAATCCCGATACTCAATTCATCCTGGTGCCGACAAGATGTATCAAGACCTGCGTACGTCCTATTTGTGGCCTGGCATGAAGAAGGATATCGTTCTTTATGTCTCGAAATGTCTCACGTGTTCCAAGGTAAAAGCTGAACATCAACGCTCCTCGGGCTTACTCGAACAACCAGAAATTCTCGTCTGGAAGTGGGAGAGCATCTCTATGGACTTCATTACCAAACTCCCTCGCACGTCCTCTGGTCACGACAACATCTGGGTCATCATTGACCGTTTGACCAAATCCGCGCATTTTCTCCCCATTCGTGAAGATTATAAAGTCGAGAAATTGGCTCGTATCTACACGGATGAAGTCATTTGTCGTCATGGTATCCCCATTGACATCATCTCGGACCGTGATGGTCATTTCACCTCGCTCTTTGGCAAACCTTCCAAAAAGCTCTCGGTACTCACCTAAATCTTAGTACTGCTTTTCATCCTCAGTCTGATGGTCAAACTGAGCGTACTATTCAAACTCTGGAAGATATGCTTCGCTCTTGCGTAATCGATTTTGGTGGCAATTGGGATTCACATTTACCGTTGGTAGAATTCTCATACAACAAGAGTTATCACGCCAGTATTCAAATGGCTGCGTTTGAAGCATTATATGGTCGGAAGTGCCGATCGCCTATCTGTTCGCACGAGATTGGTGAACCTCAACTCACCGGTCCCGAACTCGTACAAGAAACAACAGACAAGATCTTGCAAATACGTGATAACCTACTCAAAGCTCGAAGTCACCAAAAGAGTTACGCTGACAAAAGGCGCAAACCCTTGGAATTCAACATTGGTGATCTAGTACTCCTCAAGGTATCCCCTTGGAAGGGTGTAGTTCGTTTTGGCAAGAAAGGTAAACTCGCACCTTGCTCCGTAGGTCCTTTCATAATTCTCAAAAGGATTGGTAAGGTTGCGTATCGACTGGACCTGCCTGAAGAACTCAACAACATTCACCCTGTCTTTCACGTTTCGAATCTCAAAAAGTGTCTACCTGAAAAAGGACTTCAAGTCCCACTCGAAGATCTTCAAATCAACGAGACCTTGCACTTCATGGAGAAAGCCTTCGAAATCATGGACCGAGGAGTCAAGCAATTGAGGCGCAGTCGAATTCCTATCGTCAAGGTTCAATGGGAAGGTAATCGTGGCGCAGAGTTTACTTGGGAACTCGAAAGTGATATGAAGACTAAGTATCCGCATTCGTTTGTTACATCTTCCTAAATTTCGGGACGAAATTTCCTAAGGGTGGGGAGACTGTAATGCCCTGCTTTTCACACTTTCTATTTTTTGCAAGTCTTATTGTACTTTCCATTTTGGGAAACTTTCCATCTTCGGAAACCTTGTACTTGTAACGTTTATCACTTCAACTTGTAATCCGAGACACCGATCATAATGAAAGTCATGTTTAGTATCATTATGTTCAAATTATACTTATTATGCCCAAATTATACTTGTAATTACATATGTAGGACCCTAATTCGAAACTATGCGATAATACGTGAACTTAACCGATTTTAACGCATTTACATGCCATACTTGTTCTTAATCGACAAATTTCATGTCCAACACTTATTATACAACATTTTATACTTATAAACCCCTTAAACACAATGTTTATACTTGCGTTACTTATACGTACGAATCTATGCTTGAAAACATGATCATTCACACCCTAAAATGGTCCAAAAACACTTAACCCCTTAAAGATATGGGATATATGGACAAAACACCTAAATCCAAGGATTAAAATATAAAAATTTTCTTCTGATAAGCCTTACAGACCGCAAGGCTTCTTGCTTACTGTCACACCTCAAATTTCACATGTGGAGTTCTACCACGAGGTGCGTGACAAACCAGGATCACAGTTATTAGTCATATTCAATGACCACTATATGAGTTAAAAAAATTATGTTTGCTCATTCGTAGAAAATAATGTTTATACCAATTGAGTTGCGGAAGCGTAAATAATTACAAAACTAAAATAGCTAATGTAATTAAAATAATTCTAAAAGTTTGGTGAAATCAATGCGACTCCGAAATGCATCCTAGTCCTGATGTGTGCTACCTTAGCAACCTGAGAAAGACATGCAAAAACAAGTGTCAACACAAAATGATGAGTGAGTTCACAGGTTTTAAGTTACAGATATAAAGTAAGTTGTTTCTCAAGCGTTTTCCACTGTTTCAAACCCGAAACAGTGAGTTGCAGTGTTTAGCAGTTACTTGTTATGTTTGTAGGTAGCTATCCTAAGTCATGTCAAACAAAGAGTTCGATCCGAAGCTGACGTTGCTGCCCCTGTTGTGCCAGGTCTATCACCAACCATGGCTAAGTGTTAGGCAAATTCTACACCCGTGACCATCAACGTTCGGTCTAACTGGCGCGACCAGTAAGAGTGGGGCTTGTCGGGCCAGTAGTACTACTAAAAATTCCCTCGCTATAATCCAATACTAACGGCATCGTAAGTTTTAAGGGGACTGACATGTGATATAGTGCTACTTTGTGACCATAACTAATATAACAAAAACTCTAACAGTTGTGACGTTACCTTACCGTAACGTTATGACATTACTTTACCGTAATGTAGTGCATGCTTTCTCCCCCTGTGTTTAAAAACATTTAAAAGAGTAGGGCCGTGAACTCACCTTAGGGTGCGTGTTATATCCAAAGGTACTATGTGTCGAAGACACAAACTGGCACATCATGCAATTATTCACCAAGACATTCCCTAATAATTGCAGCATATCATAAGTACCCAATACTAGATTAAAGTTGTTTCACGTGTGGTTGAGCTCTACTGAATTCGTTAAACGAACGACCCGATGGTATATTTGTTAACCCTAAATCTAGGATTCCCTTGAGGGCGTCTACAAGAATGCACGTATGTTCATATGATATTCGTCTATCATATAATGTGTATAGATACGTATATATATCCATACCAAAAATATACCTTCATAATTTTTAAGTGTGGATACAAGTAGTCGAATGATAAACCAAGAGATATACTCGCAACTTGTTTATATTCGTCAAAACAAATATATTTATATAATTATTTTAAGTTCTCCATTCGATACAATAATATCTCAAAAAGCTTATGTTTATTTGATATAAATTTAATATGTTAGGAACCTCGTATTTAACGTTCAAAATAAATATAAGTGATTATTTTTGTTATACATAATGCCCGAATTAATCAAGACATTAATACTAACGTTTTAAAAAGAATCAGTTTAGAAGTTTATTACGTATTTTATATTTTTTTTAAAAACCGGGCAGAGTCTCCTTTGTTTTCAGACCAACCCGACGACACATGTCGTCACCTATTCCCAATAAACAAGTATCCAATATTTAGCAACGCATTTTATACACAAAATATCAAATTCCAAGTTTGTTATATGCCCCAAACTTAAATTACATATCTCGTCTTACAATTAAATATAACTATATTCAAAAACATAATCATAATCATTTTAAGTCCCACTTCTCAAATGTCACGTTGCTTTCGAGTCGGATTAATTTATTGATCGCTAATAGTACAAATCGGGTAGGGTTCGTTAGAGCTCATATCAGTACACACAAGTTTACATATATTTATAAAAATTATACACAATAATTAATTATATGAGCGTAATACCATCTCGAGTCGTATCTGACTTTGACACCAAGACCCGAGCGTTGACTAGTTGACTGTTGACTCGAGCTATGACTGACAGTTGACCATTTTTGACTAGTCAAACCTGAGTTGACTGTGTTTGACTTTCGTTGACAATTGTTCACCAAGTCTCCTGTCGTCACCGTGTTTCACGAGAAGAGCCACCGGGGAGCACGTCACCGATGACGATCCGACTAGAAATGCACAAGTGCTCTGCTGTAGTTCAGCATTGCCTCAAATCTGGAGCAAAAGCATAAATACACTTCCTATAATGACGAGAAAGATATTTTCAAGACAAAATCTAGAACCGCAAGACGTCGGGTCTAAACGAGAATGAACCATAGAAATCAAAACTACTCACCGGAGTTCGTCGGGAGGTCAAGAGGCTCCCTTGCCGCCGTGAGCCACCACCCGAGTCCACCCTCTCGTCAACCCCACAACACCCACGCAGCGCCGGTGCTGCTGATGTTGTTTCCCTTGCGCTGCCGCTCCATAACACAACCACCGCCGCCGTCGTAAACCACTCCACCACCCTACGCTGCCACCATTTCTTCCATTGCACACACACTCGACGTTCACCACCACGTCGTCCCCGCCTGAACACCCTAATCACCTCCGAGTTGCCACTGATGAGTCGCCGGAGATAGAGGTAGGTCACCGGAGCAACGAGGGAGTCTGCTTCTCTAGCCGATACTTCCCATCTTTCTCTATAATCTGCCAAGGGGCTAGGGTTTTGGTTCAAGCGAGGAGGAGGTAGAATAAGATGCTTTTATATGTAGGGTTTGTTGTGGGTAGGTTAGTTAGGCTTAAACCGCGTATATGAACCCATTTATAGCCACGAGTTCTGTTAAAATAAACCCGCTCGTTTAAATTAACAAATAAATATACGTGTTAAATTATCTATACTAGCTTAAATCAAAACAAACATTCGAAATATATTTTGTATACCAGTCTACAGTATATATGTGAATAAATACGCGCTGGCGAGAATTGTCAGTTAAATAATATGCTTCACTCGCCGCAAGTTTTATCATTTAAAATAATAATAATAATAATAATGATGATGATAATAATAATAATAAATTATTATTATTATTATTTTTAAAATATGTAACATTTTCCGTCATTATAGTCAAAAGTATAAGTTGTCACACTTACGGTCCGTAAGCAGGTTTGGCGGGCAGAAACTTCAAACAGCCGCGATTTTGCACGAATCCACACATTTTCTTCTCCTCCAATGGCCTCCAAACCCATTAAAACTCACCTAACTCAACCCTAATTACTTCCCTATAAATCCCACGCCTCTTCCAAGCATTTCACACTTTTCTAATCATCCATATCACTCCCAAATCCTCCATAATCAGCTGCTAATTGCAAGTTCGAGCAGAAAGTTCATCTTTCATAAAAGTGAGCATAACTCACTCATTTCTTAACGAAATCACTCCATTCTTTTTACCACTTGCTTGATTTGACCTTTTGCACATCTCCAATGGTTTTCCTTGGAAAATCAGGCCCTAGAATGTCACGGAAATGGCTCCAAAGTGGACTGTTTGTTTCTGTTTTCATCAAAGCTTGTTTAAACTTGTTCAAACTTGAGTTATATCATCTCAAACCTATGTCCTAATGCTTACAACACTACTAGTGGTTGGTTAGGCTTAAAAACAAGATTGGGACATGTCAAACTAGAGGTGAAAACCTCACAAACTTTCTGTTTTTCAACTTGGGTTTACACCCACAAGTAGTGTCCAAGTTTAACTTGTGCATGTGTGAAGTTGGTCTAGCCTTGGCAACCTATCTCGAAACCACACACTACTTGATGCTTTCCATTAGATTAGTTGTTATTATTATTTAGTTCATGACCCTCCTTGTGTTCATAACACAAGTGTAGTGGTGAACATTCGAGGTGCCTAAACGGAAGCATGTTCTTCCTACCTCCTACATGATATCCATGACACTAGAGGTGCTTAAATGGAGACTTTGGTCTCCTACCTCATACTTGATTTATGATTTAAAGTAAGTATACTATATATGTCTATATATATATATATATATATACATGTGACAAAGACTTAATAATAACTCCATAGTTACTTGTTAAGAAACTAGTTACATCATCTAAAGACCATACACTTGTTACGATTCTAAGGGGTCTTCGAATCCATGAAAATACACCAAACCCTTGTGGTTTCTATAGTGTCAAGAACAAGTGTCATGAGTACAAGATGATTACTTTCATAATACTATTTTTACGTTATTTACATTCCTAATCCATAATCTCCCGTTAACTCCCAATACTCATACACCTTTGTTACTTCTTGTAGAAGGGCAAGGTGCTCCAAGATAATCAACCTACCACACTCTCGGGATTCAATTCGGATTTAGCTTGCAAAACCATGAGTATACTCGATCCCGTTTTCCTACTTTTATTTTGGGTGCAACATGTACAAAAACCATAAAACTAGTTCACAACTTGCTCTATCCATTATAACATGATACTTGTTTATATACTCAATTAACGCATGCTATGTTAGCCTTGTTATATATGATCATTAATTTGCTAGCCAGCCCTAACAAATATAGTGCTATAGGAGTAACGCCCGCCGTATGCTTGTGGTATTGTTAAGTAAACTATTAAACACCCGTTTATGACAATGTTGGGTAATCACAATTGCGTTAGACTTTGGTTTGACATATAATTTCACATGTTCTAGTATGCAATCACCATTTATGTACAAGTTGCCATGTTGGATATGAGACAAAATTATTTTTTATTATGCTATGTATCAAACTTGTATGCTCGCTAACATTTTTGTTGATATATTATTATTTAATACATGTTGCAGGAAATTATGTTGATGACATGGAAGAAACACAACTAGGGTGGATTAGATACGCGTCCAAGTTTGATTATGTACTTCGTTTATGTTGAAATTGTTATTTGGAACTTGTTGTAATTTTATTCTCGAAACAATGTATTTCCCTTTAGTATCAATGAAAATTGAGTTGTTAAATATTGTCGCAAAGTAGTGTTATGACGTTTTGAGCAATTTGTTCATCTCATCCCGATGTTTCCGCCATCGGTTGGGGTGTGACATTGACAAACATGCAAAACTGTAAACAAGGTCATTTTGAACTATCCCAAGTTATTTATAAAATGTGCCAAGTGCACCTAAAACCATTTTCGGAAATATTTTCAAAACGAGTCGGTTATTAGTATTTACCAGTGAAAACTGACGTATTTTCAAAAGATCAAGTTACAGGTGGTAACACGCAATAGATCGGGAGCTGCGCTATAGTGACCATAGAGGATTTTGTAAGTCTCTAAGTTGCTTAAAGTCTGTTGAACAATGTTTTGTGTACATTTATTTCGATCCGCATGTGGATCCTTCATTACAAGGCTTGTAATTTATTTTTGAACTTTGAACACTCAGTTTGTAATAGTAATTTAAATCCAAGACTTCCGTTGTGCTGTATTTGTTTGGTTACGATGTTATCAACTACATCACGATATTCCCCATCCGGGCCCACCGGGTACACGTGGAAATTTAGGAGTGTGACAAAAACAAACCCTTTAACTAGAGAATGTGTACAAACAAACCCTTTAACTAGAGAATGTGTAAATAACAGGAACAAATATTAACGACTAACTATAGAGTGTCGTTACTGTTATCTTGATACAACTAACATTTTGTGACCAAAAAAATAGTCACCACCCTATCAGAATTTAGCAACACATCAAGTGGTCCTCACAAAACTTATGATTTGTGATGAGCTTTATTTGTTGTAAAGTCATGAGATGAAACTTAGTAAAAACTCATTCTTTTATATACTAGATATTGTTACTCGAAATCTTTGACAACTTTGTAACTCAATTCACTTATCACCATGAATCGGTAAGGGACTCTATATATATTTGCTTGATTGTATCCGGGGAAGCAATACGCCACAAAATTGTGCACCCAATGAATTATTAAAGGTCAAAGCGTTAGTATAGGTTATAATCTTTTCAACCAAAGCCAAACATTATACAAGTAAGAAGAAAATTTTACGACCAATCTGGCTTGATACAACACGGTTTTAAACCAACGTACAAACTACACGTTTCAATCTGCTTTGTAGGAAAAAAAAAACCAGAGTTTTACAAGGGTAAAAAGAACTAAAGAAGACCGCCCTCTAACCCGATCCGGAACCACGTGTTATTTGGATACTTTTCAGTTTTAAAGCCCTTGCTTTAGGCCCTAGTATGGTAAGGCCCATTTTTCAAATGTATTGGGTTGCTACTTTCTAGGCTTCACACATGGCTTGCTGGGCTTTCAGCCTTAGGCTACTTCTGGGCCCAGTTTTTTTTATGTAATACGTAGGGCCCTAAGGAGTAACGAATTAATAAATTTCTTTGGCTTTTTAATCTCTTGGCAGATTTATTTTTTAAATTTTCTTAGGCTTCTTAGGCTTGGTAATTGGTATCTTTTACAAGCTTAGGCTTGGTAATTGGTATCCTTTACAAGATTGGATGCACATCAAAGTTAAAATTTGAAAATCAATGGAATCATACGGCAAATTTGCAATATAGCATGAACCTAATGTTATTTCATTCTATAGGAATATGCAATAGCCTCCACACATTTAACGGTTTACGTCATGGTATTAGTTGAAGTTTAATCGAAATAGGAATCCAAGCCGTCAACAAGTAGTTCGAATTATAATGGTAAACACAAAAATCTTTAGAGCTCAAAAAAGTTAGCGACCACTCGTATGGCCCAATTGATCTTTTTTCAAAAGGCAAATTCATTCACAACACCACTCAGGCAAAAACAGGGGCGACAAAAACAATTTAACAAAATAGACAACTACATCAACAAAAATTTACACCTATTAGGGGGGACTGGGCGCCCCCGTTGTCAAAATCCACCACGCGTGGTAACACGTGAAACACCACCCCGAGTTGTAGCCATAATGCGTGAACATTAAATTCCGTTGTAGCCATAACAGGTTGTAAGCATACCGTAAAGAGTGGAGCATGATGGGTGTGGTGAGTGATGGAGAGTGATGGGCACCCCCACTAAATTCCATCACTAGTGATGAATTTGGCTCGATGACGTGGCGGAACTTGATTGGAAGTTGTGAGTATTAAGTGGGTGGTGAGTGATGGGCGCCCCTACCCCCCTTAGAATATATTTGTAAATATTATGTGATTGATGTAATAAGTTTTTGACAAATATAGTTAGGTCAACGATTGAAATCTTATATTTGATTGAGAGTGGTTAACAAATCAACAGATTATTACCTACTTTCGTCTTAATAAGTTGGTCTAGTGGTTAGTCACTTGATTTCTCTACTTGAGGTCTCAGTTCAACTCCCACTAGCACTACTTTGAAAGACCTTGGTAGTGGCAATGAAGCCTGGAACTAGGCCTCTCTGGAGGTCAGTAGTTCGAAACTGAGCCGAACTGGGTTTTACCGCAGTGGGCCTTCGGGCGGTGGGTTTTCTCCGGAACTGGTGGCTTGGTGGCTCGGGTATGCATCCAACTTTGACCTTTATAGAGGAGGGGATGCATTTGCTCGATTCAACCTAGATCTATTTTTGAACTATAGAAACACCAAAGTTGAGCGACCTCTCGTGTGGCCCAATAAAATATTAACCCAAATTCTTGTTTTATTTATTTTATTTATTGTTTTGTGACAGATATGAATGTTTATGTAAAAGTGACCCAAACAAGAGTAATGAACAAGGGAAGGTGTAGAATGTTTAAAAATATGGGAACAAAATCCGAAAGTGTGAATCATCCCATATTAAAAAAATGAAAGCAAGGTGTCAATTAGGCAGCCTATGCAGTTTCTTCTAGGAAAATGTTGTTTTTAAAAGTGTCTCCACAACATAGTTTCCTCGAAATGACTTGCCTCTAAAATGTTACTCTTTGCCCCTCTCAACTATTTCAAATACCTACATTGACACCTTAAAATTTAATTATTGCCAAAGATGAGTACAGTTTTTTCTTGACTGGTTTCTTTCAACTTTCAATTCTGTAACTTCTAATGGAAGATATCCATAAATAATTGGTACGTTCTTTAAAGATTGAAGGTAAATTGAGTGCTTATTTATTGACACAATTTTAGTATGTAGACAAGTTGTAACTTTTAGGTCGCATGTAATTTGTTTTTTTCTTTTAGACGATTTGGTGTGGTATACTATATGATATTTTTAAAGAACCACATTTTGGTGCCACAGAAAATACACGACTAGAAAAACTGACAAAAAATACAAAACAAGTAAAAATCTAAAGTGAAAAATATCATCGTTCGTCGATAAACTCTTGGTAATTACGACTGCTATTCTAATCAAGGGTATCATGGTCGGATAACTTGTTAGTGATTTCTTTACCCACGCTACATTTCCTAACAAAATATCACCGAGATATACCACCTTCACCAAGTTACTTTGAAGGGGCAATACATAGGTTCATTAAATTTTTAATTTAGTTTACCTAAAAATGTACTAACTTCGATGATTCCAAAAACCCTAATGAAGTATATATTGACTTAAAAACATAATTTAAGTGGCAAACCATAGACACATATAGTTGATTCTTGGACTCGAGGGTTCCAGTTGTCATTATTCATTCTTCATGAACCATAATGTGTAAGTTGAAAACTTGGGGCAAAAAAATGAAACTTACTTGTTATATATACCACCCTTAATCCACAAGACCTACAAACCCAAGGACACCCCTGCCAACACCTTGTCCCCAAACCCACTTTTTCACAAGAAATTACTAAAGAGATGGAATCAGAAGCAACATGGAAAGTTTGTGGAGGAGAGTTTGAAGATATGCTGCCAAAAATGGCAGAAAAGTTGGGAGGTGAAGGTCTAATGAAAGAGCTATGCAATGGCTTCAATCTGTTGATGGATAAAGACAAAGGTGTGATCACCTTTGAAAGCTTGAAGTGTAACTCATCATTGCTTGGGTTGCAAGATTTACGAGACGACGAATTAGCGTAGCATGTTAAAAGAAGGCGATTATGATGGCGATGGCGCCCTCAATCAAATGGAGTTTTGTGTGTTGATGTTCAGATTAAGTCCAGAGTTGATGATGGAATCCGAGGCTTTACTTGATCATGCTTTGCGACAAGAATTTGACTCCAGCCTTGAATTTCTTAACACGGAATGATTTTTACTTGATCTTGTATGCTTGAATATTTTTATAACGAAGCTATAATTAGCACATGATTGTTATAACGGCTCACATTTTAAATTTCGGTATCTAAAGTATATTGGTTTAGATTAGATTGAGATCATAGACGATGAAAAAGCCTTATAAATTTGAAAATCGGTATAGATTTAAAAGAAATGGACAAGAGAAAATTATAATTGTTTATAAAATCGTCTCATAATTTATGATTTGAAGAGAGAGAGAGAGAGAGAGAAAGGACATAAGGGAGAAGAGACTTGCACCCAAATTTGAAACAACCCTTCCATGGGTTTTGTAAAGGCATACAACATAATTTTAATATTAATAATTTCCATAGTTCCATTTTAAATTAATAAAAGGTAACATAGTCACAAACTTAAAATTTATTGGTTTATGACTTAACGATGTAGGTTTTTATTTTTTTTAAGGAAAATTATTTACGACTAAATCTACTCTAAAATATCACACCGATAGCATTTATTAACGTACTAAATCCCACACCACTTGGGACGCAACACTTTCCTATACTTATTGGTACTGGAAGCCTTTTGGTAGCTAATGATGTACGCATCTCCACCTTTTTATACGTCTTAACGTACGCATCTTTGATCTTTCAAAACATCCTACTATATTTTTTTTTATTAAAACACATTCCAACATGAATTCAAAGTTGAAACAACTTAACGTGATTAAAATAAATTATAAGCTTATATTTTTTCACGTAATTTTCCAACACATATGTACGTATTACATTAATTGTAGTAAATAAGGCAATAACGTAATCTTTCTCTTTGACATAATATCTTGCCAGAACAATGTATAAATAATTATTCGGTTCTATTTAAGAGTGAGCACTTGAATTAGACTGACGCAAACCGGCATATTGTTGAACCGGACCAAAACCCAAGAAGCCATGTATAAAAGGACCGAAGACCGGACCACTTGCTGAAATACTGTGTCGGGTATCTTCGGTCTTGACGATTGGGTCATCCGGGTATTACATGAAGATGTGTAGGTCCACTTGGAGGATCAAGATTAATCTACTTCCTTGTTGTCTAACACACACACGAGTGCGGAATCCAAGTGTATATGCAAACCAAAGCAAGAGCACAACCAATATAACACAAGATATCACTTTAAAGATTCACCTGTTGATTAGTTGAGAGACCCAGGATATACACTCTTGATAAATTGCTTATCTCTTACTCTGCACTTTTACAGAACCTTGTAAACAAGTGTGGGTGGGGATATATAGGCCATGACCCAGCTAACATCACAAAGAACCTACTATCCCACGAACAACATAGAGTCCTACGAAGAACCCTTATTTTTTCGTGAAGTAAGGTTCTTCGTGGTCCACTAAAATGAATTCTTCGTGACAATTCTTTCAAATGGTTGTTCGTGAGTTCTCATAAGTATAAACACTCAAGCATGTAACTGCATGAGTTCTTCGTGGAATGCCATAAGGCATACAGTTAATACATATCATGACATCAATACATCATCATGACATTAACATAATGCATCATCATGGTGATGTCATCTTGCATAATCTTCGTTCTCGCGCGCGCAAATGTCGGTTCGTATGACGGAGGAATGTCGTTGACTTCGGTCTCGAACCG
The DNA here is from genome assembly GCA_947069175.1 of Scalesia atractyloides. NCBI lineage: Eukaryota > Viridiplantae > Streptophyta > Magnoliopsida > Asterales > Asteraceae > Scalesia > Scalesia atractyloides. The sequence goes on along the minus strand of CAMTDV010000019.1, from coordinate 79,818,573 downwards.
AACCGAACTGACTAGAGCCGAGCCGAACCAAACCGAGCCGCATCCACACAAATATGCATCAACAAACTCCCCCTTGGATGTTGCTCGTGATGGTTCGTTCTTCACATTGTCGGATCTTCAGATGTACTCACTCGTCACAGTCTAGAGGTGCATCAACAAACTCCCCCTTGAATGTAGCTTGTGAAACGTTGATCTACAAATCTTTAGATCCTTGTGGTGTTGATGAGTGGTCAGCTACGAATTGATCACCTTGATCCATAGCTTACATTCATGTTGTGTCTTCACTCCCATAACTTTTCTTCAAAATCATTCTCTTTGCCTTTAGCTTGCTTGGATGCCACATCAGCACACACGACAAATCTAAACGCCTAATGAGAAAACCGCTAGGGATTTAATCAACCTTAGAGAATTTTCATTTGAAAAATTCACGAAGGATTGATTTTAAGCAGAATTAGCAAATGACACACATGAGACCAACTCTCATTCAACTACCAACTGACAACACTTTGAAAGTTTTAAAATTGTTCAATTTTAACCTTTTAACTTTCAAAACTCGTCAACTTCGACCATTTATAAAGATGGAATTGTTTTCCGGCTTACAATCAGAATTTTAGGTAGGATAGACTCGAGTTCCAACATCGGTCAATGAAAAATAAACTAGAAGCAAAATCTTTTTGGCTTTTATAAAATTTATATTAAAATTCACCTAAAATCTTTTTGGTATTTTTCATTTTTCAAATTTAAAGACGGAAAGCAATAAATAAATACTTACACACTTTCTTTTTGTGAATTTTAAGGGTAAGAGAATCATATCAATATACGGTCATGCCAGAACACACTTGTTGTTCGGTTAGTCAGTATTTAGATAAGTATCCTATAACAATTATTGGTATTGTTGTTCACATAAGCTCAACTTAACATATGTACTTGCGGTTAGGGGATACGATTATTGTATGATTTATACTTACCGACCGATGTTCATCCACTCATGACACATTCCCTTATCAAGGTATGCACAAGAGTTCATCTTACTGGTGAGCATACCATTATCATCTGTTTTGATGTATATGATGTGAGATACTCACTTATTTGAGGATGAATATAAGCCCTATGTGATAAAATCACTTATTGATGGGGAACTTGATATTCAATGCATGCAGGGCACGAGAGAAAGTCCGTGAACAGATTAGTACTATCCCACCGAAAAAGAGACGAACTTGACTCTCGAATGATAGATGTGATTTAAAATCACTTATTCAGGGGTGAATGTGATATTTTTATCACTTATTGATGGTCGTATGCAGCATGTATTATATACATGTATGTATTGTATGTACACGTATGTATGGTATAATGGAAGTTCTAGACTTACGTCCCCGTTATTTTTCGGTAAAAGAAGTAACCATGATACCCAGATGATACACAGCATAAAGACCACGTATCTCTGAACCTCGACAATCTATCAAACGAAATTTCGGTACCAAGACCATATGCCATGAGCGGTTTCCACACGGTCTTCAGTCGATTATGTTTATATCGCCCTCCACTCTTTAAAATGATTGTAGCCTACCGATACATCGAATACATAGCTACTTATCGTTTTTCATTTTAACCACTGATTCACTATCATTTTCTCTTTTTCTCGCCAGAAAACTCATTTTTATTTTTCTCTTGTTTTTTTATTTTTTTATTTGAATTTATTCCCCCTAAAATGCAAAAAGTAAATTTAAACTTTTAAACGACATCTTTTTGGATTTTCTTTAAGAGAAATATTCACAAAAACGATTTTCCGTTGTGGATTAACTCATGTTTCACCTCGATGCCATTTACCAAAATTAATTTAATCAATAATGATTTATCGAATTTTGGAAAATGAGTTGGCACGTTGGTAATTGGTGTGGACCAAAACAACTTCGATGAGTTTCTCGTTGAAACAATCACGTGTGAGGTGATATGTGAGATCGAAATGTTTGGTCTGGAGTGTTGTACGAGATTTTAGTAATCCCAAAGCAGCTTAAATATCGACAAAGATAGGAGTGATTAGAAATTTAAGACCGTAATCCTACAATTGCTACGTGCATTGCCAGGAATCTGTGTGTTCTCCCAGCTGGATATCCACCCATTGTGGATTTCAAGGTCGATTTTCCAGCTACTTCAGATATCTGAGAATTTTCTCTACAGCAACAAGAACAGAGACCTCCGGGTCCGGTTGGTAATAAGCAAGTGAGCATGTGGGAAAGCTTGAACACATCATCTTTGGGCGGTCCATACATGATGTCGTCCACATGCTTTTGCACCAGCAAAGGTCTTCGTCTTTCTCTTGAGAAGTATGTGCGGTTGTTCAATCCATTCCAAGGTATCCGCACACCCGGTTGGTTTGTTCAACAAACACATTTTCTTCCATCACATCGTGGATAAATCTACACTGCACATTCATCTCATAGACTTTGAACTTCTTATGGAAGATTAAGCCATGAATTTTCGAAAGGCTTCAGACGTGCTGCAAGCGCGTACACTTCATTTGAATCTATCATGTTGACCCGATCCAAGCCTTAAACAAACAAATTGTTGCTCATGAATTTTCTTGTCGAAGTTATCAACTTCTTTCATCATAATTCTTTCATCGGACATTTTGTCTTCTTTTCTTTTTCTCTCTCCATCAAAGGCAACAATATTCTCCTAGATGTAACAATGTTTCGGAGCCTTCTGTCGTCGATCTTGTGCATGGACGCTCCACTATCCACAATCCTAAGACTATCAACAGTTCCTCCTGGAACATCCTGCACACTTATTCAGAGATTAGTTGGAGAGAGGGACCCAAGCCTTCATAGACTTGGGTCGTCCGGCATCATCGAGAATTGTGACTTCCATTTAACAATGATTTGGAATTGATGGAGCTCCCCTGAAACAATTACCGATTTTGGTTTCTAAATTTGTTTCTGTTTTTCATTTTTAACATCTGATTTAACAGACTGTGTTTGGATAACGTCTGATTTCAAAGCCTTTTCAACTTCTTTTCTTTGTTTATTTTTTTGTTTCATTTCTTGTTGTTTAATAAGACGAGGGTCCTGTTTTGGTAAAACAGATCTTGTATGGTAACTGTTACCACGGGGGGCATCAACTTTTGCCTTTCCTTTCGTGAGATATGGGCAGTTTCTGACAATGTGCCCATACTTACCACATTCTAAACATGATCTCCGCTCAACAAACCTCGGAGTATCATAACTATAAGAGCTCGATGATGAACTTTGTGATTTTGAGGTACATAGTCCTACATCAAAACAGTTTGTGTGTTGTGTGTAGTTGTTCTGATTGTTTCTTTTCAAAATTTTACTTTCTTTAACAAACTCCGTGTTGGATTCGTTTTCAAACGATTCAATTTTACCAGTCCCTCGGGATTTCACAAAGTTCATCTTCTGAATCTTCTTCTTGTTTTGGCTTTGTTTTCCTTTTCCCTTTCCTTGGTTAGCATTATTTTGATTTCGTTGATTGTTTTGAGGTTGCAATTTTTGATTTCCGTATTTCTTTCTAACTTTGGATTTTGGGATAGGAGCACACTGAGTTACTATAACTCTTGGGCTCGACTTTCCCAAAAACTTACTAGTAGAATCCTCGAAAACTTTATCAATTAAGGATTGATTAACATTTTTTATTGGGAAATCTTTGTTTGAGTAAACTTTTTCGGAACCAATCAACGTATAAAGCAAGTTCACGCTTTCACAGGTTTCAACATGAGCTTCAGCAATCTCGACATGGGCAGTTACACACGGTTTCGCTGGAGGATCATAGAGAATGTGATTCTCAAGAGGTATATTTTCCTTTTGTGTTACCGTACCAGACTGCTTAGGCTTATCTTCATCCGACTCGTCATCCGAACTATCAAAATCCTCAACAATGGGAGGACTTTGATCATTCACAGACTTTGAGTCATTGATGTCATTGATGTCATCCGATAGACTTTGACTTGAAGATGTGCCCTTAGTGAACCCTAGACCAACTGTGGCATATCTTCGTCATTTGGCATTTTGGTGTAATTGTGTCTAACCGGAGGGGGACATGCCTGATAACCCATGCATTTCACATCACCTTTCTTCTTTTGAAAATCGATGATGTGATCCAAAACATATCTTGAGTTGGATTAACTGTCCAACTTGAGTTTAATTGCATCATGTTCACACTTTGCACAGGCTAACTCCTTTTTTTGTTTCTTCAAGCTTGTTAATATAATTGTAATTGCTATTTGTTTTCTCAAAACATTCTTTGTTAATTCAGAGACATCTTTCCTTAAGGTTTCAATTATCGTTTTAATTTTTTTTTCATTTTTCTTAAGAGTTGTGTTTGCCTCAGTGCACTTTGTCAGATCTACAATCAAACTCTGATGATGTTTCTTCATGTGATCAAATTTACCTTCAAGTTCTAAGTATTTGTCTTTTAAAAATATATAATTAAAACACTTAGAAAAGATAGGTTTATCGAAACTTACCTGACTGGATTGGCAATCCAAACGGGCCATGAATGCTGCACGAAGAGTGGAAGATCCAATTGATGAGAGATGCTTGGAAAACTCATCAGATGACCCTTCAGTTTCATTCTCCAAAGTTGCTTCGTTGCTATCTGTCGATTCACTTTCTGTAATCACATCATCTACTTCAGCATCAACATCTTCATATCGATCTTCATCTGAAGTCGATTCTACTTCATCCGAACTGCTGCTATCCCATGAACTGTCATCATTTCTGGACGATTCTCCATTTCTATCATTCTTTGCAATTTCGGCATAGTATGCAGTACCTCCTCCACCACTGTTTTCCCAATTGAACAGACCAATCACAACATTCATCTATCTGAACAATCAAAGCTTGGTTGGAATTGTTTGCAGTAACCATTGCTCTTTCATTGATAGCAGCTTGATTTCTGTTGAAAGGATATTGATTACCTTGATGTGGAGGCTTCGTGCATTCTCTTTTAAAATGCCCCTTTTCTCTACAATTAAAAACAAGTAACCTTCCTTTTGTCAAAACCGTATGGAGTATCCTTGTTGCTTTCCAGATTAGTCCTTCCGGTTTTCTCCATAAAATCTTTTGCCCTTCTCACTACACTTGCAAATGGCCATTTGATATCAATCAACTCCATCTCCTCCTTATCAATTTGTGCGTAGTCTTCACTAGTTAGATTGATGTTTCCAATTTGCCCAGCTACTAATCCGCAGTAAGAAACTCGCCAAAGTGTTTAGAAGCTCCATGTGTTCTTTGGAAACCTCGACACTTACTTTGCTAAGGTTTGATGTATCAAGTCTGACGGTGTTAGGGTTTGAAGGTTGAAACTTGTTACCATAGAAAGCTTGTTGTGGAACTTGTGGTTGAGGAAGAAAGACTTTTGGATCAAATGCGTGTTGTGGAACTTGTGATGCAAAATCTCGTGGTTGAGGAAGAAAGGCTTTTGGATCAAATGTAACATCCGTAAAAAAAAACGGTTTTCCAAAACCCGCTTCGTTTATTAACCGAATAGTCAGTCATAATTTTCGTCGCGTATATATTGGTTATTTAATTTTAAACGATACATAATTAATAAACATTGTTGGAATTTTAAAACATAATTAATAAATCATAAAAAATTAGATAATAAAAAATATTTGAGGCTGCCGGGTTTCGAACCCGGGTCAGCCGGTTCAACAAGTAAACACACACACCACTCCGCCACACGCTGTCTTTGTTAACATAATGAAACAATTAATACTTATAATAAAACTCAAAACTCAAACTCAGTAATCAGCGCGCCCAATTCGCAGTCGCCAGAAATACCGACGATTTCACCAATTGTCGACAGTTTCCTTTGACTAAACGCGTGTATTAACCTCGACATCGGTCCTCGACATCGGTTATAACCGATGTCTAGTCCCCCAATTCAAGTCGTAACCGCCGGAGAAAACCTTGACCACGAATCAAGATCGAATTCGGACTCGATACATTCTGCTTCTTCCCTATAAATACACACCCAAGTCTCTGGTAATCTTTTCGCTCAAAATCGCACAATTTCTCGAAGTATTAGCACTCGCCGGAGATATTCTGCAATCGCCGGACTTTCGCCGGAAAACCGAGACTTACATTAAATCGGTAAATTTCTCGACTCTTTCGTCTTCAATCCATTGTTAGACATATACTAACTTAAATCCTTCAACCAGAATCGGTCCCAGACGACGTTGCTGGAAATTCTGTACTCGCCGGAAAATTTCTGGAAATTCCGAAATCACGCTGTGAATCGGTACAATCATCTAGACCCCCTGATATTCTATTGTTTAGTAACTTAATTTCACAACTCATCGATCAAAACTGTTAATTGATTCAATCAGACGGAATTCACAAATCAGAGCCGACGACCATTGCCGGAATTCTGAGAAAAACATTATGTTCGGTACATTCGATTCCGTAACTCTCTTTATCCATTACATTTCAATCACTTATATGTTCGACGAACGATTTAAACCAGAACAGTTGGATATCGTTTGTCTATGTCTTTGAATGAAGAAGACGAAGTCGACATTGTGTATAAGTTTAATTAAAACAAGATATTAAACCGGGTTAGACACACAGTCCAGTGGTGGACTGTGTGCAAACACACAGCGCACGTCACGAGTTCGAACCTTACAACATACCGACTTTCCGAATTAAAACCAATTTTTTTTAAAACAGAATCAGATCAAGTCACAGTATGTCTTTAAGATTAATATAAACCGTAAGATAAACAGATTAGACACACAGCCCAACTAGTTGGGCTGTGCGCTTACAAACCGAAGGACCGAGTTCGATCCGGGTCCCTGCAACCGGTTCGACCATTTTAAATCCTTTTAATATAAACCAAATAAATTAACATTTAATTAGTATATATATATAATTAAAACATAGAATATTTCGGGTTAGACACGTAGCTCAGTTGGTAGAGCTGCGTGCACGCGTACGAGAGGTCTCGGGTTCGAACCTCACTCAGGGCACATAATAAACACAATCAGACCGGTCAACGGTCAAAGTCAACGGTCAACATTTTTTTTATTTATTTATTTAATCAGAAATTTTTTTAAAAATAATATTTTTAAAGTTAGAAAATGTCCTTAAACTCACAAAAATAAATCTAGAAATCCTATTAAGGTTATGAATTAAAATTATTAATCTCAAATAAAATCCATTTATTTACCGAACCATTATGTTATTTTTTAGGTTAGTTTCTATCGTGGTTAAATCAAAATTCGTGCGCATTCATCATCAATCCAAGAAACGCAACCACTGTGAGTGAATTCTTACAAATTCCCCTTTTTATTCATGTTTTGGGGTGTATCATGTGTCGCTTAAATTAATTCGCTTATTCAAACTCGTGCTATACCATTATATGATCTAAACTTAGAATGTAAATATTGTTTGTTGTGATGTATTACATATTGTCAAGTTGTATGCAAATTATTCATTAGGCCCATCAGTTCCTCGTGGGAGACGAGTTGAACAACGCGTGCCTCAAAAACATTCATTAGGCCCATCAGTTCGTTGAACAACGCGTGCCTCAAAAACATTCATTAGGCCCATCAGTTCGTTGAACAACGCGTGCCTAAAAAACATTCATTAGGCCCATCAGTTCGTTGAACAACGCGTGCCTCAAAATTATTCATTAGGCCCATCAGTTCCTCGTGGGAGACGAGTTGAACAACGCGTGCCTCAAAATCAATCATTTGGTGTATATGTGTGCAATAATTAATATTATGTGTTTTGTGATTAAATTTACATTTACGTTTACTCATGTGTTGTTATGCACTTTATTTTATAATCGATACAATAAACACGTTTAAATGTTTTTCATAGGATTCACTCGCCAACTTTTTGTTGACCCAAAAACCATTTTTACACTTGATACAGGTGGACAGGTTGAAGCAAGGAACACATAGGAAATTGCCTTAGAAGAAAAATAATGAAGTCTTGAAAGATGTATAGAACATGTTGTACTTGTATTATTGATTGTAATGATTCTCCTTCAAAAAGAAATAATAAATATGAAACTTTATAATAAATGTCATGAACTTTGATGAAAACCCAATCATGCCCCGATCACCTTTTCCGCTGCGGGTCGGGGTGTGACAGATTGGTATCAGAGCTTTTGACTATAGGGATATAGGATAGGTTATTAGACCCTTAGAGCCTATACTATAGTTGATTAGGTTTTAATTGTTTATGTGGTTACATGCAAACTCATGATGTTTATTTGTTTCGTATTTATTACATACACACATGCATGCAAACACTTCCACTATCATACTGTGTGATATTTAATAAGTTATACTTATAACATGCTTACATATACATTCATCACGCATATATCAATGTTCACATATTCAAGTCATCCTCATATTCCTTTATTCAAGATTTTTTCGCATTTTTTCGTTTTTCAATCTCATCAAAGTGAGTTTTACGACGGGCATGTAGTAACTGTAAGGGTACAAGTACCGGTAGTCGGAACGTCCTGTCTAGGTTGGCATTCGTATAAATCCAATATAACGGACCAGTTTGCCTACCTGGGGACTAACGATGAGAGTACGAAGGACCTATTAGGCCAAAGCATGCCACACCAAACGTCGTTCGAACTAACCCCACTTTGAGGTATCACCGTGTCCACACCTGGATGCACTCCGAATTCCATACGTTACATACATATTTCTCGATTTTCTCCGGGTTTTAGTGTACGTTACCAGGCTAACACATGCGAACCATATGAAAGACCCGGTAATCATGGGGGCCCACATGATTACGAAGGTGAAGTATGGCGGCATGCAAGGCCCAATTACGAGCAAAGCCCAAGACATCCTATGGATGTAGTAAATTATTATTCTTCATTTATTTTATGAATGTTCATTCCTAAATACGACACATGACCCCTAAAACGTCCAACTCATACTCTTGATACGTATTCCTTGTAGATGTCTTCTAGTCTCGCTCGTAGGAAAATGAGATCAGGAAAATCCCGCGAGCGCATGGCTGCCCAAATCGCTCAACAAATGGCGGCCGTAATACCCAACATCGTAGTTCAAGTTCAACAAGCCCTTACCGCTAATTCCCGACAACCCAATCAATCAAGAAGATCAAAATGTTATCAACCCTCCCCCAAATACCACTAAATGCACCTTCAAGCATTTCAAATCCTACAACTTGGAAGCAGTCATGGAGTTAGCTGCAGAGCTCACCGAAAACCGCATACAGAATAAAGATTTCAAGGAGGAGAAGAAAAAAGATAAAGCATCAACTGAAACCTCAAACTCCACCCAAACCGAATCCCCTTCTCAACCCATTTCTAAGAGAGAAACGAGGTGGGCAAATTTTCGCTGTCACCCAACACAATCAACCAGCTTCACAAGTTGTACCCCTCCAAGCTATCCCAATCACTCAAGTAGCACTCAACTCAACTTACCCAAATAAGAAACCTTACATTGGACCTCACCCTCAATGCAACACCTGTTTCTATCACCATCCATCTACCTTACCTTGTCGACTATGTGCGAATTGTGGACGCTATGGTCATTTGAGCAAGGCTTGTCGCGCCTCTCAAAACCAAACCTCACCCCCTACTCAAAACATGATCCAAGCATATGAACAACCCCAATACCCATGTTCCCATATGTTCGAGCTTGTTTTAATTGTAGCGACCCTACCCACTTTAGAAACACGTGCCTCGATTGGTTAACATCATAAACGCCCAAGCTCAAGCAAACCCAGTTAACCAAGCAAATCAAGAAAACCTAACCACTAGGCCACCAGTAAGAGGAAGAGCTTACAACATCAACGCCAATCCTGTTGAAGATAATAACGGCCCAAATGAACCACCCAACTAGTTTCTTCACCAAAAATCAAGATTCAACTCCAACCGCTTAGTTTTTATGTTTTCTTTATGTTATCTCAATTTTCACGTATCTCAATTATAAATTGGAAATTTATCCAAGAATCTTAATGCGAATTACTATTTCAGTTTTGTTTTATATCATTGATTTAACATTCATATCATCATATATCTCGACGTATCTCAATCTCATCATTCAAAGAAGTTGGGTTGTGTCTCACTTTTACCTAGACTAACCCCTTCATCATAACAAACGAGAGAGGTACTGTCATCATTCAATCATGTATACCTTCAGATTTGAGACTCAAGTTTTGGTTGTTGTGTTTGTTTATGTTTTAGAGTCACATAGAACTAATCATAATTTACTGATAAAGCCAATGAAAATCTGACAAGAATATGGTGGATACGGCGCTGGTACTTCCTATATATAAGTATTCTTGCCAAAGGATCAGAGGCATTGTCAGGCGGTTATGAGAAGTTCCATGTAGGATTTAGTAATGTCATGGTTGAAGTTTATTTTATACTCACTGATTTAGCATTCATATCATCATACATCTCAACGTATCTCAATCTCATCATTCAAAGAAGTTGGGTTGTGTCTCACTTCTACATAGACTAACCTCTTCATCATAACAAACGAGAGAGGTACTGTCATCATTCAAACATGTATACTTTCAGAATTAAGACTCAAGCTTTAGTTGTTGTGTTTGTTTATGTTCTAGAGTCACATAGAACTAATCATAACTTACTGATAAAGCCAATGAAAATTTGACAAGAATATGGTGGATACGCCGCTGGTACTTCCTATATATAAGTATTCTTGCCAAAGGATCAGAGGCATTGTCAGGTGGTTATGAGAGGTTCCATGTAGGTTATGGTGGTAGAAGTTTTGTTTTAAGATATAACCTTATCTTTCCAAACGTATCGATTCTCTCAAAACTCTTGTGCATGAGATCATACCTAGTCAATCAACTCTGTTTATCAATATTCCTTATCTTAGGCATCAAAAAGCGATTCCTGTAGCAGGGTATCCAACCCTTACTAGGAACGTTACCGCCTCTAATAAAATTTAAACTTTCACCCTCTTCAGATTATGTAATTGTCAAATTAAAGCACCCTCTTCAAGTCAAACATACCACTACTACTTAAATTTCGGGATGAAATTTCTAAAAGTAGGGGATACTGTAACATCCGTAAAAAAAACGGGTTTCCAAAACCCGCTTCGTTTATTAACCGAATAGTCAGTCATAATTTTCATCGCGTATATATTGGTTATTTTAATTTTAAACGATACATAATTAATAAACATTGTTAGAATTTTAAAACATAATTAATAAATCATAAAAAAATAGATAATAAAAAATATTTGAGGCTGCCGGGTTTCGAACCCGGGTCAGCCGGTTCAACAAGTAAACAACACACCACTCCGCCACACACTGTCTTTGTTAACATAATGAAACAATTAATACTTATAATAAAGCTCAAAACTCAAACTCAGTAATCAGCGCGCCCAATTCGCAGTCGCCGGAAATACCGACGATTTCACCAATTGTCGACAGTTTCCTTTGACTAAACGCGTGTATTAACCTCGACATCGGTCCTCGACATCGGTTATAACCGATGTCTAGTCCCCCAATTCAAGTCGTAACCGCCGGAGAAAACCTTGACCACGAATCAAGATCGAATTCGGACTCGATACATTCTGCTTCTTCCCTATAAATACACACCCAAGTCTCTGGTAATCTTTTCGCTCAAAATCGCACAATTTCTCGAAGTATTAGCACTCGCCGGAGATATTCTTCAATCGCCGGACTTTCGCCGGAAAACCGAGACTTACATCAAATCGGTAAATTTCTCGACTCTTTCGTCTTCAATCCATTGTTAGACATATACTAACTTAAATCCTTCAACCAGAATCGGTCTCAGACGACGTTGCCGGAAATTCTGTACTCGCCGGAAAATTTCTGGAATTCCGAAATCACGCTGTGAATCGGTACAATCATCTAGACCCCCTGATATCTATTGTTTAGTAACTTAATTTCACAACTCATCGATCAAAACTGTTAATTGATTCAATCAGACGGAATTCACAAATCAGAGCCGACGACCATTGCCGGAATTCTGAGAAAAACATTCTGTTCGGTACATTCGATTCCGTAACTCTCTTTATCCATTACATTTCAATCACTTATATGTTCGACGAACGATTTAAACCAGAACAGTTGGATATCATTTGTCTGTGTCTTTGAATGAAGGAGACGAAGTCGACATTGTGTATAAGTTTAATTAAAACAAGATATTAAACCGGGTTAGACACACAGTCCAGTGGTGGACTGTGTGCAAACACACAGCGCACGTCACGAGTTCGAACCTTACAACATACCGACTTTCCGAATTAAAACCAATTTTTTTTTAAAACAGAATCAGATCAAGTCACAGTATGTCTTTAAGATTAATATAAACCGTAAGATAAACAGATTAGACACAACAGCCCAACTAGTTGGGCTGTGCACTTACAAACCGAAGGACCCAAGTTCGATCCGGGGCACCGGTTTCGACCATTTTAAATCCTTTTAATATAAACAAAATAAATTAACATTTAATTAGTATATATATATAATTAAACATAGAATATTTCGGGTTAGACACGTAGCTCAGTTGGTAGAGCTGCGTGCACGCGTACGAGAGGTCCCGGGTTCGAACCTCACTCAGCGCACATAATAAACACAATCAGACCGGTCAACGGTCAAAGTCAACGGTCAACATTTTTTTTATTTATTTATTTAATCAGAAAATTTTTTAAAAATACTTAAAAATAATATTTTAAAGTTAGAAAATGTCCTTAAACTCACAAAAATAAATCTAGAAATCCTATTAAGGTTATGAATTAAAATTATTAATCTCAAATAAAATCCATTTATTTACCGAACCATTATGTTATTATTTAGGTTAGTTTCTATCGTGGTTAAATCCAAATTCGTGCGCATTCATCATCAATCCAAGAAATGCAACCACTGTGAGTGAATTCTTACAAATTCCCCTTTTTATTCATGTTTTGGGGTTATCATGTGTCGCTTAAATTAATTCGCTTATTCAAACTCGTGCTATACCATTATATGATCTAAACTTAGAATGTAAATATTGTTTGTAATGTATTACATATTGTCAAGTTGTGTGCAAATTATTCATTAGGCCCATCAGTTCCTCGTGGGAGACGAGTTGAACAACGCGTGCCTCAAAAACATTCATTAGGCCCATCAGTTCGTTGAACAACGCGTGCCTCAAAATCATTCATTAGGCCCATCAGTTCCTCGTGGGAGACGATTGAACAACGCGTGCCTCAAAATCAATCATTTGGTGTATATGTGTGCAATAATTAATATTATGTGTTTTGTGATTAAATTTACATTTACGTTTACGTTTACTCTTGTGTGGTTATGCACTTTATTTTATAATCGATACAATAAACACGTTTAAATGTTTTTCATAGGATTCACTCGCCAACTTTTTGTTGACCCAAAAACCATTTTTACACATGATACAGGTGGACAGGTTGAAGCAAGGAACACATAGGAAATTGCCTTAGAAGAAAAATAATGAAGTCTTGAAAGATGTATAGAACATGTTGTACTTGTATTATTGATTGTAATGATTCTCCTTTAAAAAGAAATAATAAATATGAAACTTTATAATAAATGTCATGAGCTTTGATGAAAACCCAATCATGCCCCGATCACCTTTTCCGCTGCGGGTCGGGGTGTGACATCAAAGGCTTGTCCATAGGTTTGAGTATTTTGATCTTGTTTAGGTGGTGGTAGAAAAGGGTTTGCGTTAGACACAAATGATGTTTGAAGTTTCGGTTGCTGACTTGAACTTACACCTGTGTTAATATCTCCAAAATACATCTCTGGGTTTTGTGGAAATGGAATTCGTTTTGCTTTACGAATTTCTTCTTCATTTTTGTTTTCAAGTTTCTGAACAAATTCGTAAATGCTGATTACATCCAAAACACCAGTATGCTTCAGCAACTCAATGAATTGACTCCATTTAGGTGGCAAAGCATCAACGAAACGCATGACAATCTCCTGTTATGATGCGTTAACCTTGTATGAATACATCTCACTAAGCAAATGATAGAATCGAGTTATTGTGTCGCTTAGTATTTCATTCTCCATGAACAAAAACTCTTCAAACTCTTTCTTTAAAAGATCATGTCGGATCTTTCTCGTTGCTGCATTTCCTTCCCCTCATGATTCCAAAGTATCCCACAAAGTCTTCATAGTGGTACAATACATAAATTGATGATAAATATCCTTGTGAAGAGCTTGTGTAAGGATAGCAAAGGCTTTCTTCTTTAGATCATAAGCCTTTTTATCATTCTCATCCAATCGGCTAAAGAGGTCGAATTTGATACTACTTCTTCGATAGATTCTTTGTATGAAGTAGTAAAACATGTCCACAACTCGGTATTCTGACCAAGAACATACGTATGAAAACGATTTTCCATGATGGATAATCGTTCATGTGATTTAACTTTGGTGGACGATTGTTGCTTCCAGTCTCACTTTCGCTAATGAGAACAGTTTAAACACTTTGATTCGTAACACACGTCCATTTATTAGCGGTAATCATGGCCGTATGTTGAGGCATTAAAGATTTTACCCAAGATGTTGCAGAGCTAGTTTGTGATGGATCTTAGCTTGTATTTGAACTACTATCCCAATCCCAAGGATTTGAACCCATTTTAGTTAAGGCTATTAAAACAATATTGAATATTTTAATTAAAGCTATAAAGAATAGACTACCAAACACTTATGTATGTCACGAAATACCCTATGACCACGAAAAACTTATACCTAACGAAAAAACCTGTCTCACAAAAAACCTTTAGTTCACAAAATAATAATAATAATAATAAATAATAATAATTAATAATAATAATAATAAATAATAATAATAATAATAATATAGGATTTGATACAAAGTCACTAAAGTCTTGTGATTCCACCAATGATGTGTCCACGAAAGTTATGAAAGTTGTGTTTCCACCAATAATGTTCATGAAGAATAGATAACCAAAAAAGACCTACTCACGAAAGATTGGGTCTTTCATGAGTTTTCAAAACAACGAAGAACTATTCTTCGTTTACTGTTGAAAGCCACGAAGAACCATATTCTTCGTGAGATTGGTTTTTCGTGAAAATAGTGTTTCGCAAAGACGAAAGGGTTGTGTGAGCCTTTTCCTTTTAGAGAAGAACCACGTTTCTGAGTTAGTGAAAGTAGAAAGCTGGTTATCCTAGAAAACAAACATTTGAAAATCAATTTTTAAGGTTATCTTTTCACTTAAAGAATACCCCGGTCACTTTTCTGGTCAAAATGCTTTACTGGAGAAGATGGCTAACAAGATTTTTGAACAAAAACCGTCACTAATAGGATAATGGGCAATAGCACCAAAATTAGCTACATGAAGCAGTGGTAGCAAAATTTTGGTACTCTGAAAGTCATATCGCTCGCTACAGAGGTTAATTAGGGTTAACATCCATTTCATTTATATCATTCGCCTTGAAAATACCCCCTCCGCTCATCATCCATCCAATTGAAGCAGAGTTGCTACAAATCTCAATCTCAGTTCAAACCCTAACGCTATCAAGTTCGAACGAAGATTCAGTACACTTCTTGCTCTGTTCGAGTTCTCTCACTCGGATCTCTCATTCGGATCTTCCGGTTCATCGTTCACTCACGGATTCATATCAAAAACCTAATTCTTAATCTTCAAATTTGGTGAGATTATAGTATATTCACTTGATTCGCAGTTTTATTCATATATGTTTAAGATCCAGTAGCAAAATCTATTTCCGTATGGTCATGATTCAGTTATTGATTTAATCGCATTGCTGTTGTTGAATTTGTGCATTAATTTGATTTACTTATAGCATTTGACCACATTCACTCACGGATTTCATATCAAAAACCTAATTCTTAAGCTTCAGAAACGTTGAGCTTATACTATATTCACTTCATTTGCTGTTTTAATTGGTTCTGTTTCAGATGTTTTTGAAAATGTGTTTCCATATTGTATTGTTGTTGTTGAATTGGTGCATTAATTTGATTTACTTTTGGCATTTGATAAACTGTTTGGATCTGGTCAACTAATTGAAGTTTCGATCTGTTTTGTTTTGTATTTTTCTTGGTGATAGCTTCTCAGACTCGAGACCAAGGTACTATTGGTTATAAATTTGGACTAGTTTAGTTGTTACTTGTTTGGTTTAGGTATTTACTTGATCATCTTGCTTATGAGAAGTACTTGTATGCAGAGGAAACTTTTTCAAAGATCATCAGAGAGAGTAGAATCTGTGGATCTGCATCCAACAGAGCAAAATACATCTTATGTAATTTGAGGAATGAACTAGTCGTATACTAGGTCGTTTATTATCGTGGTGCAATGAACTTCGTGAGTATACTCATGGATTTATCAGCAACGTAGCAGAAATTTTGGCCGATAACGAGTACCTCTCTCGAGCCTCTGGGCTTGTTTACACCTCTAAATGCCACATGCAGTTTGATTATCTTAACCATCTTTAATTTGTTGAAAGAAAACGGAGTAATATTATTATTTTAATTATTTAAGTTGTTTGAAGCCCGAGCTGAAATATTTAAGTTGAATCTTATGATCCAGTAGAAGATGATCGATAGACAACCTGTCTTCTAAACGTGCATATTGCAGGGGCTGCGGTGAATGATAAAATTTATGCCATCAATTGTGGGAATGGTGTAGATTGCTATTCAATTGTTGGATTTTGATGCTGGAGCCTCGATTCCATCACGTTCCATGCTTGAAAAGGTTAAATGACCCATTAACAACAATAGAGTAAGATATGTAAACCTTTTATGTTTTGTGTGGAATGTAACTGAATTTTATGCAACTTGTAGATTGCTCAACGACGGGAAAAGCTTGGTGAAACAGCTCCATTTTGGAACTTCTCTGCAGCTTTGTATCTCAATCTAGAAGCCCCAAGTCCCGTTGCTGCTGTTTCTGGTATTCCACAAATGGTTGATGAGAATCCTAGTACAATGTCAGGGGTAGGTTTGTTAAATATTTATCGGCTTCATTTGCAATCATCGTTCTCTAACTGCGTATATTTTTAATCTGAATGAAGGGTGATGTTTATCCAGTGGATTCCTACGATAGCTACATAATGGATCAAGTTCTGGATCCCAATTAGGGTGTGATCTGTGATGAAGATGTAAGATACCAATTTTTTCGTCTCAATTTTTACATTTCAATTCTGACACCCAATTAATGTTGCAGGCTACGGATCATCAATCTCACACTTTAAACATTCTCGTGAATAATGCTCCTGGAGTTCTCATCCTGGTCAATCAGAAGGGGTTGTAATTTTCAGGTAAATTAAGTTGTTTTAAGTAAGTACAACGTTGTTTTTGCTAACCCTATTGGCAATTGGTTGTTTGTTTACAGAGTCTGGCTGCAGGTCCCGCAGATATGGAAGGTGTATCTCGCATTACTACTGTGATTACCAGCACAGATGAGTCTATTGGCAAGTTGGATGTGCATGTGGTAACTTATTCTACAACACCGACCGTTATCGTTTTAACTAGTATGGACAACTTGTGATCTGATGAAATGTAATACTCAGGTCAAGGATATCATCACCTACTTACAATTATCAGAACACGAGTTAATGCTTATCAAAGTTGCCGCAAATACTGCTGCTAGAAGTAATGTTTCTCAATCTTTGTTTTTTCTTTTCTTTTTCTTGATTCTGATATGTTCCATGTTCTGTGTTCCAGCTTACGGGAGACTTTAATAAGCTGTTCGCCCAGCAAACTTTAGTTGTTTTGTAGATTGAGAAGTTAAACGAAGTTATAAAGTAGATCATCAAGGAGAAGGAAGAAGATAAAGCGGAGAAAGAAGTTATGCTCGTTAGGATGACATACATTGAAGCTAGGTTTAACAACTTCGGTTCGAAAATAAGTATAAACACTTTTAGTTTGAATATTTGGGCTTAGATGTTTTAGTTTGGGTTATTTGATATTGTGATTTTGGATGTTTATTATGAGTATCATTGGCTGTTTGTTATGATTTTGAAATTTCATGAATGGTTACATTTTTTTTAGTTCTGCAAATAAGATAAATAGGTATTAAAGGGCAAAAAATTAGCAAAATGGTGAACACAGAAAACTGTAGCAAAATGGTGAGAGAAAACGGTAGCAAAATGGTAGCAACAAAAAGCGGTAGCAAAGTGGTAGCAACAAAAAGCGGTAACGGTGACTAAAAGCGGTAGCAACAAATAGTGGTAGCAAAAGAGTGGCTAAAAGCGGTAGCAAAATGTTTGCAAACTAATTGTAGCAAAAAAATAAACGGTAGCAAATAGGTGGCAATAGGGCAATTGCTAAGTACCGTTTTGCGACCGAAAATGCTGTAGCAAAAACTCATTTCTCTAGTAGTGCGTATTTTAACATGTCTCCATGAAGTTTAACAAGGTTTTTATAAAATTTTCTGCAAATAACTAGTTTTTAACAAGTTTTAGATCACTTTTTTTTTCTAAAAATTTAAGTTTCTTGTTCAAGTTCAAGTATAGGAGACACCCAAACTTTTCTCAAAACCCATCAAAATGCTTGGTTTTAAACAAGGAAGAGAGCCAAAGCTCTGATACCAATTGTAGGTCCACTTGGAGGATGAAGATTAACCTACTTCCTTGTTGTCTAACACATACACTGTAAAACCTCGTAAAAACCCGACTTGTAAAATTTCGACACATGTCCCGCTGATCCTCGTGCCACGCATTGGCCGAGAGGGACCAAAAGCGTCAACATGTTTAATTATACCTCTGAGTGACCTTTTATCGCAACCAGAGCTTAACGGTGTTAGGTTATACGTTCAAGAATTCCCGAAACCTAACTTGAGGGGCCACAGGTGCTTTGCATGGAAGTTAAATGAAGATATAAGGTTGAAGGACTAAACTTGTCAAGAAAGAAACATGTTTGGCTGACTCGGAGCCGGGTTGCGGGCCGCGACCGGCCTGGCCACCTCTCTCGCGCCCCGCGAGAGGGTGCCAGTGATAGCCAGCATATGGAGTCGTGGCAGCTTGCATGTTTTGCTTATATCCGCGAGTTTGCCACCATTTAGCAGCTCAAGACACGTCCCTTAACACTTGTACTCATCCTAAACTGATCACCAACACCTGGAATGATCAGGTTCAAGCTCTTCAAGTATTTATAGTGGCCTTGTGTGCCTTGAATCCTTGCCCATTCTCTCAAAATCATCTCTTCTCCTCCTCTGGAAGTTCCTGGACTTATAGGAGCTTCCAATCAGTTATATTTTCATGCTAGGACCTTGTGTAAGTGTTCCTAGCCCTCCTTATTCAGTTTTATTAGGCTTTGAGCCAAAGTCAAAGCGTTGACGTAAAAACGCTTTAACTTTCAGCTAAGACCATTACGGTCCAGTCAACGTTCGTAACGAACGTGGCTACATAATCATAATTAGGTAGGTGTTAATCCCTCAAGAGGGCACCTCCTGATTACCACGTTTGCTTGGTCAATTGACGGGTCAAAGTTATATTAATAAAAAGTCAAACAGGTCAGTTTTGAAATAAATTCATATCTAGCAATGCAGGTGCTATAAAACCAGTTTCAACACTTTAATAACTTAGTAATAAGTATTAGAACATGTCTAAACATGTTCGGCCCGTCAAGTCCAGGTTTAAGGTCGGTTCGCAACCGAAGGTCGCAAAAGCTGACTTTTGCTTTGACTTTCAGTTCTTACCCGATTCAGCAACCTTAGCTACTGAAATTAGGTTGCCTTGTGACCATGATATTTTGTACTATAACCCTCTGGAGTTATATGACATGGTTACTTAGTAATCCGAGTGTTTATGCAAGCTTCCATATAATATGCCAAATTTTGCTAAAAGGTCCCTAAGAGCTTAAAAACCAAGTTTAAACAAACATGGGCATAAAAATGAGTTATAAACTGATATACTAAGTTATTGAACTTGTGTTAAGGCCAACTTTCTAAATTAAAATCCAAGAATGGTTATTTCGCGTAGTTTACGCATTTTGCGACCAAATTACCCTTTACCCATAAATTACCTTAAAACTCTTTACCTATTGATGTAATATCATAATTAGGATTATTTGGGATGTCAATTCAGAGTATAAACTGGGTTTATATACAAGTCCATGTATTAAGTCCTTAAATGACGATATTGCCCTTTTCGACACCTAAAATGAATTTTAATCATTTTTTAAGGAACGAAACCTATTATCTACTGATGCATTATATTACACAACATATTTTCATCATAAAAATCTGTTCATAACATCAGTTTCATTCAAATACCATTTAAATCGTCATTTAGCGACTTAATCGCCGTTTCGGCGCATAGTATGGTTTAAAACCATATTAGAGCATCAAGACTTGGTAGCTACTGATTTCAAAACTTATTTTAAACGTAATTCCAGTAGGTACACAGTCTAAACTCAGATTCCCAAATAATTCGTCAAGTGATGTGTGACATGACCAAAATGCCCTTTCGAGGCATAGTTTGGTCCTAAACTCAAAACCACACGTATACTTTATATCCTACTAATATAACATCATAAATAAACTATTTTTACAGTAAGTTTATAACCATTACATTAGTTTGCTCATAAAGTCTTTTTATAAGCCGTAAAATGACCAAAATGCCCTTTTAAGGCATAAGTTGATTTTAAAACTGTAACGGACCAACATGTTGATAACTTACTGATGTTACAACATGTTTAAAGTATAATG
Source organism: Scalesia atractyloides (assembly GCA_947069175.1). Lineage (NCBI taxonomy): Eukaryota > Viridiplantae > Streptophyta > Magnoliopsida > Asterales > Asteraceae > Scalesia > Scalesia atractyloides. The sequence goes on along the minus strand of CAMTDV010000019.1, from coordinate 79,797,911 downwards.
GCATATGGAACTTGTATAGGACTCACTCGGTTACCCGGTTTCGCTTATATGCGTACGGTTCGGCCTACGTAACTAGTTTACGTAATTTAACCGAAACGGGTTTAAACCTTATCATTTTAGTTTCAAAATCCAGAATGTAACATGTTTACCCATATTAAAGAAGTCTCCATAATTGTCGGGTTTAAACTACATTCTATTCCGGTCATTGCTTAATCTAGCGTTAAGTTCTGTTATTATCCTTAAGCTATCCGGTTCGAGTCTACAACGTAGATAGGACCCGTTAGCATTCTAATTGGTTATAAACACCATCATTTCCAGACTAAGAGCCTCCCGGTAGATTGCCAACTAAGCTTACTTTTTGAATTAACGGCTGAGTTATTTATCTTATTGAAGAATTGTTCAGGTAAATACTTTTAACTTATTTTCCCTGTACGGGCTTGGGATACGGTATAATAATACCGCTTGGTCGGGTATGGGATCATGTTATCGGATTGTTATTTACTAAATCTTCATAACCCGTTTTATTCTGTATTGTTTGATAACTTAAACATTGGGGGTTAACACGGCCGTGTCTGGGATATCCTTGGCGCATTTAAGTTACTAATGGCCACGACCTTAAGCGCGGGGTGTAGGCATACACCTGACAGATGCTAATAAAATATTGAGTCCCATTGGTGGATTATTTAAAGTGGCGTGTCGGTTATTCGGTTTCTGCACAAACTGTAAACAAGGTCATTTTGAACTATCCCAAGTTATTTATAAAATGTGCCAAGTGCACCTAAAACCATTTTCAGAAATGTTTTCAAAATGAGTCGGTTATTAGTATTTACCAGTGAAAACTGACGTATTTTCAAAAGATCAAGTTACAGGTGGCAATACGCAATAGATCGGGAGCTGCGCTATAGTGACGATAGAGGATTTTGCAAGTCCCTAGGTTGCTTAAAGTCTGTTGAACGATTACTTTTTATATATTTATTTCGATCCGCCTGTGGATCTTTTCATTACAAGCCTTGTAATTTATTTTGAACTTTGAACACTCGGTTTGTAATAGTAATTTAAATCCAAGACTTCTGCTGTGCTATGTTTGTTTGGTTATGATGTTATCAACTACATCACCATATTCCCCAACTGGGCCCACGTGGAAACAGGGGTGTGAGCCTTGTAATTTATTTTTGAACTTTGAACGCTCGGTTTGTAATAGTAATTTAAATCCAAGACTTCCGTTGTGATGTGTTTGTTTGGTTATGATGTTATCAACTACGTCACGGTATTCCGCAACCGGGCCCACCGGGTACACATGGAAACAGGGGTGTGACACACACGAGTGTGTAATCCAAGTGCGTATGCAAACCAAAGCAAGAGCACAACCAATATAACACAAGATATCACTTTAAAGTTGATTAGTTGAGAGACCCAGTACATACACTCTTGATAAACTACCTATCTCTCACTCTGCACTCTTACAGAACCTTGTAAACAAGTGTGGGTATGTATATATAGGCCATGACCCAGCTAACATCATGAAGAACCTACTATCCCACGAACAACATAGAGTCCCACGAAGAACCCTTAGTTTTTCGTGAAGTAAGGTTCTTCGTGGTCCACTAAAATGAATTCTTCGTGACAATTCTTTCAAATGGTTGTTCGTGAGTTTTCATAAGTATAAACACTCATGCATGTAACTACATGAGTTCATCGTGGAATGCCATAAGGCATACAATTAATACATATCATGACATCAATACATCATCATGACATTAACATAATACATCATCATGACAACATCATGGTGATGTCATCTCGCATTATCTTCGTTCTCGCATCGCAAATGTCGGTTCGTGTGATGGAGGAATGCCGTTGACTTCGGTCTCGAACCAAACCGAACTGATCAGAACCGAGCCGCATCCACACAAATATGCATCCACAAGACAGAAGACTGAACTACCTTAATTGTTCTTTAATTTGGCTATGTTACTTGCTCTAAATTATTGTCAAAATTCTTTGGTGTCAGTCAAACTTGTTGGACTTGGGGCCTTATTGGGCCGGGCCGTAAGTTTCTGTTTTCGGTTTCCCGAACCTAGAATAACTGATAACTCAAGATTAATTGGTTTATGTCAAAACTAGGCTAATGCCCGCATTAAACACGACTTCAAAAAAGAAAACATGCAATTTATTTTTGTTGGAAATTAATATCTTGTAAAAACATATACATTGGAAGAAACACATAATAAATCATTCATACTTCAGTAAAAACTTTCTTATACACCACATTAGTTGTTTTATTTGTAACGTTTTCTTTTGATAGGACCGTCCTCGATAGCAACAGATATATGCACCAACATCTTCTTTATCTAGTATAAGTAACTTGACACCGGCTCTGCTTTTTACTTTTGACAATGCAACATACAGTTGACCATGTGAAAAAACTGGATATTTGAGATACAATCCAACTACAATTAGCTTAAATTTGCTCCCATACTATATACACACATACGCTCAAAACATGTGACCAGTTTCTGAATTCCAAATATTATTTCTTAAATTAGCAGTGTTTGAATATCAAACAATAAAATCAGGTCAAAATAAGTAAAAACCCTTTTACAGTAAGTAGCGATTCAATGAAAATGGATTTAATTAATCAACTGTTACTTCTCGATTTCGAGAAAGTTACTTATATTAAAATTATTTATCGTTAATACATAATTGTTTTTAATTTGGCTATGTTAGTGCTCTAAATTATTGTCATAATTCTTTGGAGTCAGTCAGACGTGTTGGACTTTGGGCCTTATTTGGCCGGGTCGTAAGTTTCTGTTTTCAGTTTCCGGAAACTAGAATAAGTCAAGATTAATTGGTTTATGTCAAAATTAGATGGGCTTAAATGTGCTATAAGTTTCTGTTTTTATTATGGCCCGAGTTTATGAACTTCGGTTTTTAATTTTTTACTTGATTGAATTTATGTTATTGTATTTATTTTCATTATTTTTACAAATACAAGCCAAATTTATTTTTTAAACAAATTTTTTTTGTGTAAAAAATTATAAAAGAGTTATTGTTTTAAAATCGGGTATTAATAACCGGACCCTCACCCGGTTATACCCGAACTCGATCATACCCTACCCGGGTACATAGGGTATGGGTTTTTCTACCAAATACTCTTACCGAAACCCTACCTTGTTTCTCTCAATACCCAATTTTTCAATACTCAATCATACCCGAAACCGGTGCACCTCTACTTTAGGTACCCTTTACCCTTGAATCTTTGATCTAGAGTCTAGACACAACCTAAATTCAAGTTATTTTAGTATTATCCATGTCATTTTTAGTTTAAATAGAATTACTTAAAACTGAATGAGAATTCACAATAAATAATTAAATATTGATACGAGTTAGCTATTTTTCTTTTTCTTTTTTAACAGCAATGTAAACCTTTATTTCAAAACCAAAGGGACCCTTCTCAGCAAGGAGCTAAAAAGAGAAACCCAAAAAGTAATACTTCCAAACAAAAATAATCTGGCAAACAACAACACAAACAAACCTTAAGAGAAACACATTATAGAGGAAATAAACTCCAACTTCTCCAATCTTCAACCAACATTAGAGAACCAAAAAAGGAGCTCCTCCTTGATTCCTTCCACCACTTGGTAGGTTTGCAAAGCCTTTCCTTCAAAGATTTTAGTATTTCGCCGAAGCTACAGTTTCCACAAAGTAGCAAAAAAGATGGTCGCCAATACTTCCGTTGTCTTAAGTGAGGTGCTCTAGTCTTTTGTGTACGTACAGTTCGTGAAAAAATAAGATAAACAATTGTATTAATAATCAAAATTCAAAATGCTAAAAATTAAAGGAAATCAGTAATTTACAAAAACAATTACAACTATTTACAAAAACAATTACAACGAAAATAAAGAAATTATGAGATAGAATAGTAAAACTGAAAACTTTTTGGTTAAGGATCATGTTGAACACGGGTCCCTTAAAACAAATTTACGAGTCTCCAAGAAAACTTGTTACTCTCCCAGGGTATAATAGTCGGAGCAGTTGCTACTGTCGGGGAAGATGCTAAACCCGAAGGTATACCTTGTAAGAGAAGAACATAAAAGATGCAAAGAAAGTTGGAGAGTTTCTGGTAGTGTATTAAAGTGTGTCTCCAACCAAGGCCTCACCTTGGTTTTATAATAAAACCCTAGTCGAAACAACCCTAGAAGTAAGGACGAAAACACAAAGGTCATTGAACGTCTTTGATGCACTTTATTTGCCTTTGAACTTGATAACGTAACTATTTGACCATTAGTTTGAGATGCAGACTTGAAGACTGAAGTAATGTTGTTGCACACTAGAAGGTGCTGAGAAGTCGTGTGCGATGCAATGGAGACCTGCTGGTCCTTACGTCATCCGCCATGCGCTATGTCATCCGCAAAGCACACACATGGATCCGCTACACAGGCGTGCATGTGGAGCCTTAAGTCACGTGCCAACTTACATTCAGGATGCAAATCAGGATGCCACCAGGTTAGTCACTATTACTCATTCCATGCCACGTCATCCACAGACACCGGCCACCATTTGGTCCCCACAACCTCTATACTGGACCACGCGCATGCGACTAAAAATACAAAGGCGGCTACCATGCAAAGTGCAAAGTACGCCATCAAATCGCCACATTGCGCCCATCACCCATGCCGTTGGCGCCCACTCGTGTGTCAAGTGCGAGTTAGGGTGCTTCACACCCTTCACGAATCCACAAGTGTGAGGTGGTGCTTAGGGAAAAACGAGGAAATAAGGCTTCCATATATAAGCCACTCCATTTTCTTTCCCTCCTCCTATGTAGGACAAGTTTGTTAGTACATAATATCTATGTCATAGTCTTGGATCGAGTCTGTTTAGTTTGGGCTAGATTATGTCAAAGTATAAGGGTATTTATGTAAATACTATACAAGTTCGCCCGGAACATAATGTGAGAAAAAGTTCGGCCGGACTTGTTCTAAACAAGTTCGCCCGAACTTGTTAACATCCCAAGCGAACTTGTATTAGTATATATAGGTTGCCTTAGTTTGTCATTTGTAACTTTTGCAAATTTGTCACGACAGAGGCGAAGCTCTGCCCGATCAGGATCTTTCATGTATTTGGACTTTATGATCAATAAACAACATTTAAACGAGTAATCTTTGCATATTCGATTAACACGTCACATAGATTCCGCCTATATGAACGTTAGATACCAAATTAGGTTCATGTGCTAATCAAGGAGCGATCATCAGAGCCACGGATACTTGATTTGGTGAAATCATTGCAAGATCTACTCTATTTCATCTCATTTCTACCATTTTTCTTAACTTTTTCATGGAAAACAATGAACATACGGATAAAAGTTGCTAAATTTTGAATGTGTCATGTAAAATGCACTAAAGATAAACCCCTGAGAGTTTCAAGACCTAATTCAAATGAATTGATGTCGAAAAGTTGGAAAACCCATGTTTTGCAAAACTCCTTCTGGTCGAACTTGTAATCAGGTCCGCTCGAACTTGATTAAAAATTCATCATTTTTAATCACGTCCGCCTGAACTTGATTGATATTTCAAGGTTTTGCAGACAAGTCCGCTCGAACTTACCTAATTTTCATTCAATTTTTATGAAGTTCGCCCGAACTTGATTAAAGTTTGTTGAAAATCTAGTATAAGTTCGCTCGAACTTTGATAAATCTCTTGAAAATCTACATAAGTTCGCCCGAACTTCATCAGGGTGAAATTTTCAAAATTGTCAACACAAGTTCGCCCGAACTTGTGTAAAATTGAACCTGATTTTCTCAAACTGCAAGTTCGCCCGAACTTGTCAGTAGACTAATCATTTTTCAAAGTTTGCGAACGTGTTTTTTAGTGATATTCGTCATTTTTTCGAGATGGAAGATCTTCATAGTGCGTTTATGACGGATTCAGCATCAAATGCTCAAATGGTGAACCAAGTGAACATTGATAACGAGATGGGCACATCTGTGAAACCGCCAAAACTCATGTGTATGGACGAATATGAGGGGTGGAAAGAAAAGTTCACTAACTGGGTTCAAGCTACGTACTTCCACAGCTGGGTTGCAGTAGAGACTGGTTATACTTGGCCCAGAGATGAAAATGATAATGTTATCGACATCAGCAAGTTTTCTACTATTCAAAAGGATGCTTACGTTGTCGAGAAGAAAACGATAAGTTTGATCCAACAGTCAGTAAAAGAAGATATATTGGTGCTTCTACCGGAATATAAGACTGTACAAGAACTATGGAAATTCTTGAAGAACAAATACCAGGTGTAACATCCGTCAAAAACGGATTTACCAAACCCGCTCCGTTTATCAACCGAACAGTCAGTTAAAATTTTCGTTGCGAATTATATGCCCAAAATAATTTTAAACGATACATAATCAATTATTATACGGGGATATATAATTAGTTTTTGAAAAACTGTCAAAAATAACAAAATAAAAATGTTTTATTCATGCCGGGTTTCGAACTCGGGTCTGTACCGGCTCAACAACAACTTATCACCCAGCCAATCAACCGCTCCGCCACTTTGTTTTTCTGTTAATAAAAGGAATCAATTAATTCAAGTAATAATGTTCGGAAGTCAAATTCAGTAAATTGCGCCCAATTAGCAGTCGTCGGAAATCCCGACGACTTCGCCGTAAATCTACGTTTTCGCTCAAATTAACCGAAGAATTAACTTCCACGACGGTTATAACCGACGTATGAACCCGCGACATCAGCTGTAACCGCCGGAGAACGGCTGACTTCGAATTGAGACCGAATTCAGACCCCATACATCTCGATACTACCCTATAAATTCACCACAACTCACCAGAAATCTTTCACACTCAAATCGCACCCTTTCTCGGCGAAAACTCACTCGCCGGAAATATTTTATACGTCGCCGGAAAACCGAGTCCTTAATCTCTGAGCTTTACTGAACCCCCTAAACTTATACCGAAGTCACCCACACCCTTTGTAAGCTTTCTGAAGATTCTCTGCCGCAAGACACTCGTCGCCGGAAGAGCTTGCTGTCGCCGGAGTTCTGCCGGAAAACAGAGGAATTCAATCGGTATACCTCTCGCTCAATTTCTTCATTCTTTTTCTGTAATCTCACTTGTTATTAATCATACAACGCTAAAGAAACCTGAATCAACACTTCGAACCAGTCAGTCGTCACTTCCGGTTAAAACCAGTGAAGAAGACGATGTTTCGGTAATGGTTAGGTATAATTAAAATTAAGTTATTTACCGGGTTAGACACACAGTCCAGCGGTGGACTGTGTGCACATTGAACGCTAAGGTCTCGAGTTCGAGTATTGTTTCCTCCACACGCTGCCTTAATAAAAAATTCCTTTTTTCGCAAAACTGAACCGGATTGATTTAGGTATATGTTAAGTATATTAATAACCGAGTTAATAACCAAGTGAGACACACAGTCCAGCGGTGGACTGTGTGTACGCTAACCCACAGGTCCCGGGTTCGAGACCTGTGGAGCGCACCGGTTCTCTGGATTTGAATCGTTTTTAATATAAAAGGATTTCTGTTTAAATCTAATTAATATATATATATATAATTAAAATCGGATATATGACGGGTTAGACACGTAGCTCAGTTGGTAGAGCTGCGTGCACGCGTACGGGAGGTCTCGGGTTCGAGCCTCACCCAGCGCACAACAATATGCCTTCGAACCGGTCAACAGTCAGTCAAAGTCAACGGTCAAAGTCAACTGTAGCAAAAATCAATTTTTTTTTATTATTTTTATTTATTTATTTTAATTAAAAATCAATTAAAAAATACTTAAAAATAACATTTTTAAGGTTAGAATATAGCCTCAAACTCACAAAAATACACCCAACAATCCTACTAAAATAGATTAATAAAATCCGTTTACTTACCAAACCATAATGCGATTTATCTAGGTTAATCTCACTCGTGGTTAAAACCATTTCGCGTACATTCAACATCATCAACCGAACGCACCCAATGTGAGTGAATTCTTACAAATTCCACTTTTTATTCATGTTTTGGGGTGTATCATGTGTCGCTTAAACTAATTCTCTTATGCAAATTCGTGCTATACCATTATATGAACTAAACTAGAATGTAACTATTTGGTTGTGATGTATTACATATTGTCAAAGTTGTATGCAAATTATTTAGGCCCATCAGTTCCTCGTGGGAGACGAGTTGAACAACGCGTGCCTTAAAACTCATTCATTAGGCCCATCAGTTCGTAGAACAACGCGTGCCTCAAAACTCATTCATTAGGCCCATCAGTTCGTAAGAACAACGCGTGCCTCAAAACTCATACATTAGGCCCATCAGTTCGTAAGAACAACGCGTGCCTCAAAACTCATTCATTAGGCCCATCAGTTCGTAGAACAACGCGTGCCTCAAAACTCATTCATTAGGCCCATCAGTTCCTCGTGGGAGACGAGTCGAACAACGCGTGCCTCAAAACAATCATTTGGTGTATGTGTGTGAAATATTCAATATTGTTTGTTGTGTGAATAAATTTACATCTACATTTACTCATATGTGGTTATGCACATTATTTATAATCAATTGGATAAACTTGTTCAAATGTTTTCCATAGGATTCACTCGCCAACTTTATGTTGATCCAAAAACCCTTTTACACATGATACAGGTGAACAGGTTGAAGCAAGGAAAACATAGGAAATGCCTTAGAAGAGAACCAAGAAGCTTAGATTGATAGTTAGAACATGTTGTATCATTTATTGTAAATTTCCATTAAAATTGTATTAATGAATATGAAACATATAATAAATGTCATGAGCTTTGATGATAACCCAATTATGCCCCGATCACCTTTTCCGCTGCGGGTCGGGGTGTGACACCAGGGAAGTGCAGAAATGGTCAAAAGCAAGAAAGCACTGATCATGAAGGAATTTGACATATTCACGATGATAAAAGGTGAAACGCTTAAACAAATGATCGAAAGGTTTTGTCATCTGAAAGTGATTATGAGGAGACATGGGCTTGAGAAGACGGAAGAAGAATACATTGATAAACTAGCTGACGCATTTCCGAAGGTGAATGGACGACATATCTCATGGTGCTTAAAGAAAGTCCGAGCTGGGAATTCTTCAAATTATCCACTTTCATTGATAAGCTGGAGGGGCACGAGATGGAGTTGTTAAAGATAGCCAAGTCAAAGAATTCAAACGTTACACAAGATGTAGGGCTCTACTACAAGACTGGAGCTCAAGAGAATATCACTAGCCCAAAGATCCAAACTGCATTCAGCGCGAATCTGAATTCCTCGAATCATTCCCCACAGAGTCAAACTCAATCACATCCTAAATATGATCAGAGTCCTCAGAATTCTTCATATTCAAGCACACGGTCTGATTCTTCATGTCAGAATCAGTCAAATCAGAATAATCAATCAAATTCTGATCCAAATGTGTTTAAATGCAACATTGCAGTCAACTTAAACAATGCCGTTTCTGAACAAGTTGCCAAACAACATATGGCACTCTTTCCCACAGTGTTGGAATCTTATGAAAGTTTGGTGGCCGGGAAGATCGGTAATCCGGAAATGACTGCAGAGGATTATGATCAAGTGGATGAGGAAGAGCTTGAGCTGATGGACATCAAATGGTCCATAGCCTCGATTATTCGGAGGGTTACTAAATTTGTTGCTCTAACCGGCAGAGATATCGGGAATTCAAGCAACAAACTGGGTTTTGATAAGATGAAAGTTACTTGCTTCAGATGCCGACAAAAAGGGCACTTTAAAAGAGAATGCAAGAATCCAGAAGCGAGTGGCAATCAAAGTCCATTTAGAGGTGGCAGTGATTATTACAAGAAGTCGCTACAATACAAGCCATTCCCAAAGAAGATTCAAATTGAAGTTCAAGAGAAACCATCCAACAACACAGAGAAAGCTATGGTTGCTTCGAATGAGGATGATGGTTTTGACTGGAATTCATACATTTGCAAAAAGACCGGAGTTGCTTTAATGGCCGAAATCATGGAAGATACATCTGCTGAGGATGCATCCATGGAGAGCGCAATGCTAGAAGAATACTTACAACAAGCTGAAGAATAGGAGATTTATCATCACACAAAGATGCAGAGTGTTCTTTCTTCTAATATGACTTCTAGTTTTGCAGGTTCTTTTGGTGATACAACATCTTCGGAGCATGTTGCTGAGGAAAAAACCGGAAGTTGAAGAAGTCATCAACGTGACCAAAGAGATGAATGAAGAAAACCTCACGGAGATTGCCAACAAAGCTATGATGGCAAATCTGACAAAGGTAGGTTCGGAGGTAAAAGTTGTAGAAAAATAGGTTGTTAAAGTGCAAATCGTTGAGGTTGAAAAACCTTGCGCGAAATGTGCTGAGTCATGTGTTCAATGTGCTGAAAAGACTCAAATCACAGCAGAACTCAATGTGCATAATAACAATTTCAAATATGATTATCGCATAATGAAAGAAGCATATGATAAAATGAAAGATGGCAGGCTTGATAGAAATAACATTGAACAAGATGATACAATAAGAATGTTAAAGCCACTTTAATGGAAAAACAGAAGGTTATTAACGTTTACATAAACAACATTGCTGAAGTAAAACAAGAACTTCAAGACATGAAAATCGAAACAGAAAGGGTAAGACAACTTTTGAAAAGATATACCATGAATGCTTACGTCATTGATCACATTCTTCCAATGATTCAGTTGGAAGAAGATGTTCAGAAATCAAAAGGTAAAAAACGTGGAGATTATAGCAGTGTTCCACCACCCTTGTGCGAAAAATATTGTCGAAAGAAAGCTGAAGGGATGGAAAAGGTGCTTAACATTGAACTTTTAACTGAAAAGAAAAATGAGCTGCCTGAGAACATTGATATAACATACACAAGTGATGATGGCGAAGCAGTGGTTAAAAAGGTTGTTGATAATGTCTTGAGTGAATCTGATGATGGCAGCTTTAAGAGCGCCAATTCGAGTTCGAATAATTCTGAATCACAATCTGAAGATGACGATACATCATCGGAAGATAGTCTAAGTGATGATCCTAACGTTGTCATGTACAAAGTTAAGGAATATGGTAGACTATATTTCAATGACAATTTTCCAATTCAAAATGTGAAAGAAGACCAAATTGATAAATTGTTCAAACTTGTCGAAGTATCACAGAAGATTTGGAAAGAAATGAAAAAAAGTTTTATTCTAAACCTAAAATAAATTATAACAACTACCGAAGGAATGGTGGTGACTTTCCGGAAAACAGGAGAGCGGGATTGGGTTTGGAGGTTGAAGATGACCGAATAAGAAACAGGAAGTCATCATTTCACGAACACAAGAATAAGAACATGAATTTCGTGTATGGACGAGTACGGTTCATGAAGAGAATTTGATTGGAAGCAATCAAATGATGAATTATTTGATTTAAAAAGAACTTCGGGAAAAGGCTAAAGCGCAAGTGGTGTAAAATCCACTAATGGACATTCTCATGATGATCGGACTTGCTTTAAATGCAATGAAGTTGGTCACATTGCTCGCAAGTGTCCGAAATCTAAACCTGTTTATCCTCGAAGAAAAACAAGTTAGATGTTGAGAAACTCAGGCACCAGAGATTGTAAAACCCGTCACAATCCTAAAACGAAATAATGAATCTAATTTGAAGTTAAACCTAAAACTGAATCGAAGTTTGAAAACTCAACTTTTGAGAAAGGTGAAACTTCCAGATCGAATGAAAACAAAGATTCAAGGTTTTACATAAAGAAAGCAATAGTTAAATCACAATCTTGGGTTGCCAAAAAGAAAACCATTGCCAAGTCTGAGTCAGTTAAGATTGGTAACAACAAATTGTGTGAATCTGAGATTAAAACTGAAACTGTCCAACTTTCAAAAGATAAGAAAAAGGTCAAGTTTGAGAATGATAGTGTCGATGAAGTCTTTGATGGGATCTTGAATATGATTATGAAGTTTATTATCCCAAACCCAAGACCAAAAAGGCTTGGGCTGCACTTTTTCACTGAATGTTAATGTGTACAGGGGCTCCAAAGATCCATATTATCGAAGTGGATTCTGGATAGCGGAGCATCAAGGCACATGACTGGGATGAAAGCACTACTCTTTGATAACAAAGAGATTAATGGAGGGTATGTAGGCTTTGCTGGAAATCAAGGTGGTCGGATTATAGCTTAAGGAAAACTTTGGAATGGTGTGGTGTCTTTTGATCGTGTTAACTATATCGCCGAGCTGGAGAACAATCTTCTAAACATTTCACAGATTTGCGACAAGCAGTTCACAGTTCATTTCAATGATAAGGAGTGCATGATACTGAAGCAGGGGTTTAAGATTCCTGATGAGTGGTCTGCGCGCTCCACGCGAAAACGATATCTATGTATTAGACATGGGTGTTGCTACCAAATCGTCAAAATCTGCTCAATGTTTTGTCACAAAAGCCACGGAGAAGGATTCGATTCATGGCACAGGAAAATGGGGCATATACATCTGAGGAAAATGAACTTTCTGGTTCACAATGACCTGGTTGAAGGAGTTAATCTTCGGAGCTTCCAAATGACGGATCATTGTCTCTGAATGTAAGAAAGGAAGCAGATTAAGAAGTCACATCCTAAGAAGATTCTTAATTCCTTTAAAGTTGCCGCTTGAACGTCTACATATGGATTTTTCGGTCCGGTAAACGTCCGAAGTATCAGGAGATCTATACTGTTTGGTAGTCACAGATGATTATTCTCGATATTCATGGGTTTTCTTTCAAGAATCTAAAGATGAAACATTCGAAAACCTTGTGATTCTATTCAAAAACGCGAAATCTATATCATCTCCCTGTCAGACGTATTCAAAGCGATAATGGAACGGAGTTCAAAATAACAAGATGAAAGAATTTTACGATGCCAAAGGAATAAGGCACGAATTCAGTGCACCGTACACTCACAACAAAATGGCATAGCAGAGAGGAAGAACAGAATGTTGATTGAAACGGCAAGAACTATGCTTGCTGACTCAAAGCTTCATGTCAGCTTTTGGAGTGAGGCGGTTGCAGCGGCATGCTACACTTTGAATAGGGTCTTAACTGTCAAACCGACTAAAAGACATGCTTCGAAATGATCAACCGAAGGAAACCAAATCTCAAATATCTAGAGTCGTTTGGCGCACCGTGTACAGTGATTGATCAAGATGGAAAATTTGGTGCTAAAACGCTTGAAGGTTTCTTTGTCGGGTATTCTAGTCCGCTAAGAAGAGTTTACGTTCCTGCGTTGAGAAAGGTGATCGAAGCACAACACGTTGATTGCTTTCGGTACACAACTCCTATTCAGAGGAAAGCGATCGTGGTTGTTCAATTACCAAGATTTGTGGAAGTCATTCGACTTGCCAGAAGAACCGTCTAAAGAAGAACTTGCAACTCTGTATTATCTTCAACAGTCGGCTAGTCAAGAACAGATTCTAAGGCCAATTGTGGTTAATCAACCCACTGGTTATACATCGTCTTCTGGGGCAAGGGCCGATTAATAGTGGTGTCACGGATGAACAAGTTTCTGAAGCAGAAGCAGCACACTACTATAACTCCAGCAAATGTTTCCACTGAACCAGGAAATGCAACTATAGAGCCCATTATTCCTCAGAATCAAAATTACGACTCCGATGAAGCTCCAACTTTTGATGATGATGGAGAATCTTCCTCTGATGAAGAAGCCGAGTAGATATCCAATATGTAAATCAATCTGCTGGCCCTAGCACTCAAAACGAAGCAACATCGAGTGTTCCTGAAGTTGATTTGATAGTTGATCTGAATATTTCAATTCAGAATAGCTCAGTTGATGTTCCTAGCGAGGAGATGCTATGATCTTATTCATATCACCCTTCAACAAACATTATTGGTGAGCTACAGACTGGTGTGAGAATGGGAAATCAAATCAACAAGGCTTTAAGTTGTTTCTATACTCGAGTGGCTCCAACTCAAGATTATTGTTATTATTCATGTTTCATATCTCAAATCGAGCCGAAGACTGAGAATGAAGCTCTGGGTCATGAGAACTGGGTGATATGCGATGCAGGAAGAGTTGTTGTAGTTTGAAAAACTTGGAGTCTGGAAGCTTCTCGACTTACCACCAAAGCAGAAAGCAATAGATACGAAGTGGGTCTTCAAGTGTAAGAGGGATGATTGAGGTGTGATTGTCAGAAACAAAGCTCGGTTGGTTGTCAAAGGTTTCCACTAGCAAGAAGGAATTGACTACACGGAAGTCTATGCACATGTTGCACGTTTAGAGTCAATCCGCATTTTCCTTGCATTTGTTGCTTGGAAAGGTTTTAAAGTGTACCCGTTAGATGTGAAACCCACATTTCTTTATGGTAAGCTACGCGAACAAGTGTACGTCGGCCAACCACCGGGGTTCGTCGATCCGCTGAACAAGAACAAAGCTTATATCCTAGACAAAGCCTTATACGGATTACATCAAGCCCTGGGAGCTTGGTACGAGACGTTATCTCAACATCTTGTTGGAAATGGCTTTACGAGAGGCACAATGGATAGTACATTGTTTACCAAAGAAGTCGGAAATCATCTAATCATCGTAAAAATCTAGTTGGATGATATCATCTTTGGTTCAACGGATGATAGTCTTTGCAAAGAATTCGAGAAGATTATGAAGAAAAAGTTCGAAATGTCTTCTACGGGCGAAATGAAGTTCTTCCTCGGGTTACAAGTTGATCAGTTACCAGACGACATATTCATTCATCAAACGAAGTATGTTCACGATAGTTTGAAGAAGTTTGAAATGGATAGCTCGAAGCCGCTTTCGACTCCTCTGGCACTGAATCACAGAATTTGCATCGACGAAACAGGAACCAAAGTGGATGATACGCTCTTTGGTCGATGATAGGATCTCTTATGTATCTGACGGCATCTCGCCCAGATATCATGTATCCTACCTGTCTTTGCGCGAGATATCAGTCCAGTCCCATAGTATCACACATGCAGATAGTCAAGCGAATATTCCGTTACCTGAAGGGATGTCCAAGCACCGGCTTGTGGTATCTAAAGAACGATAATTTTGATCTGATGGGTTACGCTGATTCGGACTTTGGGGTGGACAAGCTGAATTCAAAGTCTACGACGGCTGGCTGCCAGTTCTTCGGAACTCAATTAGTAACGTGGCAATGCAAGAAACAAACCACGGTCTCTCTCAACATGTGAGGCAGAATATATTTCTGCTTCCAGCTGTTGTTCACAAATCTTATGGATTCAACAAAAGATGAGGGACTAGGATTGCAATTTCTTGATACGCCTTTATATGTAGATAATAAGGCAACAATCGACATCACTAAAAATCATGTTCATCACTCGCGAACTAAACACATTGAAATTCGTTATCACTTCATTCGTGACTGCTACGAAAAGAAGTTGATGCGAATAGAAAAAATCCACACCGATGAACAAAAATCTGATTTTTATACCAAAGCTTTTCCTTTAATGAGATTTAAATATCTAATGGGGCTTAACGGTATTAAAAATTTGTTGACAGGTGCGGGGGCAGAGGTTGAATATGGATCAGACCACGAGTTCACGTGATCCACATTGGTTTGTCTATCTTTTAGATTAGTATTTCTTAAAAACTAAAATACAAAAAAATGTTTTTGATTTTATGGGGAGAAAATTTCGAGAAAATACAAAAACATATGAAAAATCAAAAAGTACAAAAACATTGAAAAAGACAAAAAGAATTTTGTGTCACAAAGGAAATGATAGTACGCTAGTGGACTATCACAGTATGCTAAAGAATTGTAAAGTTTAAAAGTGATAAATAAGTCTTACTGTGGATGTGTCGATAGGCTTCACACGTTCAGTAAATTGTTTTCGGGATATAAACTAAATTATACAACTGCTTAATCTTGTGGCTTAACATCTCTCGGATATATGGACTTAGTACTCTGAAATTTCGTTTGAGGGGTTGCCTGATTATGAGATACGAGGTCTTTATAGATGATTGATATCTGGGGTATTATACAAGTTCTTCTGATTTTGCTGAAGCAATAGCCTAGAACTTCTATAATGCTTTTGCTAAAAACCCCTAAACTGCATGCAAAGCTGAAAAGAATCGAAAGATCTAGTCATTTGCAATGCTTAAAAGATTCCTTAATTGGAACACACCTTAAAGTCGAGCCTTCATCTCTTTGTCGGTACGGTAGTACTAACCTGAGCTCTCAAGGTCTCGCATAACCCAGATACAGATATCAGTTACGCTATATTCACATGTAAGATGAAATCTAGGGAATCTTGATACGGGAGTATATTCTGAGATGGGAACCATAGTTAAGTAAAGTTTCATAAGTCTACCTAACATATCTTGGAACGTGTCGAAGTTTAAGTGGACAAACATATTGACAATCTAGGTAAACGAGTTTAAAACTTAAAGTCATCAGCAGCTCAACAGTACTGGTGATATGTCTCAAACAACTGATATGATCCTTAGACATGAATTCCCAAAAATATTTCTATAAATATATTTGTACATAGTTTACTTGTTAAAGTTCTATAAATAGTTCTGTACATAGTTTATCTGCTTTACATATTAAAACCAAAAAGATTTTCAGTGTGTTTTAGCATAAACTTTCAAAAATAAAAAAAGATTTTGTTTCTACATTAGTTTCTACAAGCCAATGTTGGAGATCGGATCTTCGAAGTCTGGTAAGGTGCTAAACTGGTGGGAATCTAATTGACAACGGGCTGGGAGCTAATCTGTAAAATCTGATAAGCCAAAACGACTAAAAGTTCATTAAATTGAAACCTGTTTTTGAAAAACCAACAGTTTGTTAATAACGGGTCGAACCGAGGTCATTAACTTGGACTCGGCAGACAAATCAGTTAATCAAGATCATTAACTTGGACTTGGTCAACTAAGTGGATTGTTAAAGCTGGTAAAATTGAAAAGTTCAAGGTTTAAATTGAAAATTTCTAAAATTTTGATTTGAATTGATCAAGTTCGCCCGGACTTGTAATCAAGTTCGACCGGACTTGTGTATGATTTGAAAATGTCATCAGATGGCAAGTTCGCCCGGACGTGTTACTAATCTTAACTGATTAGTGTTACAAGTTCGCCCGAACTTGTTAAGTATAAATATAATACAAGTTCGCCCGAACTTCATTACGTGTTATACAAATCTCAGAGCGAACTTGAGGCGATTTTAGGCGATCTTCAAAATTGGCAATCTTGTGCCAAAATGCTGTCGAAATTGATATTGATTTGTGGTGATTTACACACTACTTATCATGGCTATGGTAAGAGATTCGAGATTGAACTGTATTTTGACTGGTTTTGAACAAGTTAGATGTGATTTGGACATTTGGACATGATTTAGGGTATTAATAGTCAAATTGAACCATAAAACATGCTAAATAATATTAATCGACCTTAAAGGAATCATTAATTTGAATCAGAATGGATGAAATCATGTGTTGCAGGCTTTCAGTGAAAGAGATGACAAGTTCGCCCGAACTTATCATCTGTAAAACAAAGAATGATCTTGCAAGTCCGCCCGAACTTATTCTCAAGTTTAAATACAGAATATTTCACAAGTTCGCCCGAACTTGTGAAATGATTTTCAAAATCATAAATATTTGAAAAGGTCGCCCGGACTTGTCTGAAAATTTTCCAAATGAAAAAAACTTAACAAGTTCGCCCGAACTTGTTTAAGATTTGGTCAATTTGCAAAGGGCAAGTTCGCCCGGACTTGGTGATGTGTAATGTTTAAATACCAATCAAGTCCGCCCGAACTTGATACATGGTTTGTGAAAATTGTTATACTTTGCTAATTTTGTCTCGATCTTCGTGCTTTCAGAATATTCAGCTCTCGTTCAACAAGTTCCACAATACGTGTATTACGCTTGACAAGACTATCTGTCCATCACTCGAAGCATTTGACAGTATTCTCAAATTTATGAAGCGGATTCCGATTAACAAGGTAATAACAGAAAAGACAGTGGTTTATAGGTCGCACGTCTATAGGTTTTGGAATTCTGCAGCAATGAATGAGGATGATACAGTGATTAAATCAGTAGTTCGTGTTGGAGACGAAGAAAAGGAGATTACAGTGACAGCAGCTAACATCCGAAAAGTTCGCAATTTCAATGACGATAAGAATGATCCAATGATGCTAGATGAACGAATGGTGCGAGGATGTTTTTGCCGTATGGGATATAAAGGGCACGCAAACGAATCGACATTGAAGAAAGGGGGGGTTCCGAACCCTTACAAGTTTCTAATGCATGCAATTATTCACGCGTTTAGTCATCGTAAAGCTGGATTAGACGATGTTCAAGATTACATGGCATGCATGGCTACTGAGTTGATCCTTAACAAGAAGTTTAATTTCTCAAAGCTTGTATTCACTCATATGAAGAATAACATGGGATCGAATAGGCTTATGATGTATTCAAGATTTATTCAGATGTTGATCGACGACAAATTCAAAAACATTGCGAAGGATCCCAACGACATTGTTCATCTAAGTCATCTGGACGATACAACTGTCAAGAAGCTTATAAAGTTCCAGAAACAAGCTTCAGCACCTGTCGCAAAGCCTTTATTCGGTGCAATAGTTTCTGCTATTATGTCGCGCCACCAGAGTACAAATGGCGTAAAGATGATAGTGGTGACGAAAAGGAAAGGAACGCTGAGTTAGAATGGCTGTCAACATTTAAAGAAAAGCGCAGTGATTGGTTTTTAAAGAAAGATGTTGAGGAAAAGAAGAAAACATCGCGAAAGACAAAGAAAGTCGATACTATGTTGATTGAGGAAGAGGAACCTGTTAATGTTCAAACAGAAGCTGGTTCTAGTGCTGCAGTGAATATTGAGAGTCAAGAGAAAGATACTCAGGAAGACGATGTTATTTCTGCGACATCAGACAAAGATGAAAATAGTGATGATTCATTAGAAAAAGATACAAAGAAAGCTATCGGTGAACAGCTGCAGAGAAACTCAACGAAACAGATGCAGATTACGAACCAGAGATAGAAAAGGGTTCAGATGAGGAGAGGCCAAAGAAGAAAGCTAAACGTGTTAAGTCTTCTGTTAAAGATACAACAACGAAGACAACTGGATCTCCAAATACAAAAGAAAAGAAAATTCAAAAGCGGAAAAGCAGACGCTATGTTAGTCAAAAGAAGAAAGGCACAGAAGTCATACAAGAACCTTCTGGTGTAGAGAAAACAGGAGTTACACAAGAACCTCTTGCGACTGTTACAATACAATCTTCTGAAGTTCAAGAGACGATAGTACTGACAGGAGTTACACAAGAACCTCCTGAGTCTGAATTGCTCGAAATTCCTATTTTCACGTCTCAATATCCACCAACAACTTCTCAACCTGAAAGCTCAACACCTAAAGAATTTCTAGTGTCTACACCAAAGAGTACGCCAAAGTCTACACCTAAGACTACTCCACGGTCGAAGATGTTTGGAAATATTCCTTATGAGCCTGTTTCTCTTCAAGATTTGAATGATTTCTTCCAGAGTCTGATATTGATAAACTTGAAAAGAGAGTTAAAGTTCTGGAATGTAACATTCGTAAAAAAAATGAATCTTAAAACCCGACCCGTTTTTGTAACTCGATCCGTTTTCATATTCCACGTAATTTTGTTTAATGTTTAAGCAATAAAATGTCTTGGATTCTATGTTTTGATCATACATGTTATCATATCTGGTGATTTATAGTCTTATACATGTTTTATACAACCTTGTAAATTAATTTCCATGTATTTTGAAGCAACCCGACATATCTCTAAGGTCTAAAACTAAGGTTTTCCTTAAGGTAATCAAAAACTTTGGAGACTACGTGAACATACCTAGCACATCATATCCTAACCTTCTTATCATCCAAACTTCATTATATATGCCTTAAGATAAGACATTGTGTTTTGGAGGGTTTAGATGTAAATGATAACAAAGAAGCTCTACATGTCGTATTCTTAGTTTTGTCATAAGATGACTTTCAGGTGACTTTCTTTCTCCATCCTTGAGCTATCATTCTGGTCCATTCAAAGCTTCAAGATATACTTGATATACTTAGGATCAAGTAGGTTCAAATTGTGCATAAAACTGAGCTCCAGCGTAATGGGAATCACAAACACAAGTTTTAGAACTTAACCCTCGACCCGCATCAAGACCCAAGGTTTAAGCCCAATTCTCGACATCATGGATGTTGGATTACTCTCTTCCATATGATAGTACTCTGAAAATAATGGATGTAGGCGAAAACCGTGCGCGAAACGGAGTTATAACGAAGCGGGAATCGTGAAAACAAGTTTGGTGTTTGTTGCTAATTTGAAAGACGCGAAAATCTTGTTTTAAGGTCATCCCACATCGCCCCAATCACCAATTTGTGCTCCATTTCACACCTATAAATACCCTTGCTTGGTTCTTTATAGCTTGCAACTCATAGTTTGAGTATAAACAAGTGGAATAACCAAATTTGGTGGCTCCACAAGCACAATACCCCTTTGGGTGTGGTGTGTAGTAGTTTTTATTTCCACTTTTGACAAGGAGGTGCCGCCCTTCAAGCTCTTCTCATTTTATAAAGTTTTTCTTCGAGGTAATTTTCCTTTCTTTGTTCTTTTATTTTTTTATTTATATTTTTGTTTTAATATTCATTTATTTATTGCTTTCTTAGTTTAATTAGTTTAGTTTAGGTTCTTAGTTAAGGAGCATTAGACTCGTTAAGGTAGCCTAGTTTAGGCTCGCCTTTAGGCTTGTCGTAGCCTTGTAGAGGTTCGTTAGGCTCAACGAGTCTAACATATCATGTTCGTTCATTTATATGCCTAGCATAACGTTTACTTTTTTTTGTTGCATTCGTTTGTCTAGCTTAAATCACGCTTATGAATTGGATTTTCTCCTTATTCTCGTGCGGTTTTTCACTAAGGATTAAAAACGCAAACACTGTGAGTGAATTCTTACAACTTCCCCTTTTTATTCATGTTTTGGGGTGTATCATGTGTCGTTTACATATTTCGTTTATTCAAACAATTGTGCTATTACCATTATATGATCTAACGTGTGATGTAAATGTTGTTTGTTGTATTGCGTGTTTACATTTTTGTCAGTTGCGTGCAATTCATTCATTAGGCCCATCAGTTCCTCGTTGGAGACGAGTTGAGCATCAGGTGGCTCATTAGATCGGCTCTGTTTGATTGAGCCTTGATCTCATTGTTCATCATTTGTCATGTTTGTGTGTGCATTGATTGATAATATGTGGCTTGTGGTTAGATTTACATATGCGGTTACTCATATTTGGTTCATGCACATTTTTATTTAAATAACCAATATAATTAATTCTTTCCAATGTTTAAATAAGATTCACTCGCCAACTTTCGTTGACCCAAAAACCATTTTTACACATGATACAGGTGAACAGGTTGAAGCAAGGAACACCTAGGAATTTGCCTTAGAAGAAAAATAAAGAGTTCATGAATGTTGTGTTTAGAACATGTTGTGCTTGTATGTTTATTGTAATTTCTCCTTTAAATTGGAAATAATAAATATGAAACTTTATAGTAAATGTCATGAGCTTTGATGAAAACCCAATCATGCCCCGACTACCATTTTCCGCTGCGGGTCAGGGTGTGACATGGAAGACAAAGTTGCAAAGAATGAAGCTGAGAAAGCAGTGTTAGAAAAGCTGGTGAAGCAAGGGGAAGTTGAAAAGGAAATTCTGAACGACAAAGTTAAATTCTTGGAAGGTGATCGAGGGTATTTGAAAGCCCTAATTGAAAGTTTACAAGATGCTAACGAACGACTGCAGAAAGAGATAGCAGAACTACGATCAGAGAGGGATGTGAATGACAGAAGATTCAACAGACTACAGAAAGTATTATCTAACAGTCTAGGTATTGATTTTGCTGCGGAGTATGCCAGGTTAGATCTGCAAGAGGCAAAGGAAAAAGCAGAAAAAAAATTGCATAACAGGGGAAGGGTAAGCATGTTATTGAAAGTATGCCCGAGATAACTGAGCCAGTGATGGAATCTGCAAAAGCTTCTGAGTATGTTAGTATTCCTGAGAAAGAGACTGAACAAAAAGACGATGAAGAAGCTGAAGATAAAGATGATGATGAACCTGTTGATGATACCAAAGACGACTCTGACAATGATGATGGTGATAATGATGATCAGGGAGGAGTTGGTCTGAAGGTTGTGGATGCCAAAATTACGGATGATTTTGATTTCTCTTCACTACTAAATGATGATGCTAATATGATGGAAGATCAAAGTCAGGGGGAGCAGACAGGGAAAACAGGGCAAAAGGATGATATTGAGTGACAGATGTGATTACTACAAATCCTGTTGCTGCTAAACCAATAAAGCCAATGATTCTTATGTTAGAGCACAACGTGGAAGAATGCGAATTTGTTCACAATTATTCGAAAGAAGATCTAGCAAACCTTCTCAACGTTGATGCTGAAACATTCGATTTCGATTTCGAAGAAGATGTGGTGAACATTGATACATTCGAACCGAACGAATATTGTTACAAAAGAAGGTCTGATGCTGCGATTACAACAAAGTGATTCTTGAAGATTGGTTGTCAGATGATGAAAAAGACGAAGCAGAAAAGTATACTGGTCAGAATACTGATAGTTTTCCGACATTCAAAGAGATGTATGATCAATTGAATGAAGATCTGCTGAAGATAAGATTGCTGAGTCTGCACGAGAAGGAAATATTCCAAAACCAATGACAAAGGAAGAGATTGCACAAGCAAAGAAATCCTGGTTCAAAGAGATGCCGAGAGAAAGAAAGTTTCGACGTCCATTAGCATTCTTTACCAGAGATGCCGATGTATCATTGGGAGATATACTTAGCTGGGGTTGGTTTAAAGAACTGAACGCTTATGACATTAAACGTGAATTTGGAGTTCAATACTTCAAATACTTGGCAGATTTAAAAACACTTCCATACTGGATGTAGAAGAGTTGGCGCAGACAAGAAATGTTACTTATCATATGAAGTTTATTGATCAAGTACTGTGGAAGATGATTAAGTTTGAAGCGACGCATGGTTTTAAGTACTAGAAACCGTTCATTCCAAAGCGCCACAAAACAAATAAGAAGACTGGTGAAAGGGATATTACATTGATTATGAAGCGTCCAAGACCAATGAGAAACATGCCCTGATGCCGATTGAGCAAGATTTCTATCCTATGTTTAAGTGGTGGCAAGTAGATCCTACTACATGTGAAGCAATGATAGTGTTGAGATTTGAAGATCATTTGGATATCACTAAAAGAGGGTTGAAATGTTTGGGACAGATGGATTGAGAGGGTTATGGAGGACGATTCGAATACTAGACCCGATGTGGTTAGTGAATTGCTCGAAGGAGGATATTAAATGTTTATTTTTCATTAAGATATGCTATGAAGAGCGTGAGAAAGAACAAGCGATGCAGTATTAAAGGGTTGTGAATTTTTGTTACACGCATGGTGTAAATTCTGGAAGAATGTGGGAATCCAGTTGGAGGGAACTAGAGCGCAAAGAGTTTATGAAAGAGCAAAGGCGAATAGAACGTATTCATGATATGGGTAGGGAGGCGAGACTCCATTTCATGACTAAAGTGCCACCTACAGACCAAACGCCGATTCCATCGCAAGAACGTAGAAAGAAGCCGTTACCTACATTAACCAAAGTATAATAAAAATATAGTTGTCCAAAGTTTGAGAAAATACATATTTACACTCGATGAAAATACATTCACCTATTTTTCCAACATCTTGCAAGTAAAATAATATCGTTAACGTTCCCCAATGCATCGTCAAAGGAATTCGGAATTTCGGACCCTCCAAACTTCTTTTGGTGCCAGGCATGAAACCAAAACGTGGTTTATGTCTTTGACGACACTTGTTCATGACTACTATAATTTCAAGTATCCAGTCACCGTTCCTGGTAGGATCTCGGCAGTGGCACAATGCCAAGCGGGGTCCAAAGGGAATTAGCTCTGGCGAGATTTAAAGGGGTTAAGCCAGTAGCTGGGTCGCATCGGTAAAAAGTTACTTGAAAATGAGCCGGATTAGTATGCTGGTAAAAGTTGCTTCGGATTAGTATGACTGGTAAAACGTTGCATGAAAGTGAAAACAATAGTACAATATTAGCAACTTGGATAATCAATAGAAAGTGAAAACAATAGTACATTACTACTGATCAGTGGCAAACTGATTGAATGATTGTCAGTTGTAAGTTACTATTAAGGAGTAAAAACTAGTGTGACACTTTTTTTACTACTTATGAAGTTTCTAAAGAGGTTTTTCTTTATTTCAACTGTTAATTGTCAAGCAAATATAAGCGTCAACTATTATACTATCTATCAAGAGCCACAACATTTCAGTGGAACCGTTGTAAGGTTTCCTTACCTGTACATTTAAAACAAACGACATTAGAACTTTGTTCTTTCATAGAAAATACATGTTCTTTGCAAAACATTGTGTTGAATCCGTTTATATATTTTGTACACTATGAATAATTTAAATTGATACCGATATAAACCTACATTTACTTCCACATTTAATGTTTACTTTGTATTGAATTATAAAGTGATATCTAATTCATATTGATTTCTATGCTTTAAGTGTCATGCTACCGATTTGTTTCGTTTGAGCCGGAATTTTATATTTCTTGTTGTTTTTTATATAAACTATGTCAGTTCCTTGATTTTTACAAGTCAAAAGTACACTTAATTTTGCCTTTAAAATTAAAAGGTACACTTTTTAACTCCTAGGAACAAATAACATTTATATATTGATATAATGAATTACATTTGGATTCATTGAATAGTTTCTAGTATCTTAAACGAAAAGTTCTTTTGCTGCCAGGCATGAAACCAAAACGTGGTTTATGTCTTTGACCGCACTCGTTCATGACTATTATGATTTCGAGTATCTAGGCACTGTTCCTTGGTAAGATCTTGGCAGCAGCACAACGCCAAGGCAGGGTCCAAGGGGAATTAGACCTGGCAAGGCTTAAAGGGGTTAAGCCCGTAGCTGGGTCATGCCGGTGAAAAAGTTACAATGAAAATGAATCGGATTAGTATGCCGGTGAAAGTTGCTTCGGATTAGTATGACTAGTAAAAAGTTGCATGACAATGAAAACAATAGTACATTAGCAACTTGGATAATCAATAGAAAGTGAAAACCATTACTTATAAGTGGCAAATTGATTGAATAATCGTTAGTGGTAAGTTACTAATAAGCTGTAAAAAATAGTGTGACACTTTTTTCATACTTATGAAGTTTCTAAAGAGGTTTTTCTTTATTTTAATTGTTAATTGTCAAGCAATTATAACCGTCAACTATAATATTATCTATAAAGAGGCGCAACGTTTGAATGGAACTTGTTTGTTAAAAGGGATATATCTTAGATATGTTTGAAACAAACAAAATTACAAATTTTTTTTATTCATAGAAAATACATGTTCTTTGCAAAACCTTATGTCTAATCCGATTATATATTTTGTACACTATTAATACTTTAAATTGATACCAAATATAAACCTACATTTACTCCCACATTTAATGTTTACTTTTTTATTAAAGTATAAACTGATACGTAATTCATATTGATCTCTGTACTTTAAAGTGTCATGCTACCAATATGTTTTGTTAGAGCGGAATTTTAAATTTCTCGTTGTTTTTTTTTATTTTTTTAAGAAAACTAAGTCCAGTTCTTTGATTTTTACAAGTCAAAGGTACACTGTTTTTTTGCCTTAAAAAAGTACACTTTTTATTCCTAGGAATCAAATAACATTTATATATTGATATAATGTATTACATTTGGATTCATTGAATAGTTTCTAGTATCTTAAACTAAAAGTTCCTAATTGAACATTACATTATTTGAATATCAAAATAATAAATAATAAAACTTACTGATAGATCAATTTGCAACAACATTAAATTTCCCAAGAGATCTTGTAAACAGAAGGACAAACAAAGATTAAAATTCCAACAAAACCAACATCATGAAAAAGAAAACAAATAAGCAATTACATGACCAACAAACCAGTTTCTATCATGAAAACCCTCAGACAAGCAGAGATATTAGCCTGTTTTCGGAATATATGCATCAGACCACGAAGCAATGGGGTCATCAGGAAAGAAGTTCATCATGTCAAACCCTGGAACAAGATCCAAACCATTCTCCACATGATCACTAGTCCAGTCAGGCGGGTACCATCCAGTGTTATCCATCACTGGTACATAGCAATCGGCAGTCGCTCCTTCGGCCGCCATATGGCTAGCAGTGTTGCTACAACCCACAACTTCCTGCGGCTGTGGTATCTGCAACTGCGGTGGTGGTCCTGCTGCAGGGGCATCTTTTTTTAGAAGCTCAATCCTCTCCTCAATTTCTGAGAGCTTATGACCAGCCAATGACCCAATATCATTTATATCTTTTGATTTCAAGCCAGTAAATGAGACTTTACCACTCAAGCAGTCTGACATCAACTTGGCCTTCACAAAATCCCGGGTCGACACGATCTGCTTACTGGTCTGACCACCGACCTTGCTGATCCTTTCTTTAAGGTAGCTACTTGGTTGGACATAAACTTGTTCCTCTCCATGGGTGACTTCGTAAGGAATGCGTTCAATACATTATGGAAGGCAGTGTTGTCTTCAGGCCACACCGCAGGACCAGGTTCATATGAGCTATAAATGATGGCACTTGCATCGATGCCGCATAGGATGGACAGCTCCTTCAACTTTTTCTTCAGGCACTCCTTTCTTTTCATGAAGGAGTTTTTCCTTGCCTTGTTGTTTTCTATGAAAGCAAGCTTCACTTTGCCCCTAGGCATGGTAAGGATTAATGGATTATGACAAAATATAAATGTTGAACGTCGTGAGTGGCTTTCAGTTGGTTCTTATGTTGATTTTTATAGGCAACAAGTTCGTTAAATCATTAATATAATATCTTTTGCTTTTAATGACCTTGTATGATAGAAATTAAATTAAAGATATAATCAAAGGTAGATGATTGACTAGAATTAATTTGAAGATTATATCAAAAAAACAAAAAAAAAAACAAAACAAAAACACGCACACACACAAACAAAGCATTTAAATTCGTGTAGAAGTAAGAGAATAAAAGTTACTTTCAAGATACTCATATACGACATACGTTATGAATAAATAAAAAAAAGAGGAGTAAGTAGTTGCATACCCATTCACATGCTTCGAAACGTTAAACCTTACTATTCATGTGAACTTTTACAAGTATTAATCTAAATTATGAACTCTTTAGAGGTGATGCTCAATGGCTATAATGGCAAAACACGGTTTGATTGATGCCATTACATGCCCAGTACGTGGGTTTAAATAATATCATATCCCTACTTTACTACAAATAATATATAGTGATGGTAACACTGTAATGTATCCGGATAAACTAGAAAACAGAAAAAAAAAAAACGAGTTCTAATAACGTCAAAAAATAATTTTAATACAACAGACGTAGTTTGTTATAAGCTAGGCAACCTTGCTCGATTTGTTCATTGCACATAATGTCCGTTTACATTAAAATACGGATCTTCACTTTTCAAGACAAAAATTAATGTTGATTTTTATCTTTGTATGTATATTGCTACATTTAATTTCTAATATCTTATGTGATGTTTGGTATTTCATATTCGATGTATTTGTTTATTTTATGGGCCATTGATACTAAATATAAACCCATATATAAAAATATTGTTTAATACATAATCATATATACTACTACTTAACTATTATGGACAATCATTCATTTTTATGTTAAAATTTAAATAAAAACTACCTGTACAAAATTAAATGATAATTTTTTTTTACGTATTTCATCTATCCTCCCTCATCTCACTAATGATGTGCATATATGCATAGATCAAAGTGGGCCTTGGTATGCCCCTAATAGGCTAGGTCAGGTAAGACCTTAACATCTCGCAAAGGGGAAACTATGATTATTGGTAATTAACCCAGCCTATAGTAATTTTCAACTGATAAATAGATTAAGTGATTCTTAGATACACTTCTAAATTAGAAGTTTTAACTCCTTAGGGTTTTGGTTTACCCCGATAAACCGTGAATCGCCATTCAAAAAATATGTAGATCAAAGTGTTAATGTAATCCCCATTGATTTCGCGCGTGTATATTGTCATGTTTTGTATAACTTACTTTAATGTTATAACTTATAAACATAAATAAATGTGGTGTGTTTAATAAATTATTTAGCAGACATAACTAGTGTTTAACGGGTGTTTTTATATAATATTCGCTCCATTTAGTTATATTTTAGTGCTTTGTGTTAGTTTTGTAGGTTTTGTCAGTTAGCTATATGTGTACTATGCATACTTTGAAAGATAAGATTTATTCAATAGTAGCGTAATTACGTGTATAGAATTACATGATTTAACATGCTTTAATCATGATTGATGGCCGACTTGGATCGTACTAGTTTAGCACAACTACAAGAAAACGAACAAATAAGGAGAAGGAAAAATAGTAGGTTATGATCAAATTTTCAATGGGCTTTTTTATTTAATAATAATGAAACATGGAAATAAGCGTACAATATAAACCACACCTAACATATTTGGACTCAAACATTAACTTAAATAAACCCGATACTTATTCTAACTATAAGATAGATTGTGATAAGATTAATCCAAGAGTGATTCCATTTAAAGAGAATTTTGAGTTTAGTTCATATTTGTTTTTAGCGATTTAATTTGCTTGATAATCTCGATGTCGTGGTTTATTTTAGAACTTTCTTTTATGGAATTTGAAGCACACTATAATGGGGCAATAGCTTGGTGATGTATTCAAGTTCAATTCTAGATATACTTTAATTTAGCTTTATTTTGTTTCATTTACACCTATATTATCAACCACAACTTCATATAACTTTATTTTCACTTTAGTTTAACCCAAACATTGTTATAAGTTGTTAGTTATATTGTAATATTTTGTGTTAGTTTTGTGAGTTTTAATAAAATGTAGGATACCTCTTTAAGCATACCTCTTTAGTACTTGTTACGATAATGTGTCTCATTGTTGCATGCTCTTATATACAAACATAATAAATAGAAAATTTTATACAACTCATTATTGATTCCATATTGAGGAATTATTTTATTACCTTTATGGAGCATGAGATTCAACAATACATAATCTTTCAACGTGGCCGGATCTTAAGTAAAGGGCTGGTTCAACATTTAATGGTTCAAATGTTTGTTTCACGAGCAGATGTGAATGGTTCAGACTTTACCTCTAAATGGTTAAGCATTATACAGAGTTAGAATGGTTAAGACTAGACCTAGCAAAACAAGCCCATCTATTCCATTTTGGGTTGATATGGGTATTTTAAATTTTAAGATGGGTTAAGATGGGCCAAACAAAATTAATCACTATGTTAGGATGGGTTATGAAGTGGTGGATAAAAAAAGAAGAATAGGTCAGGATGGATATGAGGTAAAACCCAAACGGGTCAGAATGGATATAAGATAAAATCACTAAACTAATTATTACTCGTAGATATCTCTTCAACACTATGACTTCACGAATCGCCGCTGTATTACTCTCTGGTAATATCGTTTAAAAATAAAAATAAATCAATAAAAAATCAAAATATTCAAAAAATCCTAAAAATTCAAAAAAATCCAGAAAATCCTAAAAATTCAAAAAAAAAAATTATAAAAATTCACAAAAATACTTAAAAATAAAAAATCTAAAAAATAAAAAATCTAAAATCGAAAAAATTCTAAAAATCCTAAAAATTCAAAAAAAATCATAAAATTCAAAAAAATTGAAAAAATTATAAAAAATCCTAAAAATTCAAAAAAAAACCCTAAAAAATCCTAAAAATTCAAAAAAAATAAAAAGTCAAAAAAATTAAAATATTCTAAAAACTCCTAAAAATAAAAAAAATCTAAAAAATCTAAAAAATTCTTAAAAATCCGAAAAATTATAAAAAATAAAAAATAGTGTTTTTATATTCTTTGAATTTCTTATAGATTTTTTGAATTTTTTTTTCATTTTTTAGAAATTTTTTGAATTTGTAATTTTTTTTATAAATTTTTAGTATTTTTTAAACTTTTTGATTTTTTGAAATTTTAGATTTTTTTGGTTTTTTATATTTTTTTATTTTTAATAAATTTTTTTTAATTTTTAGATTTTTTTAATTTTTAATTTTTTTTGTTTTTTAGAATTTTTTTGAATTTTTTGGATTTTATCTTTTTTTGAATTTTTAGGAATTTTTAGAATTTTTTTTTTGAATTTTTTGGATTTTTAAGAATTATTTTAGATTTTTTATTTTTAGAATTTTTTTAAATTTTTTTTGGATTTTTAGAATTTTTTTATTTTTTAGAATTTTTTGTTTTTTAAAATTTTATATTTAGATTTTTTTATTAGAATTTTTGATTTTTAAAGAATTTTTTAGATTTTTTTGATTTAGATTTTTAAGAATTTTTGCATTTTTTTTTTTATTTTTGTTTTATTTTTTTATTTATTTTTTGGTATTTTTTTTGATTTTTTTTTGAATTTCTAGGATTTGTTTTTGGATTTTCAGCCATTTTTTGACTTTTTTATTTTTTCAATTTTTTAAAACTTTTTTAGATTTTTTATTTTTTTGGAATTTATATTTTTTAATATTTTTTATTATTGTTTTATATTTTTTACTTTTTATTTATTTTTTCATCCCATCTTTACCCAAACTATATTAACCTACACCCATCTAACCCAAACCAATCTTGACCCATTATCCATCCGACCTTTTTTTTAAAATTCCCATCCTAACCCAATACCCAAACCCACCCAACTTGCCCACTTTGCCACCTCTAGTTAAGACCTTTAATCTGAATTGGTCGAAATTTAATGGTTCAAACTGTTTGTTTCACGAGCAGATGTCTGAATGGTTCAGACTTTACCTCCAAATGGTTAAGCATTATACAGAGTTTGAATGGTTAAGACCTCTAATCTGAATTGGTCAGAAATTTGCCTTTAAACGCTTAAGCATTATACTGGCTCTTAATGGTTGAGACATCTTACCTGTTCAGCACTTAATGATTCAGCATTTAACCATTCAGAAGTTGACAAACAGCCCCTAAGTACAAATATTGACATTTAAAGATCGAATACCTACATTTTAGGTAGCTCTTTAACTAATCGCGTATTTTCCTTGTTCGTGACATTGTAACACTAACTATGTAGCATTTACTATGCATGATGATGCATCGTCTTGAATATTTTGTTATTATCCAATTCTCAAATTTCTTGAATGATGCCATTATACGAATTTTTTGGTTATCATTTACCTTTTATAATAGTTCATTTAAGTGTTGGTAAAAACACAATAGTATTTGTATGAGTTTTGTATACGTTGTTGTTGTTTTAACAAGTAGTTTTGTACCATTATGTTTTACTAATTGTGCATCGGGTTTCATAGGTTTAGTGGGTGCTAAATGAGGAAAAAGGAGCGTAAACACTAGAAATCGAGTTACATGTGTCAAGCAAGTGGCCAAAATCAAAATTTTGGAAAGTGTCTCCACCGCGCCATGCAGGGATGTCCGAATTATGTGCCCATGTATTGCATGCCTCCGCGCCACACTATGGAAACGCGCGAGGGAGAGCTGAATCGGGATTATGTATATGTTAGTCTAACTTTCGTTTTGGCATCATTATTCAGTTTCCAACCGATTTTGACGAACCAGAGCGAAGGAAAAGGCGATTTCAGACATCTACTAGATCAACTACTTGAAATCTTCATATTTGCAGTATCTGTTAGCTTCTATAACTATATAATGAGAACAACGAAAACCCCAGTAATTTTAGGTTTGCGTTAGAACTCAAAAAGGTTGAGCGACTCTTGTATGCACCAACAGGGGCGGTAAATACAAACACAAATGACAGACAACTACATCAACAAGAATTTACACCAATTCGTCCAACAAATAGAGTTCAACCTAGATCTATTTTTCAACAATAAAAACACCAAGGTTGAGCGACATCTGATATGGCCCAATAGAATATTAATCTATACTACTTTTTTTTATTTACAGATATCATTGTCTATGTAAAAGTGACTGAAACAAGAGTAATGACAAGGGAAGTTGTTGTATATTTAAAATTAAACATGGGAACAAAATCCGGAAGTGTGAATCATCCCACATTAAGTAAAATAAAGCAAGGTGGCAATTAGGCAACCTACACAGTTTCTTCTAGGAAAATGTTATCCTTTAAGTGTTTCCTCTACATGGTTTCCTCGGAATACCATATCTCTAGAACATTATTCTTGCTTCCATCAACTATTGTAAATACCTACTTTGACACGTTATGATTTAATTATTGCTAAATATAGGCACAAAGTTTTCTTCACGTGGTTTCAACTTTCAATTCTATAACTTCTATTGGAAGATTTCCAAAAAAAATGGTACATTATTTAATACGAAAGATAAATTGAATGCTTAATTTTTAATATGCAGACAATTTGTTAAATTGAGGTCACATGAGTGTCCTTTTAAAAATAGAAAAAAAAAATGGAACCCGGCTAGTTGTTCTTGCAACAACGCCGCCCCTCAAACACATCACTGACCATCCTTGCAGCTCCGGTGAGTATCCCCCAAACTCCATCGATCTCTCACCTTTCTCGCATTCCTCAAGTGAACAGATCTAAAATTAGTGTATGGCGGAAAAGTTAGTTACAAAATAGAATAAATGATGTTTTTAAAGGAAACATATTTTGGTGCCATGGCAAATACACTACTAGAAAATCTTATTATCACTGGCACAATATCAACGAATGTCCGCTTGTAATTTCCAACAGATCAATGGATCCAACAAATTAAAAACAAAAAAAGGTAAAAATCTCTCAATAATCTCTAATGGTCGGATAACTCGTCAGTAATTTCTTTGCTCACACCAAAATATTAGACAAAATATCACTGACACCCACACGTACTACTGTCGCCGAGTTATCGTGGAGGGATAAGTCCGTCGATGAAAAACCTTATATATATCTGGTTCATTAGATTATTATTTGACTTTCCTAAATATGTATTTACTAGGTTGGATAATTTTAGAATCCCAAATAAAGTATATGTAACACCTCGTGTTTTAAGACCAATATTTTTCTAACACGTGTCCCGTAATTCTCGTTGCCGTATGGTGAATGAAGAGGGACCAAAGTCGTTGAAACGACAATAATATTCGTATTTTATATTATGAAATAAAGTTGGGGGACTTAAATAAAATTTCGAAAAATTTTCAAGTTCTGAAGATCCCTTGCGGACCGCAAGGCTCCAGCCATACGGTCCGCAAGGTCACCAAAAACGATGGGCGCCTAAGGTCCTTACGGACCGTAAGGCATAACCCATACGGTCCGTAAGGACCTGCCAGCGAACAGAAAGGTGGCAGCAGCCTGTTCTGCCATATTTGTCGAGTTTTGGCAGCATCCTTGCATGCTTGCCACGTCCTAGAACCTCTATATACGTCTCTTAACATCTGGCAACACCTCTTGGACCTTCCTTAGTCAGTAAGATAACAAATTGTGAGTTGCAACAATCCTTCATGCACATTAAACTCACAAAGCTCATCAAGTGAAGCTCCTGCCATCTTCAAGCATTCTATTCTGTTCCTAGCAACCTCTAAGCAATATGTAAGTGTTTCATTTCGTGCTAAGTTAATTCCATATGGTTTGAAGCTTAGATCAAAGTTTCGTCGTAAATTTTTTTGACTTTGAGCTAAGTCCATAATAATCCAGCCATTGATCTTAACGAAAGTGGCTATGTGATTGTAATAAGGTAGGTTTTAATCCCTTAAAAAGGCACCTCCTGATTACCACAAATTCTTGATCAATTGACGAGTCAAACTAAAAGTCAAGAAAAGTCAAACTGCCCAAATTTTAAAAAAATTGCATAACTGATTACATAGATGTTATAAATATGTTTTGATGCACAAGCGACTAAAATAAGTATTTGAACTTATGTAAATTCATTTGACTCGTCAAGGCTCGTCTAGATCGTTTGCAACCGAAAGTCGCAATAATTGACTTTCCTTTGACTTTCAGTTCTGACCCGATTAAGCCATTTTGACTACTGGCTTTATGTTATATTAGGACCATATTCAAGTATAGTATAGCCCCTCAAAGTTATACTACTTGATCCTTTAAGAATCCGAGTTTATGTACAAGTTCCGATAAATTACATAAACCTTTGCAAAAAGGTCCTTTTTGTACAAATCACGGTTTTAAACATCCATGAATGTAAAAATATGCTATAAACTGATTTGTAAATATAACTTGAGTATTTTGATGTCAAGAATCTGACCATGAACCAAGTTTTGATAAAAGACGTAAAGTGTGCTTTTAAATGGCTAAAATGCCCTTTTCGGCATTTTAGAAAGATTAAACATGGTTTTATCACTAAGATGAAATACTTACTGATGTAATATGATATGTAGGACATATTGGGATATTTCTTCAGATTACCAACTGAATAAAAGTCTATGATTCGTTAAAATGCGATAAATGACCAAATTACCTTTTTACGCATATAATGATTTAGACCAAGCTTTTCGTAACCAAATCTTTTATCTACTGATATAACATGTTAAATAACAATATTAGTTAAATAAAACAGGCCATAACCTCGGTTTATCTCAAATGTTGGATTTAACGGCATTTATCGACTTTTACGCCTTTTGGCGCATAGTATGGTTTAAAACCATAACTATAAGCTAAGACTTGATGCCTACTGATTTATAAACTCATTTGTTTTTCAATATTTTTACAGTAAGTACAAGTCCTAAACTCAGAATCCCAATTATGACTTCAAAGCTATGTGTGAAATTACCAAAATGCCCCTGCGGGACATAGTTTGGTTTGAAACTATCAAAAACACATAGACTTGATATCCTACTGATATAACATCATAAAATTTATATTTTTACTGAATAAATATGACCTTGACTTCAGATTTACTATAAACATCTTTTATAAGTTGTAAAATGACCAAATTGCCCTCCTAAGGAGTAAATCAAGTTTAAAACCGATATCATGTCATATTTTAAACATATTTTCATATGGAACTTGTATATAACTCTCTCGGTTACTATTAGGAAACTCTTTGTTATTTGTTGTTGAAAATTGTTAAAGTCTATTAGAAATAATTCCGTCAAGGCGAACCGACTGATGAACCGTCCTAGAAGCACTAAATATGAAGACATGGAAAGAAAATAATCAAGCTTCTAATTCTTTGATTAAAAAATCGCTACAAAGGTTACAAGACTTCAATATGTTAGCG
This sequence comes from Scalesia atractyloides, assembly GCA_947069175.1. NCBI lineage: Eukaryota > Viridiplantae > Streptophyta > Magnoliopsida > Asterales > Asteraceae > Scalesia > Scalesia atractyloides. Next base: position 79,762,605 of record CAMTDV010000019.1, on the reverse strand, counting down.
GGTCATTATGAAGTCTACAAGATGAAAATTAAAGAAGTTGTGTTCATAAGATAATATAACTTATGAATATGTTAAATATATCTCAAAAAGGTAATAAAGCTTCTACTATAAAAGAAAAAGAAACTTTCATCAGAAAAGGAAAATTATGAAAAGAAAAAGAAGACTTTATCATAAAAGAAAAAGAGGAAGTTGGTGAACAAAGAAGATAAGGCACACAAACCAACACTCTATCAACCTATCACAATTGAGATATTGCAAGTGGAATTCTCTATAAATACATAACTCCTTTGTAGGAATTATGTGTGCTTTCGTGAAGTAATATTTTTTATAGAGTTTTCATGAGAGTTTACCCCTGGACTGTTCAAGGGGGTGACATTTAGATTCAAGTTAATTCTTGGACCGACCCCTTTTTCTTTGTTTGATTCCGCCAAACAAAGATTAATTCTTGTGTTCATAGATTGATGCATTTTTTATAGAATTAATCATTGAAGAAAACGCCACTCTCAATGTATCTATTTTTACTCTTTGAATGTTTATATATTTCACAAACACCCGTCTCTACGAACGAAGAACGTTGCATCATTTGAACAGGACCGAAAAGGGACCACAAGTGGTATCAGAGCAGGCTGGATAAATTATTTCCAAGATCCCTTGATCCTGTAATAGAGACGTATATTCATGATCTGCCAAAGTTTTTTAAGAAAAATATATTCATGCAAATCTTAAAAAGGTAAATAGTAGTTTTAAATTTATTATTATTATTATTATTATTATTTATCATTTTCAAAATATATACATCAGATTTTTGATATATATATATATATATATATATATATATATATATATATAACTTATATCTTTTTATATGTATTTTTTCAAAAAAAAGGGTTTAAATACACAAAAAAAAGAGTTAAAACAAAGATAAATAAACTTAAGTTTATCAGAAAGAAAATATTTTGACATATGAAAAGAAAGTTTCTGATAAAACAAAGTTTAAAATAACTCCAAAATCTGGTTAGTTAAATCTTCAAAAAGGAATGATAATGATGAAAAGAGATAAAAACTCTGTGAAATTTTGGAAAACAATATTCATTACTATTATCTTTTAAAAAGTTTCACAAAATATATTCTTTGAAGAAAAGAACAAAGACTTGGAGTTGCACTAGAAAAGCATGTATAAGTAATCTCTCTGAAACTCTACTCATTCCTTCTCATCTCAAAAAACAAAATAAATAAATAAATAAGATTTTCTGATGCGTTTATCCGATTTTCTAGTGATTTCTGATGCATTTATGAGATTTTTCTGGTAAAAGAAAAACTTAACAGATTTTCTGATGATGTTATCAGATTTTCATCAGAATCCATCAGAATTTCTGTTAAAAAAACTTATCAAATTTTCTGATGGTGTCATCAGATTTTCATCAGATTCCATCAGAATTTCTGTTAAAAAAAACTTATCAGAATTTCTGATGATTTCATCTGATTTCCATCAGATTCAATCATATTCCATCAGATTTTCTGTTAAAAAAAACTTTTCAGAATTTCTAATGATTTCAAGATTTCCATCAGATTTTCTGTTATAAAAAAAAACTTCTTAGAATTTCTGACGATGTTATCAGATTTCGATCGGATTTTCTGATAAAAAAATATATTGATGGATTAAGATCATTTTTTATATAGTCTTACATGGTTCGTTATTTTTCGAATCCTCATCAATCGATACACTAAACACTTATCCAATATTGGATAGAAGATACTTATATCCTATTTGGTGGGGATACAAGATAGAATGCTTACATTTAGGTGAAATTACACATCGAGGTGAAGAATTATAACAAAGAATGAAATATAATCAGATGATCATCCAGAGTAAGTTGGACGTTTGCCAAATAAACCTTCATGACATCTGCTGAAGATCATTCAAGCACTATATTTGAAGACATTTAAAAAAAAGGAGGCTTATTTATTATTTTCAAGTTTCTAAAGTGTAATGCACTATTTGTATTTTCAACAACAAATAGGGGGTGACTGTTAGGCAACATTTTGTTATTTGTTGTTGAAAATTGTTAAAGTCACTTAGAAATAATTCCGTCAAGGTGAACCGAATGATGAACCGTCCTAGAAGCACTAAATATGAAGACAGGGAAAAAAAATAATCAAGCTTCTAATTATTTGTTTAAAAGATCGCTACAAAGGTTACAAGACTTCAATATGTTAGCGGAGCATTATGAATTCTACAAGATGAAAATTAAAGAAGTTGTGTTCATAAGATAATATATCTTATGAACATATTAAATATATCTCAAAAAGGTGATAAATCTTCTACTATAAAAGAAAAAGAAACTTTCATCAGAAAAGGAAAATGATGAAAAGAAAAAGAAGTCTTTATCATAAAAGAAAAAGAGCAAGTTGGTGAATAAAGAAGATAAGGCACACAAACTAACACTCTATCAACCTATCACAATTGAGATATTGCAAGTGGAATTCTCTATAAATACATAATTCCTTCGTAGGAATATGTGTGCTTTTGTGAAGTAATATTTTTTATAGAGTTTTCATGAGAGTTTACCCCCTGGACTGTTCCAGGGGGGAGATTCAAGTTAATTCTTGGATCGACCCCTTCTTCTTTGTTTGATTCCGCCAAACAAAGATTAACTCTTGTGTTCATAGATTGATGCATTTATTTATAGAATTAATCATTGAAGAATACCCCATTCTCAATGTCTCTATTTTTACTCTTTGAATGTTTATATATTTCACAAAACCCGTCTCTACGAACGAAGAACGTTGCATCATTTGAACAGGATCGAAAAAGGGGACCAACAGTTATCCAATTTTGCTTATACGCTTACGTTTAGGCTTATGTAACTAGTTTACGTAAAAAACCGAAACGGGTGTAACTTCGTCACTTTCCTATCAAAATCCAGAATGTTATTGGTATACCCATATTATACAAGTCTTAATACTTGTCGGGTCCAGTTAACCTTCTATTCCAGTCACCGCTTAATCTAGCGCATCTTTAACATAAGACTAGCCGGTTGGAGTCTAAGACTTAACTAAGGACCCGTTAGCATCCTAACTTGGTTAATAACACCATCATTCTAGACTAAACGCCTTCCGGTAAAATGTGCCTGTACTTATCTTGGATTTGCGGCTGAGTTCTTGGACTTCTCGAAGACTTAAGCTCAAGTAAATACTTTAACCTATTTTCCCTATACGGGCTTGGGATACGGTATATTATTACCGCTTGGTCGGGTATGGAAATTATGTTTTATCCACTGGTGATAATTAAATTAAATTGCATAACCCGGTTTTGATGTATATTGTTTGAAACTAAAACATTGGGGGTGGGCTTGACCGTGTCTAGGATATCCTTGGCTCACTAAAGTGCTAGTTGCCACGACTTAAGCAAGGTGTATGCATACACCGGTAATTGCTATTATTAATTAATGTCTGCGTTCTGTGTGAAAGTTCAGTAGTTGTGTGTTAGTCGATCATGTCTCGGTTTCTGTACTGGGCCCCACATATAAAAGATAAACATGTAAATCTGTATACAAGGTCTTTTGTACTATCCCAAGTTATTTATGAAAATGTGCATTGTGCACCAAAAAACCATTTTCAAAAGGACTTTCAAAAATTTGTCGGTTAATTATATTTAACAATGTAACTGACGTATTATCAAAAGATTAAAGTTACAGGTAAAAGCACGAAATAGGCCGGAAGCTGCGGGGCATTTACTTTAAGGAGTTGCGACCTCATAGTTGTGCCTCTAGAGTCTGTTATCTTTTTATGTGTACATTTTTATTATGATCCGCCTGTGGATCTTATTACGAACCTTTTGTATATTTGTGTTGAACAATCCCTGGACACTTTGGTTTGTAATAGTTTATATTTTACTCCAACCCTTCCGCTGTGTTGCTCTGTGTTGTAATTGGTTATGATGATATCAACTGTACGTCACGATAATCCCCGCCGGGCCCACCGGAATACACGTGGAAATCGGGGTGTGACGGGTTGGTATCAGAGCCAATGTTTGAAGGAATTCAACACTAGTCTTTAGTGTTTGATCTGAAACGACACAGTAACACATTCCTTAGACTCTCGAGTCTAGGCTATGACCTAGGGTTGTTCATTACCTTATTTTGATAATATTTTCTACTTTGTTTTGTGTTTTAACTTATTTTTAAAGCAGGACAATGCCGCCTAAGTTTACGCGAGGAGCAAAAGGAAAGAGATTAATGAGGAGTGGATCCTCAAAACAGGGGCCTTCCAACGCCCCCATTTACAACCCTTACGAAGGATCGGACGACTCTTCGTCACCATGGGAACCTTAGCCTAACTTACCCCATGAGTACTCACCACCTTCTGACTCACACCATTCCCAGTAACCCCAACACTCCAATCACTCTCACCATAGCCACCACTCCCATCACTCTCACTCCCATTCCTCTCATGGATACTATAATACCGACATACGCCTTTGTTCCCCTTCTGTTACTCCTCCTGAGGATTCCCTTAAACCAATGGAGGAAGATTCTGACCCAGGAATACCTCAAACCGGGTCAATGGGGCACCCAATTGAACTGTCTAGCGGTTCGAATTCTTATGCTGGAACACCGCAACACTATCCTGATGATTACGAAGAAAGGTGGGGGCAATATGTCTTTTACAACACCCCATCCTACCACAGCACTCCTTCATACCATACTCCTCAAACGGATCTACCCTCGCCTGAGGAGGTACCAATGCAACAGGCGGAGCAACCGCAACCACCAAGGAGACGTGGGGCACACATGTCAGTGCGCCTAGGACCAAGAGTAGGATCGCTTTCACCAAACCCTTACCCAGCTATCCACGAGGACCCACAAATGGGTGGACCCTTTCACACCTCACCATTTGTAGAACATTTACCACAACCTGAAGTTGAGCCTTTGCCTCAACCACCGCAATCCACTATTGGGCCTTCGACCCAACTACCGCCATTACCACCATTGGGTTTTGAAAACCCAATTCCCTCATATCCAGATTCGTCTGGATATAACCCGTTTATTTCTTCTTCTGGTTTGCCTAACTATATGCACAAGGCACCATCACAAGATCCCTACCTTGAAGCAGCTGCATTTAAAGCTCTTTATCCTAACCCTTATCAGCTCCCATCTCATCAAGCTAGTCGATATCCTTATCATGGATATCATTCTTCTAGTGCACCTCCACCTTATGTATACCAACATCCGGGTGCACTGCAGCCACAACCTCCACCACCACAGCCTCAACCTCAGGCACCAGTACTTGAGGCTCTGCAGGAAACACTGGAGCAAATAAAGGAATTCCAGCGAAGGACTGAAAAATCAGAGAAGAAGAACATGAAATATTTGAAAACATTTGTGAGGTTAATTAAAGGGAAAAAGGATGATTAACTCTTGTAATTTTGATTATGTAATTTAATTTTTCCAAGAAGTCCCTATGTGGACATTTCATTTCATCTAATGTAAGTCCCTGTGTGGACATTTTAATTATTTCAGTATTAGTCCTTGCGAGAACAAATTTAATTATTTAAAGGTACTAATTTCTAGGCATTGTTGTAATCACATTTATTATTAATGAAAATTTTGGAATTATTTAATTATGCATTTTTTCTTTATTCGTTGTTCAAACGATCGTCTCGATTTTAGTTCGAAATTTATGATCTGCTAAATATTTCCAAAAGATCCTCTTGATGATTTGCACCCGCCAAGTGATTAGGTCACATAAAATTGGCAAAACGGCAGTTATATGGTTTACTACCATGATAGTTAAGGTTGAGATTTCCCTTCTATCCAGGGGTGGTGAACTACGTTCTAAGCCCCCTAGTCTGCCTGATCTGGACTAATTATTTAAAATCATTTCAAGAGATTTATTCTAAAAGGTTAACATCTTTAAAGTGTTAACACTCCTAGGCTGTGTGACTTGAGGAACCACACAAGCCATCAAGATTATGGACTATGTCCGAAATCTAATAAGCCTGCGTGATCAATTTGATCCTGGCAAAGTATCATTCATGCGATGATCATATTATTTAAACACGCATTAGTGGTGTAATACTTGTGGGCCACATCGTAAACATCCATTAGTAATGTGTTACTTGTAATATCCATTAGTGATATACTGCCTGTAGGTCATATTCTTGTCCATTAGTGACAACGACAGATATAGTCTACGACTCTCTGTCTCGAGGTAATCAAATTTGTTCAAATCTCGAAGCCATTTGTGCTATTCCTGTTTTGTCCTTTGTGACCGGTCGTTTGTGCCATATTAATTACCCCATAAACTTTACAAGATTACATGGTTTAATTATCCCATGCCCCACATTATAATACAAGTCATCAAGCGTGTATGGCTAATTAAAACTTATATTATTAATGTTTTAGTTTCATCGGGCAAGATGGCAGATTCTAATGAAGTGAACAGCCAAAGGAAGGATGATGACGCGAATGAGAACATCGTTATAACCAAAGGAGATCTTCAAGCACTTATTACCACAGAAGTCGATAAAGCGATAAAGAATCACGCTGAAAAGAAATTAGAGTCAAGTGCTTCACATTCTAAACACTCATCCAAGCACTCCTCCGAGCATACCACCAAGCAATTCTCAAAACCTACTTCAGAAAAGAAGGAACACTCGGAGCACTCCTCGAATGTGAGGAGAGAGAGGGAGGAATACCAAAAAAAGACTAAATTCTCGAAGGATGGTTGCTTGTATAAGTACTTTGTGTCTTGCAAACCGCGAGACTTTACTGGAGAGAAAGGAGCAGTAGAAACTCTGAGATGGTTGGATGAGATCGAGACAGTTGTACAAATTAGTGGATGTGCTGAGAAGGATGTAGTGAAGTATGTTGCTCAGTCATTCAAAGGTGATGCTCTTATATGATGGAAATCAATGATTCAATCGTCTGGGAAAGTTTATTTGTATAACCTGAGTTAGGAGAAGTTTGTAGAGTTGATAAAGGAAACCTACTATCCACCTCACGAGGTGGAAAAGATTGAAACAGATTTTCTGGGATAACAGATGAAGAATTTGGATTGTAGGAAGTATTTGTCGAACTAAAACTCCATGTCAAGATTGGTACCATACTTGATCACCCCTGAATCTAAACGCGTCGCGCGTTTTATTAGTGGATTGGAACCGGAGATTAAGGGGAATGTAAGGGCTTCAAGGCCAGAAACCTTCAGATCTACAGCAGAGTTGGCTTTGGCACTTACACAAGACTTGAAAAGGCAGCAGTCCATCAAGTCTGAAGCAGAGGGAAAAAGAAAGAGAGAGGATGACCGATATCATCGGTCGAACAAGAATCAAAGGTTTGGGATAAATCGAAATCAGCAGAGGTCGGATGATAGGCCTAAGTGTAGGAAGTGTAATCGACGACACCGGGGTGTGTGTCGGGATGAATCCCAGTCCAAAGCATGTGGAATTTGCAAGAAGTTTGGGCACAAGGCCTTAGAGTGTAAGGATCTTAAGGGCGCCACATGTTACAATTATGGTGAGAAATGGCACATCTAACCCAACTGCCCTAAATATAAGAAAGACGACACTGCTAGGGTTGAGGGGACGAACAAAGGAAAGGCTCGTGCTTTCCAGATGAAAGCTAAGGTGGCCGTGAACGACGACAAAGTGATAACAGGTATGTTCTAATGATGTTTATGCTAGTGTTCTCTTTGATTCAGGAGCCGATAAGTCTTTTGTAGATCATAAGTTTAGTGCCTTATTAAACTTCCCTATAAGAATTCTAGACGTAACTTATGATGTAGAACTCGCTGATGGAACGATTGAGACAGCTTCTACTATATCCATCAAGGATCATTCCATTCCTGTTTCACTTTTGCCAATGAAATTGGCAGGATTCGATGTAGTTCTTGCTATGGATTGGTTGTTTAGTAATCAAGCCCATATAGCCTGTAAAAAGAAACTCATCAAGATCAAATCCCAATCTGGAGATACACTCGCTAAAGGAGACCATCATTATGGATTGTCGGATCGTTACTCAAAACATCGAAGTGTTTGAAGAAAGGTTGTGTCATTTATATGGCACAAGTGACCACTGATGAGCCCAAGCCAATGATAGAAGACCTGCCCGTTATCTCTGAATTTACAGATGTTTTTCTCGAAGACTTGCCTGGTCTGCCTCCAGACAGACAAGTGGAGTTTAGAATTGATATCATACCAGGAGCCGCTCCTGTTGCAAGAGCTCCATACCGATTGGCACCTACAAAAATGAAGGAATTACGAACCCAGCTGGATGAACTATTGGAAAGGGGTTTTATTCAACCTAGTTCTTCACCTTGGGAGCTCCAATCCTGTTTGTAAAGAAGAAAGATGGATCAATGCGAATGTGCATAGATTACTTTGAACAGAATAAGTTAACAATCAAGACCGCTACCCATTGCTCAGGATCAACGATTTATTTGATCAACTTCAGGGAGCGAGCTACTTTTCAAAGATTGATTTGAGGTTTGGATATCATCAGCTCAAGGTTCGTACAGAAGATGTTCCAAAGACAACATTTAGGACCAGGTATGGTCATTACGAGTTTTTAGTGATGCCTTTTGGGCTCACGAATGCACCTGCGGCTTTTATGGATTTGATGAATAGGGTTTGCAAACCGTACCTGGATAAGTTTGTCATTGTCTTCATAGAAGACATTCTTATCTATTCTCGCAGTCAGGCTGACCATGAGAAACATTTGAGGTGTATTCTAGAATTGCTGAGACAAGAGAAACTCTACGTGAAGTTTTCAAAGTGCGAATTTTGGTTGCGTGAAGTTCAGTTCTTAGGACACGTCATCAGTGAACGTGGAATTCAAGTAGACCCCGCTAAGGTCGAAGCCGTTATGAACTGGCAAGCTCCTAAGACCCCATCAGAGATAAGTAGCCTTTTGGGATTAGCTGGTTATTATTGGAGATTCATCAAGAACTTTTCAAGAATTGCTACGCCCCTGAACACCTTGACACGCAAGGATGTTAAGTTCAACCGGGGTCCGAAACAGCAAGAAGCTTTTGAAGTTTTGAAAAAGAAGCTAAGTAATGCTCCCGTACTAACATTACCAGAAGGAATTGAAGACTTTGTGGTCTACTGTGCATCGCACACAGGGATGGGTTGCGTGCTTATGCAACAAGGTAAAGTGATCACCTATGCCTCATGACAGCTGAAGGTTCACAAAAGGAATTACACCACGCACGATCTGGAGTTAGGCGCAGTGGTGTTTGCGCTCATGTTATGGAGGCATTATCTTAACGAAACAAAGTGTATTATATACACTGATCATAAAAGTCTCCAACATCTATTCAACCAAAAATATTTGAACATGCGACAACGATGATGGATGGAAACACTTAACAATTATGATTAAGAGATTCGCTATCACCCAGGCAAGGCAAATGTGGTTGCCGATGCCTTAAGTCGCAAGGAAAGGGTTAAACCCATTCGGGTTAACGCCAAAAGTATGGAAGTAAGAAATAGCTTGAATGAGAAAATCTTGCAAGCTCAACAGCAAGCCTTGTTAGAGGCAAATCTTTCGAATGAAGAGTTAGGAAAATTTGTGGAACAATTCACGCCGGGAAATAACGGAATCCTTAGATTCTGTGGACGAATTTGGATTCCAATCTTTGGAGGACTTAGGGATTTGATTCTCCAAGAAGCACATAGTTCAAAATACTATGTTCACCCGGGTAGTGATAAGATGTACAAGGATTTGAGGCCCAACTATTCGTGGGCAGTGCTGAAGAAATCCATAGCTACTTACATAGCTAAATGCTTAACGTGTTCACAAGTTAAGGCCGAACATAAGAAACCTTCAGGACTACTGCAGCCGCTAGAGATCCCCATGTGGAAATGGGAATGCGTAACTATGGATTTCATTACCAAGTTACCAAAGACAAATCACGGAAATGACACGATATGGGTTATCGTGGATAGGTTGACCAAGTCGGCTCATTTTCTACCCATTAAGGAAACCTATAGTTTCAATACATTGGCAAAACTTTATGTGGATGAGATCGTATCCTTACACGGCGTGCCGGTATCCATTGTGTCCGATAGAGACACAAGGTATACTTCAGATTTTTGGAAAAGCTTCCAACAAGCCTTAGGCACGCAACTATACTTTAGTACGGCATATCACTCGCAAACGGATGGACAAAGTGAACGTACTATACAAACATTGGAAGACATGTTGCGCGCATGTGTAATCGATCTAGGAGGAAGTTGGGACAAACACATGCCTCTAGTCGAATTCTCCTATAACAATAGCTATCAAGCGAGCATTAAGGTTGCACCATTTGAAGCTTTATACTGGAGAAGATGTAGAACGCCCGTTTACTGGGCTGAAGTCGGAGAAGCTCAACTAACAGGACCAGAAATTGTCCTGGAGACGACAGACAAAATTTTGCAAATTTGTGATCGTCTTAAGGCTGCCAGGGATCGGTAGAAGAGCTATGCAGATAAGAGGCGTAAACCTCTTCAGTTCCAAATAGGGGACAAAGTTTTATTAAAGGTATCGCCATGGAGAGGCATTATGCGCTTCGGAAAGAAGGGCAAATTGCTAGAAAAACTCAGTGAAATCCATGATGTATTCCACATTTCCAACTTGAAGAAGTGTCTGGCGGATGAATCGTTGGCTATGCCACACGAAGACATGCAAATTGATAAAAACTTACGGTTCATTGAGAAACCTGTAACAATTGAAGATCGACTGGTTAAGAAGCTTCGTAAGAAGCATGTGCCGAATGTGAAAGTCAATGGGACGCTCGTCGAGGTCCTGAATACACTTGGGAAGTGGAATCCGTTATGCGGCAGAAAATCCATACTTGTTCGATTAAAATCTCGAGGTCGAGATTTATTTTAAGGGGGGGGGATGTAACACCTCGTGTTTTAAGACCAATATTTTTCTGACACGTGTCCCGGTAATCCTCGTGTGCCGTATGGTGAATGAAGAGGGACCAAAGTCGTTGAAACGACAATAATATTCATATTTTATATTATGAAATAAAGTTGGGAGACTTAAATAAAATTTAGGAAATTTTTCAAGTTCTGAAGACCCCTTGCGGACCGCAGGGCTCCAGCCATACGGTCCGCAAGGTCACCAAAAACTATGGGCGCCTAAGGTCCTTACGGACCGTAAGGCATAACCCATACGGTCCGTAAGGACCTGCCAGCGAACAGAAAGGGTGCAGCAGCCTGTTCTGCCATATTTGTCGAGTTTTGGCAGCATCCTTGCATGCTTTCCACGTCCTAAAACCTCTATATACGTCTCTTAACATCTGGCAACACCTCTTGGACCTTCCTTAGTCTGTAAGATGAACAAATTGTGAGTTGCAACAATCCTTCATGCACATTAAACTCACAAAGCTCATCAAGTGAAGCTCCTGCCATCTTCAAGCATTCTATTCTGTTCCTAGCAACCTCTAAGCAATATGTAAGTGTTTCATTTCGTGCTAAGTTAATTCCATATGGTTTGAAGCTTAGATCAAAGTTCCATCGTAAAATTTTCTTGACTTTGAGCTAAGTCCACATAATCCAACCATTGATCATAGCGAAAGTGGCTATGTGATTGTAATAAGGTAGGTTTTAATCCCTTAAAAAGGCACCTCCTGATTACCACAAATTCTTGATCAATTGACGAGTCAAACTAAAAGTCAACAAAAGTCAAACTGCCCAGATTTTAAAAAAATTGCATAACTGATTACATAGATGTTATAAAATATGTTTTGATGCACAAGCGACTTAAAATAAGTATGTGAACTTATGTAAATTCATTTGACTCGTCAAGGCTCGTCAAGATTCGGTTTGCCACCGAAAGTCGCAATAATTGACTTTCCTTTGACTTTCAGTTCTGACCCGATTAAGCCATTTTGACTACTGGCTTTATGTCATATTAGGACCATATTCAAGTATAGTATAACCCCTCAAAGTTATACTACTTGATCCTTTAAGAATCCGAGTTTATGTACAAGTTCCGATAAATTACATAAACCTTTGCAAAAAGGTCCTTTTTGTACAAATCACGGTTTTAAACATCCATGAATGTAAAAATATGCTATAAACTGATTTGTAAATATAACTTGAGTATTTTGATGTCAAGAATCTGACCATGAACCAAGTTTTGATAAAAGACGTAAAGTGTGCTTTTAAATGGCTAAAATGCCTTTTTCGGCATTTTAGAAAGATTAAACATGGTTTTATCACTAAGATAAAATACTTACTGATGTAATATGATATGTAGGACATATAGGGATATTTATTCAGATTACCTACTGAATAAAAGTCTATGATTCGTTTAAAATGCCGATAAATGACCAAATTACCCTTTTACGCATAAAATGATTTAGACCAAGCTTTTCGTAACCAAATCTTTTTCTACTGATATAAAATGTTAAATAACAATATTAGTTAAATAAAATAGACCATAACCTCGGTTTATCTCAAATGTTGGATTTAACGGCATTTATCGACTTTTACGCCTTTTGGCGTATAGTATGGTTTAAAACCATAACTATGAGCTAAGACTTGATGCCTACTGATTTATAAACTCATTTTTTTCAATATTTTTACAGTAAGTACAAGTCCCAAACTCAGAATCCCAATTACGACTTCAAAGCTATGTGTGAAATTACCAAAATGTCCGTGCGGGACATAGTTTGGTTTGAAACTATCAAAAACACATAGACTTCATATCCTACTGATATAATATCATAAAATTTATGTTTTTACTGAATAAATATGACCTTGACATTAGATTTACTATAAACATCTTTTATTAGTTGTAAAAGGACCAAATTGCCCTCCTAAGGCGTAAATCAAGTTAAAACCTAAACATACATACATATTGATATCCTACTGATATCATGTCATATATAAAACATATTTTCATATGGAACTTGTATATGACTCTCTCGGTTACCCAGTTTCGCTTGTACGCTTACGTTTAGGCTTACGTAACTAGTTTACATAAAATAACCGAAACGGGTGTAACTTCGTCACTTTCCTATCAAATCCAGAATGTTATTAGTATTCCCATATTATACAAATCTTAATACTTGTCGGGTCCAGTTAACCTTCTATTCCAGTCACCGCTTAATCTAGCGCGTCGTACCATATTTATTTTAACATAAGACTAGCCGGTTCGAGTCTAAGACTTAACTAAGGACCCGTTAGCATCCTAACTTGGTTAATAACACCATCATTCCAGACTAAACGCCTTTCTGTAAATTGTGCCTGTACTTATATTGGATTTGCGGTTGAGTTCTTGGACTTCTCGAAGACTTAAGCTCAAGTAAATACTTTAACCTATTTTCCTTATACGGACTTGGGATACAGTATATTATTACCGCTTGGTCGGGTATGGAAATTATGTTTTATCCACTGGTGATAATTAAATTAGATTGCATAACCCGGTTTTAATCTGTCATTGTTTGAAACTAAAACATTAGGGGTGGGCTTGATCGTGTCTGGGATATTCTTGGCTCACTAAAGTGCTAGTGGCCATGACTTAAGCAAGGTGTAGGCATACACCGGTAATTGCTATTATTAATTAATGTCTGCTTTCTGTGTGAAAATTCAGTAGTGTGTGTGTCAGTCGATCATGTCTCGGTTTCTGTACTGGGCCCCACATATAAAAGATAAACATGCAAATCTGTATACAAGGTCTTTTGTACTATCCCAAGTTATTTATGAAAATGTGCATTGTGCACCAAAAACCATTTTCAAAAGGACTTTAAAAAATTTGTCGATTAATTATATTTCACAGTGTAACTGACGTATTTTCAAAAGATTAAAGTTACAGGTACAAGCACGAAATAGGCCGGAAGCTGCGGTGCATTTACTTTAAGGAGTTGTGGCCTCATAGTTGTGCCTGTAGAGTCTGATATCTTTTTATGTGTGCATTTTTTATTATGATCCGCCTGTGGATCTTATTACGAACCTTTTGTATATTTGTGTTGAGCAATCCCTGGACACTTTGGTTTGTAAGAGTTTATATTTTACTCCAAGCCTTCCACTGTGTTGCTCTGTGTTGTAATTGGTTATGATGATATCAACTGTACGTCACGATACTCCCTACCAGGCCCACCGGAATACACGTGGAAATCGGGGTGTGACAGTATATAATATATCAACTCTAAACACTATTTAAGGGTCAAACCTAGATGCGTATTCTCGGACTTCAGGGGTCTAACTGTAATTATTCATTATTTAGGTACCATAATGTGTAATATGAAAGAATTTGGGTATGTATTGAAACTTTCTTAATATATAACCTACACTTAATCCACAAGACCTACAAAACCGATACTACCCTGCCTACGCCCAATCCCCACCCCACTTTTTCATAGGAAACATACCAAAGAGATGGGATCAGAAACAACATGGAAAGTTTATGGAGAAGAGTTTGAAGATATGCTGCCAAAAATGAAAGAAAAGTTGGGAGGTGAAGGTCTAATAAAAGAGTCATGCAATGGTTTCAATTTATTGATGGATAAAGACAAAGGTGTGATCACTTTTGAAAGCTTGAAGTGTAACTCGTCATTGCCGGAGTTGCAAGATTTTACGAGATGATGAATTAGCGAGCATGTTAAAAGAAGACGATTATGATGGAGATGGCGCCTTCAATCCAATGGAGTTTTGTGTGTTGATGTTCAGATTAAGTCCAAAGTTGATGATGGAATCCGAGGCTTTACTTGATCATGCTGTGCAACAAGAATTTGACTCTAACTTTATTTTTTGGGATATTGGATTTAAATAACCCCAACCTTCACCAATTGGCCGATAACACTCCCAACTTTGGAGTTATACACCAGCACTCCCAACTTTCAACTTATTGGCGATAACACTCCCTAACTAACTGAACCCTAACCCAGTTAGTTTTTGCTGACGTGGCATCTGATGTGGCCCTTTTTGCTAACATGGCAGCTGATGTACCATTTCTGATGACGTGGCAGCTGGCGTGGAATTTTTAATGACGTGGCAGCTGACATCAGCTTCCGCTAACTGAGTTAGGGTTCATTTGTTAGGCAGTGTTATCGGCCAATAAGTTGAAAGTTGTGAGTGTTGGTGTACAAATCGAAAGTTGAGAGTGTTATTGGCCAATTGATGAAAGTTGGAGTTATTTAAATCCAATATCTCTTATATTTTTTGAACACAGAATGATTTTTACTTGATCTTTTATTATGTTTGAATATTTTTTTATAACGAAGCTATAATTGGCACATGGTTTTTATAACGGCTGACATTTTAAATCTCGGTATCGAAAGTATGTAGTTTTAGATTACTATGTCTGGTAAAAAGTAGCATGAAAATGATCTTCAATGATAGTGTGATCAGTTGCAACTTGGATAATCAATAGAAAGTGAAAACAATAGTATATTACTACTGATTGTGGCATATTGATTGAATTATCAATGGGTAAGTTACTATTACGCAGTAAAACTAATGTGACACTTTTTTACAACTAATGAAGTTTCTAAAGAGGTTTTTCTTTATTACAATATTCAATTGTCAAGCAATTATAACCGTAAACTATTATACTATTTATAAAGAGCTGCAACGTTTCAATGGAAATCTTTGATATGTTTGAAACAAACGGAATTAGAACTTGGATTTTTAATATAAAATACATGTTCTTTGCAAAACTTTATGTCTAATCCGATTGTATATTTTGTACACTAATTGATACTGATATAAACCTACATTTACTCTCATATTTAGTGTTTACTTTTTATTGAAGTATAAACTGATACTTGATTTATATTGATCTCTATGCTTTAACTTGTCACGCTACCAATATGTTTTGTTAGAGCCGGAATTTTTAATTTCTGGTTGTTTTTTTTATATAATCTAAGCCCAGTTCTTTGAGTTTTACAGGTCAAAAGTACACTTTTTTTGCTTTAAAAAAGTATACTTTTTATTTCCTAGGAACAAATAATATATATTGATATATTTGGATTCATTGAATAGTTTCTAGTATCTTAAACTAAAAGTTCAGAATTGAAAAATACTTTATTTGAATATCAAAATAATAAATAATAAAACATACAGAAAGATCAAATTGCAACAACATTAAATTTCCCAAGAGATCTAATAAGCAGAATGACAAAAAAATTAAAATTCCAACAAAACCAACGTCAATAAAGAAAAAGAAAACAAATAAGCAATAACAATTCTAACCATACACGACTAGCCAACCAGGTTATATCATTAGAACCCTCAGACAAAAAGACATGTTAACCTGTTTTCGGAATGTATGCATCAGACCACGTAAGAGTGGGGTCATCAAGAAATGGGTTCATCATGTAGACCCCTGGAACAGGATCCAAACCATGCTCCACCTGATCACTAGTCCAGTCAGGCGGGTACCAACCAGTGTTTTCCATCACTGGTACATAGCAATCGACATTTGTTCCTGCAGCCGCCACAAGTTCCTTAGGTTCTGGTAGTTGCGACTGTGCTGCAGGGGCATCACTGTTGAGAACCTTAATCCTGTCCTCAATTTCTGAGAGTTTATGACCAGCCAATGACCCAAGGTTATTCAAATCTTTTGAGTTCAAGCCAGCAAGTGAGACTTTACCACTCAAGCATTCTGACATCAAGTTGGCCTTCACAAAACCCCGGGTCGCCACGCTCTGCTTCTTGGTCTGACCATCGACCTTGCTGATCCTTTCTTTAAGGTAGGTATCCTGGTTGGACATAAACTTGTTCCTCTCCATGGGTGACTTCGTATGGAACGCGTTCACATTTTGGAACGCAATGTTGTCTTCGGGCCACACCTCGAGTCCAGGTTCGTATGAGCTATAAATGATGGCACATGCCTCGATGCCGCATAGGATGGGCAGCTCCTTCAGCTTGTTCTTCAGGCATTCCTTTCTTTTCATGAAGGAGCTTTTTCTTGCCTTGTTTTCTTCTATGAAAGCAAGCTTCACTTTGCTCCTAGGCATGGTAGGATTAATGGACTATGCCAAAATGTAATTGTAGAAGCTTGTGAGTGACTTTCAGTTGGTTTGTATGTTGATTCTTATACGAAACAAGTTCGTTAAATCATTAATATCATATATTTTGCTTTTAATGACCTTGTATGATAGAAATTAAATTTAAAGATATAATATTCAAAAGTAGATTTTTTTTTTGAAAAATATAATCAGTAGATGATTGACTAAAATTAATTTTATGCTTATATCAATAAAGAAAAAAACAAAACAAAAACGCGCATATGTTATAAATAAATAAATAAAAGAATTTAAATTCCTGTTGATGGAATATACTTACTTCTTGCATTAATGAGTAACAGTTACTTTCAACATACTTAAATACGACATATGTTATAAACTAGTTGATGCCCCGCCCGTGTTGCGAGGGGATGGCCGAATAATGAGCGAGTGTTAAGCAGGCGGCTCATTGACACGGAAAAAAAAACAAAACAATGACAATACTGTAATTTTTAACTAAGGGCAATGTTGTATTTTTTTTTACTGTGGTAAAATCACAATTTTCCAAATGCTAAAGTGATGGCAAGACTGTAAATTTGTAGCGGGGGCAAATATTAAATTTCCCTAGGGCCAAATTCATAATTTTTAACTTAGGGTAACATCGTAGTATGAATTTGAACTAAGAGCACAATCGTATTTGAGTTGGTGGCAAAAACATAAATGTATTTTGAACTGGGGGCAAAATAATAGTTTTTAATGAAAAGTTTTTTTTTTATTTTGAACTGGGGGCAAAAACGTTATTTCAGCTGCGGGCAAAATCGTAATTTTGAACCGATGGCAAATTTGTAAATTTTTAGCTGAGAGCAAAAGCATAAATTTATTGTGACTTGGGGCGAAAACGTAATTTAAACTGGTGGCAAAAACATAACTTACAATGACTATAAAATAATTAACTGATTGGTCCAATGGGGAGTGTCTGACACTATTCCCCCATTGGAAACTAATGGCATAACTGTAACTTTAAACGGGGCAAAACCGTAATTTTGAACGGATGGCAAAATTGAAAATTTTAGCTAGGAGCATAAGTGTCAATTATTTTTAACTGGTGGCAAATACATAATTTTGAATTGATGACAAAATCGTAATTTTAAAGTAAGGGTAAAAGCATAAATTACTTGGGCCAATAGGAGTGCCTGACACTATTCCCCTTGCCGCCTATTTCCTCCAATCAATAGGGGTCACTATTTCCACCGACAGTTGGGTTTGTTGTATTGAGAAATAAATAAAAAAAGAGTAAGAAGTTGCATACTCTTTCAGATGCTTCAAAACGTTAAACCTTACTATTATATGAACTTTTTTAAGTATTAATATAACATAATACGAACTCTTTAGAGTGTTAATTGCTCGATGGCTATAATGTTAAAATATCATTTGATTGATGTCTTTTACATGCCTCACGAATAGACCTGGTTTGTTACGAGCTAGGCAACCTTGCTCAATTTGTTCATTGTTCATTGCCAAATGCCCGTTTACATTAAAAAACGGATATTCGTTTGTCAAGAAAAAAATTAATGTTAATTTTTATCTTTTGTATGTATATTAGTACATTTAATTTATTTATATATCTTATGTGATTTCAGGTATGAGTCGATGTATTGTTTATTTTGTAGCCATTGATACTAAATACAAACCCATATATAAAAAGATTGCTTAATACATAATCATATACACTACTACTTAACTATTGTGGGCAATCATTCATTTTTTATGTTAAAATTTAAATAAAACCTAACTGTACAAAATTAAATGATACTTTTTATGTCTCATCTATCCTCCCTCATCTCACTAATGACGTGCATGCGTAGATCAAAGTGGGCCTTAGTATGCCCCTAATAGGCTAGGTCGGGTAAGCGACCTTATCATCGCACATAAGGGGAAACTATAATTTTTAACAATCAATCCTGCCTATAGACTATTTTAATTGATAAATAGATTGAATGGTTCTTAGATACACTTCTTAATTGGAAGATTTTAATCCTTAGGGTTTTGGTTTATTCCGTAAATCATGAATGCCATTCCAAAAATAACGTAGATCGAAGTGTTAACGTATTAATTCGCGATTATAAATTGCATTTTTATTTTTAACTTACTTTAATATTAATGCTTATACATATAAATTAATGCGGTGCGTTTAAGAAATTATTTAACAGATTTAACTAGTGATTTTTACATAATATTCGCTCCATATTTTGTGTATATATATTATCATGTTTTGTTTTGTTTTAATTTACTTTAGTATTAAAACTTATACATAAATAAATGCGGTGCTTTTAAAATAATTATATAGCAGATATAACTAGTGACTAGTACAAAGAATAAACTGTAACAGAATATGATGAATAGAATATATGACCTCAAGACCCTTTTTTTTAAACGAAAACTTATAAAAACCACAGAACCTGAAAACCGGACATAAAAACAAGACAAGGACTACATAATTACAAATTTATATTAATCCGACTAACGGATATTTTTAAACTTGGATCCTAAACCAAAGGAAACCTAAAGATCTAATATCACTAACAACATTGTAGATCTTGGCTTGCATTCCGTTGAACCTCATCCCATTCTAGCCTTCCAAACACACCAACAAGTGTAAGCCCCGCTTTTGTAACTTTCCGTATTTAGAAAGCTCGTCTTGTATTTCTATTTTCGGAAACTTGTATCTCTTGTAATCATATTTCGTTTCGTATCCTTGTAATCCGAGACTTCGATCGTAATAAAATTTATTTACTTCTACGAATTATACTCCATTTATTTTTACATGCTTAAATATTTAATCCTTACTTACATTTGATACATACTCGTACCCTTGTAAACGCATGCGTAACTTACACTCAATACGTAATTCTAGATACTCTATATATAGCAAACACTTGATTATACATTCATAATACACTACCTATACTTTATTTTAATATACACAAATTTATTTCTTAACTTTATGTTATATATAAATTAAGCATTGACACATAAGTCATATTCTTATGTTTAGTAATCATATATTGACACATGTATTATATATCATAATATGCATTGTTATATCAAATGAAAGTTGACAAAAGAAAAGAATTGCAAGCTGACCTTGGTCAGCCAACTTCGGCCTCACATGGACAGTCACATTGGAATTTTTATTTGTTGGGCTCCATGGAAGTATTAATAATTAAACAACATTAATATCTAAAACTCTAGTGACCAATAAAAAAAAATGTTCACTGGCCGTGACCCGCATTTTGCACGCCAAAGATTTCCTCACAGCCTAGAAATGCTAATCAGTCATTGGATCATTTGTGTGCTTTATCTCCCAATCAACCTTATTAATTACACACTTAACTCTAACCTAATCCTTCCCTATAAATACTAAACCATCTCCAAGCCATTTTCACTTTTCTAAACCTCTCAACTCTCTCTAATCACTCCCAAATCACCCAAATTCGCAGCTGAGTTCTGAAGTTCGGATAGAAGCATACTCCTTCACTAAAGTGAGCATAACTCACTCAATTCTTGTCCAAATTACTCCATTATTTTTTCCTATGTGCTTGGATTGACCTTAGCTTCGATTCCATGGGTTTTTCACAGAGAACAAGTCCCTAGAACGTCGCCAAAAGGGCTCCAAAGTTCACTGATTATTCCTGTTTTGTTCAAAATTTACTAAACATGATTCAACTTGAGTCTAACTCATCTCAAACCTATGTCTGAATGCTTACAACACTTCTTGTGGTTGGTTAGGCTTAAAAACAAGGTTGAGACATTCAAACAAGAGGTTTAAACCTCACAAACATTATGTTTTCGTAAGAGCTTCAAGCTCAGAAGTGATGAAAGTCTTGAACTTGTTCATGTGTGACTATCTTGGTTAGCTTGGGCTATCCTAACCCTAAGTCCACACATTACTTGTTGATTTTTTAGTTTATTGTCTTATTCATTTAATACTTGTATATTCATGACCCTCCTTGTGTCTATGACACTTGTGTAGTGGTGAATCCAAACGAGGTCCAAAGTGGATGGTTAATCCCCCCACCTCCTACTTGACTTCAAGAGGTATTAAGTGGATGTAAACCCTCCCACCTCCTACATGACTAAATAACTAATCTATACATATATAAACTATGTAGTATAATCTTAAAACCGAACCCTTTGATGATAACCTATGGTTATTCGTCGAGTTACTAAGTTATATTACTAGTGTGTTTTGTTCCTCGTTGCTATTCTTATAGGTTCAACCTATGAAACCATGTGAAACCCTATGGGTTCTAAGAAAGTGTCAAAACGAGTGCTAGACCATAGTAATCATTTTCATATAAAATACTTTATCATACTTTGCATCTTCAATCCAATATCCCATCATCATCCATAATACTCATACGCCTATGTTTTCCTCATGTAGGATAACTCGGTGTTCCTCCCGCAACCAAACAACTCTTCACGGAAAATCAAGTCGGAATCACTTGCAAAACCGTGAGTATACTCGAACCCCCTTTTATGTTTACGAATTTTGGGGTGTAACATGTTTATATTATCATAAAATCACTAAACTTATGCTTTATTACTTGCACGAACAATCCATTATACATGAACACTTTGATACGTATGTTATGCTTATACTAGGACCGAACGTATGTGATACCATAGTCATTAGCTTATTTTGAGCCTCCATTTGACATGTATAGCGCTATAGGAGTAACGCACCGCCCGTGAACGAGTGGTCATGTTGAATTATTTATACTAGTTTCGTAAACAGAGGGTTGACTAGAAATATCGCATGCCTTGTATATGCTCGTATGTAAACTTAGTTGCCATGTGAATTTGTTTAAACCTATGCTTATACGTATGCTATGCTCAAACTTGTATACTCGCCTTTGCTTTTGCATTGAACTCGTATTTTGAAATTTGTTATGAAAATGAAGTAGCGTCGAGACTAGATACACACATAAACGTTAGGTTTATTATTGATGTATCAAATTTTGTCTTAGTTAATGTTGTATTTGAATTTTCACATGTAATGTATGACAATTTAAGTATGAAATGAAATTCGGTTTAATTAATTATTGTCACTATTAGTTTTATGAGCAATGAGCAATTCTATTTTATCCCACCTCGATGTTTCCGCCATCGGTTGGGGTGTGACAACAAGTGATCAAAATGATACCTTGAAACACCTCTTTTTCCTCAGTCTTTTTGCCGCATTGATTGTGCATCTCGAGAAGATCTCTAAAAGAGAAAGCAAAAAAGCTTGGAACTTGATTCCACACACAGACCTTTTGCCAGTTAACCGAGGTGATGATGCACGAAGTGAACAGGTGATCAATAGTTTCTTTCGAAGAGTTGCATAACGGACACAAATCCTCATCAATATTAATACTTATTTTTTTCAGCGTGTCAGTAGTGGGGATTCTACCCATTTCAGCTTTCCACGCAAAGATATTACACTTAATCGGAACCCAAGAACACCAAACCATAACATACCTAGAGCTTAAATCAAAAGAGCCGATGATGAGGGACTTAACAGAGCTCACACTGAACGAACCAGAGTCGCTACCGAGCCAGCACCATCCATCATTTCTGTTGGAGAGAGCAACATTACGAACAAAATCCACAAGCTCTTTCAGTTCTGAAACTTCCCCAACCTCTTCCAGGTCGTGCCTCCAAAGCCAGACCCCTTCACCGTCGAGACGGTCCTTCACCGAACAACATTTAACCATTTCTAAGCGAAAAATATTCGGAAAATGAGACTTCAGAGGTTCATTCAGAAGCCACGGGTCCAGCCAGAAACTAACTCCCTCACCATTACCGATAATACCCTTAAAACACGATAGGATCGAAACATTGGGAGCGACAGGTTTATTAATCACCGAGATGACAGAACGCCAAACTCCCCCTAAAGATTTTTTCACTGGGAAAAACAGTTCGAGGACCCAGAGTGAATGGCCGAAATAACCTTGACCCATAAGCTCTCAATTTCCGTTTTAAATCTCCAGCCCCATTTCTCCAGAAGGGCAATATTGGAATATTTAATTTGACAAATGCCCAGGCCCCCAAGCTTCATAGGCGAAGCCACCCTATCCCACGTGACCCAATGAGTTTTTGAACGTTGGACAACCTGCCCCAAGGAAACTTTTTTATAATCACCCCCAAATCGTGAATCACCTTAGTCGGCGCCCTATAAAGCGATAGGTAATAATTAGGAATGGCTTCAAGAACTGAACGGATAAGTGTGACCCTCCCTCCGAGAGGACAACACCTTAAATTTCCATAAGGAGAGGCGGTTCTCAAAGATGTCAAAAACCGGTTTCCAATTACAAATTTGATTCATGTTAGCCCCCACCGTGAGACCAAGATACTTGAAAGGGAAGGAGTCTACCTTACACCCCACCATCTCGGCTATCTCCACCACCTCCGCGTTGCTAACCCCTACCCCATAAAGGTTCGATTTACTGATATTGATGCAAAGACCGGAGCAAGCGAAGAAACATCTAAGGACTCTAACCACATTCAAAATATTTCCCCTAGACCACTCGCCAAGGATCATAGCGTCATCGGCATACAAAAGGTGGGATAAAATCGGACCGTCCTTAGGGAGAACAATACCTTTAAGAGGGCCGACCTCAAAAGCCTTATTGAGCATACACGATAAGGCTTCCATCTCGACAATAAAAAGAAAAGGAGAGATGGTATCGCCTTGTCTCATCCCCTTGTTGCACTTAAACTCAAAGGTGGGGGTTCCGTTGACCAAACCGAGGCCCGAGCTGACGAAAGAATCCCCAAAATCCAAATGCACCACCTGGGCGATAACCCGATTTGCTCAAACATGCTAACCACAAACCCCTAATTAATGTTGTCATACACCATTTCAAAGTCTATCTTAAGGAAGAAAGTCGAAAACTTTCGACTTTTTAACCAAGAAAAGATTTCATTGATCATAAGAGAGCCATCGAGGATGTATCTACCACTCAAAAAAGCCGATTGAGGGCAAGAGACGACCGACCCGATGACCCTCTTTAGGCGAATAGCAAGCACGTTCGAGATGACTTTGTTAATCACCCCAATAAGGCTAATAGGATGGTAATCGCTAAGGCTTGACGGGTCTCTGATGTCACACCCCGACCCGCAGCGGAAAAAGGTGATCGGGTCATGATTGGGTTTTCATCAAAGCTCATGACATTTATTATAATGTTTCATATTTATTATTACAATTTTAAAGAAGATCATACAATCAAATCATACAAATACAACATGTTCTATACATCTTTCTAGACTTCATTATTTTTCTTCTAAGGCACTTTCCTATGTGTTCCTTGCTTCATCCTGTCCACCTGTATCATGTGTAAAAATGGTTTTTGGATCAACAAAAGTTGGCGAGTGAACCTTGTTAGAAAACCTTTATTATTGATTTCTTGTTGTATTTAATATGGAAAATTTGTGCAATAATCATATGTGAGCAAATGTAAATAAACATACAATAACAATAACAATAACAATAACAATAACAATTTACAAAAACAATAACAAACAATAACAATAACAATAACAATAACAATAACAATAACAATAACAAAAACAATAACAAACAATAACAAAAACAATAACAAACAATAACAAACCACCTTGCATGAATATATGACATGAATGATAATGTAAATGCTGGCAACGTCACGTTCACGCACATAGGTAATGGGGAACGGTTCCGCTCATAGGTAATGGGGAACAGACGGCCTATGATGAAATGTATGTGCGATCAAGGCTCAATCAAACGGAGCCGATCGTATGTTGGCAACGCCTCGTTCACGCTCATAGGTAATGGGGAACGGCTCACACTCATAGGTAATGGGGAGCGGCGGCCTATGATGATGTATGTACTGAAAATGATAAATTTAATCTAACCATTAACCACACAAACAGTTGATACATATTGAATACACATTTGATCATTGATATGATGGATGCACAAGTGTTTAAATGTAATAAATAATATGACACATGATACACCCCAAAAACGTGATTAAAACGGGGAATTTGTAGAGATTCACTCACAGTGGGTGCGTTTCTTGGATTGATGATGAATGCGCACGAATTTGGATTTAACCACGAGAGGAACTAACCTAAATAATAACATAGTAGTTCGGTAAATAAGAGGATTTTATTTGAGATAAATAATTCATAACTTTAATAGGATTTCTAGATTTATTTTTGTGAGTTTAAGGACATTTTCTAACTTTAAAAATATTATTTTAAGTATTTTTAATTGATTTTTAAATTAAATAAATAAATAAAAAAATAAAAAATTTTGACTTTTTGACCAGTTGACCGTTGACCAGTTGACCGTTGACCGTTGACCGTTTGACCGGTCGGACCGTGGTTATGATATGCGCTGAGTGAGGTTTGAACTTGTGACCTCCCGTACGCGTGCACGCAGCTCTACCAACTGAGCTACGTGTCTAACCCGAAATATTTCTGTTTTTAATTATATATATATACAAATTAGATTAATTCATTTCTGTCCTTATTTAAAACTTGATAATTTCCAGAATCGGTGCGGAAGCCTGGACTCGAACCCGCGACGTGCTTAATGTTTTTGCACACAGTCCACCACTAGACTGTGTGTCTAACCTGGTTATTATTCCGGTTTTTATTATACTTATACACTGATTACATGTTTCAGGATTTGGCTTTTATAAAAAGGCATATTATTTCAGTGAATCGAAACACAAATGAACTCGAACCCGGGACGTATGCTTTAAAATCGCACACAGTCCACCGCTGGACTGTGTGTCTAACCCGAGATATAACCCGATTTATATTAAATACATACACAATCCAAAACCTCATCTTCTTCGTTAAACAACCCATAACTCCCAATCCCGACTGTTTCGATTCATAATTCAATCCCTTTAGTAAATTGTAAATAACTACACATGAGATTAATAAAAATGAAAGAGATTAGGCGTAAGATATACCAAACAGAGATCCCCTGTTTCTCCGGCGAGATTCCGATGACAGCAGGTTATTCCGGCTACGTGTAATTTGCGGCAGAGGATCTTCAGGAAGTTTGAGGTGAGTGTGGGTGACTTCGGTATGAGCTCTAGGAGTCTTATTTTAGAGTAAGCAGAAGGGATGAAATGGATTCGGTTTTCCGGCGACTTGCAGAGAATTCCGGCGATGTGTTTCTTGCGACAGAGATTCTTCAGGGAGTTTAAGGTGAGTGTGGGTGATTTCGGTATGAGCTCTAAATGTTCTGTTTATAAAGTAAGGCAACAGTGGGATAGTTTCTTCGGTTTTCCGGTGACAACTCTCGGTTAACTCGCAGAGAATTCCGGCGATTTCCGGTGAAACAGAGACTTGTTTTCACAATGTGGTGAGGGTTTGACTATAATTGAACGAGATTTGGACTGGATAGTTAACATGTTCGTCGGTTACGGTCAAAAAATTAAGTCCTCCTTCAGTTATGATTTTGATTGGTTCAAATGTTTGATAACCGATTTTTGAGTTAATGACATGATTAATTCGTCGGTTTCCTTCGCGATTTTAAGTAATGCCGGCGGTTACAGATTTGCCGAAACTTTGAGATTTTCAGTTTTAGTCACGGATTCCAAATAAAGTTTAATTGTTTCAGATTTAGCACATAAGTGTGTGTAGAGCAGTTGGTGTGTTAGCGTGTTAGGCTTGACGGCGACCCGGGTTCGAAACCCGGCGTCTGCCTTTATTTTTATCCATCATTTATTTGAAATTTTAAATTATGATTTTTAAATTCTAATATATTTATTAATTGTGTATTGTTTAAAATTAATTTGAGCATTAAATACGCAACAAAATTTATGACTGATTATTCGGTTTAACAAACGAAGCGGGTTTGGATAACCCGGTTTTTTACGGATGTTACATCTGACCTTGGGGATAAGGGTAATGAATGAGGACCCACAACCGAGATTAAGAGACCCAGTATCATAAAACGAATTCATAATCTTCCCAAAGTCGTCTTCAAAGAATGACCAGAACTGCAAAATGAAGTGAAAGTTAAAACCATCGGGTCCCGGAGCCCGATCATCCCCACAACTAAAGACAGTCGCTTTAGTTTCCTCTTTACTGAATCGGTTCACCAAACTCGTCGCATCGTCGGCAGATAACTTATTGAGGTTCGGAATAGCAAAGGGGGTGGAACTGGGTACTCTTCAACGAATTTGGATCTGAAAAATCTAAAAACCTCCTTCTTTATAAGAGACGGCTTCGAAACCCACCTGCCTTCAACTTCTAACCCATGGATAGTATTGCTGGCTTTCCTACAATTAACCATAGGGTGGAAGAAGCTCGTATTCTCATCCCCTTCCTTAGCCCACCTAACCCGGGACTTTTGTCTGAGATCCTTATTCTTGTTTTCTTCCGCCTCCCTAACAACTTTTTTGTTTTCCAATAACGACGACTCCTCATGATCGTCAAGATCTCTGGTTTCAAGAATATTCTCCAACATAGCCAATTCATCCTTTGCCCTCGAGACATCCTCCCCTTCTTTCTTGACTACCTCGTCTTTCCAGTCTCTTATACGGTTACTGAGAAGATGGAGCTTTTTGAGCAAAGATAAGTCGGGTGGCCCACTATATTTGAAACCACGACACACCTCAGCTACTACCTCCTCATACCCATGTCTTCCGATCCAAGAATTAAAAACCCGAAAGGGACGGGCACCAAAATTGGACCTTTTGGAGACAAGGATAATCGAACAATGTTTCGAAAGATGTCTACGGATTGCCCGAGCACTAGGCTCTGGCCAGGCATTCAAAAACTCATAGTTGACCAGAAACCTATTAAGCTTGCTGAGCTTTCGACCATTCTCTGAACTTCGGGTAAACTGCCTGCCATTTAATGGATATTCGATAAGACCTGTATAAAAAAATAAAAGCATTAAAATGTTCCCACAGGCAGGTTTGAAGTCAGAATTCCGTCGTTCCTCACGGAACCGCACGGTGTTGAAGTCTCCAACAACAACCCAGAACCCATCGATGTTGTTGATTATTGGAGCTAAAGAAACCCAAAGGTTGTTTTTAGCTGAAACTCCCTAGGGCGCGTATACGTTGAGCACGTTCACAGTTTTGTCAATTCCTTTGATGACACCCTTATTGTGAAGTAAGTTCCTTGACTTCAGCATTCCAGAAAACCGGAAGACCTTCGAATCCCACATACAGACGAGACCACCGGATTGCCAAACGGAATCCACACACTCGAACCCAAAATCACCACTTCCCCAAAGACTAGACAGATCCCGATGAAGATTCCGGCCAATTTGGATTCTTGAAGCGCAATAAATTAATCCCATGGGCCATCCTGATGTTTCTAATCCAGCCAGGTTTGTCGAGACCCCCAATCCCTCTAATGTTCAGCGACAAACAATTCATTTGCAAACTCCATTCATTCCTTCAGCAATGATGGTTTCTTTGACCACTTCGGTGTAGTCGGCCAGATTGGCCCCAACCAGAGCGCCAATGGAGACAGTGTTATCGACTTATACATCCACCATGAGTTCGATGCCTCTACCACTACAGGCTTCGAACTCATTACCTGCAACGGAGTACTGAGTCTCCTCTACCTTACTCAGCGACACCGAGGTCACCCTAACATTCAAATCTAACTCCACTGGATCGTGATTACTGCACCCCTCTGGAACCTTTGAAGTGTCCCATACGAACCTGTCAAAACTAGAGTCTTCTTCCATCTGTAACCTACATCTCTTAACGGGTCTCATAGACTTGGGAGAGACATGAGAGCCTCCTTGGGCCCGGCCTTTTTTATTGGACTGGGTCAAAACCGTCTTTTAGAGGCCTTTTTAGTTTTCTTCCCAAAAAAGAAATAAAAAACATCCCCTTGGGCCCCACCAACATTAACTGCCGTCGTCAGACCCACCTTGGGAGAATTCAAAGAGACAGGAAAGTTATCCTCTAAGTTACCGTTTCTAGGATCCTCAAGAACCGCACCGACTATTAGACTTTCCACGTGCATGGGCACCTCACCCGCATACCCTGATTTCCATCCTTCACTCTTGGGATACGCTTACAATCTAAGAGTTTTGAAGAAGAATAAGACATTTATCTCAACTTCAATCAAGAACAACAAGACGCTGTGACATTTCCATGTCCAAGACAATGTCAAACAATGATCATTAAACGATTGCTTCTTTTGGGGCGATTAGAGTTGTGTAGCGATTGAGGGGGATCGTCAATGGTGATGGTGGAGCGGAGGTGATGGCTTGAGATATTAATTCGTATCCCCTGCTTAATTTGGGCCAAAAGGGAGAGCAAAGTTCAGAACCCTAATTGTGATATCCCATACTTAATTTTGGGTAAAAATGGTTGGGCGGCTGAATTAAATTCAAAGTCCGCTTAAACTTTCCTCTAATATTGTGACCGCTAAGACCGTCACAATTTTTTCAGTCGGAAAGTAGTGGCTACTCTCACCAATTTTTTTTCTTTTATATACATTTGCCACCATTTTACAACCGTACTTTATAAATTAAATTTTTCTTATTATTATTTACGATTTTTCCATTGTATTTGCTACCAATAAAATTTGGTTGTAAAATAGTAGCTAATTTTGTGACCAAATTTTTTGGTTGATGGAAATTGCCTAGTTTTCTCATGTAGCAATTTGGATAATCAATAGGAATTGAAAACAATACATTATTAATGATTAGTGGCAAATTGATTGATTGATCGTCAGTGTCAGTGGTTAGTTACTATTAAGCAGTAAAAACTAGTGTGACACTTACTGATCAGTGGCAAATTGATTGAATGATCGTCAGTAGTAAATTACTATTAAGCAGTAAAAACTAGTGTTGTACTTTTTTACTACTTATGAAGTTTCTAAAGAGGTTTTTCTTTATTTCAAATGTTAATTGTCAAACAATTACAAGCGTCAGCTATTATACTATCAATAAAGAGCCGCAACGTTTCAACTGTTAACTATTATACTATCTATGAAGATCCGCAGCGTTTCAATGGGACCGTTGTAAGGTTTGTTTACCTGTAAAAGGGATATCTTACATATGTTTGAATCAAAAGAAATTATAACTTTGTTTTTTCATAGAAAATACATGTTCTTTGCAACACATTGTGTCTAATCCGTTTATATATTTTGTAAACTATGAATACTTTAAATAGATACCGATATAAACCTACATTTACTACCACATTTAATGTTTACTTTTTATTGAAGTATAAACAATTACCTAATTCATATCGATCTCTATGCATTAAAGTGTCATGCTAATATGTTTCGTTAGAGCCGGAATTTTATATTTCTGGTTTTTTTATATATAACTAAGTCAAGTTCTAATTTTATTTTTACAAGTCAAAAGTACACTTTATTTTGCCTTTAAAAAAGTACATTTTTTAACTCCTAGAACAAATAACATTAATTTATATATGATATTATATTGATATAATGAATTAAATTTGGATTCATAGAATAGTTTCTAGTATCTTAACAAAGTTCCTAATTGAATATTACATTATTAGAATATCAAAATAATAAATGATAAAACATTACAGAAAGTCAAATTGCAATAACATTAAATTTCCCAAGAGATCTTGTAAACAGGACAAACAAAGATTAAAATTCCAACAAAACCCACATCAATAAATTAAAAGAATACAAATAAACAATTACATGACAAACAAATCAGTTTCTATCATGAAAACCCTCAGACAAGCAGAGATATTAGCCTGTTTTCGGAATATATGCATCAGACCACGAAGCAATGGGGTCATCAGGAAAGAAGTTCATCATGTCAAACCCTGGAACAAGATCCAAACCATGCTCCACATTATTACTAGTCCAGTCAGGCGGATACCATCCAGTGTTATCCATCACTGGTACATAGCAATCGGCAGTCGCTCCTTCGGCCGCCATATGGCTAGCAGTGTTGCTACAACCCACAACCTCCTGCGGTGGTGGCCCTGCTGCAGGGGCATCTTTTTTCAGAAGCTCAATCCTCTCATCAATTTCTGGGAGCTTATGACCAGCCAATGACCCAATATCATTTATCTCTTGGGTGGTAAATAAGACTTTACCACCCAAGCATTCTGACATCAAGTTGGCTGTCACCGAATCCCGCTTCGTCACGATCTGCTTCTTGATCTGACTATTGACCTTGCTGATCCTTTCTTTAATGTAGCTATCCTGGTTCGACATAAACTTGTTCCTCTCCATGGGTGACTTGGTAAGGAACGCATTCAACACATTTTGGAAGGCAGTGTTGTCTTCGGGCCACACCGCAGGACCAGGTTCATATGAGCTATAAATGATGGCGCTTGCATCGATGCCGCATAGGGTGGACAGCTCCTTCAGCTTGTTCTTCAGGCATTCTTTTCTTTTCATGAAGGAGCTTTTCCTTGCCTTGTTGTTTTCTATGAAAGCAACCTTCACTTTGCTCCTAGGCATGGTAAGGACTAATGGATTATGACAAAATGAAAATGTAGAAGGTTGTGAGTGACTTTCAGTTGGTTCTTATGTTGATACTTATATGAAACAAGTTAGTTAAATCATTGATATAATATCTTTTGCTTTTAATGACCTTGTATGATAGAAATTAAATATAAAGATATATTCCAAAGTAGATGATTGACAATTTGAAGATTATATCAAAGAAAAAAAAAATTGAATAAATTTTCGTCCTAATATTTTGCAATGGTAATGGAATATACTTACTTCTTGCTTGAATGAGTAAAAGTTACTTTCAAGATACTCAAATACGACATACGACATACGTTATTAATAAATAAGATAAAAAGAGTAAGTAGTTGCATACCAATTCACATGCTTCAAACCGTTAAACCTTACTATTCATATGAACTTTTTTGAGTATTATCTAATATATATGAACTCTTTAGAGGTGATGCTGAATGTCTATAATGTTAAAATATCGTCGAATTAATGCCTTGACATGCTCTGTGGGTTCAAAAAATCATATCCCTACTTTACTACAAATAATAGTGATGATAACACTCTAATGTAACTGGATTTACTAGAAAACAGCAAGAAAAAAAAAAAAAAAAAAAAAAAAAAACAGTTTCTAATAACATCTTGAATAATTTAAATACAACAAAACTGTTTTGTTACAAGCTAGGTAACCTTGCTCGATTTGTTCATTGCACATAATGTCTGTTTAACGGATCTTCATTTGTCAAGACAAAAATTAATGTTGATTTTTATCTTTTGTACGTATATTGGTACATTTAATTTCTATATATCTTATGTGATGTCAGGTATTTCATATTCAATGTATTTGTTTATGTATTTCATATTCGATGTATCTGTTTATTTTATTGACATTGATACTAAATACAAACTCATATATAAAAAGATTGTTTAATACATAATCATGTATACTACAACTTAACTATTATGGACCATCACTCATATTTTATGTTAAAATTTAAATAAAAACTAAATGTACAAAATTAAATGATTTTTTCTTGTTTTTGATCTATCCTCGCTCATCTCACTAATGACGTGCATACGTAGATCAAAGTGAGCCTTGGTATGCCCCTAATTGGCTAGGTCAGGTAAGATCTTAACATCTCGCATAAGGGGAAACTATGATTTTTGGTAATTAACCCGGCCCATAGGCTATTTCAACTAATACATAGATTGATTGATTCTTGGATACTCTTCTAAAGTGGAAGTTTTAAATCCTTAGGGTTTTCGCTTAATCCGTAATTCATGAAGGGGAAACTATGATTTTTGGTAACTAACCCGGCCTATAGACTACTTCAATTGATAAAACAGAATGAATGATTCTTAGATACGCTTCTAAATTGGAAGTTTTATATCCTTAGTGTTTTGGCTTACTCCGTAAATCGTGAATCGCCATTCAAAAAATATGTTGATCAAAGTGTTTACGTAATCCACATTTATTTCGCGAGTGTATATTGTCATGTTTTGTTATAAATTACTTTAATATTAAAAGAATTTTTTGTTTTAACTAACTTTAATATTAAAACTTATAAACACAAATAAATACGGTGCGTTTAAAAAATTATTTTGCAGACATAACTAGTGTTTAACGAGTGTTTTTATATAATATTTGATCCATATTGTGAGTGTATATATTGTCAAGTTTTATTATAACTTACTTTATTATTAAAACTTATATGTCAAGTTTTAAATAGAATTTCATCATAATAATTTGCAATGTTAATGGAATATACTTACTTCTTGCATTAATGAGTAAAAGTTACTTTCAAGATACTCAAATAGGACATAAGTTATGAATAAATAAAAAAAAAGGAGTAAGTAGTTGCATCACATGCTTCAAAAAGTTTAACCTGAATATTCATATGAACTTTTTTAAGTATTAATATAATATAATATGAAAGCTTTAGAGGTGTTGCTCGATGGCTATAATGTGAAAATATCGTTTGATTGATGCCTTTTACATGTCCCGTGGGTTCAAAATATCATATGCCTACTTTACTACAAATAATAGTGATGGTAACACTCTAATGTAACCGATTTTACTAGAAAACAAAAAAAAAGTTCTAATAATGTCACGAAAATTTAAATACAGCAAACATGGTTTGTTATAAGCTAGACAACCTCCTCAATTTGTTCATTGCAAATAATGTTCCTTTACATTCAAAAAGATCTTCATTTGTCAAATCAAAAATTAATGTTGATTTTTTATCTTTTGTACGTACATTGGTACATTTAATTTGTTTATATCTTATGTGATGTTAGGTATTTCATATTCAATGTATTTTTGTTTATTTTATAGTGATGGATACTAAATACAAACCCATATATAAAAACTAATTAACTATTATGTACCATTATTCATTTTTCATGTTAAAATTTAAATCAAAACTAACCGTACAAAATTAAATGACTTTTTTAAAGTCTTTCGTCTATCCTCCCTCATCTCACTAATGATGTGCAAACGTAGATCAAAGTGGGCCTTGGTATGCCCCTAATAGGCTAGGTCAGGTAAGACCTTAACATCGCGCATAAGGGGAAACTATGATTTTTGGTAATCAACCCAGCCTATAGACCATTTCAACTGATAAATAGATTTAATCATTCTTAGATGCACTTCTAAATTAGAAGTTTTAAATTCTTAGGGTTTTGGTTTACTCCGTAAATCATAAATCATGAATCACCATTCATAAAGATGTAGATCAAAGTGTTAACATAATACACATTAATTTCGCGTGTGTATATATTGTTATGTTTTGTTATAACTTACTTTAATATTAAAACATATACCCATAAATAAATGCGGCGCGTTTAAAAAAATACTTAGCAGACATAACTAGTGTTTAACAAGTATTTTTATAATAATATTCGCTCCATATTGTGCGTGTATATATTGTTATGTTTTGTTATAACTTACTTTAATATTAAAACATATACCCATAAATAAATGAGGTGCATTTAAAAATTTATTTAGTAGAACAAAAAACATGTAGGTTATGATCAAAAGTTTGATTAGCTTTTTATTTAATAATAAAACACCACATATTAACGTACAATTATATCAAACCCTATTTATATAAAACCAAACCTAACATATTTAGACTTAAACACCAAATTAATTAAACACCATACTTATCCTAACTACAAGATATATTGTGATAAGATTAACTAACGTTGATTCCATTTAACGAGAATTTGAGTTTAATTCATATTTGTTTTTAGTTATTAAAATTAGCTTCATAATTTTGGTGTCGTGGTTTATTTCAGAACTTTCTTTAGTAGTGTTTGAAGGACACTACTAAAGAAAGTTAGCTATATGCCTATATGTGTACTATGCATACTTTCAAAATAAGATTTATTTTTATAGTAGTGTAAGTACGTGTATAGAATTGCATGATATAACATGCTTTAGTCATGATTGATGACCGACTTGGTTCATACTAGTTTAGCACAACCACAAAAAAACAAACAAATAAAGAGAATGAAAAATACGTAGGTTATGATCAAAATTTTGATTGGCTTTAAATTTCTTAAATAAACCCGATACTTACCCTAACTGTATGATATAATGTGATAAGATTAATTCAACAGTGATTCCATGTAACAGAATTTGAGTTTAATTAATTCATATTTGTTTTTAGCCATTTAATTTGATTGATAGTCTTGATGTTGTGGTTTATTATAGAAACTTCTTTTGTAGAATTTGAAGGACACGGGGTACTAGCTTGGTGATGTATTCAGTTCAATGCTAGATAGATTTTAATTTTTCTTTATTTTGTTAACCTATATTATCAGCCACAACTTCATTTAACTTTAGTTTCGCTTTAGTTAATCCAAACATTGTTATAAGTTGTTAGTTAAAATGTAATATTTTGTGTTAGTTTTGTGAGTTTTAATAAAATATCGGACCTTTCACTTTGATTTCTCCTAACAAATCGATTAAACTTGAACATCTTGTAAGCATACCTCTTCAGTACTTGTTACTATAACATGTCTCATTGTTGCATGCTCTTATATACAAACATAATAAATAGAAAATTTTACATAACTCATTGCTGAGTCCGTATTGAGGAATTATTTATTACCTTCATGGAGCATGGGGATCAACAATACATAATCTTTCAACGTGGTCGGATCTTAAGTAAGTAGTATCACCAATATTGACATTTGAAGATCGAATACCTACATTTTAGGTAGCTCATTAACTAATCCCATATTTTCCTTGTTCATGACATTGTGAACACTAACGATGCAACATTTAATATGCATGAGTGTAACACTTCGTAAAATCGTGTCCAATACATAATGTATTGACACGTGTCCCTAATCCTACTTATGCCTAAAGTTGGTTAGGAGGGACTATTCTTGCCAAAAATCGAAAAACTATGGATACCGAAGGACTAAAAGTGTCAATATGCTAAAACTTAGCCTCTAAGTGACCTTACACGATGTCCATGTTCTCAATTGAGCCACTTGTTGGTCGTAAGAAACCGTTTGAGGAATTATTTAAAAGTTTGTACGACGAAGGGTTAAAAGCGTCAACATGTAAATCCTTACCTCTGAGTGACCTTTTAACGAACCGGAGCTTATGATGTTGATCATACTCTTGTAATGCCTAATAATGGCCAAGGAAGGTTTCGTATGCTAATTATAACATTCTACGCAAGTTTGGAGGTCAAAGAGGCTAAAACTGTTAACAAAATGAAAGTTTGTGGGTGTGTTTCATCAGCCACCACCGTAAGCTATGCCCCCACCGTAGCCTACGGTGGGACCAGATGACAGCTATTGTTGTTTTGTGCCTTGGAGGCAACACAAAGCTCCAAATCACCCCATTTCGAAACCAGGGGCTTCCAAACCACTAAGACACGTACTAGGACACTCGTAAGCCTCTCCTAACTCCCCTTAACACCTGTGCTCACCTCCTTCAAACTCCACAACTATAAATAGGGGTCTTGTTTCATGTAAAAACTTGCACCTCTTCTTGTTCTATCAATCCCTCTCATCTCCTGGAGATTCCCAACTGAAGAGAGCTTCCATTTAAGTTATTTTTCACAGAGGTTCACTAGTAAGTGATCCTTTCCCTTGCATTTTCGTTTATTAGGCTTTTAAGCCAAAAATCAAGCGTTATCCTAATAATGCATTGACTTTCAGTTTAGACCATTATGGTCCAGCCATTTGTCGAGACAAACATAGCTACGTGATCATAATTAGACAGGTGTTAAACCCTAAAAAGGGCATCTCCTAATTACCACGTTTGCTGGTCAATTGACGGGTCAAAGTTATTAATAAAAAGTCAAATTGGGTCAGATTTGAAAATAAATTCATATATGATAATATAGGTGTTATAAAATATGTTTTAACACTTAAACAACTTGGTAATAATTATTAGAACATGTGTAAACATGTTCGGCTCGTCAATTCCAGGTTTAAGGTCGGTTCGCAACTGAAAGTCGTGAAATTTGACTTCTACTTTGACTTTCGATTCTCACCCGAATTAGCAACTTTAGTTACTAATTCTAAGTTGCATTATGACAATGTTATGTTATAGTATAACCCTTTGGAGTTATATTACATGGTCATGTAGTAATCCGAGTTTATATGCAAGTTTCCGTTAAGTATGCTAAATTTTGCTAAAATGCCCTTTTGTTTAAAAATAAGGTTTTAAATACAAATGAGCATAAAAATGACTTGTAAACTGATATGTGAAGTTTTTTAACTTATTTTAAGGTCAACATTCTGATCATAAACTGAGTTTTGATTAAAAAGGCGTATTTCATGCTTTAAAGTGACCAAATCGCCCTTTTGACGTATAAAATGGTTTAAACATAATTTTGACATCAAAACTCTTTACCTACTGATGTAATATCATAATTAGGATTATTTGGGATATCAATTTAGGTTGCAAACTGAGTTTATACACAAGTCTATGGATTAAGTTCTTAAATGACGATATTGCCTTTACGACACCTAAAATGGGTTTTAATCATTTTTTATGGATAAAACCTTTTACCTACTATTGTATTATATTATATAACATATTTCCATTATAAAAACCAGACCATAACATCAGTTTCAGTCAAATAGCATTTAAATCGTCATTTAACGACTTAATCATCGGTTCGGCGCATAATATGATCAAAAACCATATTAGCGCATCAAGACTTGCATACCCTTTCAGATGCTTCAAAACGTTAAACCATACTATTATATGAACTTTTTAAGTATTAATATAACATAATACGAACTCTTTAGAGTGTTAATTGCTCGATGGCTATAATGTTAAAATATTGTTTGATTGATGTCTTTTACATGCCTCACGAATAGACCTGGTTTGTTACGAGCTAGGCAACCTTGCTCAATTTGTTCATTGTTCATTGCCAATGCCCTACATTAAAAAACGGATATTCATTTGTCAAGACAAAAATTAATGTTAATTTTTATCTTTTGTATGTATATTAGTACATTTAATTTAGTTTTATATATCTTATGTGATGTCAGGTTGAGTCGATGTATTTGTTTATTTTGTAGCCATTGATACTAAATACAAACCCTTATATAAAAAGATTGCTTAATACATAATCATATACACTACTACTTAACTATTATGGGCAATCATTCGTTTTTTATGTTAAAATTTAAATAAAACCTAACTGTACAAAATTAAATGATACTTTTTATGTCTTTCATCTATCCTCCCTCATCTCACTAATGACGTGCATGCGTAGATCAAAGTGGGTCTTAGTATGCCCCTAATAGGCTAGGTCGGGTAAGACCTTATCATCGCGCATAAGGGGAAACTATGATTTTTAACAATCAATCCAGCCTATATACTATTTCAATTGATAAATAGATTGAATGATTCTTAGATACACTTCTTAATTAGAAGTTTTTAATCCTTAGGGTTTTGGTTTATTCCGTAAATCATGAATCGCAATTCCAAAAATATGTAGATCGAAGTGTTAACGTATTAATTCGCGATTATAAATTGTCATGTTTTATTTTTAACTTACTTTAATATTAATGCTTATACATATAAATTAATGCGGTGCGTTTAAGAAATTATTTAGCAGATTTACCTAGTGTTTAACTAGCGATTTTACATAATATTCGCTCTATATTGTGTGTATATATATTATCATGTTTTGTTTTGTTCTAACTTACTTTAATATTAAGACTTATACATAAATAAATGCGGTGCGTTTAAAATAATTATATAGCAGATATAACTAGTGACTAGTACAAAGAATAAACTGCAACAGAATATGATGAATGGAATATATGACCTCAAGACCCTATTTTTTAAACGAAAACTTCATAAAAACCACAGAACCTGAAAACCGGGACAGAAAAACAAGACAAGGACTACATAATTACAAATTTGCACCAATCCGACTAACGGATATTTTTAAACTTGGATCCTAAACCAAAGGAAACCTAAAGTCTAATATCGCTAAAAACATCGTAGATCTTGGCTTGCGTTCCGTTGAATCTCAACCCATTCCTAGCCTTCCAAACACACCAACAAGTGATCAAAACGATACCTTGAAACACCTCTTTTTCCTCCGTCTTTTTGCCGCAATGATTGTGCATCTCGAGAAGATCTCTAAAAGAGAAAGCAAAAAAGCTTGGAACTTGATTCCACACACAGACCTTTTGCCAGATAACCGAGGTGACGATGCATGAAGTGAACAGGTGATCAACAGTTTCTTCCGAAGAGTTGCACAACGGACACAAATCCTCATCAATATTAATACTTCTTTTTTTCAGCGTGTCGGTAGTGGGGATTCTACCCATTTCAGCTTTCCACGCAAAGATACTACACTTAATCGGAACCCAAGAACACCAAACTATAACATACCTAGAGCTGAAATCAAAAGAGCCGATGATGAGGGACTTAACAGAGCTCACACTGAACGAACCAGTGTCGCTATCGAGCCAGCGCCATCCATCATTTCTGCTGGAGAGAGCAACATTACGAACAAAATCCACAAGCTCTTTCAGTTCTGAAACTTCCCCAACCTCTTCCGGGTCGTGCCTCCAAAGCCATACCCCTTCATCGTCGAGACGGTCCTTCATCGAACAACATTTAACCATTTCTAAGCGAAAATATTCGGAAAATGAGACTTCAGAGGTTCATTCAGAAGCCACGGGTCCAGCCAGAAACTAACTCCTCACCATTACCGATAATACCCTTAAAACACGATAGGATCGAAACATTGGGAGCGACAGGTTTATTAATCACCGAGGTGACAGAACGCCAAACTCCCCCTAAAGATTTTTTCACTGGGAAAAACAGTTCGAGGACCCAGAGTGAATGGCCGAAATAACTTTGACCCATAAGCTCTCAGTTTCCATTTTAAATCTCCAGCCCCATTTCGCCGGAAGGGCAATATTGGAATATTTAATTTGACAAATGCCCAGGCCCCCAAGCTTCCTAGGCGAAGCACCCTATCCCACGCGACCCAATGAGTTTCCGAACGTCGGACGACCCGCCCCAAGGAAACTTTTTTGTAATCACCACAAAATCATGAATCACCTTAGCCGGCGCCCTATAAAGCGATAGGTAATAATTAGGAATGGCTTCAAGAACTGAACGGATAAGTGTGACCCTCCATCCGAGAGGCCAACACCTTAACTTTCCATAAGGAGAGGCGGTTCTCAAAGATGTCAAAAACCGGATTCCAATTGCAAGTTTGATTCATGTTAGCCCCCACCGTGAGACCAAGATACTTGAAAGGGAGGGAGTCTACCTTACACCCCACCATCTCGACCATCTCCACCACCTCCGCGTTGCTAACCCGTAGCCCATAAAGGTTCGATTTACCGATATTGATGCAAAGACCGGAGCAAGCGAAGAAACATCTAAGGACTCTAACCACATTCAAAACGTTCCCCTAGACCACTCGTCAAGGATCATAGCATCATCGGCATACAAAAGGTGGGATAAAATCGGACCGTCATTAGGGAGAACAATACCTTTAAGAGGGCCGACCTCAAAAGCCTTATTGAGCATACACGATAAGGCTTCCATATCACAATAAAAAGAAAAGGAGATAGGGTATCGCCTTGTCTCATCCCCTTGTTGCACTTAAACTCAAAGGTGGGGGTTCCGTTGACCAAACCGATGCCCGAGCCGACTGAAAGAATCCCCGAAATCCAAATGCACCACCTAGGCGGAAACCCCATTTGCTCAAACAGGCTAACCACAAACCCCTAATTAATGTTGTTATACACCATTTCAAAGTCTATCTTAAGGAAGAAAGTCGAAAACTTTCGACTTTTTAACCAAGAAAAGATCTCGTTGATCATAAGAGAGCCATCGAGGATGTATCTACCACTCAAAAAAGCCGATTGAGGGCAAGAGAAAACCGACCTGATGACCCTCTTGAGGCGAATAGCAAGCACCTTCGAGATGACTTTGTTAATCACCCCAATAAGGCTAATAGGATGGTAATCGCTAAGGCTCGACGGGTCTCTGACCTTGGGGATAATGGTAATGAATGAGGACCCGCATCCGAGATTAAGAGACCCAGTATCATAAAACGAATTCATAATCTTCCCAAATTCGTTTTCAAAGAATGACCAGAACTGCATAATGAAGCGAAAGTTAAAACCATCGGGTCCCGGAGCCCGGTCATCACCACAACTAAAGACAGTCGATTTAGTTTCCTCTTTAATGAATCGGTTCACCAAACTCGTCGCATCGTCGGCAGATAACTTATTGAGGTTCGGAATAGCAAAGGGGGGTGGAACTGGGTACTCTTCAACGAATTTGGATCTGAAAAATCTGAAAACCTCCTTCTTTATAAGAGACGGCTTCGAAACCCACCTGCCTTCAACTTCTAACCCATGGATAGTATTGCTGGCTTTCCCACAATTAACCATAGGGTGGAAGAAGCTCGTATTCTCATCCCCTTCCTTAGCCCACCTAACCCGGGACTTTTGTCTGAGATCCTTATTCTTGTTTTCTTCAGACTCCCTAACTGTAACATTTGTCAAAAACGGGTTTTCAAAACCCGCTCCGTTTTGTAATCGAATATCAAGTTATAAAAGTCACGTTGAATATTTATGATTATTTTGATTTAAAATGATACATAATTAATAAATAAGCTAAATTATAAAAATTATATTTGATAAAAAGTTAAAACAAAATAAATAAAAAGAATATGTTGCTGCCGGGACTCGAACCCGGGTCAGCCAGAACAACTCCAACGACTTAACACACACTCACATCACCACTCCGCCACTTGTTGTTTTCTGTTATCTCTAGGAAACAAATAACATTTATACACAAACTCGGTTAAACCGGTTGCGCCAACTGAGAAACTGAAATCGGCAATTCAATCGTCTAATCGTTTGATTAATCGCTCATTCACGTTTTATAACCGATGAACCGATGATTTTAATCAATTCAGAAGTGATTGAACATCAATTTTCTTTATTATCGGTTCTTATAACCGAAATTAATCAAGTCCCAATTACTTCAACTCAAGACCACTCTCGCGACTCAGAAACATCATACCAACATTTCATTTCACTTTCGTCACACTTTCAGTTCGTCAGAACGCTTAAATCAACTCGCCGGAATTTTCTGCAAAATTCGCCAGAAAACCGTATTCACCATCAAACGGTAAATCTTTCAATAAACATTGTAGTTCAACAATTGTTAGGCTATTTCTAACTTAAACCTTTCAATTGAAATCGAATTCTGGCACTGTATTCAGCTAATTTCAGTTCGCCGGAAAAATTCTGAAATCTCTATATTCATCTGAGAATCGGTAAGGGCATTCAAACCCTCCGTTAACATTTGCTGATCACTTCAATTTCACGATTAGCTAATAAAAACAGTTAATTGTCTTGTTCAGATGAAGAGCATAAAAACAGAGCCGACGCAATTGCCGGAAATTCTGTGATATATCATTCCTACGGTATGTTACTTCCAACACCGTTTCTGTCATTTCATTTTAACCTTAAGAATGTTTGATAATCGTAAAAACAAGAAACGGATCAGTGATTCAGTCGACGGAAATTTGAATGAAGAAGACGAAGTTAGTTAAGTTATAAGTTTAATTAAAATCAGTAATATGAACGGGTTAGACACACAGTCCAGCGGTGGACTGTGTGCAAAACATATACGCGTGTCCCGAGTTCGATCCCTGATACACGCACTCCTTATGTAATAACATGCCTTTTTGTTTAAAAACTAAACCGGGTTAACTCCGTTAGTTGTTAAGTATAATAAAAACCGAGATATTAACCAGGTTAGACACACAGTCCAGCGGTGGACTGTGTGCAACACTAAGTCACATGTCGCGCGTTCGAAACCCGTCACTGGCACCGGTTCGTTGAATTAAAATGTTTTTGAAATTAAAAGAATTTTGGTTAAACCGAATTAGTATATAAATATAATTAAAAACAAGATTATTTCGGGTTAGACACGTAGCTCAGTTGGTAGAGCTGCGTGCACGCGTACGGGAGGTCTCGGGTTCGAGCCTCACCCGGCGCAAACAATTTCGCTGACCGAACCGGTCAACAAGTCAACAGGTCAACGGTCAACGGTCAACGGTCAACGCAAAATAAACAATTTTTTTTATATTTTTATTTATCTAATTTAATTTAAAAATCAATTAAAAATACTTAAAAATAACATTTTTAAAGATAGAAAATAGCCTTAAACTCACAAAAATATATCTAAAAATTTCATTAAAATCCTTAATAAAATCCACTCATTTACTATATTTTTCCGTTATTATTTAGGTTAGAAAATCTCGTTGTTCAATTCTTCCGATTCGTGCGCATCTCATCATCTCCGTTCAATCGCACCCAATGTGAGTGAATCTTTACAAATTCCCCGTTTTAATCACGTTTTGGGGTGTATCATGTGTCTTGTTATATATATTATAATTAAACCATTGTGCATATATCATATCATGAACATGTGTATTCAGTTTGTTTCAACTGTTGTGTAGTTATTGTTGGATGCAAATTATTATTTTCATTACATGCAATTTCATAGGCCGCCGCTCCCCATTACATTATGAGCGTTGAGCATGTTCCCCATTTTATTATGAGGTTGAACCTGGCGTGCCCACATACGATCGGCTCCGTTTGATTGAGCCTTGATCGCACAGACATTTTTCATTTTCAGTACATGCAATACGATCGGCTCCGTTTGATTGAGCCTTGATCGCACAGTTTCATTTATGTTATTTATCGTATGATGTTGGTATGTTCATGTATGCTGTCATATGTTATTGTATGTTATAGCTGTGATTGCTATTTGCCACTGCTTGATCATTTACATTTGCTCATTTATGATTATGCACAATTTTTCATTGATAAACTAACAAGTAATTCATTAATAAATGTTTATCTAATAAGGTTCACTCGCCAACATATGTTGACCCAAAAACCCCATTTTTACACATGATACAGGTGAACCAGCAGCAGCTAGGAACACATAGGATTGGACTAGAAGAATAAAATGATTTAGAGTTGGGATTGTTATGTTTTGTTTATTTTCTTTGTATTGTATGAACATGTTTGGATATTTGGAAATGTAACTTTGACTTTATTAAATATGAAACATATTAGTGAATGTCATGAGCTTTGGTGATAACCCAATTATGCCCCGACTCTTATTCCGCTGCGGGTCGGGGTGTGACAGATTGGTATCAGAGCCATGACTATAGGGATATAGGATAGGTTATTAGACCCTTAGAGCCTATACTATAGTTGATTAGAAACTTATAAGATTTTTGTGTGTTACATGCCAAATTTCATGATGTTTATATGTTTTATGTTAAATGTTACATTCAATATTATGCAAGCATGTTCATAAGTATGTATTATCATATAATGCCTATCATGAATCATATACTCATAACATATCACATCCATGAAAGCACACACCACATCATGATTGCTTTTACAATGATTTTTGTGTTTTCAAATCTCATCAAAGTGAGTTCTCATGACGGGCATGTAGTAACTGGAAGGGTACCAGTACCGGTAGTCGGAACGTCCTGTCTAGGCTGGCATTCGTATAAATCCAAAATAAAGGACCAGTTTGCCTACCTGGGGACTAACGATGAGAGTACGAAGTACCTATTAGGCCAAAGCATGCTATACCAAACGTCGTGTGAGCTAACCCCACTTTGAGTTGTCATTGTGTCTACACCTGGACACGTTCCGACCAAACATCTCATGAACATATTTTGTGGTTTTCATTCGGGTGATGCGAGTGTTAAATTGCCAATACTAATGTGAATCCTACCAAGCCAATAGCCATGGGGGCCCACATGACTATATAGGTGAAGGTATGGGAGACATTTGAGGCCCAACATGAGCAAACCCAAGACATCCTATGGATGTAGTTGCATTATTGATATTT
This sequence comes from Scalesia atractyloides, assembly GCA_947069175.1. NCBI lineage: Eukaryota > Viridiplantae > Streptophyta > Magnoliopsida > Asterales > Asteraceae > Scalesia > Scalesia atractyloides. The sequence goes on along the minus strand of CAMTDV010000019.1, from coordinate 79,717,751 downwards.
ATGTTATTTTCATTTTCTTAAAGACACATGACACCTAAAAAGACACCATAAACTCACAATCTTCTCATTGTATGATCCTGTAGATGTCGTCTAGACAGCAACGAAGGGGTAAAAGATCAGGAAGGTCTCAGGAACGCTTGGCCACACAGATCGCGAAACAAATGGCCACGATACTGCCTGACATTGTGGTCCAAGTACAACAAGCCCTCGCTACAAATCCTACTAACCCTCCCCAACAACATGACCAGAACATCGACAACCCTCCTACCAGCAAGTGTTCATACAAACATTTCAAGTCTTGTGATCCTCCTAAATTTGAAGGGACCGAGGGTGTCACTGCTCTCCTACATTGGTTCGAGGAGATGGAAAACACCTTTCTAAACTGCGATTGTCCTGAGGATCGCAAGGTTCGATACGCTACCGGGAGACTATTTGGGGTAGCTCTCACTTGGTGGAATACTGAGAAAGGGAAGAGGGGAACTGAAGATGCAATGGCCTTAACTTGGGAGGAGTTAAGGGAAATCATGACTAGGCGCTTCTGTCCTAGGAGTGAAATTAAAAAGCTGGAGGACGAATTTCATTCTCTAAAGCAAAAGGAGGGTGATCACACCACCTATAACAAGAGGTTCTTGGAGTTGAACCAGATGGTTCCAAATTTGTTCACCCCAACCTATCGTCTGATCGAGCATTATATTCGAGGACTTCCCTCGAAAATTCAAGATTCAGTTCTCAGCATCTCACCAGTAACACGTGAAGCTGCTATGGAGCTAGCAACTGAACTGACCGAGAACCGAATTCGCAACGGGAAGTTCAAGGAAGAGAAAAAGAAAGCCCCTGTTGAGGATCAAACTTCAAACCATCCCATCTCTTCCTCTAAGTTTGCTAACAAGAGGAAGCACAACACCAGAAATTTTGCAGTTACTCAAACCAACTCCCCTATTCCTGCTGCACCCATTACTCAAGTCACTCCTTCACCCGCACCATACAGAAGACCTTACACTGGCCCGCTACCAAAATGCAACCGTTGCAAATATCACCATTCCCCTGATCATCCCTGCCAATATTGCACCGGCTGCGGTCGCGCGGGTCATACTGTTCAAACCTGCCGCATGCCTCAACGAACGAACCGCCACCAACCTTTAACCCAAACCCACCAACAGTAATGGGTCAAGCCCAACAACCCCTACCATTACCACCCACCCAACATTTAGCGCAAACATACTACCAACCCAATTATCCTATGGGCCAACCTATGCGGGCTTGCTACAATTGCGGAGACCCAAGCCACTTCAGAAACACTTGTCCAAGGTTGGTAAACATTATTCATGCTCAGGCCCAAGCCAACTTGGTGAATCAAGCGAACCAAGCTCCTCCGCCTGCCAGAGGAAGAGCTTTCAATATTAACGCGAATCAGGCTAGAGCTGACGACAATGTGGTTAACGGTACGTTCCTTATAAATGGTAGATATGCATCTATGTTATTTGATACTGGTGCGGATAGAAGTTTTGTGTCTTTAGAATTTGAACCTATCTTAAGCAAAAATCGGGATAAGCTCACGGAATCCATAACGGTAGAAGTTGCGGAAGGGAAACCAGTTTCATTAAACTCAATTATACGCAACTGTACACTCACCTTAAACGACCACGATTTCTCAGTCGACCTTATTCCTATGAAGCTGGGAAGTTTTGATATCATAATCGGTATGGATTGGCTCAGTCAACATCAGGCAGAAGTTGTATGTCGTGAAAAATTTATTCGTATTCCTCTTTCAAACGGTCAGACTCTTCGAATCATTAGAGAAACCTCGTCGAAAGGGCTCAGCTTAATGTCTTGTCTTCAAGCTCAAAAATATCTTCGCAAGAATTATGTCGCGTTTTTAGCTCATATCATCAAAAAGGGAACCATGGAGAAGAAACTTGAAGACATTCCTGTAGTAAAAGACTTCCCGCAAGTTTTTCCTGACGACATTTCAGGACTTCCTCCAGTTAGAGACGTCGAATTCCGTATTGATCTTATACCTGGTGCTACACCAGTTGCAAAGTCTCCTTAAAGGTTAGCCCCCTCTGAAATGCAAGAGCTAGCCAGTCAATTACAAGAGTTGACTGACAAGGGATTTATACGTCCTAGCTCGTCGCCTTGGGGTGCACCTGTCCTTTTTGTAAAGAAGAAAGATGGATCGTTTCGTATGTGCGTCGACTACAGAGAGCTCAACAAGTTAACAATCAAGAATCGCTATCCTTTACCTCGCATTGATGATTTTCTTGACCAACTACAAGGTGCCAGCTGCTTTTCAAAAATCGACCTTCGATCTGGCTATCATCAACTTAGAGTGCATGAAGAAGACGTCCCTAAGACTGCTTTTCGAACTCGTTATGGCCACTATGAATTCATGGTTATGCCATTTGGTTTAACCAACGCACCAGCTGTCTTCATGGACCTAATGAACAGAGTCTGCAAACCTTATCTTGATCGATTTGTTATAGTCTTCATCGACGATATTCTTATTTATTCAAAATCTAAATCTGATCATGAGCGTCATCTTCGACTCATCCTTGCACTTCTAGAAAAGGAAAAGCTTTATGCCAAAATCTCCAAATGTGAATTCTGGTTAAAAGAGGTGCAATTCCTCGGGCATGTAGTCAATAACAAGGGAATACATGTCGACCCTTCAAAGATCAAAGCGGTTCAAGAATGGCAAGCTCCACGTACACCAACTGAAGTAAGATCTTTCCTTGGTCTAGCTGGCTATTATCGTTGGTTTATTTCAAACTTCTCTCGCATTGCTGTACCACTCACGGCTTTAACTCATAAGGGAAAACCTTTCATATGTGGACCCAAGCAAGAAGAAGCCTTTCAAACTCTTAAACAAAAACTTTGTGATGCACCAATCCTCACTCTTCCTAAAGGTTGTGATGATTTTGTAGTCTATTGCGACGCGTCAGGGCAAGGATTAGGCTGCGTTCTAATGCAAAGAGGAAAAGTCATAGCTTATGCTTCGAGACAACTCAAGACACATGAAAAGAACTACACCACTCATGACCTAGAACTTGGAGCCGTTGTGTTCGCTCTTAAGATATGGAGACATTATCTCTATGGTACTAAGTGTGAAATATACACTGACCACAAGAGTCTTCAACATATCTTCAATCAAAAGGAGTTAAACATGAGGCAACGAAGATGGGTCGAACTTCTAAATGACTACGACTGTGAAATTAGATACCACCCTGGTAAAGCAAATGTGGTGGCTGATGCACTTAGTCGAAAGGGTTATGCGAACTCCATTCGTCTTCTATGTTCGCAAATTATAACTGACATTAAAGATCAAATTCGAGAAGCCCAACACGTTTCAATAACGGAAGAAGATGTACGAAAGGAGATGTCCTGTGGAGCTGAGTTAAAAATTGAAACTAAATCTGACGGTATTCTGTACTACCTAGATCGTATCTGGATTCCTAACCACAACAATCTTCGTGAAATTCTTATGAATGAAGCTCACAAAACGCGATATTCTATACACCCAGGAGCCGATAAGATGTATCAAGACCTACGATATACCTATTGGTGGCCTGGAATGAAGAAGGATATTGCCGCTTTTGTTTCCAAGAGCCTTACATGTTCCAAGGTGAAGGCTGAGCACCAAAGACCCTCAGGACTTCTGGTCCAACCGGAAATACCTGTATGGAAGTGGGAAAATATAACCATGGATTTCATTACCGGGTTACCTCGCACTTCTGGTGGGTATGACACTATATGGGTAATTATAGACCGACTTACAAAATCAGCTCACTTTATTCCTATCCGTGAAGATTTCAAGAACGAAAAGCTTGCCCGTATTTATATCAACGAAATCGTAAGCCGACATGGGGTACCGTTAAGCATTATTTCTGATCGTGATGGTCGTTTCACTTCACGAACATGGCAAGCAGTACAATCCACTATGGGCAGGCGATTAGATCTCAGTACCGCCTATCATCCTCAAACTGATGGACAGTCTGAGCGCACCATTCAAACTCTTGAAGATATGCTTCGAGCATGTGTCATAGACTTCAAGGGAAATTGGGACGCCCACCTACCATTAGTTGAATTTTTCGTATAACAACAGCTATCATTCAAGCATCGGCATGGCACCTTTTGAAGCCTTATATGGTCGTAAGTGCCGATCTCCTGTATGTTGGCACGAAATTGGGGAAGCTCAAATTACTGGTCCAGAATTGATCCAAGAAACCACAGACAAGATCCATCAAATTCGAAACAATCTTCTAGCGGCTCAAAGTCGTCAAAAGAGTTATGCAGATAAACGACAGAAACCCTTAGAGTTTAACATTGGTGATCATGTACTTTTAAAAGTATCACCGTGGAAGGGAGTAGTTCGTTTTGGTCAAAAGGGCAAGCTAGCACCACGTTACGTAGGACCTTTCAAGATACTCGAAAGAGTAGGTCCTGTAGCATAGAAGCTTGATCTACCAGAAGAACTCAACAGGATTCATCCCACATTCCACGTGTCGAACTTGAAGAAGTGCCTCGCTGATGAAAACCTCCACATTCCTCTAGAAGATATTCAGATTGATGAATCTATGCATTTTATTGAAAGACCTGTAGAGATCATGGACTTCGGGGAAAAACGTCTGCGACGAAGTCGCATTCCAATTGTTAGGGTACGCTGGGAGTCGAAACGGGGACCTGAGTTTACTTGGGAACGTGAAGACTCAATGCGTGAAAAATACCCGCATCTTTTTCCTACTACTTCAACTACTTAAATTTCGGGACGAAATTCCTAAAAGTAGGGGATACTGTAACATTTGTCAAAAACGGGTTTTCAAAACCCGCTCCGTTTTGTAATCGAATATCAAGTTATAAAAGTCACGTTGAATATTTATGATTATTTTGATTTAAAATGATACATAATTAATAAATAAGCTAAACTATAAAAATTATATTTGATAAAAAGTTAAAACAAAATAAATAAAAAGAATATGTTGCTGCCGGGACTCGAACCCGGGTCAGCCAGAACAACTCCAACGACTTAACACACACTCACATCACCACTCCGCCACTTGTTGTTTTCTGTTATCTCTAGGAAACAAATAACATTTATACACAAACTCGGTTAAACCGGTTGCGCCAACTGAGAAACTGAAATCGGCAATTCAATCGTCTAATCGTTTGATTAATCGCTCATTCACGTTTTATAACCGATGAACCGATGATTTTAATCAATTCAGAAGTGATTGAACATCAATTTTCTTTATTATCGGTTTTTATAACCGAAATTAATCAAGTCCCAATTACTTCAACTCAAGACCACTCTCGCGACTCAGAAACATCATACCAACATTTCATTTCACTTTCATCACACTTTCAGTTCGTCAGAACGCTTAAATCAACTCGCCGGAGTTTTCTGCAAAATTCGCCGGAAAACCGTATTCACCCTCAAACGGTAAATCTTTCAATAAACATTGTAGTTCAACAATTGTTAGGCTATTTCTAACTTAAACCTTTCAATTGAAATCGAATTCAGGCACTGTATTCAGCTAATTTCAGTTCGCCGGAAAAATTCTGAAATCTCTATATTCATCTGAGAATCGGTAAGGGCATTCAAACCCTCTGTTAACATTTGCTGATCACTTCAATTTCACGATTAGCTAAAAACAGTTAATTGTCTTGTTCAGTTGAAGAGCATAAAAACAGAGCCGACGCAATTGCCGGAAATTCTGTGATATATCATTCCTACGGTATGTTACTTCCAACACCGTTTCTGTCATTTCATTTTAACCTTAAGAATGTTTGATAATCGTAAAAACAAGAAACGGATCAGTGATTCAGTCGACGGAAATTTGAATGAAGAAGACGAAGTTAGTTAAGTTATAAGTTTAATTAAAATCAGTAATATGAACGGGTTAGACACACAGTCCAGCGGTGGACTGTGTGCAAAACATATACGCGTGTCCCGAGTTCGATCCCTGATACACGCACTCCTTATGTAATAACATGCCTTTTTGTTTAAAAACTAAACCGGGTTAACTCCGTTAGTTGTTAAGTATAATAAAAAACCGAGATATTAACCAGGTTAGACACACAGTCCAGCGGTGGACTGTGTGCAACACTAAGTCACATGTCGCGGGCACTGGCACCGGTTCGTTGAATTAAAATGTTTTTGAAATTAAAAGAATTTTGGTTAAACCGATTTAGTATATAAATATAATTAAAAACAAGATTATTTCGGGTTAGACACGTAGCTCAGTTGGTAGAGCTGCGTGCACGCGTACGGGAGGTCTCGGGTTCGAGCCTCACCCGGCGCAAACAATTTCGCTGACCGAACCGGTCAACAAGTCAACAGGTCAACGGTCAACGGTCAACGGTCAACGCAAAATAAACAATTTTTTATATTTTTATTTATTTAATTTAATTTAAAAATCAATTAAAAATACTTAAAAATAACATTTTTAAAGATAGAAAATAGCCTTAAACTCACAAAAATATATCTAAAAATTTCATTAAAATCCTTAATAAAATCCACTCATTTACTATATTTTTCCGTTATTATTTAGGTTAGAAAATCTCGTTGTTCAATTCTTCCGATTCGTGCGCATCTCATCATCTCCGTTCAATCGCACCCAATGTGAGTGAATCTTTACAAATTCCCCGTTTTAATCACGTTTTGGGGTGTATCATGTGTCTTGTTATATATATTATAATTAAACCATTGTGCATATATCATATCATGAACATGTGTATTCAGTTTGTTTCAACTGTTGTGTAGTTATTGTTGGATGCAATTTATTATTTTCATTACATGCAATTTCATAGGCCGCCGCTCCCCATTACATTATGAGCGTTGAGCATGTTCCACATTTTATTATGAGGTTGAACCTGGCGTGCCCACATACGATCGGCTCCGTTTGATTGAGCCTTGATCGCACAGACATTTTTCATTTTCAGTACATGCAATACGATCGGCTCCGTTTGATTGAGCCTTGATCGCACAGTTTCATTTATGTTATTTATCATATGATGTTGGTATGTTCATGTATGCTGTCATATGTTATTGTATGTTATAGTTGTGATTGCTATTTGCCACTGCTTGATCATTTACATTTGCTCATTTATGATTATGCACAATTTTTCATTGATAAACTAACAAGTAATTCATTAATAAATATTTATCTAATAAGGTTCACTCGCCAACATATGTTGACCCAAAAACCCCATTTTTACACATGATACAGGTGAACCAGCAGCAGCTAGGAACACATAGGATTGGACTAGAAGAATAAAATGATTTAGAGTTGGGATTGTTATGTTTTGTTTATTTTCTTTGTATTGTATGAACATGTTTGGATATTTGGAAATGTAACTTTGACTTTATTAAATATGAAACATATTAGTGAATGTCATGAGCTTTGGTGATAACCCAATTATGCCCCGACTCTTATTCCGCTGCGGGTCGGGGTGTGACACTAACAACGTTTTGTTTTCCAATAAGGACTACTCCTCATGATCGTCAAGATCTCTGGTTTCAAGAATATCCTCCAGCATAGCCAATTCATCCTTTGCCCTCGAGACATCCTCCCCTTCTTTCTTGACTACCTCGTCTATCCAGTCTCTTATACGGTTACTGAGAAGCTGGAGCTTTTTGAGCAAAGACAAGTCGGGCAGCCCACTATCTTTGAAACCACGACACACCTCAGCTACTACCTCCTCATACCCATGTCTTCCGATCCAAGAATTAAAAACCCGAAAGGGACGGGCACCAAAATTGGACGTTTTGGAGACAAGGATAATCGAACAATGTTTCGAAAGATGTCTAGGGAGAGCCCGGGCACTAGGCTCTGGCCAGGCATTGAAAAACTCATAGTTGACCAGAAACCTATTAAGCTTGTTGAGCTTTCGACCATTCTCTGAACTTCGGGTAAACTGCCTGCCATTTAATGGATATTCGATAAGACCTGTATAAAAAATAAAAGCATTAAAATGTTCCACATGCAGGTTTGAAGTCAGAATTCCGTCGTTCCTCACGGAACCACACGGGGTTGAAGTCTCCAACAACCCACCCAGAACCCATCGATGTTGTTGATTATTGGGGCTAAAGAATCCCAAAGGTTCCTTTTAGCTGAAACTCCCTAGGGCGCATATACGTTGAGCACGTTCACAGTTTTGTCAATTCCTCTTATGACACCCTTATTGTGAGGAAAGTTCCTTGACTTCAGCATTCCAGAAAACCGGAAGACCTTCGAATCCCACATACAGACGAGACCACCGGATTGACAAACGGAATCCACACACTCGAACCCAAAATCACCACTTCCCCAAAGACTAGACAGATCCCGATGAAGATTCCGGCCAATTTGGATTCTTGAAGCGCAATAAATTAATCCCATGGGCCATCCTGATGTTTCTAATCCAGCCAGGTTTGTCGAGACCCCCAATCCCTCTAATGTTCAGCGACAAACAATTCATTTGCAAACTCCATTAATTCCTTCAGCAATGATGGTTTCTTTGACCACTTCGCTGTATTTGGCCAGATTGGCCCCAACCAGAGCGCCAATGGAGACAGTGTTATCGACTTCCTTATCCACCGACATGCCGCCGCCTCTACCACTACATGCTTCGAACTCATTACCTGTAACGGAGTACTGAGTCTCCTCTACATTACTCAGCGACACCGAAGGCACCCTAACATTCAAATCTAACTCCACCGGATCGTGATTACTACACCCCTCTGGAGCCTTTGAAGTGTCCCATACGAACCTGTCAAAACTAGAGTCTTCTTCCATCTTTAAACTGCATCTCTTAATGGGCCTCATAGACTTGGGAGAGACATGAGAGACTCCTTGGGCCCGACCTTTTTTATTGGACTGGGTCAAAACCGTCTTTTAGAGGCCTTTTTAGTTTTCTTCCCAAAAAAGAAATAAAAAACATCTCCTTGGGCCCCACCAACATTAACTGCAGTCGTCGGACCCACCTTGGGAGAATTCAAAGAGGCAGGAAAGTTATCCCCCAAGTTACCGTTTCTAGGATCCTCAAGACCCGCACCGACTATTGGACTTTCCACGTGCATGGGACCTCACCCGCATACCCTGATTTCCATCCTTCACTCTTGGGATACGCTTACAATCTAAGAGTTTTGAACAAGAATAAGACATTTATCTCAACTTCAATCAAGAACAACAAGACGCTGTGACATTTCCATGTCCAAGACAATGTCAAACAATGATCAGTAAATGATTGCTTCTTTTGGGGCGATTAGAGTTGTGTAGCGATTGAAGGGGATCGTCAACGGTGATGGTGGAGCGGAGGTGATGGCTTGAGATACTAATTCGTATCCCCTGCTTAATTTGGGCCAAAAGGGAGAGCAAAGTTCAGAACCCTAATTGTGATATCCCCTACTTAATTTTGGGTAAAAATGATTGGGCGTTGAATTAAATTCAAAGTCTGCTTAAACTTTCCTCTAATATTGTGACCGCTAAGACCGTCACAATTTTTTCAGTCGGAAAGTTGTGGCAACTCTCACCAATTTTTGTTCTTTTATATACATTTGCCACCATTTTACAACCGTACTTTATAAATTAAATTTTTCTTATTATTATTTACGATTTTTCCATTGTATTTGCTGCCAATAAAATTTGGTTGTAAAATGGTAGCTAATTTTGTGACCAAATTTTTTGGTCACAAATTTTGATGGCAATTGCCTAGTTTTCTCATGTAGCAATTTGGATAATCAATAGGAATTGAAAACAATAGTACATATCTAATGATTAGTGGCAAATTGATTGAATGATCGCCAGTGTCAGTGGTTAGTTACTATTAAGCAGTAAAAACTAGTGTGACACTTACTGATCAGTGGCAAATTGATTGAATGATCGTCAGTGGTAAGTTACTATTAAGCAATAAAAACTAGTATGACACTTTTTTACTACTTATGAAGTTTCTAAAGAGGTTTTTCTTTATTTCAATTGTTAATTGTCAAACAATTATAAGCGTGAGCTATTATACTATCTAGAAAGAGCCGCAACGTTTCAACTGTTAACTATTATACTATCTATAAAGATCCGCAGCGTTTCAATGGAACCTTGTAAGGTTTCTTTACCTGTAAAAGGGATATCTTACATATGTTTGAATCAAAAGAAATTATAACTTTGTTTTTTCATAGAAAATACATGTTCTTTGTAACACATTGTGTCTAATCCGTTTATATATTTTGTACACTATGAATACTTTATTTAGATACCGATATAAACCTACATTTACTACCACATTTAATGTTTACTTTTTATTGAAGTATAAACAATTACCTAATTCATATCGATCTCTATGCATTAAATGTCATGCTAATATGTTTCGTTAGAGCCGGAATTTTATATTTCTGTTTTTTTTTATAATAAACTAAGTCAAGTTTAATTTTATTTTTACAAGTCAAAAGTACACTTTATTTTGCCTTTAAAAAAGTACATTTTTTAACTCCTAGAACAAATAACATTAATTTATATATTGATATTATATGAATTAATTAATTTGGATTCATAGAATAGTTTCTAGTATCTTAAACAAAAGTTCCTAATTGAACATTACATTATTAGAATATCAAAATAATAAATGATAAAACATACAGAAAGTCAAATTGCAACAACATTAAATTTCCCAAGAGATCTTGTAAACAGAAGGACAAACAAAGATTAAAATTCCAACAAAACCAACATCAATAAATTAAAAGAATACAAATAAACAATTACATGACAAACAAATCAGTTTCTATATGAAAACCCTCAACAAGCAGAGATATTAGCCTGTTTTCGGAATATATGTATCAGACCACGAAGCAATGGGTCATCAGGAAAGAAGTTCATCATGTCAAACCCTGGAACAAGATCCAAACATGCTCCACATTTACTAGTCCAGTCAGGCGGATACCATCCAGTGTTATCCATCACTGGTACATAGCAATCGGCAGTCGCTCCTTCGGCCGCCAAATGGCTAGCAGTGTTGCTACAACCCACAACCTCCTGCGGTGGTGGCCCTGCTGCAGGGGCATCTTTTTTCAGAAGCTCAATCCTCTCATCAATTTCTGGGAGCTTATGACCAGCCAATGACCCAATATCATTTATCTCTTGGGTGGTAAATAAGACTTTACCACCCAAGCATTCTGACATCAAGTTGGCTGTCACCGAACCCGCTTCGTCACGATTGCTTCTTGATCTGACTATTGACCTTGCTGACCCTTTCTTTAATGTAGCTATCCTGGTTCGACATAAACTTGTTCCTCTCCATGGGTGACTTGGTAAGGAACGCATTCAACACATTTTGGAAGGCAGTGTTGTCTTCGGGCCACACCGCAGGACCAGGTTCATATGAGCTATAAATGATGGCGCTTGCATCGATGCCGCATAGGGTGGACAGCTCCTTCAGCTTGTTCTTCAGGCATTCCTTTCTTTTCATGAAGGAGCTTTTCCTTGCCTTGTTGTTTTCTATGAAAGCAAGCTTCACTTTGCTCCTAGGCACGGTAAGGACTAATGGATTATTACAAAATGAAAATGTAGAAGCTTGTGAGTGACTTTCAGTTGGTTCTTATGTTGATACTTATATGAAACAAGTTCGTTAAATCATTGATATAATATCTTTTGCTTTTATGACCTTGTATGATAGAAATTAAATATAAAGATATAATCAAAAGTAGATGATTGACTAAGATTTAATTTGAAGATTATATCAAAGAAAAAAAAATTGAATAAATTTTCGTCCTAATATTTTGCAATGGTAATGGAATATACTTACTTCTTGCATTAATGAGTAAAAGTTACTTTCAAGATACTCAAATACGACATACGACATACTTATTAATAAATAAATAAAAAGAGTAAGTAGTTGCATACCAATTCACATGCTTCAAAACGTTAAACCTTACTATTCATATGAACTTTTTGAGTATTATCTAATATATATGAACTCTTTAGAGTGATGCTGAATGGCTATAATGTTAAAATATCGTCGAATTAATGCCTTGACATGCTCTGTGGTTCAAAAAATCATATCCCTACTTTACTACAAATAATAGTGATGGTAACACTCTAATGTAACTGGATTTACTAGAAAACAGAAAAAAAAACCGGGTTCTAATAACATCTTGAATAATTTAAATACAACAAACCTGTTTTGTTACAATCTAGGTAACCTTGCTCGATTTGTTCATTGCACATAATATCTGTTTAACGGATCTTCATTTGTCATGACAAAAATTAATGTTGATTTTTATCTTTTGTACGTATATTGGTACATTTAATTTCTATATATCTTATGTGATGTCAGGTATTTCATATTCAATGTATTTGTTTATGTATTTCATATCATGTATCTGTTTATTTTATTGACATTGATACTAAATACAAATTTATATATAAAAAGATTTTAATACATAATCATGTATACTACTACTTAACTATTATGGACCATCACTCATATTTTATGTTAAAATTTAAATAAAAACTAAATGGTACAAAATTAAATAATTTTTTTCTTGTTTTTGATCTATCCTCGCTCATCTCACTAATGACGTGCATACGTAGATCAAAGTGAGCCTTGGTATGCTCCTAATTGGCTAGGTCAGGTAAGATCTTAACATCTTGCATAAGGGAAACTATGATTTTTGGATACACTTCTAAATTGGAAGTTTAGAATCCTTAGGGTTTCGCTTAGTCCGTAATTCATGAAGGGGAAACTATGATTTTTGTAACTAACCCGGCCTATAGACTACTTCAACTGATAAACAGAATGAATGATTCTTAGATACACTTCTAAATTGAAAGTTTTGTATCCTAGGGTTTTGGCTTACTTCGTAAATCGTGAATCGCCATTCAAAAAATATGTTGATCAAAGTGTTAACGTAATCCACATTTATTTCGCGTGTATTCATGTTTTGTTATAAGTTACTTTAATATTAAAAGAATGTTTTGTTATAACTTACTTTAATATTAAAACTTATAAACACAAATAAATGCGGTGCGTTTAAAAAATTATTTAGCAGATATAACTAGTGTTTAACAAGTGTTTTTATATAATATTTGATCTATATTGTGAGTGTATATATTGTCAAGTTTTATTATAACTTACTTTATTATTAAAAATTATATTATCAAGTTTTAAATAAATTTTCATCATAATAATTTGCAATCTTAATGGTATATACTTACTCTTGCATTAATGAGTAAAAGTTACTTTCAAGATACTCAAATAGGACATAAGTTAAGAGTTATAATAATAAAAAAAAAGAGGAGTAATGTAGTTGCATCACATGCTTCAAAACCGTTTAACCTGAATATTCATATGAATTTTTTAAGTATTAATATAATATAATATGAACGCTTAGAGGTGTTGCTCGATGGCTATAATGTGAAAATATCGTTTGATTGATACCTTTTACATGTCCAGTGGGTTCAAAATATCATATGCCTACTTTACTACAAATAATAGTGATGGTAACACTCTAATGTAACCCATTTTACTAGAAAACAGAAAAAAAAGTTCTAATAATGTCACGAAAAATTTAAAAACAGCAAACCTGGTTTGTTATAAGCTAGGCAACCTTCTCGATTTGTTCATTGCAAATAATGTTCCTTTACATTAAAAACGGATCTTCATTTGTCAAGACAAAAATTAATGTTGATTTTTTTATCTTTTGTACGTACATTCATCGTACATTTAATTTATTAATCTTATGTGATGTTAGGTATTTCATATTCAATGTATTTGTTTATTTTATAGTCATGGATACTAAATACAAACCCATATATAAAAAGATTGTTTAATACATAATCGCCTATAGTACTGATTAACTATTATGGACCATTATTCATTTTTCATGTTAAGATTTAAATAAAAACTAAGCGTACAAAATTAAATTACTTTTTTCAAGTCTTTATCTATCCTCCTATCTTACTAATGATGTTCAAACATAGATCAAAGTAGCCTTGGTATGCCCCTAATAGGCTAGGTCAGGTCAGACCTTAACATCGAGCATAAGGGGAAACTAGGATTTTTGGTAATCAACCTGGCCTATAGACTATTTCAACTGATAATAGGTTTAATGATTCTTAGATGCACTTCTAAATTAGAAGTTTCAAATTCTTTGGGTTTTGAATTACTTCGTAAATCGTAAATCACGAATCACCATTCATAAAGATGTAGATCAAAGTCTTAACGTAATACACATTAATTTCGCGTGTGTATATATTGTTATGTTTTGTTATAACTTACTTTAATATCAAAACATTACCCATAAATAAAAGCGGTGCGTTTAAAAAATTATTTAACAGACATAACTAGTGTTTAACAAGTATTTTTATATAATATTCGCTCTATATTTGGTGTCGGGAATTGCAAGTAGTTGGGAGGACGTCACACTTATGCCGTCACTTCTTCAATGCTGATGCGTGACTATATGGTGTGCTTTCTTCTTGCTATATTGTCATGTTTTGTTATAACTTACTTTAATATTAAAACATATACCCATAAACAATTGCTGGGCATTCAAAAATTTATTTAGTAGAAAAAAAACATGTAGGTTATGATCAAAAGTTTGATTAGCTTTTTTATTTAATAATAAAACACCACAAATAAACGTACGATTAAATCAAACCCTATTTATATAAAACCAAACCTAACATATTTAGACTTAAACACCAAATTAATTAAACACCATACTTATCCTAACTAGATATATTGTGATAAGATTAAACTAAAAATTGATTCCATTAACGAGAATTTGAGTTTAATTCATATTTGCTTTTAGTTATTAAAATTAGCTTGATAATTGTGGTGGCGTGGTTTATTTTAGAACTTTCTTTAGTAGCGTTTGCAAGACACTACTGATGAAAGTTAGCTATATGCCTATATGTGTACTATGCATACTTTCAAAGATAAGATTTATTTTTTTAGTAGGGTAAATACGTGTATAGAATTGCATGATATAACATGCTTTAGTCATGATTGATGACCGACTTGGTTCATACTAGTTTAGCACAACCACAAGAAAACGAACAAATAAAGAGAATGAAAAATACGTAGGTTATGATCAAAATTTTGATTGGCTTTTTTAATTTCTTAAATAAACCTGATACTTACTCTAACTGTATGATATAATGTGATAAGATTAATTCACAGTGATTCCATATAACAGAATTTGAGTTTAATTAATTCATATTTGTTTTTAGCCATTTAATTTGATTGATAGTCTTGATGTTGTGGTTTATTATAGAACCTTCTTTTGTAGAATTTGAAGGACACGGGGCACTATGTATTACACGTTCAATGCTAGATATATTTTAATTTTTCTTTATTTTGTTAACCTATATTATCAGCCACAACTTCATTTAACTTTAGTTTCGCTTTAGTTAATCCAAACATTGTTATAAGTTGTTAGTT
The DNA here is from genome assembly GCA_947069175.1 of Scalesia atractyloides. Classification (NCBI taxonomy): domain Eukaryota; kingdom Viridiplantae; phylum Streptophyta; class Magnoliopsida; order Asterales; family Asteraceae; genus Scalesia; species Scalesia atractyloides. The sequence continues at coordinate 79,702,340 of CAMTDV010000019.1, read as the reverse complement.
AAAATGTAATATTTTGTGTTGGTTTTGTGATTTTTAGTAAAATATCGGACCTTTCACTTTGATTTCTCCTAACAAATCGAGTAAACTTGAATATCTTGTAAGCATACCTCTTCAGTACTTGTTACTATAACATGTCTCATTGTTGCATGCTCTTATATACAAACATAATAAATAGAAAATTTTATATAACTCATTGCTGAGTCCGTATTGAGGAATTATTTATTACCTTCATGGAGCATGGGGATCAACTATACATAATCTTTCAACGTGGTCGGATCTTAAGTAAGTAGTATCACCAATATTGACATTTGAAGATCGAATACCTACATTTTAGGTAGCTCATTAACTAATCGCATATTTTCCTTGTTCATGACATTGTGAACACTAACGAGCAACATTTACTATGCATGAGGATGCCTCATCTTGAATCTTTTGTTATAATATAATTCTCAAATGTCTGGAATGATTGATGTGTTGGTAAAAACAAATTGTATTTGTATGAATTTTATATGTTGTCGTTGTTTTAACAAGTCGTTTTGAACCGTTATGTTGTACTTTTGTGCATCGGGTTCATAGGTTTAATGGGTGCTTAATGATGAAAAAGAAGCGTTAACATAGAAAATCGGGTTGCACGGGTCAAGCAAGTGGCCAAAATCAAAGTTCTGAAAGTGTCTCCCCCGCACACCGTGCGGGGATGTCCAAATTGTGGGCCCATTATTCATTTCCAGCCAATTTGGACGAACAAGAGCGCAGCAAAAGGCGATGTCAAACATCTACTAGATCGGCTACTTGAAATCTTCATATTTATAGTGTGTTAGCTTCTATAACTATATTAGTGAGAATTGTGAAAATCCCAATAATTTTAAGTTTGCGTTAGAACTCAAAAAGGTCGAGTGATTCTTTTATGCCCCAACAGGGGCAGTAAATACAAACACCAAAGACAAACAACTACATCAATAAGAATTTACATCAATTCGTCCAACAAAGAAAGTTCAACCTAGATCTATTTTCAAACATAAAAGCACCAAGGTTGAGCGATCTCTGGTATGGCCCAACAGAATATTAACCTAGACTGCTTTTTTTTTTTTGCAGATATGATTGCCTATGTAAAAAGTGACCGAAACAAGAGTAATGAACAAGGGAAGTTGTTGAATGTTTAAAATTAAACATGGAAACGAAATCCGGAAGTGTGAATCATCCCACATTAAAAAAAAATGAAAGCAAGGTGGCAATTAGGCAACCAACACAGCTTCTTATAGGAAAATGTAGTCCTTAAAAGTGTCTCCTCTACATAGTTCCCTCGGATTACCATACCTCTAGAACGTTACTCTTGCCCCATCCACTATTCCAAATCTCTACTTTGACACATTATGATTTAATTATTGCTAAATATAGCCACAAAGTTTTCTTCACATGGTTTCAACTTTCAGTTCTATAACTTCACATGGTTATACTATATGATATTTTTAAAGAACCATGTTTTGGTGCCATGGAAAATACACGACTAGAAAAACTGAGCATCACTGACACAATATCAACAAAAAATTCAAAACAAGTAAAAATCTAAAGTGAAAAATATCATTGTTTTTCTATTAACTCTTGGTAATTACCAACTTTCATGGTCGAATAACTTGTTAGTAATTTCTTTACCCACACTACATTTCCTAACAAAATCACCCAGATATACCTCCTTCACCGAGTTACTTTGAATTAATCAAGGGTTGCATGGTGGAATAACTTGTGGGTAATTTCTTTTTCCCACACTACATTTGCTAACAAAATATCACCCAGATATACCACCTTCACCGAGTTACTTTGAATGAAAGTTTGACGATGAAAAACCAGATACATAGGTTCACTGAGTTATGATTTAATTTTCCTAAAAATGTACAAACATTGATGATTCCAAAATCCCAAATGAAGTATATATTGACTCTAAAAACAGAATTTAAGCGGCAAACCATAGACACATATAGTTGATTCTTGGCTCGAGGTTCTAATTATCATTATTCATTCTTCAAGAACCATAATGTATAAGTTGAAAATTTGGGGCAAAAAATGAAACTTACTTGTTATATATACCACCCTTAATCCACTAGACCTACAAACCCAAGGCCACCCCGGCCAACACCTTGTCCCCACACTTTTTCACAAGGAAAAAAACCAAAGATATGGGATCAGAAACATGAAAGGATCTTCAATGATACTAGATTGAAAGTGAAAACAATAGTACACTACTAATGATTAGTGGCAAATTGATCGAATGATCAATGGGTAAGTTACTATTAAGTAGCAAAAACTAGTGTGACACTTTTTTAAAACTAATGAAGTTTCTAAAGAGGTTTTTTCCTTATTACAATTGTTAATTGTCAAGCAACTATAACCATCAACTATTACAATTGTTAAACGTTACAATGGAAATCTTTGATATATATGAAACAAACGAAATTAGAACTTTCTTTTTTAAGATTATATACAAAACAAAACAAAAAGGCACACACACACAAACAAAGCATTTAAACCCCTGTTGAATAAAGTTGAGTAAAATTTGATCCTAGTATTCTGCAATGTTAATGGAAAAAATAAAAAAGATTAGTAACTAGTTTCATCATGCTTCAAAACGTTAAACCTTACTAACCATATGAAATTTTTTTAGTTTAATCTAACATATGATCTCTCTTTAAGGGTGTTGCTCGATGGCTATAATGTTGAAATTATCGTTTGATTGATGCGTTTTACATGCCCCGCGGGTTCAAAATATCATATCCCTACTTTACTAGAAATAATAGTGATGGTAACACTATAAGCTAACCACTTCACCGGAAAGGAAAAAAAACACGTCCTAATAGCGTCACGAATAATTTAAATGCAATAGTCCTGGTTTGTTACATGCTAGTAGGGGTGTGAATTTCTGACACGACCCGGAAACCCGACACGAACCTAACACGAAATTCGTAGGTTTAGGTTTCGTCTAAACAGGTTCGGGTCAGTTTCGGGTTGAACACGCGAACCCGTTTAGGTTTACGGGTCAGGTTCGGGTCAACCTGGCCGGGTTGGCGGGTTGACCCGTTTAACACATTTATACTATATTATATTTTTTTACAATATATTTTATCTCATAAATTAAATGAGACGTGTATTTTATGCCATGATTATAACTTAAAAGGAGAAATTAACATAGCTTTTATAATTTAAATATGATATTATTATATACATTTGTGTTTTTTAAGTAATTTTTAATTTTAATATATTAGTTTTAGAAAAAAAATTAAAAAATTCGGGTTACACGGGTCGTGTTCGGGTCAACCCACAAAACTTCGGGTCGTGTTTGGGTTCATATATATGATACGATTCTCGGGTTCAGGTCGGGTTCGGGTTCTGTGTAAAATTTTCGGGTTCGGATCGGGTTGAACCCGCCTACCCGTGAACATGACCCGTTTAGCACCCCTACATGCTAGGCAACCTTGCTCGATTTGTTCTTTGCACATAATGTCCGTTTACATTAAAAATGGATCTTCATTTGTGAAGACAAAAATAAATGTTGGTTTTTATCTTTTGTATGTATATTGGTACATTTAATTTTTATATAATCGATGTATTTGTTTATTTTATAGCCATTAATAATAAATACAAACCCATATATAAAAAGATTGTTTAATACATAATCACGTATACTACCACTTAACTACTATGGACCATCATTCATTTTTTATGTTAAAATTTAAATAAAAACTGACAATACAAAATTAAATGATTTTTCTCACGTCTTTCATCTATTCTCCCTCAACTCACTAATGACGTGCATACGTGTAGATCAAAGTGGGCCTTGGTATGCCCCTTATAGGCTAGGTCAGGTAAGACCTTAACTTCTCACATAAGGGGAAACTATGATTTTTTTTGTAATTAACCTGGCTTATAGACTACTTCAACCTGAAAAATAGATTGAATGATTCTTAGGTACACTTCCAAATTAGAAGTTTTAAATCCTTAGGGTTTTGGTTTACTCAGTAAATAGTGAATCGCCATTCAAAAAATAGTTAGATCAAAGTGCCATGTTATAAAAAAGGTCAAGTCAGATGCCACGTTATCTAAAATACCACGTCAACACACAAGTGCCATATCAGCAAAAAAAACTAACTGGGTTAGGGTTTAGTTTGGGAGTGCTGTCGGCTAATAAGCTGAAAGTTGGAGTGGTGTTGTATAAATCAAAAGTTTGAAGTACTATTAGACATTTGGTGAAAAGTTGAGCTTATTTTATTCTAATATCTCTGTAGGATAATATGATAACATTATAACAACATAACATGATAAAATATAACACAATATAATCTTTATTTAAGTAATGAGAATATAGCAAATACTGCAGAGATACACATCAAGCTTACATAAATCATATCATGTGAGCTACGCATACTTTTAAAGATAAGATTTATTTCTTTAATAACGTAATTATGTGTATAGAATTGCATAATTTCACATGATTTGGTCATGATTGATGTCATATTGGTTTAGCACAACAAGAAGAAAACCAACAAAAAAAAGAGCGAAAAACATGTAGCTTATGATCAAAAGTTTGATTGGCTTTTATATTTAATAATAAAACACGAAATAAAACTACGATATATAATTACATCAAACCCGATTTATATAAAACCAAACCTAATATATTTAGACTTAAACACCAAATTAATTAAACACAATGCTTACCCTAACTACAAGATATACTGTGACAAGATTAATCCAACATTGATTCCATTTTACGAGAATTTGAGTTTAATTGATATTTGTTTTTAGTTATTAAAATTTGCTTGATAACTTTGTTGTCGCGATTAATTTAGAACTTTCTTTAGTAGCATTTAAAGGAGACTAATAAATAAAGTTAGCTATATGTGTACTATGAATACTTTTAAAGATAAGATTTATTTTTATTGTAGCGTGACCGGTATAGAATTACAGGATTTAACATGCTTTAGTCAAGATTGATGGCTGACTTGAATCATACTACTTTAGCACAACTGCGAGAAAACAAACAAATAAAGAGAAGGAAAAATACGTAGGTTATGATCAAAGTTTCGGTGGGTTTTTTATTTAACAATAAAACATGGAAATAAGCGTACAATATACCATTACATCAAACCCTATTTATATAAAACCACACCTAACATATTTAGACTCAATCATCAACTAATATAAACCAGATACTTACCCTAACTATAAGATATATTGTGATAGCGCTCGGTTCAAATGTGAACCACCACAAGTTGCGAGAACCGTGAGCACTTTTTGTTTTCGTGTGAGTTGGGCAAAAATATTTTTGCACAAACGTAGATAAAAATATTACAGACACATCTATAGAAAAACTAAAAAAAAAGTTGTCGAGTCGGTAGTTTTGACTGATGCAAGTTTTTTTTACGCGCTGGTGAAAATTTTGTAATAAGATAAATATTTTTTTTACGTCTTATGTAAATATGTAATATGAGTATGCTGCATTTTTTGAACTTTTTTTTTGAAACCAGTGATCTTTTTATGACTTTTGAGAAAAAAATCGTAATTTTTTTTTAGATGGTTTAGTTCTCACGGTTCTCACAATTTAAGATGGTTCTCATTTTAACCCATTCCTATTGTCATAGGATTAATCCAAACTATAAGATATAATGTGATAAGATTAACCCAACTATGATCCCATTTAACGAGAATTTGAGTTTAATTCATATTTGTTTTTAGCGATTTAATGGATTATGCCAAAATGTAATTGTAGAAGGTTGTGAGTGGCTTTCAGTTGGTTCTTATGTTGATTCTTATACGAAACAAGCTCGTTAGATAGTTAATATAATATCTTTTGTTTTTAATGACCTTGTATGATAGAAATTAAATTCAAAGATATTATCAAAAGTAGATGATTGACTGAAATTAATTTTAAGATTATACCAAAAAAACAAAACAAAACAAAACAAAACAAAAGGCGCACACACACAAACAAAGCATTTAAACTCCTGTTGAATAAAGTTGAATAAAATTTCATCCTAATCGCAATGTTAATGGAAAAAAAAAAAAGATGAGTAAGTAGTTGCATACCCATTCACATGCTTGAAATCGTTAAACCTTACTATTCATATGAACTTTTTTTAGTATTAATCTAACACATGAACTCTTTAGAGGTGTTGCTCGATGGCTATGACTTTAAAATATGGTTTGAGTGATGCGTTTTACATGCCCCGCGGGTTCAAAATATCATATCCCGACTTTACTACAAATAATAGTGATGGTAACACATAAGGTAACCACTTTTACCGAAAAAGAGAAAAAATAAGGTCCTGATGCGAATAATTTAAATGCAATAAGCCTGGTTTGTTACATGCTAGGCAACCTTGGAAAAGAAGTGGTTACCTTGACTTATGTATAATAAAGTTTGATGCATGTAGTAAATCAATTGGAAAAAAAAACATAGCAAATGACCTCCAATTTCATGCAATAAATCCAATTGAGATCTAAAAACTAACACCCTGAATGATTCCAATGTTATAAAGCTTATGTTTAGTTGACATTACAAAACCAAGCGTAGCCAAAGGATTTTCAAAATATTTTATATAAGAGAGCAGAACGAAAATCATTTCTATTTTAATAGCTCATCTAAATTCTTTATTCTTAAAGCTTAATTCAGTTTTATGTAGTGGCCCAAGAAACCAAAAAAACATGAGATTGAAAATAAATTTTTTTGGACTACCAAAGTAAAATAAACACGACATTTTTTTTTGAAAGTAAACTTCACTAGAAAACTACCGACTCAAACTGGGCCAGCAAAACAAAACACAACGAAATTACATAATCACATATTTACATCAATTCTCCCAAAACATCTCTTTATGTTTCCTAAACCAAAGATACCCAACCGCTTTCACCTCACTAATAGTGTCTTTGATCCTGGCTTATTTGTTTTCGAACTTCGCGTTGTTTCTAGCCCTCGAGATGCTCTAACATCCAACCATAATGATTCCTTGAACCACTTCTTTTTTATTCCGGACTATGCCTGGTCCATTGTGGACATCAAGAAGGTCTCGGAAGGAAAATGCAAAGATGTTCAGCACCTTGCACCAATTACTGATGTGGTTCCAAAGATTTATGGCCACCCGAAAGGAAGTAAATATATGGTCGACCGAATCTTCCTCGTCTCTACATAAAAAATACATTACCCGTTCTCAATCAGGATGTTTCTTCTCCTTAGCGCAGCAACGGTAGGAATACGGTCGAGCTCTGCCCGCCAAGCTAGAATGTTACAATTCAACGGGACCCATTTACACCATTCTATAACGAATATGTTACTGAAATCCAAGCCGGCCAAAAGAAGCTGTTTTTATCGCTTTGACCGAGAATTCCCCGGAAGCCTCTCCGATCCAAATCCATTTGTCGTTGGAGCTGGTTAGAGACACTCCGTTAAGGAGATTAGCCAACTCCTCAATCTCCAAGATTCGTCAGTCGAGTCGAGGCTGGATGCCTTTGGCAGCTCCAAAACGGGCTGCCGTTCCCATTTATACCTCCCAAACGATCATTTCCCAAACATTTCTTGGATGTTTCCATACTGAAAAGAAGAGGGTATTTCACCCTAAGAGGCTCGTTCAGTAACCACGGGTCGAGCCAAAAGCTTATTCCCCGTCCATTACCAACAATGCCTTTGAAGAAATTGCGAAAAGGGGAACCATCAATCACCGTATTAGTTATGGTCTTCACAAATGAGGCAATTCCACTGAGGAAATTCATGTTCAGAATATGATCAAACATTAATGTAAAGAACCGAGAATAGACCCAAAAAAATGCCTATAGGTAAAACTGGTTCATGTGGCGTATGTGCATGAACAACAGTCGGAGTTATTACCTATAATCAACAAAAAATTTACCCAAAACAATGACATAAACTATAAATAGAATGAGAATCTCAGAACCTTCAAAGTAAAACCATAAAAGACAATTCAGAACGATCTTTCAACGAAAGGGATTTGTGAAAGAAAACCTAACAATAACCAAAGTTCATGATTCCCCTAAGAGTAAAAGCAATTTAAGTTTACAATTTATCAATAAAATATACCAAATATTGAACTAACTAAGAAACAGGCACATCAGAACATTGATATACCTTAACCTAGTCCGGAGTCGGTCGACCGCTTCAATCAGCGATGGTAAGAATTAAACGGAAGAGGTCGGTAGTGGCGATGGTGTCAATGATCAGCAGCAGATGAGAGGGGTTCCGTTACCTGCTCTGGAGGTTAGGGAGAGACAGAAGGCGTGGATTACAAACGTATGCTCAATGGACATCAAATTTACAAAAATGCCCTCAATACTGTAACAATCATCTTTTGTCATTTGATAATAATAATAATAATAATAATAATAATAATAATAATAATGTTAATGTTAAAACGTATATACCTAAATAAATGCGGTGCGTTTAAAAAAATTATTTAGTAGACATAACTAGTTTTATTATATAATATTAGCTCTATATTATTTCACATATTTCTTAGTTGATGTTTTCATTTTTTACGATCAAACGCAAATCCACAATCCAATTCATTTCGTAAAATCCACAATGCCTATTCTTTTCGTATCTAGCCATTGACTTGAGTATAGAAAACAAAAAAAAAATTATACAAATAAATGAAGATATAACTAAGTTATGAAGGAATATATACACATGTCAGGTATAAAAATATCTTTTTACTGGCTTATCTCAAAATCATAATATTATTTAAAGCATGAAAAATGCATACATCAAAACACGGTATTATTTTATGCGCCATGTGTGTTTAAAACAACAATTTGAAGGAATCATATATTACTAGTTAAAATCATAAGGTTATACTCTTTTGAAACCTACACAGGCATATTTCAATATCCAAAATCTTACTATTAAACAAATTTAAAAACCCGCCGTAGTTTATAATAACTTTCAAATGTGCAAATGCATTTAAAAAATGTACTATTGTTTTTATACATCTACACATGTGTATATGTTAAATAACCATCCACTATTTCAGTACATATATACTTATATAATACTTACCTATGAGGCTATGCATATAAGCAAACATAATATCGTATTATTGTTTACAGTCCACACAAACAACAAATTTAAGGAACCAGATACTAGCTACGTAATTTTTAAAACCCATATATATAGAGAATATCATTGCTGGTAAAACACAAACAACAAATTTAAGGAACCATACTAGTTACGTAACCCATATATATAGAGAGAGAAAATCATTGCTGGTAAAACACAATCAGGTAGCTGTATTCATATTAATTGTTATATAAATATATTCCTTGTTATAACTCCAGATACATAGAAAATCAATGAATTAATAGTTTTCCATAAAAAAACGTCATAGAAAACAATTTTTTAATGCTATAGTTATGTCATATATGTCACCTATAGTGTATATATAGCAATGCCCGGTTGCAACAAAGAAACTCCACCATACTACCTCCATAATTCCTCTAAGTATTTGCTTGTTTGGCATAAGTGTTGCCATGACAAGGAAGAAAGTGAAGCTTGCTTTCATAATGAATGACTCAGCAAGGAAAGCAACCTACAAGAAAAGGAAGAAGGGTTTGATGAAGAAGGTGAATGAGTTGAGCACATTATGTGGCATTGATGCATGTACCATAATATATAACCCATATGAGGCTCAACCCGAGGTGTGGCCAAACAACATCGGTGTTCAACGCGTGTTAGCACAGTTCAAGAGAATGCCAGAGATGGAGCAAAGCAAGAAGATGGTGAATCAAGAGAGCTTCATCAAGCAAAGAATCACCAAAGCAAATGAGCAACTCAAGAAGCAGATCAAGGAGAATAGGGAGAAGGAGATGACTGAGGTTATGTACCAATGCTTGACCGGAAAAGGGTCGATAGCGAACTTGATCCTGCCGGATTTGAATGATCTAGGTGGGTTGGTAGATCAAACCATAAAAGATATTTCTAGGAGGATTGAGTCCCTAAAGAAAGACCCCACGGGTAAAGGCGTAGCCACCACCAGTGTCACTTCCGCCTCGAGCGCAAGTAAGTGTTTGTGATCATGCTTCGAGTAGTACTAATGAAATGATGATAAGAGGACATGTGATGCAGGCATTTGAGAAAAGACCTATGGTTGATCCTAATATTAGCGGTATGGGTGGGATGCCAAAGGCTCAGTGGTTCACAGATTGGATGAACAATCCATCTGAACAAAATATGGGTCTTGGTCCCGGGTATGAGATGGCTCAGTTTGTTGACAACCCGAATCTGATGTGGCCAAATCATTATTTTCCATGAAAATAAGATTTCATGAAAATAGCTATCTTCCTATTTGGGTGCATTTTTCTCTATGGTCTATCATTGTATTTCTTTTTTACTTTCCATAAAATGTTGGTTTCTGTTTCGTATCCTATAAAAATTATGTTATTTGAAGATCAACTTGAATGCCCTATCAATTTGATTTCTTCATGATATTAGTGATGTCTCCATGTGTGTAGTAGTTAAAAGTCTGCTTTTTATTTAAATTTCATACTTGAAATATACTATCAAATAAAATCTCGATTATATCACATTAAAGAAAGAGATAAGCTAGAGATTTATAGAAAATGATGTAACATTATTATTGTGAAATCCTTTTCAAAAGAAACGTTACATATATTTTATTGGTATCATAAATCACTAATCACTTATAAGGTCATATTTTGATTAAGATAATCTTCAAGATATTTGTATCAATTAGTGATCAACAAAATTATTTGGTATCATGAATCACCAATCACTTATAAGAGCATGTTTTGATTAAGATCATCTTCAAGATATTTGTATTAATTGGTGATCGTCAAAAACTAAAAAGCTAGTTAGGCTTTACTTGCTACAATATCACTTACTTGTGGCATCGTGTTCCCAACTTCAATTTAGACACATTGTAACTTTGCGTGGTTATATAAATCCTTATGCATTTTAAAAAGATTTAAATGTGCAAGATTTGTTCTTGGGAAAAGGGAAGAGAAAAACGATTTTGGTTTGTGCAGGTAAAGAATATGAGACACCATAGTGCATGCATTGCTCTAGTTGACGCGAGGATAACAAAGTGACCCAAAACAGAATACAAGGTAATAAGATAACATTATACCAACATAACATGATAAAAATATGACTCGATATAATCTTTAATTAAGTAACGAGAACACAGCAAATATTAAATAAATACGCATCAAGCTTACATAAATCAAATCATGTGCGCTACACATACTTTTACATACTTTTAAAAATAAGATTTATTTCTTTATTAGCGTAATTACGTGTATAGAATTGCATAACTTAACATGCTTTAGTCATGATTGATGGCCAACTTGTCGTATTGGTTTATCACAACAACAAAATACGAACAAAGAAAAAAGAGAATGAAAAATATGTAGGTTATGATGAACTTTATATTAATAATAACTGTTAGATAATATGATCATTGTATTATGTAATTAATAATTTGTATTGTCATTATAGGATTCTTTGGGTATGTTTATGTAAATATGTTATCTATATATAGAGTCTTGTAATTTGTCCTATTCAATGAAAAACAACTTTTCAGATTATAAACATGGTATCAGCCAATACCAAAGTTTGTTGAGTTTCCTATTCCTCTCTTGTCTCTATCTCTTCTTGTTCCAGCCGTTCACTTCCCTTTCTCATCATCTTTTCTTTTCTTTTTCTTGCCTCTGCATTCTACTCCATCTGTCTTCTGTAAGATTCTTTTACCATGACTTCCACCAATCCATTCATGACAGGTATGGCTCCTATGAGAGCCATTAAACTTTCCTCTGATAATTACATATGTTGGAGAACTCAAATGCTCCCCTTAATCACTTATCAAGGGTTACTTCCACATATTGATGGCTCTCTTTCTCCACCCTCTATTACTATTAAAACCGATAATAAAGAGGTACAAAACCCTGAGTTTGCTACTTGGGCAAGAGAAGAACAGCAAACAATCATTCTCCTCAATGCTTCATTATCTGAGGAAGCTCTTTCCGTCACGATCGGCCGTACTTCTGCTCATGACATCTGGACAGCACTTGAAGCCGCTTTCTGTAATACATCAGTTGAAAGAATTCAAAACCTACGAGGTAATCTTCGTGCACTAAAGAAAGGGGACAAATCTGTTGCCGAATATGGCCGTGCTTTCAAGGCAATTTGCGACCAACTCAGTGCTGTCGGTCATCCTATTGATTCTATGGATCAAATCCACTGGTTCCTGTGCGGTTTAGGAACCACCTTTGAAAGTTTCTCCACATCCACTCGCACGGTACGTCCTATTCCTACTTTTACTGATCTTCTAGCAAGTGCTGAAAGTCACGAATTGTTCATAAAAAATTTCATGGTAATCTTGAAACTCCTACCGTTGCTTTTTCGGCCCAACATAATGCTTCTAGGCCAAATTCTTACGGGCCCTCATATGGACCACATCGGGCCTCTATGACCCACTTTAGGCCAAATCGGTCCCCTTTTAACAACAGGGCTCAAATCGGACATTTGGACGTCAAAACCGACCTCCAACCTGTCAACGGTTTCGCAAACCTGGACACCATGCCTCACAATGTTTTCAACTAGCCTCCTTTGCTACATCAGCAACTCCTTCTCAGAGCAACTCGCACAAGCTTTTCATGCTCAATGTAATATAAACTCCTCCGTTCCTGATTGGACATCTGACACTGGGGCCACTACTCACATGTTTCCAAATAACAACACTTTGCATTCTTCAACTCCAACTCAAGGTAATCAAAATGTTTACTTTGGAAATGGTCAGTCCCTACCTATAACTCATGTTGGAAATACAAAAATTCTAGGTAATCTTGCTCTTAACAATGTTTTGGTGGTTCTTAACCTCACCAAAAATTTATTATCTTTGGGAAATTGACCGAGGATAATCCTGTTGATGTTATTTTCTCTCACCCTTATTTTTACATTCAAGATCGCCGAACCAAGGAAACCCTAGCTCGGGGTGCCGTGAAGACGGCTTATATGTTCTTCGCTAAACTCATGAAGCTTTATAAGTCACCTCTCCATCTTGTCCGAAAGTTTCGTTTGAGTTAGGCATGCTACTTGGCTTGTCATTTGATGTTATTTCCTATAACAAACTAAGGGTATGTACTTTACTTCTATTACCTAACGCTTTGTCCCTTAACTGCAACAAAAGGCAACTTTTCTAATGAAAACATGCATCTTTGCCCCTTGAAATAATACCTTGTGACTTATGAGGTCCCTCCCCTATAAAGTCAGTTGATAATTTTTTATATTATGTTGCCTTTGTGGATGATTACTCTCGGTTCACATGGTTGTATCCTCTAAGGGCCAAATCTGATTTCTTTAGTGTTTTATTGTTTTTGTACCTTTTGTTCAAACACAATTTTCTACTAAAATTAAAATCTTTCAAAGTGATGGTGGAACTGAATTTACAAACAACCGGGTTCGTAATTTTTTTGAACAACATGGCATTTTACGTCGCTTGTCATGTCCTTATACCCCACAACAAAATGGACGTGTTGAAAGAAAGCATCGGCATATTGTCGAAACTGGCCTAACCCTGTTGTTTCATGCTCATCTACACACTAAGTATTGGGTTGACGCCTTTTCATCGGCGGTTTTCATAATTAATCGATTACTATCAACAATTTTACAAGGGAAATCACCTTTTGAGCTCTTGTATCATCAAGTTCCACAATATTCGTAGTTTTCGACCATTTGGTTGCCGTGTTTTTCCCTGCCTTAGGGATTATGCCTTGCATAAATTAACTCCACGAAGCATTGCTTGTATTTTTCTTGGAGATTGCTCTAAGTACAAAGATATAAATGTCTCGATCCATGCACATCCCGTATCTAAATTACTAGAAATGCTCGTTTTGACGAACAATTTTTTTCCGTTTGACACTTCACTACTGCCACAAATCCAATTGCTTCACTTGAAGTTACCTCATTATTGGATGTATCTCCAACTTTTGTTCCTTCTCATCATAATTCAAAAACACCTACTATGAAAAATAACCCATATATGAATTCCACTTCTCATCCCATAACTCTTCCTTTTTTTCCACCTCACAATACTTAAATAATCCAACTACTGTCCCAACAACACAAAAACCTACTGGTTCATCACCTAACTTAGCGCCTAGCCCAACTCAGCATCCTTCTGGCCCAACGTCTGACCCAACCGCTCAACCAAAAATGCAGCCCGTTCAATATCCTGCAACTGGCCCAGTCCCTTTTAGGTTCCTTCAACCGAACCCACTTCCATTTCTACTTCAGCGGATGGCCCAACTACAAACAATGCTTCATCGAATGAAACGTCTTTATCTGACACGTCTCCTGTTGACACTCCTCCATCCTCTCCTCGTGTATCTCAAACTGATACTTCACCTATACCTGTCCCGCCCCCACCTCCTTCACATCCTATGATAACCCGTGCGAAAGCTGGTATTTTTAAACCACGTCATCGTGTGGATCTAGCACACACAAATGCTCTTCCGCTTCACCATGCTTTTTTGCCTCCACTGATCCATCCACCTTTCATAGTGCGCCTAAAGATCCTAAATGGGTTAATGCCATGCAAGAAGAATTGCATGCTTTAAACAAAAATAATACTTGGACTCTTGTTCCTTGTCCGAAAGATGCCAATGTTGTCGGCTCCAAGTGGATCTTTAGAACCAAATTTCGATCAGATGGCACAATTGAGCGTCACAAAGCTCGTTTGGTTGCCCAAGGCTACAGTCAAGTTCCCGGTCTTGACTATTTTCACACCTTCAGTCCGGTTGTCAAAGCCACCACTGTTCGAACCGTTTTGGCTTTAAGCGTGAGAAATAATTGGCATCTTCATCAATTGGATGTCAACAAGGCCTTTCTACATGGACATCTCGCTGAAACAGTTTATAAAAGCAAACCTAACATATTTAGACTTATACATCAATTTTGATAAACCCGACACTTACCCTAAGTATAAGATATATTGTGATAAGATTAATCCAATAGTGATTCTATTTAATGAAAACTTAAGTTTAATTCATATTTCTTTTTAGCGGTTTAATTTGCTTGATAATCTATGTGTCGCGATTTATTTTAGAACTTTCTTTTGTAGCATGAAGGAGAACGTAATGGGGCACTAGCATGGTGATGTATTCCCATTCAATGTTAGAAACATCATAATTTAGTTTTATCTTGTTTCATTTAACCTATATTATCCATCTTCATTTAACTTTATTTTGGACTTAGTTTAACCCCCAACATTGTTATAAGTTGTTAGTTATATTTTAGTATTTTGTTTTAGTTTTGTGGGTTTAATAAAATATGGGAGGACCTTTCACTTTGATATCTCCTAACAAACTGAGTGATCTGGAACATCTTGTCAAGCATACCCATTCGGTATTTGTTACTATAATATGTCTTGTTGTCGCATGCCCTTATATACAAACATAATAAATAGAAAATTTATATAACTCGTTGCGGGTTCCATATTGAGGAATTATCTGATTACCTTCACGGGCGTGGGTTCAACAATATGTAATCTTTCAACGTGGTTGGATCTTAAGTAAGTAGTATCACCAATAGTGACATTAAAAGATCGAATACCTACATTTTAGGTAGCTCGTGAACTAATCACGTATTTTCCTAGTTCATAAAAATATTGTCAGCATTTACTATGCATGAGGATGCATCATCTTGAATCTTTTTTATCATCCAATTCTCAAATTTCTTGAATGATGCCATTATACATTTTTTCTGGTTATCCTTACCTTTTATAATAGTTCATCCTGAGAATTTTATCACTACATCTATTAGCATCACTCTTTGGACCTTGTTGTTTCAACTAAAATTTATAACCTTTAATGTTATAGCCTTGGTATGATTCCATGTCACATCGCATACCATACGCTAACCATTCCACTAATTAATCTACATATTCTCCACCTAAACTTGTCTATTCAATGGCAGATTTACTAAGGAAGGAGGGTGCACATGCTCACTGTCTAACCGAAACTTACATGCCAAATGCCCAACCTTTTTTTTCTTTTAACGACCTAAGTGCAAAAGTTGTTTACTTTAAATGGCCCCAACCTACCTCAGTGATTCTCCTACCTCCCCTCATCGGCTTCCGCTCTCTCCATTCAAAAAATCTTTCATTGTTTTACTACTACTAATCGACTACAATAGCGGAGGTACGGATGGTTGATGCAGAAACATTTGCCTTCTAGGCTAAGATCAACTTTTGACTTTAATCATCAGCAACTTCTACATTAACAAGGAGATTTTCTTTCGAGACCTGATTAGCAACTCTTGTGATGCGTTGGAATGACTAAAGCAAGAAAAGTAATGCATTTGATTTTACGTCTTCCTTTATTATATTTGTCATTCTATTATTTAGCATGCTTAACATTGATACTCTAGTACATAGGTTGAAAAAAAACCACTAAATAGGCATTGAGTAATTGATAGTTCAATGCATCAGATAGCGGGTTCAAACCGGGTTGAGTGATCGAGTTGTGAACTGCCAGGTTCAAACTGGTTTGTCTGTGAAATTCACAAACTGAATCATACCCTATGGGTTGAAACGAGTTCAAACCAGGTTAGATAGAGATTGGGTTCGGGTTTGGTAATGTTTTCGGGTTTCGTTCCTAACCCGGTTTAGGGTTACACCTCTAGGTTAGACACTATGACACCCAAAACCTCTATTTGGTCAATATTTTAACATCAGGGTATGGTTGCCCGCTTTAATTAGTTAAACTTGTGTCATAATTTAGGATTTTATTTCGAACTAATGCAATTTTTCTAACTGTTGGTGCATATGTCTGTTGCCTACGTCATTGTATATCAAGTCTGAGTGATTAGAGCTTAATCTGTTAGAAACGAGGCGTATTTATGTATGTAAAGGATCAAGTTCGCCCGGAATCAAGATGTGATAACAAGTTGAACTTGTAGTCAACCCAAGCGAACTTGAATCTCTATAAATAGGTGCCTTAGGATTTCATTTGTAACAATCAGAGATTTTGGCACACAGACGGCGAAGCTCTGTCGGATCCAGGACTTGAATGTATTGAACAATATTGATCAATAAACAAACAGTTAAATGAGTAATTCTTGTTATTTGGTTAACACGTCATTAGTTTCCGCCTAATTGAACGTTAGATACAAATCTAGGTTCCTATGCTAAAGGAGGACGGTCCTAATAAGTGGTATCAGAGCCTGAATACCTAAATTTGGCGGAATCATCACAAGAATCACTCTATTCATCTCATTTCTACCATTTTTCTTATCTTTTTCACACATTTGAAGAATTCATGGTCAAAAATGGCTAAAAAATGAATATGTCATGTAAAATACACTTGTGGTAAACCCCTGAGAGTTTGAACATCAAATTCACACGAATTGATATCAAAAAGTTGAAAAAACCATGTTTAGCAAACTGAATTTGGTCGAACTTAACATCAAGTTCGCCCGAACTTGATTAAAATTCATTGATTTTAATCAAGTTCGCCCGAACTTGATTGATATTTCAAGGTTTTAAGCCTAAGTCCGCTCGAACTTGCTGATTTTTCTTTGAGTTTTATCAAGTTCGCCCGAACTTGATAGAATTCTGTTGAAAATCCACACAAGTTCGCCCGAACTTGCTTGTTTCCTAAAATTTCTTAACAAGTCCAACCAAACTTATATCAGGGTGAAATTTTCAAGTTTCTCAACACAAGTTCGCCCGAACTTGTGTAAAAACAAAATCTGATTTTTCAAAACCACAAGTTCGCCCGAACTTGTTTATAAAACAAAACCTGATTTTCTCAAACTGCAAGTTCGCCCGAACTTGTCAGTGTACTGATTATTTTTCAAAGTTTCTGAACGTGTGTTTTTCAGGTAAGATTCGTCAGTTTTTCAAGATGGAAGATTTTCATAACGTGTTTGCTTCACAAGTGGCTTCTTCGTCAAATGCCAATAATATTGCGGTTAACCAGATGAATCTCGACAATGAGATGGGTACTACGACTAAACCGCCAAAGCTAATGAGTATGGACGAGTTTGAAGGATGGAAAGAGACGTTTGTAAACTGGGTACAAGCTAATCAGTTCCACAACTGGGTTGCGATAGAAAACGGATACAAGTGGCCAAAGGATGAACGCGAACAAGATCTACCTTTGATTAAGTTTACACCTGCTGATAAAGAGGCGTATGTGACCGAAAAGAAGATGATTAGCCTTATTCAACAATCTGTGATGGAAGATATTTTGATATTGTTACCAGAATGTGAAACATCACAAGATTTATAGCATGCTCTTTGTGATAAATTCAAGGGAAGCGATGAGATGATAAAGAGCAAAAAGGCGTTAATTAAGAAAGAATTCGAGATCTTCATAATGATCAAAGGAGAGACAATGAAGCAGATGATCGACAGATATTGTCATCTAATGGTCCAGATGAGAAGACATGACATTAAGAGAACTACCGAAGAGCAAATAGAAAAGTCGGCTGATGCACTTCCCGAGGGAGAATGGTCAACTTACCTGTTGATTTTGAAGAACAGTCCAGGATGGAGGAATTTAAAGTTGTCATCTTTCATTGACAAATTAGAGGATCATGAAATGGAGTTGTTAAAAATTGCAAAATCAAAGAATGCCAACGTTGTTCAAGATGTCGGTGTCTATTATAAAGGAGGTGTTCAAGATACTCAGATTCAGAGCCTGAAAATTCAGACAGCTTTTAGTGCTAACATGAGTTCCACCCAAAGTTCTCCAAGTACTGGATATTCAAATGCTAGTTCAGGGTCTTCGTTTCAAAATTAGAACAATCAGTCGTATCAGACAAATCAATCCAGTTCTGATCTGAATGTTTTTCAGTGCAATATCGCTGTTAATTTGAAGAATGTTTTTCCTGAGAAAGTGGCTAAACAGCACATAGCACCTCTTACTACTGTTCTGGAATCTTATGAATGTTTAGTTGCTGGAAAGATCCGAAATCCTGAAATGACTACCGTCAGGTGGATGAAGAAGAGTTGGAACTGATGGATATAAAGTGGAGTCTGGCATCTATCATCAGAAGAGTTACCAAATTTGTAGCGTTAACTCGAAGAGACATTGGTAATTCAAGTAACAAACTTGGTTTTGACAAGTCAAAAGTCACATGCTTCAAGTGCCAACAAAAGGGGCATTTTAAACGCGAATGCCGAACCAAGAAGTAAGTGGCAATCAAAATCCTTTCGGAGGTGGCAATGATTACTACAAGAAAGCTTTGCAATACAAGCCACTTCCAAGAAAAGTCGAAATTCAAGATCAATCTTCCGATACCACAAGGAAAGATATGGTAGCTTCAAACGATAATGAAGGTTTTGATTGGAACAAGTATATTACAAAGAAGACTGGAGTTGCTCTCATGGCTGAGATTGTGGAAGAGCAAGATATGTCTGCGGAGAATGCAGCTCTGGAGAACGCAATTCTAGAACAAGACATGCAACAAAGAGAAGAAGAGGAGATCAATCATCACACGATGATGCAGAATGCTACTTCCTCTAACAATATTTCTAGTTTTGCAGGTTATTCTGATGCAGCATCTTCTGAGAAAATAGTTGAAGAGAAACTGGCATCTGAAGATCAGAAAACAGAGGATGAGAAGGTAAGTGCTGAGGTAAGAGTTATTGAAAAAGAGGTTGTGAAACTGTGGAGGTTGAAAAACCTTGCACAAAGTGCACAAATCCTTGTGAACAATGTGCTGAGAAGTCGAAAATCATAAGCGAAATGAGTGTGCATAATGAAAATTTTCGTTATGATTACAGAACAATGAAAGAGGCTTATGAAAAAATGAAAGGAACTTATTGTAATGTCGAATAAGCTAATAGAGAATTAAATGCTAATATAACAATGTTAAGTGCAACTGTCATTGAGGAACAAAAAGCAATTAACATGTAAATTAACACAATCACTGAAACAAGAAGAGAGCTTCAAGACATGAAGATTGAAACTGAAAGGGTGAGGCAACTGTTAAAAAGTTACACCACAAACGCGTATGTCAATGATCACATTCTTCCTACGATTAAGTCGGAGGAAAATGATGATAAGCCAAAAGATCCAAAGCATAAAGAGTACGGTAATGTTCCACCTCCACTACTTGCGAGTTACTGCCGCAAGAAAGAGGACGGTATTGAAAAGGCAATAAACATAACGCTCTTATCAGAAATGAAAGATCAATTGCCTGAGGACATTGACGTAGTTTATACGAAATCAAACAATGACAATAAAGTGATTGTTAAAAATGTGGTAAAGAATGTTTTGGGAAATGATTCTGATGACGGCAGCTTTACTAGCGCCAACTCAAGTTCGAATAACTCGGAATCACAATCTGAAGATGAAGATACATCATCAGAAAACGACCTAAGTGATGATCCTAATGTTGTCATGTACAAGATTAAGGAATCTGATAGATTATACTTCGATGATAGTTTTCCGATTCGAACGCGAGAGAAGATCAACTTGACAAGTTGTTCAAACTTGTTGAAGTCTCACCAGATGATCTTGAGAAAAATGAGAAAAGATTTTACTCGAAACCCAAAAGGAATGCTAACAACAACCGAAAGAATGATGGTGATTTTCCTGAGAACAGGAGAGCAGGGTTGGGTTTGGAGGTAAATGAAGATGAACCAAAGAGAAACCAAAAAGTCTCCATTCCACGAATACAAGGTAAAAACATAAAGTTTGTATATGGGACGAACATGGTTCAGGAAGAAAGTTTGATCGGTAAGCAATCAAATGATGAATTCAAGAGAGAGAAAGAACTTCGGACAAGGCTAAGTCCACAAGTGGAATAAAACCCACTAGTGGACATGCTCATGATAATCGGACTTGCTTTAAATGCAATGTAGTTGGTCACATTGCTCGCAAGTGTCTGAAATCAAAGCTTGTATTTACACGAAGAAAAACAGTGTCAAAAGATGAAAGACAAAAACAACCAGAGATTGTAAAACCAATCACATTGTTAAATAGAAACTATGAATCTAAATTCGAAGAGAAAATTAGAACTGGATCAAAGGTTGAAAACTCAACTTTTGAAAAAGGTGAAACTTCAAAATCGAAAGAAAACAAAGATTCTAGATTCTATATCAAGAAAGCAAGAAGCAAGTTACAATTCTGGGTTGCGAAGAAAGAATCTGCATCATCAGAAAAACCAAAGTTTGTTTCTGATAAAACCAACAATGTTAAATCAACTGAGTCAGTAACCAAACAGACAAAGAAATAAAAGTCAAAAAGTTTTCAAAATCAACATTTGATGAAATGTTCGATGATGATTTTGATTACGATGATGAGTTTGATAGTGATTATGATGCTTATCATGTTAAACCCAAAACCAAAAATGTTTGGGTTTCCTTATTCAAATAGTTACTTTGTTGTGCAGGAGTTCCAAAAGATCCACATTGTCGAAGTAGAATCTGGATAGTGGAGCTTCATGTCACTTAACTTATTCAGAAATGTCAAAATCTTAATCATTTTGAAGAGGAGAAGTTGAAAAGGAAAATTTGTCAAGAACAAATTGTGAAAATCCACACCGTTGAACAAAACACTGATTTTATAACCATTTATTCTTTCACATAAATGAGATTAATGGTTTATCTATTGAACAAGTGGAGATGCAGATGTTGAAAAAGATCAAACGACGATTTCTCGTGATCCACATTGGTTTGTTATCTTTTAAAGATTAGAATTTCTTAAAAACTAAAGTCCAAAAATATGTTTTTGATTTTAGGGGGAAGTAAAAAAATCATTTAAAAAATCAAAAACATATGAAAAAATTGAAAATTAAAAAACATTGAAAAAATTAAAAAAGTGCAAAAACATCAAAAAAAAAAAAAAAAGAATTTGGTTGTCAAAAAGGAAATGATTGTACATCAGTGGACTATCATAGTATGCTAAGGATTTGTAAAGTTTAAAAAGTGATAAACAAGTCTTACCATGGATGTGTCGATAGACTTTACACGTTCGGTAAATTGTTTCCGAGATATAAACTAAATCTTTCAACTGCTTAAACTTGTGGATTAACATCTCTCGGATGTATGGACTTAGTACTTTGAAATTTCGTTTGAGATTGCCTGATTCTGAGATACGTGGTCTTTATAGATGATTGATATCTGGGGTATTATACAAGTTCTTCTGATTTTGCGTAAACAATAACCTGGAACTTCTATAATACTTTTGCTAAAAAAACCCCTAAACTGCATACAAAGCTGAAAAGAATCGAAAGATCTAATCATTTGCAGTGCTCAAAAGATTCCTTAATTGGAACACACCTTAAAGTCGAGCCTTCATCTCTTTGTCTGTACAGTGGTACTAACCTAAGCTCTCAAGGCCTCGCACAACCCAAATACAGATATCATTTATGCTATACTCACATGTAAGATGAAATCTAGGGAATCTTGATACGGGAGTATATTCTGAGATTGGAACTGTCACACCCCAACCGATGGCGGAAACATCGGGATGAGACGAACAAATTGCTCAAAACGTCATAACACTATGTGACAATATAATTAAAATTGGATTTCATAGCAAAACTAAAAATGTCATACAAAGATCCAAATAAGAACAACATTGTTTCAACAAAACATCAAAAATAATAGTTAAATCTAAGTGTGTATCTAAGTCCATTTAAATCTCATTTCTTCACTTAGCATCATCTCATCTATCAACCTACAACATGCATTAAAATATATCAAGAAAGGTTGGCGAGTATACAAGTTTTCATACATAGCATAATACTGGATTAAAATGTTTAACGGCTCATATCCAACATGAATAACAATATGCAAGTTACTAATATGTTGAAACAGTGTACTATATGTTCAAACCAAAGTCTAACACAATCGTGATTACCCAACATCGTCGAAACGAAGGGGTATAAACAGTTTACTTAACAATACCTCAAGAATACGGGCGGTGTGTTAATCCTATAGCGCTATAATTGTTAAGGTAGGCTTGTACGAAGTTAATGAGCATAGAGCATATGAGATTAACAAGCATCATATAGTTTCATGTTTAAGCGTGGATATAGGGTGATTAGAATAGTTTCAAGTGTGGTGTTTTGTATAAGATACATGTTGCACCCAAAGTGTTTAAAAGTAAAATGGGTTCGAGTATACTCACAAATATTGTATATGCTTTTCCGATTATCCAATGTGACAAGGTTGTCGAGACTAGAAGGATGATTGTGTTTGGTTTGGGGTTTAAGGGAAAGTTTATATTCGGGTTTAAGGATTTGAAGTTTAAAGTGTGACAAAGTGAGTTATGTAAGAAAATAGTCACTAGGGTATAGCACTTGTTCTTGACACTATGATAACCTGGATGAGTTTGATGTGATTTCATAGGTTCGAGACCCACTAGAATCGTGACAAGGAACTATACACGTTAGTGAGAAACTTAATAACTTGACAAGTGATTATGTAGTCATTATCAAGGTTTCGGTTTAATGTATAATATATAGTTATATAGTCATGTAAGAGGTGGGAGGACGAACCATCCACTTTGGAACCTCTTGGTATCATGTAAGTCAAGTAGGAGGTGGGAGGATTAACCATCCACTTTGGAACCTCGATTAGATTCACCACTACACAAGTGTTATAGACACAAGGAGGGTCATGAACAAGATTAACAATATTAATAATATGAACAAGAATGTAAATGACAAGGATGTAAGGTGTGTCACCACTATACCAAGCAGCCAAGTGAACTACAACCCGGGAGCACACTTTGACACACGTCAAAGGCTAGACGGGGTTGTGTCACTTTAAAACTAGAAAACTAGCTTGGGATAATGATGAGAAATCATCAAGTGATGTGTGGACTTAGAGTTAGGATAGCCCAAGCTAACCTTGTAGTCACACCTTCAACAAGTTCTTGGCTTGGCATCACTTGTGAGCTTAAAGCTCATGTAAAACAGAAAGTTTAGAGTGTTAAAACACTCTTATTTACATGTACAACAACCTTGGTTAGGCTCACTAACCATAAACTTGGTTAGAAGCATAAGAACACAAGATTGTTTGAAGAAAACATAAGTTTTTGAAAGAGTTTAGTGTGAAACAGAAACTTCAGCCCACTTTGAGTCTTTTTGGTGAATTCCCAGGTTTAGATTTGCCATGGCAAGTCAGTGGGATCATACCTAAGACTTATACAAGCAAGTAGGAAGAAGAATCAAACAAAAAGAGTAAGAAATGAGCAAGTTATGCCCACTTTGGTGAATGTTGATGAATCTGCCTTTGCTACTGATTTCAGCTGATTATGAGCTGTTTAGAGGAGGGATTAGAGTGTTTGTAAAGTGTGAAATGGGTGGGAATGAGGTGGGTTATATAGTTGAAGGTTAGGGTTGAGTTAGGTGAGCTTTAAGTGTAAGAAACACACCAAACTAGCACAAAATAACCCAATCCGTGGCCTTGGATCAACATTCTGCGGATTATGGACTGGCGGGGGGCGAGAGGATTTGGTAAATCCGCTCGCGGAACGCGAGAAGCTAATTTCCTGAGTTTGTTGATTTTTTGGCACTTTTAGTCCCTGTAGTTTGGTTTTGCACCCATTTTAAGCTAAAATTTGGTATTTTAAGGTGTTTTGGCATGTTTTAAGTATGTAAAACGTATGTAGGTATAATTTAAGTATCGAAAGTATATATATATATGAGGATTTACACGTATAACAATTATCGGTTTGTGTTTAAGCATGTATTTAACGACCGAAACGCATGTAAGACAAATATGTATAAAGTACGAATTTCGTTACGATCAAAGTTTTGGATTATAAAGTTGGAATTGAATATGAGTAGAACGCGAATAGAAATAAAATATGAATTTCATTATGATCCAAGTTTCGGATTTTTACCATGAATACAACGAAAGAATGAATACAAGATTAAAAAGTTTCAAAAAATAGAATTACGAAACGAGTTTTCTAAATATGAAAAGTATGCAAAAGCAGGGCGTTGCAGTCTCCCCTTCTTTAGGAAATTTCGTCCCGAAATTTATTCAAGAGTGAGCATAAAAGGGTTTGTAAGTGTGAAGCTCCGAGGAACGAAAAGATAGGTTTGTAAAAAGGGTTTGTTTGTGTAAAATGACTCGAGGCATTGAGCATAAGTAAAACGTGCATATGTGTGTATAGGCTCGTGAGTTTAAACAAGTTTGAATAACTAAATGACGAGGTATTTTAAAATGCGTTACCTAAGAAGGAAACTTTCGTATAAAACGGTATATATTTTGATGAAAAAGTCCGGCCGCACTGTTGGTCGTAAGAAAAGTTTCGTTGAATTTAAAAGGGCATTAGTAAATCTCAGTTTTGTAGAGAATTTGGAGAACGAGGAAGTTGGTATTTTAATAAGAAGTGGTTTTGGAGGTAACGGCCAACTAAGTATGTTTTTGCATAAATAAGAATGGAAACAAATAGCCTTAATAGTAAGAAAGTATCTTAGGGTTTGAATGTTTAAACTGATTGATTGCAAACAGGGTTTGTATAAAAGGCAGAGAATGGAGGTGAACGATTGACGAATGTGAGTATAATAATGGTTTGCGTATTGAAAGCGATTAGTTAAGAATGGGGTCTCTCGTGGATAATCGGGTATAGCAATGCATTTGTGAGTTTGTTAAAGTTTGTATCGGGTCTAAGTGGGTGTGCAAAACACCGAATTTCTCATGGCATGTTTTACGAAAGTTTGATAACATGGTGAAAACACTTATGTATAGAGAAGTACCAGCGGCGTATCCACCATGTTTCACCCATGTTACGTCCATGTCGTTATTCGGTGTAATGTTACGTTTCGTCTCTTACCATACACAGTAGTACACTCTATGGTTCTCATGCGTTTATCACTATAATCCCGTGTGCACCCGTGATTATACTGATCGTCGCATGATCCGCATAGTTTGTATTAGTTGCGTATGGGTTAAGGTATACATAAATTCTGAAAATAAGATTGCGTGCATGTAAGAAATGTAGTATATAAGCATGTTTGCGTTCAAATAAGAATGAGACCTACGTAAGCGAATCCCTCGGGTTTCACTCGCGTACAGGTGCGAATATATATATTTGGAGTATGAACAAGTGCATGAGCAGCGTATAAGTTTAAGTATGAATACGTATGTGAGTATAAATAGTAAACATATGAATAAGAGTACGAGTATGAGTATAAACATGAGCATAAACTGCGCGAGTATGAGCATAAATACAGTATAGTCATAAAATGTATGAATGTGAGTGGAATATGAGTACAAGTGTAAGCATAAAGCATATTGGGTGAGTATGAGTACGAGTATAAATATAAGTATAAACATAAAGGTGTAAATATGCATATGTGTATAAACGTAAATTACAGAGTATAAGCGTGAATATGAATATAGGTGTAAACATAAGTGTAGGAGTAGAAGTGTAAGTATAACCGTAAATTGTATGAGTGTACAATATGAACATGAATATAATAGTAAACATAAGTGTAAAGGTAAAAATGCGTGAGTATGAATATAAGCGTAAACATAATTGTATAAGTATGAATAAAATGTATGAGTATTACGCATAATCTTTATAAATATGAATATAAGTAAAATGCATGAGCATCAACATGAATATGAATATAAGTATAAACATAAATGTATAAGGCTAAATGTAAGTATAAACGTGTAATGTATGAATATGAATATGAACATAAGTATAAGCGTAAATGTATAAATGCGAATATAAGTATAGATGATAACTGTATGAAAATGAATATGAATACAAATTTGAATATAAGTATAACGTAAATTATGAATATGAGTATAATGTAAAATGTATGAATATGAATATGAACATAAATGTGTAAGTATGAATTTAAGTGTAGACATAAGATGTATAAGTAGACTATGAATATGAGTGTAAGAAATAATGATTTCGTATATGGTATTAAACGAATGTACGAGTTTAGGCACGTAAAAGATCAAGGAGTTTTGAGTATGAAGGAAATGAAAGCGAGTGATATGCGTGTGATTGTCGCGTTATATTGACTAAAACGTGTAATTGATATGCATGTGTAGTTGTTTGAGCGAAACGTGGAGTTTATTGAATCAAAATAGGTTGAGTTGTCATGGAATGTAAAATCTAGTTTGTGAATGTAAAGAGGTATAAAACATCTATTGGTCACGTGTGTTGTACTTTGTGAAAGAATGGAAATGTTACTCTTGTTTTAAAGATTTTACATAAGTTGAAAAATAGACGGTTCCTATGAAGTTTTCTTGCCCACGTGTTTTGACGTACTGAGTGGTGTTTGAGAAGGTTCCAGTAGTTAGTAAGTTTGCATCGTTTTAAATGACCTTGCATTAAAAAAGAATATCGAGGTTTAGAGGTTCTTGTGAAAATGTTGATCCTTGGAAAATAATTTTGGTATATGAACTTAGCGATTGTTGAAAAGTGTTCTTAATAAAGTATTTTATTGATTTTGTAAAGAGTTTTAGCGAACGCTCGAACAATATTTGTAATATCTTGTAGGTGTGTACGAAAAGTTGACTTGATTCCCAATTGAAAGTACAAATCTTTAGTATAATGATATGAGATGGGCGTGTTTTAATGGTTACGCTGAATACAAAATTTTTGTGGGCAATGGATTTATTAGACCGACTAAGTTGATGAGTAGCATTTCGTAAAATTTTGAAAATCAAGGAACAAGCCTTTATGGTATGGTTAAAATTCCGTGTTTGTGAGTTATGTGGAAATAGATTGCAGGATAAGATATATGTTTAAATAAATCCCCGCATTTTGAAATGAAAAGGGGAAATTTTGACTAATGATAAACGATTTAGGTATTAACATGATCGTGTTTGCATAATAAAGTATTTTGAAGGAAAATTTTGGTAACGATCACCTAGGTAAGGGAATCACCCCATAACCCGTTGGTGAGGTCGTTTTAAGAAAAGAAAGGAGCGGAGTTAATCGTCGAGGTAAGGGAATCACTACTATCTCGATGAAATGTCTCCATTTTGGTGTTACAAAGAGTGTAAACAAAATTGAGTGACGTTTTGAGATCATGCATATAAATGTATGAAAGAAAATAATCTCGAAAGAAATTTGAGTTTGAAACGAGAGAATTGCATCATATAAAAGCGATGATAGTAAACATAGGTTTGATTTAAAACTTGGATTGTTCCAAAGCGGAACTTTGACTAAACCAAAGTGGTCGAAAATTATTTTGAATTTGATAGGAAAGTTTTGGCCTAATAGGTGGTATACTCTCGCCGACATGTCAGGTTAACGGTATTCACCCTTCCGGTTACTACATGTCCCAATTCAATCGAAAGTTCGAGACTTGGCGGGATTTATAAAAATCAAGGAGTGGGACTAGTCGACGAGATGCGGGTTTCACCCCTAACTTTACGACTTCGTACCCTAAGTGTAGTTGGTACACGTCGAATCAAAATTTAATTTCAACACGTTGACGAGGGTCCACTAGAATTTGAAATTGAAATTCTCCATCAAGGTGAGGACCTCACTCCTATCTCGATGGTGGTTTCGTGTAAAGAGAATGGGTGGATTGAGAGTCGTTCACGAAATTGTTGATTTCACGCCTATTTTGGTAAACTCGTCTCGTTTGTGTAATATGAGTGTTTTCAAGTTTAGTATAATCAAGTAAAATGCCTTAGGAAAAGGGTATGCTAAGGAATAATAAAACAAGTATGTATTAACACATAAGAAAGCATGTCAAGAATAGCAAATAAGGTAAAAGTGACATATATGTTTAAAAGACCATACGCGAATAAATAAGAAGCAAATAAAGTAGAATGCAAGTAGTTTCAAGCAACATAAGAATAAAGCTCTTAAACTATAGACTAGGTAAAAGCATTCTACTTTTCCTAATTCCCTATAGTTATGGCTCTGATACCAATCTGTCACACTCCAACCGATGGCGGAAACATCGGGATGAGACGAACCAATTGCTCAAAATGTCATAACACTACGTGAAAATATAATTTAAATTGGATTTCATAGCAAAACTAAAAATGTCATACAAAGATCTAAATAAGAACAACATTGTTTCAACAAAACATCAAAAATAATAGTTTAAATCTAAGTGTGTATCTAAGTCCACTTAAATCTCGTTTCTTCACTTAGGATCATCTCATCTATCAACCTACAACATGTATTAAAATATATCAAAAAGGTTGGCGACTATACAAGTTTTCATACATAGCATAATACTGGATTAAAAAGTTTAACGGCTCATATCCAACATGAATAACAATATGCAAGTTACTAATATGTTGAAACAGTGTGCTATATGTTCAAACCAAAGTCTAACGCAATCGTTATTACCCAACATCGTCGAAACGAAGGGGTGTAAACAGTTTACTTAACAATACCTCAAGAATACGGGCGGTGTGTTAATCCTATAGCGCTATAATTGTTAAGGTAGGCTTGTACGAAGTTAATGAGCATATAGCATATGAGATTAACAAGCATCATATAGTTTCATGTTTAAGCGTGGATATAGTGTGATTAGAATAGTTTCAAGTGTGGTGTTTTGTATAAGATACATGTTGCACCCAAAGTGTTTAAAAGTAAAATGGGTTCGAGTATACTCACAAATATTGCATATGCTTTTCCGATTATCCAATGTGACAAGGTTGTCGAGACATGGTTGTGTTTGGTTTGGGGTTTAAGGGAAATTTTATATTCGGGTTTAAGGATTTGAAGTTTAAAGTGTGACAAAGTAAGTTATGCAAGAAAATAGTCACTAGGGTATAGCACTTGTTCTTGACACTATGATAACCTGGATGGGATTGATGTGATTTCATAGGTTCGAGACCCACTAGAATCGTGACAACGAACTATACACGTTAGTGAGAAACTAATAACTTGACAAGTGATTATGTAGTCATTATCAAGGTTTTGGTTTAATGTATATTTATAGTTATATAGTTATGTAGGAGGTGGGAGGACGAACCATCCACTTTGGAACCTCTTGGTATCATGTAAGTCAAGTAGGAGGTGGGAGGATTAACCATCCACTTTGGAATCTCGATTCGATTCACCACTACACAAGTGTCATAGACACAAGGAGGGTCATGAACAAGATTAACAATATTAATAATATGAACAAGAATGTAAATGACAAGGATGTAAGGTGTGTCACCACTATACCAAGCAGCTAAGTGAACTACAACCCGGGATCACACTTTGACACACGTCAAAGGCTAGACGGGGTTGTGTCACTTTAAAACTAGAAAACTAGCTTGGGATAATGATGAGAAATCATCAAGTGATGTGTGGACTTAGAGTTAGGATAGCCCAAGCTAACCTTGTAGTCACACCTTCAACAAGTTCTTGGCTTGGCATCACTTGTGAGCTTAAAGCTCATGTAAAACAGAAAGTTTAGAGTGTTAAAACACTCTTATTTACATGTACAACAACCTTGGTTAGGCTCACTAACCATAAACTTGGTTAGAAGCATAAGAACACAAGATTGTTTGAAGAAAACATAAGTTTTTGAAAGAGTTTAGTGTGAAACAGAAACTTCAGCCCACTTTGGAGTCTTTTTGGTGAACTCCCAGGTTTAGATTTGCCATGGCAAGTCAGTGGGATCATACCTAAGACTTATACAAGCAAGTAGGAAGAAGAATCAAACAAAAAGAGTAAGAAATGAACAAGTTATGCCCACTTTGGTGAATGTTGATGAATCTGCCTTTGCTACTGATTTCAGCTGATTATGAGTTGTTTAGAGGAAGGATTAGAGTGTTTGTAAAGTGTGAAATGAGTGGGAATGAGGTGGGTTATATAGTTGAAGGTAAGGGTAAGTGTAAGAAACACACCAAACTGATTTCAGCTCATGGAACGCGAGAAGCTAATTTCCTGAGTTTGTTGATTTTTGGCACTTTTAGTCCCTGTAGTTTGGTTTTGCACCCATTTTAATCTAAAATTTGGTATTTTAAGGTGTTTTGGCATGTTTTAAGTATGTAACACGTATGTAGGTATAATTTAAGTATCGAGAGTATATATATGAGGATTTGCATGTATAACAATTATCGGTTTGTGTTTAAGCATGTATTTAACGACCGAAACGCATGTAAGATAAATATGTATAAAGTACGAATTTCGTTACGATCAAAGTTTTTGATTATAAAGTTGGAATTGAATATGA
The DNA here is from genome assembly GCA_947069175.1 of Scalesia atractyloides. NCBI lineage: Eukaryota > Viridiplantae > Streptophyta > Magnoliopsida > Asterales > Asteraceae > Scalesia > Scalesia atractyloides. The sequence goes on along the minus strand of CAMTDV010000019.1, from coordinate 79,671,187 downwards.
GTAGAACGTGAATAGAAATAAAATATGAATTTCATTATGATCCAAGTTTGGATTTTTACCATGATTACAATGAAAGAACGAATACAAGATTAAAAAGTTTCCAAAAATAGAATTACTAAACGAGCTTTCTAAATATGGAAAGTATGTCAAAAGCAGGGCGTTAAAAGAACCATATTAAGTTAAGTTTCATAATTCTACCTAAGATATCTTGGAACAATTGGAGAATGTGTCGAAGTTTAAGTGGACTAACATATCGACAATCTAGGTAAACGAGTTTAAAACTTAAAGTCATTAAAAGGTCAAAGGTACTGGTGAAATGTCTCATTAACTGATATGATCCTTAGACACGAATTCACAAAAATATGTCTGTAAATATGTTTGTACATAGTTTACTTTATTTACATGCTTTACAGATTAATACCAAAAAGATTTTCAGTGTATTTTAGCATAAACTTTCTAAAATTCAAAAAGATTTTGTTTCTTCATTAGTTTCAACGAGCCAATGATGGAGAACGGTTCTTCGAAGTCTGGTAAGGTGCTATAATTGTGAAAATCTTGATGACATCTGTGAAAAAATCAAAATGATCGAAAGTGTTAAAAGGTTCATTAAATTGAAACTTTAAATTGAAGAAAAACATTAGTTTATTCACAACGGTTTTCAAACCGAGGTCATTAATTTGGACTTGATAAACGAAATTGGTTAACCAAGGTCATTAACTTGGACTTGGTCAATCAAGTGGATTTCATAATAGATAAACATGTGAATGGTCAATGTCTTAAATGTAAAAATATTCAAGGTCATTAAGTTGAACTTGAATAACTAAAGTTTTGAAAAGATTAAAGTGGAGATTAAAATTTGAAATATTGATGTTACAAAATTTCACAGTTTGAATCTGAAGTGTTTTATTTGAATGTCTTAGAACTTTGAAACAGAAGTAAAGTTTTAGAGGGAGCTGGGTTAAAAATCTCAAGAAGTTCAAAGTAAGGGGGAGTTTGAAGATTAAAGCTAAAAGCTAGGGGGAGCATGGAGTTTAAAGTTTTATCAAGACAAGCTCAAGAAACATAGAAGAATTGAAGATCAAAGACGTTAAAGTTATTCAAGACTAAAGATCAAGAGAATGATAAAGACTCAGGAGTATATTTGAAGTCAAAATGATTGCGTCAACATCCAAGGGGAGTCTGTTGGTGCATATGTCTGTTTCCTATGTCATTGTATATCGAGTCTGAGTGATTAGAGCTTAATCTGTTAGAAACGAGGCGTATTTATGTATGTAAAGGATCAAGTTCGTCCAGAATCAAGATGTGAGAACAAGTTCGGCCGAACTTGTTCAAGACAAGTTCGCCTGAACTTGTAGTCCTCCCAAGCGAACTTGAATCTCTATAAATAGGTGTGGATTTCATTTGTAACAATCAGAGATTTTGGGACACAGTATGGCAAAGCTCTGTCGGATCCGGGACTTGAATGTATTGAACAATATTGATCAATAAACAAACAGTTAAATGAGTAATTCTTGTTATTTGGTTAACACGTCATTAGTTTCCGCCTAATTGAACGTTAGATACAAATCTAGGTTCCTATGCTAAAGGGGACGGTCCTAACACTAACCAGGTCCGGTCCTTTTGACCCGACATGTTTTGACCTCACTTATTCTAACATAACTCATTTTGTGCCCCCTTGACGAAAAATCCTGAATCTGCCACTGCATGTATTCTCCATCCATCAACCACTGTGAACATGTTAACCAACCATTTTTTTCTTGTCTTATTACTCTTCACGTGCAACGTTGTCTTGTATGCGTAGAACAATTAATTTCATGTCTTGTAGGAATGTAAAAGGCACATGATGCAAATCATCTTCGGATGATATACATTTGACGTAAATTTTCTTTTCCGGAAATGCGTAAGGTCAAAATAATACGTTTTCGTGCTTCTTTTTTATGTGTGTTCTTAGTTGGTCCAAGTTTTGACGTAAATGTTTTTGGAACACCATGGCAATGCACGAGACAATTTACTAGTTAATTTGACAAGAGCTAATTATGTTTTTCGTCCATGTGGTTTTTCATAATCACTATTTCAGTCCATTTAGTTTAAGAATTGCCAAAGCAGTCGCTTTGGTTTTACTTTGGTAACTATTACAGTCCACCCATACTAACGTCATCCAGTTATTTTGTTAGTTTATTTGAAATGACCATAATGCCCCTGTTATTAAAATTAAAATTAATAAAGAGTTAGTTACGTTTTTTCATCCCTGTGGTTTGTTAAAAGTAACCATTACAGTCCATTAGTTCTAAAAATTGCCAAAAAGTACATGTATCCTTCACTTCACTTTTCACCCTCTCCGTTTCTTAAAATCCGACCACCTATTTTCCCATCACAATCGACGTCAGTATGAAAAACTTAAGGCCTACCAGCAAAATTGAGGGGTGGTGGGCATAATGGGTGGTGGAAATGGTCATCGTCCACGTATGTGTGTTTGGTGGTGGGAGATGTTGTGAATAGGGTGTGGAGCCGGAGCAGGTGATCTTCTGGTTGGATTTGAGGAAATAGGGAGAGCGAAGAGTAGAGTAAAGGATATAAGATAGATGAAATTGTTAACCCCATTTTTGGTGAGTTAAAGGTGAAAGTTGTGAAAGTATTGGTAGTGTTTTGACAATTGTTAGAACTCATGGACGGTATGGTTATTTTAACAACCCATGGGGACGACAACGTAACTAACTCTTTATTTACTTTAATTTTAATAACAGTGGCATTATTGTCATTTCCAATAAAGTAATAGAATAACCAGACTGCGTTAGTAAGAGTCGACTCTAATAGTTATAAAAGTGAAGCTGTTTGATAATTTTTAAACTAATAGACTGAAAATATTGATAAACATATGGATGAAAAACGTAATTAACTCATTTGACAATTTCTAAATAGTTTGTATTAAATGAAAAAAAGTAATTATCTTTAAGAACTACTTTTTCCTCATAATTCATATATACGTATCAATTTATAAAGTCTAAAGAAACAGTATTGTTTGGTTCTTTTAGGTTTTTACCACAAGGTTTTTCCCTCTTATATTCTGCCCTACTTCTCATTTAGTTAGTAATAGAAAGAAAGTCGACAGGATCTGAGATTCAACCGATGGCGGTATACCCGACGCGCCGTCTGGTTCGGTCAGCGGTGTTCCTCTGTTCGTTCTCTCTCTTTATCTTCAAATTTCTCTGTTGTCTTTAGCTTTTGTCTTTGAACGTTTAGAGTTTTCAGATTAGTGACGTGAGATAGGGTGGAGCCCTATCGTTGCCGGCGGCAACCATTTCAGCCGGCGTCTATCTCTTGCGGTGGCTATACTACTGCCTGAGGCGGTGGCTTTGAGATATAGGGGGTTTTATGTTTGTTCACCGATGAAGATACGCCCCTTAATTTCTGTAGTTGACCTTCGAATATGAATTTTGGATACTTAAATTCAAAATTGATATGGGTTTTGTTGGTAATTTAATAAGTCGCTATAATTACTGTACTTTTGTTAACTTGATTGTGATATATGTTGTTCTTTATGATTGTTTCAGACATAGCTATTGAGAGATAGCGATTGTGATTGTATGACAGCATACATCAAACAAATGTAATGTTTTTTTTTACTCCCAAGCTTGCAAAGGCAAGCGCAATGCTCTAATTTACATTTATTTTCAAAATTGTATTTTCATAGAATTTAGTTTACATTGACAGACCCTAATTTCAAGTCATTAAAATTCATAGGGTATTCGGATTAGCTTATTTTGGAAGAACTTATAACTTATTGGCTTATAAAAGTGGAAGAACTTATAACATATTGGCTTATAAAAGTTGATAAGTTGTTTTTATATTGTTTGAGTTAGCTAATTTAAGTTGTTTACTAAATCTTCAACTGATTCAACTTCCAATTCTTTCACGTATAAATATTTTCATTTAGTAATACTCTCAACGAACGTCGCAACGTGTCGTGGAACCAAAATAAAGAAATTTCCGCGCGCGTAGCATGCAGTCATGATACTAGTTTGTATTAAACTAGGTTGTTCCCACCTGTGCGTTACGACGGGAAACCAACCTTTTTTGGAAAACAAAAATAATCATAGTAATTAAAGTCTAGTTATTGATAACGAATTATATCCCGGCTACAAATTTCCAGTACAATAACATAAATTAATAGTATTTGAAACTATATATAAAAACATGAAACATGTAAAAAAAATCATGACGTCACAACGAAAATTCGTTTAAAATTTAAAGAGGTAACTTTTTTTAAAATTATAGGTTTGTAGTGTAACGCAAGTTTAAAAGAGTAAAAATAACTTTATTAAAATTCATTGGATTGGACGTGTGACAAATTTATTAAAACTCATGGGGTAAGATGTAAATTAGTTTAAAAAAAACTTAACAAAATTTGAAGGGTCAAAGTGTAAGAACCAAAACTTTTGTGATCAAAACATTAAAAAAAGTGTCTTGTAAGATAGTTACAAATGCCACAAAAAATTGATAAATTTCATAAACCAATAAAAAAGAAAAGTTAAATATATGAGTGTAGATGACATGATTGTAATTAAAAGAAAATTGGGAACAAAACAAATTTCTTAGTTTAATGGTAAAAACAAAAAATTACAAAAACTAGTTTTCTTTAAATACTACCTTTATCTCGAATTTTAACCTATATCTATACTATAAAAAACCAATGGAAGACACATGTAGCTAATCTAATAATGTTTAATGTATAGTATAATATATTATAGTAAAACTAGTTTTCTTTAAATACTACCTTTATCTCGAACTTTAATCTATATCTATACTATAAAAAAAACCAATGGAAGACACATGTAGCTAATCTAATGATGTTTAATAATAGTATAATATAATGGTAAAACTAGTTTTCTTTAAATACCTCCTTTACCTCGAACTTTAATCTATATATTATATATTATATATATATAATATATATATATATATATATATATTAAATCACATCATAAACTGCAATATAGTTTCTTATCTTTACTTTTTGACCACAAGTGTTTATTAATTTTGGTTTTCACTTTCTACCATCTTTTTACCTTTTTTCTTTTGACCACAAGTAACTTTTTATCATTTGATCATAAATATTCTTTAGTCTTGATTTTTACTTTTGCCCTTCCCATACTTTAAAAATTCTTAAAATATATTAATAAGTTACGTTTACCTAATTAATAATATAGCAACTCATATTATAAAAATAAATTACAAAAATAACATCAGCCGTAACATCTATAGTGTCTTTTTTAAGTTTGAATTTACCCTTACATTATAAATAATATACGTCTTTAACCTATTAGTTTTATTTTCTTTTATAACTTTTGTTCGTAAGTTTTTTTTAGAAGAGCAAATTAAGTGATATTCTTTTTTTGAAAACGGCGTAAGATCATGTCATCACCACCATTTTTTTCGTTTATTTAGGTCGCTACATCACGTCATCAATTTTCTTTTATCTGTTACATTTTATTTTATAGTTGTTTTACATGTTTATATTCTGCGGTTTCATAGTGGTATTTAATGTTTGATTCGTACGAAGATTCCTCGCCGCAACGCGCGATGGGGAAAATCCTAGTATGCTATAAAAAAAACCAATGGGAGACACATGTCATTCATTGGAGCCATCTATTTATTAGTTTCCCGTCTTTCTCTCCTACTTAATTATAGATAATTAATCTTAATTAAAAGATAATTATAAAATTTAATTTAATATAAATTTAAACAATTCATATAGAAGATAATGTAATATTTTGAAATATTCATCAAATTTCAAAATTATTTATCCTTAAATAAAAAAAAGACATACGCTAAATATAAATTAATATAATGTAAGATATTTATTTATTTTATTAAACTCCTATTTCAAAAATGTTAAAACTGTTAAACAAAAATATTAATACCTATTTCAAAAAGGTTAATATCGGGTAAACAAAAATATTAATAAATTTTTATTGGTTCTATACTTTTGTTTTCGTGTTTACATGACATTTATAAGAACCAACACCACAATCACCCTATCCATAGTGTATCGACGTTAGTTTTTTTTAATGATATAACTATTTAGGCCATGTGTAGTCATAAAGCCCCTTGTAGGCGATATGCGACACGTGTCGTTCCATGTCACACAGGGGCTTTATGGGGCGTTATATCACTAGAGTTAATAGTCATAAAACTCTTACCTCATCATTACTCGATTAATTAATAACGCCTTCAATTATACTTACATATATATATGTATATATGTGTGTGTGAGTGGAGGGAAAGGTTTACAAATCCGTCACGCCGTGATGCATAGCGTTGGCAAGATTTCAACCCCCCATAACGCCCCATGTAATGGTGTTCAGGGGCACTTTGAGGCTTTATAGTGAGAGATGGCGCTATATAGCGCTCCATTACACATTGCCTTATTAGATTCCTTCAACCCGTGTAATAAACAGGGTTTTTTTTAAGATATAACTTTTTAATATTTACTATACAAAATTGCATTTATGCAACCCGTGTAATAAACGGTGTTTTTAAAGATATATATTTTTTATTATGTGGTATATAAATTAGAGTTATCTAATCCATATAATACACAGAGTTTATAAAGATATAACAAGATATAACTTTTATTGTTTGTTATTGAGTTTATAAAGATTTAACAAAATATAACTTTTTGTTGTTCGTTATTCAATCCGTACAAAACACAGGGTTTATAAAGATATACAAGATATAATTTTTTATTATTTGATATATAAAATTACATTTACTCAATACATACAATGGTTCTTAAACATATAACTTCTTTCTATGATTTAATATATAAAATTACATTTACTCAACCCGTACAATACACATGGTTCTTAAATATATAGTTTTTTATTTAATATAGAATAACACATTTATTCAACGAATGTAATAGACGAGATTTTTAAAGATATATTGTTTTATTTTTAGAATATAAAATTACATTTATTCAACTTGTGTAATAACAAGGTTTTTAAAGGTATATTGTTTTATTATTTAGAATATAAATTACATTTATTCAACTTGTGTAATAAACAAAGTTTTTAAAGGTATATTATCTTATTATTTGATATAAAAATTACGTTTATTCAACACGTGTAATAGAGCTCTAACCTAGTGATAACATAATTCAAAATCAGCTTTATTCTCGAATTTAACCACTTTGTATCATTTTAATTTTTTTTACATAATCTTGCAATTAATGTTAGTCGCATTCACTGAACTTGCACAAGTCTTTTAATTTAATTTCAACCATACTACTATTTTTTTTTTGAACTATACAAGGTCACTGAAACCAAAATATTATATATATTTATATAGATATGAAAAGTGTGAACTTCAATCACAAAAAATATAGAAACCAAGGAACCATATAAAAGACCAATAAAAAATTATTTTTTATCCAAAAAACTAATTTTATCTACATTTTTTTTAAGAATTTTTCATATAAACACATATAGAAGTTGTTTTAAATAAAAAAAGTTAAGAAATATATTTGAAGATAGTTCAAAAATAATAAAAAGAATTACAAAAATTATTTGTTCTATTCGAATCGCTTCCACAATTATTTATATAAAAAAATATGAAGAAATTCTGCAAAACAAAATTACTTTTTTATTTCAAAATTCCACCAATCCTATTGTAAGCTCAGTTTTACTCTAAAATATCTGTATAGGTGACAACAACCCCCCCCCCCACCCCCCCCCCCCTCTCTCCTACCCGAATTAACAATTCGAAACTCCCTACTCGAAAACACCCATCCCTCCCTTATAATAATGGTCATATAAGGGCATGTAACGGGTTCGGTCCCAAATTAACGGAAATGAAACCAAAGTTCACGCAATCATAACATGTTTGGTCCTTAGAAGTTATAACCGTCTGTTTTTTATAATCATTTGTTACGTGCCATTTCTAGAACCGCTCCTCATGTTGCCATTCACCCATATAACTAGTTTAATACCCGTACGGTGGACGGTTTCGCTAACTTTTCCTTTTTCTTCTATTCAAACTACAAAAACTCATTCTCAACACATTATGCAAACAATAAAAAATGACGTATCAACTTTTGGAATCTTCAGATTCTTATTGAAAGTTTCTAGCGAATCAGCAGTATCATCAAATTCACCTTTGGGTTGCGCATACTCATCATCATACGGTGTGGTAACCTCATTCCCATCAACGTTGATAGTCATATCATGTAACTCAATTTCTTCTTTAGAGCTACTGATTTCTACAACGTCATCCCATTTCCAATTTAGCAAGGCTCTACTTTGTTTTCGCTGCTTCTCAAACTCTCGATCCTGAATAATTAAAATAGGTTGAATGTAGGTGTGCTAATACTCTAACAGGAGTAATTAAACTAAAAATAATTAAAACTTCATTATGTATTACCTCAACACTGAACTCACGAGCTACATGTGATCTGTAAGGACTAAATGGGCCGAATGAAATAATCTCTACACTGTCACTACATGTCTGAAATTAAGTAGAAACGAAAAATAAATTAATATGGTGACAATAAATAAAAGCTGATAAGATGACTAAAGTAATCTTTGCTTGTTCATTTGCCTGGTTAATCAACATCTGCACATGGACAGAGTGATCACTTTTTTTATTTGTGTTTTCGTCCATAATTTCAATAGCAGGTATTATTATTATTTTTGGTTATGAAAGGGTCCTTATTATATAGGCTGAAAGACAAACTGCTTGTGGTAAAATTGCAATTTAAAATGGCATGGGTTGTAAACTGCCCTGGATTAGTGGGGTCATGGGGTTAGTGGAGCGATGGGTTGGTTAATCAGTTATATTTAAGAAAACAACATTTGGAAATAATTAAACGGTTGCTTAGTAAAACTGCAATTTAAACATGGCATGAGTTGTAAACTACCATGGAGTTAGCGGAGTCATGGGGTTAGTGGAGTGATGGGTTGGTTAATCAGTTATATTTAAGAAAACAACATTTGGAAAGAATTAAACGGTTGCTTGTAGTAAAACTGCAATTTAAACATGGCATGAGTTGTAAATTACCATGGAGTTAGTGGAGTCATGGGGTTAGTGGAGTGATGTGTTGGTTAATCAGTTATATTTAAGAAAACAACATTTGGAAAGAATTAAACGGTTTCTTATAGTAAAACTGCAATTTAAACATGGCATGGGCTGTAAACTACCATGGAGTTAGTGGAGTCATGGGGTTAGTGGCGTGCTGGGTTGGTTAATTAGTTATATTTAAGATAACAACATTTGGAAGAATTGAACAATTATGTACAAATCCCATAGCATTCGTTATTAGGCATTCTAAGTAATTCCATAACATTTGGAAAGAATTAAATGAGTCTAAAAACTTAATACTCAGTTTCATATTAATGGTTTACGCCACATTACTCACTAAAATATTAAATGAACCAAAACAACTTTTACCAATTCACATTACAAAAGACGATCTTTTAAACAGAAATTTAGACCATATACATTTTAAAAATGTTTTCTTTAGGACTCATCATTTAAATGAGTCTAAAAACCATCCAAACTCAGGTACAACCAGTTAACAACATCCCATGTCCATTAGGAAGCCATTAAAATGACTCTAAAAAGTAAATAGTTAGTGAGTAATGGAGAATGGAACCATAAATATAGAAGTTATTTAAATATTTCAATAACCAACTTCTTTTTTTAAAGTAATTCATGTTTTGTAACTTCTTCAGTTGCATTGCAGAAATTGAGCTAAAGGGCCTTCAACCGTTGGGCCTGGTCCTTTGAAACGGCTGGTTGGTTTCGCAACGAGGAGCTTTAAAATAGACAACTGCCTTGTTTAACAATAACGTAAGTCTACCAAATCCACATATTTTGTCAATGCAAATGTAATTGTTTTAAACATCAAAATGAAGCCATTTTAGTCAATACAACGAAACATACATCCATATGGTCCAGCTAGCAAGAAGTTATATTGGCCAAAAAAACAGAAAGATAGAACACAATAGTTAAAACCCATAATTTGTAACACCACTACAGGACCCCACTTAAAACCTTTCTGTTTCTACCCAACCATATCCTCCAGATTGTCATTTAGAAGACTGTATACATGGCTTCCTTTTTTATTCTTCAAACCTTCCGCCGACTTGCATAAATCCAACATTTGATTCAACGACACAAGCATGCTTAGCTCTTTTTATCACAGGCGTAACATCCTCTTCCAGATCTTCGGTTTCACTATCAATGTGTATTACCTCATCGCACTTTCCCAATTCTTTAATGCATTGTCCTTTTGTTGATTCTTTTAAAGTTGCAAACCTGAAAAACATTTAAGCCATGAGAACAATAGTACAATAATAGGTGTAAAAAATTAAATGTTAGAAACATCTGTTTACTTTTGCCGATTCATTTAAAGGTTTACACATGATTGTTTGTTGGGTATCCACAATACTTGATGGAACACTTATGTCAATGTGAGAATCATCTAATGCCTCAAACTCCACGTCATCAATTTCCTGTTTTTTACAAAATATTATTTGAGAACAGGACTAATATTAACAATACATCATAGGCTTAAAAATGTAATCTAAAATTGACTATAAAAATTGTACTTACCTCAGCCGATTCATATGTAGGTTTACACATTATCGGGCAAATGATGGAAGGAGGAAGAGGTGAGCAAAGATGGAAGGACCCTATGGATGCAACCTGAAAGGAAAAAAAACAAATAAGAAAAGTGGACTTGACAAACAACCGCAATTCATGGGTAAGCATGAAGCTTTACTTTAACATCCTTATCCTTCGTTGCATCTTGAATGTGTTGCTCCATCGTTTACTGACTATAATCTCCCCAATTAGGTTTAAATGATAATTGAGAGAAGGTAGAGTAATAAGTTGCAGGCTGTAGTTTTTTATGGTCAGGTTTGAATATATATAAACACAGATATAACTGCTTATTTACTAAAAATTAGGAAGGTAGAGAACATGGGCCATTTATTTAGGGTAAATAAAAACCGAATAAAACCACAGTGTATCGACAACATGACCCAGCTTTGTAGGAGCAGTTGTTGAGATTATGGGCAGGAAAAGGTGGAACTAACCACCTAAATAAAAACGGAAAAAAAACTAAATAAAAACCAACAACATTACCCATATTTATAGGAGCAGTTGTTGAGATCATGGGCAGGAAAAGGTGGAAATAACCACCCACTAAAAATTGATAAAAACAGTTGTAAACCGCCATCATAGCAGTTATTTTTGGGAGTTTAAGCGGATGAGATTTCGTTTCAGCTTGATCGGACGGTAAATAATGATTTGAAAAGTAGTTAGACTTAATGGGCTTAATATATATAATTATTTATATATATATATATATATAATATATATAATTACCATTTATGATTAGCTATCTAATTAGAGGATTATAATTATAATCAATTTCTCAGAGTTATGCCTAGAAAGGGTTATTTGCTTTCAATGTTTTATATATGTTAAATATGTTAAGTTAGTGTCCTAAAATCTTCAAATTCTCTTTGGTCTCCTTCTCAATTTTCTGTCCCGCACTAGTACATAACATTTTTACAAATAACTCTTATATCCATGTATTCTAGATGCCTCAGTAAAATTGACAGTTTGAATGGTATTGGTGTGGACAAGAGTAAGAGTCAAGTCCCCACTGTTTTAAGGGTCATCCTAGGTGTTTGGTTTAGTTGGACGTCCTCCATTCACACCACATTGAGCACAACTGCAGCCACCATTTACAACCTCTTTTTTGGCTCCCATTTCCATTTCTCTCTTTGGCAAGTCATTGTGAAATTTGATTTAAAGGGTTATATGTAACGATTGTAGCAATGCAAGATTTGTACCATGTTCTAATTGAATGGAAGCCAGAAGGTTTTTGATAAAGGTGAATGAATATCGTTTAGGTGTTTTGATTGCATTGAGAATGGTGTTGGAATCTAAAAGATTGTTGTATACTGACGTAACCTAAAGTGTTGCTGGGACATGTCGTTCGCCTATAAATACTTGTTCATTGTGCTATTTAATTTGGACGTTAAGCTTTTGGATAATTCTCTCTAAACACGCATGTGTGTTTCCGGACTGATTTAGCAAAGTCTTAGCTTTTATTTTAAACATTTCTAGACTATTCAAAGCTTCTTATGATGTTCATCTCGTGTTCTTATTTCGGTTTCTTAGTTTTCTAGCTATTTTCAAGTTCAAACATCGAATCCATTGATGTTTTTTATAAGAATTTTGTTGAGAAACATCAATTGCATGCATTAGAGATCTAGGTCTTGAACTTGCAATTTGGTATTAGAGCCTTAAAGCTCTTAATAGTCTGAATTTTTGAGATTTTTTATAAGTTTCAATTTTTTTTACAAAATTTCAAATTCAGATCTATTCGTAAAGGATTGATTGGTGTTTTTGATGAAAACTATTAGAAAAATGTTTTCAAAGCTTTTTATTGATTTATTTGGTCAATTGATTGTGTTTGTGGATTGATTTTTGTGATTTATGAAAAACCGTCGTTACGACCCACCTAACCTCCGTCTGTACTCCTAGTCACCGGGTTTTGACCCGGTTTGATCATAATTGATCAGGTTTGACTTTTTGCTTTTATCGGGCTTGACTGAGACCGTGATGGAGTTATCGATTCATATGTTCGGGTATTCGGGATAGAAGATACAGGTCAAGGAGTTGATTAGGGATCTCGGTCCACGAACAAACATCAACTAGCATATCAACTAGCATGATGGTTTGTTGATTCAGAGTGTGAAGCTTCGGTGTTTCGTCAAAGATTAGTTTTTCAAAAACCCCTCTGGTTGTGGAATTGTTTTAATGGATTGCAATTGGATCACTCGAATGGGTTTGTCGATTTTGTTATACATGCTTCCGCTTTAAAATTAATATGTGATACGAATTAAGAAAAATTAAAAGCAGATTTTATTGGAAATTGAAATTGTACACCGACAAATTTCAACATATATAACTGATAATTGTTGTACTCTTTTTTTTTTTTTAAGAGTTGCAACATTTCAACCTAATGGTTTCTTACCTATAAAAGAGTGGCCTTATTTGGTCTGATTACACCATAAAAATGAATATTTTATTATCTTTAATTTGTTTAGTATTGTTAGAGTTTTTTAATTATAAAAACATTTTTTAACATAGTTTATGAGTACATACCATTTTGTAATTAGGTAACATGTCTTGTTTTCAAAATAATTATAATAAACATTATTTATTACGTTTTTACGTAGTTACATAATTATTACATATGAATTATTATATTATAAACTTAATTTAAAATACATGTGTCACATACTAATGATTACATATAAGATATTATACTTTTCACGCTTTTTACCCTTTCTAAAGAGGCTTCCCCTCCATATGTTGTTAGGTTGTGTGTAGTGGGGCGTTTTGTGGTGGGGGGAGGGGGTCGAAGGCGCCCCATAGCGTCCCCAACACCACTATGGGGGGGCGTTACGGGGGGTGAAATCTTCTAGGCGTTATGACTATAGCGGCGTTTTGGATTTATAGTGTTTTCCCTCCACACACACACACGTATATCATACATATATATATGTATAATTTAAGGGTTTATTAATTAATTGGGTAATAATGAGGTAGGGGCGCTATGACTACGGACTCTATTGATATAACGCCCCATAAAGCCCTATGCGATGTGACAGACACGTGTCGCATAACACCCACAAAGGGGCTTTATGACTACGGATGGCCGTATAGCCGCAATTTTGAATTTTGGCTGTGTTTTTTTAATATGACACTAAGTCCGGTTATTAGATTTTTACAAGTCAAGTATAGTCTTTGTTTCCTAGGTATAAAGTAAATATTATATAAATATATTTTTTTACATTTGGATCATTGAATAGTGTCTAGTATCTTAAACTAAAGGTTCAGGAATGAAAAATATTCATCATCTGCAAATTGAAAAATACTTGATTTAAATTTCAGAATTATAAATGATAAAATAAACTGATTGATCAAATAGCAATAACATTAGATATCCCAAGAGACCCACAAATTGAACAGAATGACAAACAAAGTTTAAAACACCTATCAAACCAACACCAATAAAGAAAAAAAAACAGCAATAACAGTTCCAACCTTGGATGACCAACAAACCAGTTTCTATCATGAAAACCCTCAGACAAGAGGAGATGTCAACCGGTTTTCGGAATGTATGCATCAGACCACGAAGCAATGGGGTCATCAGGAAACAAGTTCATCATGTTAAGTGTTGTGTACTCAAATTTACACAACGAAGATATAATCGATTAGGAAGTAAGTATTTGTGATTCAATTGATTCAATAGAACAATTACACTGAGAAATCAAACGATTAACATAGAAGAGGGGATGGGAAGCTCAGAGTCTACAGAGTCGGGATGGGAAGAAGAAGAAGAGACACATTCATTCATCATATTCGTCCTCCTCCTAATCTCTAGTTCTCGCCTCCTTTATACCGTGCATGTTACTTTCAGCAAGCCCCAATTCCATTTAGTCTCTATTGGGCCTTGAAGTGGGTTAGTTGGTTGGGTCATTCCGGTGGTAAATATGATAGTTGGGCTTGGACCCACAACGTTCATAACATACTCCCCCGTTTCAAATTCACCTTGTCCTCAAGGTGAAAGTTAGGATGTGGTTTGGTTGAGCGAGACTTGTCTTCTTGAGTAGCTCGTTCCAACCGGTGAGGTATGAAATAACAATACCAAATTATGAGATAATCCTCGAACCCCTCTCCAGTTACCAATCCCATGAGCATGACACCAAAACCATAAGTATCACCTTGAGAAAAACTAATATCATTTGGTTGACCAGAATTGCAAGTTAAAAGGCTAGGCAATCTGAAGTCAACCAATATGACCTTGTAATAATCTTCTAGAAATATGGAAGTAGAATGAACATGCATAGCTAATGAATGCCCCTTAGCAAATAGATAAGCAACATGCATAAACTTCCAAAACTTGAGTCTAATACCTCCTACCAGCCCCACGGAAAGAAGGTGCACATCAAGGAATAGCTCAAAAGTTTCAAAAACACTTACCAAAACACCATTGGTAAGTGAGTCAATATTCAATGGCATAGCATGCGTTCTCTGGCTGCACTTCCAACTCCAATGGGTTGACCCGTTTAGACATTTCCCATGAATTGTAAGTCCCTTTGTTGTGCTCATTAACTTCTAAACCAATACACCAGTGTACAAGTGGCAGAAAACTCCTTTTATCACATTGAATTCGGTAGAAATCACTTCCACTAGTCCACCTAACAGCTTTTGTTTTAGGCACCTTAAGGATCTCTGCTGTAACCCAAACGCTCACTAAGCCCTCACTAGCTGCATTCATAGAGTGCCATAATGGTGATCTCGAGTTCACCTCATCAGATAGAATGCTACCTGACACCTCCAAGTTATCACAGTTTGTTTTAACCCATGCAAGCAGCGGCTTCAAGTGACTTAAGGTGCGTGGGAAAATCAGGTTGGGTGGAGGGAAACTGCTAATTTCATCATATATTAGTGCATTGTTGATCACAACTGGGAACTGTGGAAGAACAAACATCCATAGCAACGAGATTATGAGTTCCTTATCTCCATCAACAATATCTTCTGTTATCATTTCAGTTCCATCTTCACCAATTAATGGTGACCATAACCAAACCCAGTTGTCGGATACAAGTTCATTATCAGCTATTTGGTAACCAAAATTGGAGTATATTTCCATGCGAACTTCAATAATTGCACCCACAAATTTTGTCATCACTATAGCAATTAATCTGTAACAAGTGCTGATCAAATTAACATGAAAACCATCTTCTATTTACTGGTAGTATCGTGTTCTTGACTTTAATTTAAATGCAGCATTTTGAGGATGTTTAGGATAGACTACGCGTAAACTAATTTTATGCCACAATAGTTTGGATTTCCATCTATGCCACATGTGTACCTTTGCTTTCTTCTTGAAATCATCTTTGCAAAGAACGTGAAGAAACACGAAGATTATATCATTTTCTGCGATGGAGCACAAGAATGGATAACATTGCATGTCAAAGACCTTTTCATTCACATCATTAAGCTCCTCTACGCCATTTTAATATATTCAAGAAACATATTTTCTTGTGTGTAACCTCTGATTCTAAAGATAGCCGATCTAGCAGATGTGCGACATAAGTAGCTTTGGTCAACTGAATGACATTTTGAGCAGAGAGTGAAAATTGATCCAGAAGAGCATTTACTCGTGTGGCAACTTGAGTATCATCTCTCTTGGTTAAAGACAAAGTAAGTGTGTTATGAGGGTGAGGTGGAATCGGATCAGTTACATAAACAAACTTAGGATCATGTGGTACACAATGCAACATGGCCTGAGCAAAATCAGTAGGCATAACGTCCAAAAGCGAATTATGGTACACAAGCAAAGACGAGTCAACAAGGTCAAGCACCTTACGAAAGTGATGAAAATAAGGCTTGGAAATAAGAGTTAGACCAGTAACACAATCCAATCTCATACTTAGCACTTGCATATCAAAATTTGATCTAGAGGCATCGATTACATTATCAGAACAACTGACCACGCTTTAAACAAACATCTGGAACAATAGTATTTGTAGAGGATACCTGGATAGGAACTGTGGAAAAGAGAAGAATAGAAACCGAAACCAAATTCAATCCCATAGAATGAGGATTAACAACAACGGAACCAATTGAAATTGTGGAAGTTGTAGTCATTGTTAGAATTTCCAGAGATGCAGTCATAACAAATGAACTATTTTGCCAACCCGGTTTCTATTCAAAATTTGTAATAACTGTTATATTTGAATCGAACAACACATATGGTTGCCAAAATTCCCAAATTGGATCAAGTTGAGAAAATGCATATAAAAAATCACCCTCGGACATTTGATCGAACAGTTTATGTGCATCATGTAAGTCATTCAAGGATAGTCCCCACTGAAACTCTATTCTCAGTCTGGAATTAAAACCACGAACCAGAGCTTCGTATGTCGCTAGAAAATCCGATATCGCATCCAATTTTAACACCTGATTAGAAGGAAAAACTGGAATATGATATGTTTCAATGTGTGGAGCAAAAATCGTGTTTGTTGTCTGAGCATCAAACAGAGCATGTATAGTACCCAAATTAACATCTAGGGTTGGAGCATGAGTATTAGCTGAATGGATAATGGAAGACATCGATGGAGTAGTGTTTATCTACGCAAAGCAATCGGTCTGATGGTGAATTTGATCCTCCATTTGAAGAAGAATTGAGTCCTGTTTATCTAAAGTTGCAGACATCCGCTTCAGAGTATCTTGCATCTGGTTAGTATTCTTCAGCATCGTCTGGATGTTAGCGATGATATCAAGGAGTAACGAGATTCGTCGGCCATTGATGCAGATAAAGCAATGAAAGCACCAATGTTGTGTACTCAAATTTACACAACGAACGATTAGGAAGTAAGTATTTGTGATTCACTTGATTCAATAGAACAATTACACTGAGAAATCAAACGATTAACATAGAAGAGGGGATGAGAAGCTCAGAGTCTACAGAGTCGGGATGGGAAGAAGAAGAAGAAGATACACATTCATTCATCATATTCGTCCAAATCCTAATCTCTAGTTCTCGCCTCCTTTATACCGTGCATGTTACTTTCAGCAAGCCCCAATTCCATTTAGTCTCTATTGGGCCTTGAAGTGGGTTAGTTGGTTGGGTCATTCTGGTGGTAAATATGATAGTTAGGCTTGGACCCACAACGTTCACAACATTAAGCCCTGGAACAAGATCCAAACCATGCGCCGCATGATTACTAGTCCAGTCAGGCGGGTACCATCCAGTGTTTTCCATCACTGGTACATAGCAATCGACATTTGTTCCTGCAGCCGCCATATGGCTAGCAGTGTTGCTACAACCCACAACTTCCTTCGGTTGTCTTAGTTGTGACTGTGGCGACTGCGCTGCAGGGGCAACACTTTTGAGAACCTTAATCCTGTCCTCAATTTCTGAGAGTTTATGACCAGCCAATGACCCAAGATTATTCAAATCTTTTGAGTTCAAGCCAGCAAGTGAGACTTTACCACTCAAGCATTCTGACATCAAGTTGGCCATCACAAAATCCCGGTTTGCCACGATTTGCTTCTTGATCTGACCCTTGACCTTGCTGATCCTTTCTTTAATGTAGCTATTCTGATTCGACGTAAACTTGTGTCTTTCCATGGGTGACTTTGTTAGGAACGCGTTCAACACTTTTTGGAAGGCAGTGTTGTCTTCGGGCCACACCTCGAGTCCAGGTTCGCATGAGCTATAAATGATGGCACATGCCTCGATGCCGCATAGGATGGACAGCTCCTTCAGCTTGTTCTTCAGGCATTCCTTTCTCTTCATGAAGGAGTTTTTCCTTGCCTTGTTGTCTTCTATGAAAGCAAGCTTCACTTTGCCCCTAGCCATGGTAAGGATTAATGGATTATGCCAAAATGTAATTGTAGAAGCTTGTGAGTGACTTTCAGTTGGTTCTTATGTTGATACTTATATGAAACAAGTTCATTAAATCATTAATATAATATCTTTTGATTTTAATGATCTTGTATGATAGTAATTAAATTTAAGGATATAATTAAAAGTAGATGATTGACTAAAATTAATTTAAAGATTATATCAAAAAAGAAAGAAAAAAACAAAACAAAAACGCTTACACGCACAAACAAATCATTTAAATTCCTGCCGATGGAAGAGAATAAAGTTGAATAAAATTTCATCCTAATATTGTGCATTGTTAATGAAATATACCTACTTTTGCATTAATGAGTAAACTTTATTTTCAATATACTTAAACACGACATATGTTATGAATAAATAAAATTAGAGGAGTAAGTTGTTGCATGAAGAACTTGTACCCATTCACATGCTTCAAAACGTTAAACCTTACTATTCATTTGAATTTCTTTTAGTATTAATCTAACATATGAACTTTTAGATGTGATGATCCTTGGCTAGAATGTTAAATATCGTTTCATAGATGCCTTTTACATGCCTCGTTGGTTCAAAATATGAGATCCCTACTTTACTACAAATAGTAGTGATGGTAACACTCTAATATAACCGGTTTTATTAGAAAACAGAAAAAACAGGTCATAATAGTGTCATGAATAATTTAAATATGGTAGACCTAGTTTGATATGAGCTAGGCAACCTTGCTCGATTTGTTCATTACACATAATGTCTGATTTAATAAAAAAAACGGATCTTCATTTGTCAAGATGAAAATTAATTTTGATTTTTATCTTTTGTACGTATATTGGTACATTTAATATTTATATATCTTATTTGACTCCGTGTATTTCATATTCGATGTACTTGTTTATTTTATAGCCGTTGATACTAAATGCAAACCCATACATAGAAAATCATTTAATACGTAATCACGTATAATACTAATTAACCATTGTGAACCATTATTCTTTTTTATCTTAAAATTTGAATTAAACTATGTAATCGTAGAAAACTAAATGATTTATTTTTTCACGTCTTTCATATATCCTCCCTCATTTCACTAGTGACATGCATACGTGTATTAAAGTGGACCTTGGTATGCCCCTGATAGGCTAAGTCACACAGACAATCACATCACACATAAAAGGGGAAAGTATGATTTTTAGTAATTCATGTTATTGATAGACCATTCTAACTGATAAATAAGTTTGATGATTCTTAGATACTTAGAAGTTTTCAAATCCTTAGGGTTTTAGTTTACTTGTAAATTGTCGTTCAAAAAGATACGTAGATGAGTAAAATGACAAAATCACCCCTGAGATTTGTTCATATTTGTTTGTTCCGACCGAAATAACTTTTTGTGCATTTTAGTCCTTAAGTTTTGTATTTTATTGTTATTTCCATCCAAATCACTAAATCAATTTATTGTTTATGTTAGGGTGAAGGACATTTTTTCCCTTTTGGATGAAACAAGCAAATATGAAACCTTAGGGACGATTTTTGCATTTTACTCTTACATGTTTGTTTTATATTTTTATTACTTGTTTCTTCTTTCCTATATATATATATAGGATACAGATCGAGGAAGAACTACTTCCAGTTAAGAGAACTTGAGAATTGGTTTAAACCGATTAGATTGTGCCACGCCATTAAAAGAAAAGATCATCTGAAAGGGTATTTTCGACAATTTGCCCATTCCTTTCTCTTTCCACCTCCGACACCTCTTTCTCTCTCTCTCTCTCTAATTCTTGTCACACTCTCTCCCTATCTTAAACCAAATTAGATCAGGATCTAAACACCCAACTCATATTTTTCACCTAAACAAACACGAAAATCATTACAAACCAAAACAACAAACACCTACTTTCTTCTTATCTAATGGTGTAACGCACTACTAGAAAATCTGAAACTTCTTACACCAGTTTTTGTAGGAAATGTGTCATAAAACTGGCATTCCTACGCATTTATGACAAACACCTGATGTAGGAAAATACCTCGTAGGAAACCTGTTTCCAACGCATTTCCTACGCGTTCCTACACATTTCCTACAAAATTATTACGTCACAAATTGCTACGAATCTCCTACAATATATTTAATTATTATCTTTTAGGATTTATTTTTTATCTACACATTTCCGACAAAAAAAAGACAAAAAAAAATAACAAATTTTAATAACACATTATTTGTTACCCACTTCTGACAAATAAATTAAAAGTGTTGTGACAAATTTCCGACACAAAAAATAAAAATCAAAAATAAAAATCACATAATTTTGTAATAGTTTTCCTGAGGAAACTGAGATTTTTTTGTGACATAATTCCGACAAATTATAAGAAGCGTTGTTACGTATTTCCGAGGAAACTGAGAATTTTTTGTGACACAATTCCGACAAATAATAAGAAGCCTTGTTACAAATTTCGGAGGAAACTGAGTATTTTCTGTGACCCAATTCCGACAAATAATAAGAAGCGTTGTTACATATTTTCGAGGAATTTGAGTATTTTTTGTGACCCAGTTACGACAAATATATAAGAAGTGTTGTTACAAATTTCCGAGGAAACTGAGCATTTTTTGTGACGGTTTTTAACGAAACTGAGTATGTTTGTGACCGTTTTCCGACAAAAGCTTTTTTATGTTGTGACATATTACCGACGTATAAGAAATAACTTCATCATTTTGGTTATGACACATTTCCAACCACCTAATTTATTAAAAAAACTGCACAAAAATAATTAAAATTTCTGCATTTTTTCGGCGAAAAATTCCAGAAATAATTTGTAATACCAAAAATCTGTTTTACAAAATTCACCGCAGTTACAAGGACATAAATTCAAAAATCATGCGTCACAACGCAAGTTCCAATATGTTTGGACCGTAAGCTAATACAATTCGGAACAATGCCAAAAAGATATAAAAACAACTATTTAGAGGGACGACGCCAATTCTTCATAAATTCTTGAAGTTGTTTTTGAAGTTCTTCCCTTGCTTTCCTTTCTTCATCAAGACGAGTTGCAAGTAGATTCCTTTCTTCTTCAACCCGAGCTTCAAGATCTATCATTCGGGTTTGCATAACTTGGACCTAAAAAGTTGTTAAAATATATAGTTATAGTTAGTTAATTTATTATATAAAGAAATGTTTTGAGGCAAAAGAAAAGGTATTTATCAGTTTGATTTCCAAAGGTAATAATGCATGCATACATTCTATATACATACATACTACGGTACTCATGGTTTGGTAAAACCGCGAACCAAACCGTTAGAATTTACAAAACAGAACCGTCCATACGGGTCGGCTTAGTGAGATCTTACTATGTGAAAATTAAACTATCAAATGCGTCGGCTTAGTGACAAGAACCAACATTTTTAACATTTAGTAATACCATATGTGTCACACCCCGATTTCCTCGTATAACCCGGTGGGCCCGGTGGGGAGTATCGTGACGTAGTTGATATCATCATAGTCAATTATACACAGTTATAGCATAGCGGAAGGCTTGGAAGGAAATTACTATTACAACCCAAAAGTTTAGAGTACGAATAAAATAATATAAAGACGGTTGCAAAAAAAAAGATCCACAGGCGGATCTATAAATGAATACATAAAACTGAGTTCACAGACTTAAGGCATCTAGGGATTTGCAAAGTCCTCTTATTATGCCAAGTAGCTCCAGCCTATTTCGTGAGGTACCTGTCACTTAGTCTTTGGAAAATACGTCAGTTTTCACTGGTAAATACAAATAACTGACTCATTTTGTTAAACATTTGAAAATGTTAATTTAGATGCACAAGGCACAAAAATCTTTTATAACTTGGGACTATTACATTTATAATCTTGTATACAGTTTTACATGTTTGTCATACTATTAGGGTCGGTTTGAAAACCAAACATGATTAACTAACTCACCACATATAAAACCCACAAAGGAGTTATCCCCAACTTGTGGGTAATTATATTTTAGCATTCGCATCTGTCAGGTGTATGCCTACACCCCGTCCTTAGGTCGTGGCCATCAATAACTTAGATGGGCCGAGGATATCCAGGACATGGTTGTTAACCCCCATAGTTTATGTTATCAAACAAAAAAGATTAAAATGGGTTATACGGATTTATTAATCACAATCCGACTAAATGATCCCATACCCGACCAAGCGGCAACAATTTACCGTATCCCAAGCCCGTATAAGGGAAAATAAGTTAAATGTATTTACCTGAGTTTATATGTAAGCACTACTCAGCCGTATGATACTTAAGACCGTATGAAGGTATCTTCTACTGGGCTACCTAATCTGTATAGAAGGTTTTATCAACCTATTAGGATACTAACGGTCTTTATTTAAGTCAAAGACTTCGACCGGTTAGTTTAAAAGATGGTTTACGGTACAAAGCGTTAGATTAAGTGGTGACCGGAAATGAACGTAATTTAGACCCAACAAGTATGAAGACTTGTATAATATGCGTAAACTAAACACATTCTGGATTTTGAAGCAAAGATGCCAAGTTAAGACCCGTTTCGGTTCGTTCGTGAAAATTAGTCAAATAAGCCGAACCGAAAGCGTATGAGCATATATGGGTAACCAACAAGACCTATACAAGTTTCCTATGTTATTATGCTCAAGATATGTCATATCATCAATGGGATGTCCACAAGTATGCCCCTAAAAGTTTTGAAACCGAATTAGGCACTATAAGGGCATTTAGGTCATTTTGAAGTTTATAAATGGGTTTACATGCAAACCGAAGTTTTGGTCATAAACATTGTGTAAAAATAATTAATTTATGATATTGATTCAGTAGGATATCTGTCACACCCCGACCCGCAGCGGAATAAAAGTCGGGGCATAATTGGGTTATCACCAAAGCTCATGATGTTTACTAAAATGTTTCATATTTATTAAATTCAAATTACAACTTAAATATCCAAAATAAAATTCATACAATTACAAGAAATTGAAACTATTTAATTATTCTAAAGCTTAAACTTGTTTATTCTTCTAGGCCTTCCTATATGTGTTTCTTGTCTCAGCTGGATCACCTGTATCATGTGTAAAACGGGGGATATTTTGGGTCAACAAAAAGTTGGCGAGTGAACCTTGATAAAACATTGTTACTAATTTCTTGTTTTATTTAATAAGGAAATTTGTGCAATAATCACATGTGAACAAACATTTATAAATAAACAAACACAAACCACTTTGGATGAGTATATGATATGAATGATGATGAATGTGAGATCAAGGCTCAATCAAGCAGAGCCGATCTTATGAGGCACCTGATGCTCAACCCGTCTCCCACGAGGAACTGATGGGCCTAATGAAATGCGTGCACTGAAAATGATAAATCCAATCTACATATAATCCACACAACAATTGATACACATTTGATCACGGATATGATGTATGCACAAGTGTTTATATATATAATAAAAGTATTATACGACACAAGATACACCCCAAAACATGATTAAAACGGGGAATTGGTAGAGATTCACTCACATTGGGTGCGTTCTTTGATGTCGTTGGATGCGCACGAATTTAGGATTCAATCGACGAGGGAAAAACTAGCCTAGATAATAACAAAATGATTCGATAAATAAATAAATTTTATTTGAGATTAATATTTTTAATTAGTGCTCTTAATGGAAATTTTTTAGATTTATTTTTGTGAGTTTAAGAAAATTTTCTAACTTTAAAATCTTATTTTTAAGTATTTTTAAATGCTTTTTCAATTAAATAAATAATTAAAAAGAAATAAAAAAAGTTGACCGTTGACCATTGACCGGGTCTTGACCGGTCAGACTGTGTTTTCTATGCGCTGAGTGAGGTTCGAACTCGGGACCTCTCGTATACGTGCACGCAGCTCTACCAACTGAGCTACGTGTCTAACCCGAAATATTCTCTGTTTTAATTATATATATTAATTAATTTTAAACTTATTTGGTTTTTATTAAAAATGGCTTATATGGCCGAACCGGTTGCAAAGACCTGGAGTTGAACTCGGGTTTTTTGGTTCGAGTGCGCACAGCCCAACTAGTTGGGCTGTGTGTCTAATCTGTTTAACTTATGGATTATATTACTCTTATAAACATTCTGTGACTTGATCTGATTAAGTTTTAAAAATGTTGGTTTTATTTCTGAAAGTCGGTAACGTGTGCGATTCGAACCCGGGACGTGTGTATTGTTTGTGCACACAGTCCACCGCTGGACTGTGTGTCTAACCCATTCGAATATCCAGTTTTAATTATATTTATACATATACTCGACTTCATCTTCTTCGTTTACAAGAACACAGAACAGTGAAATCCGACTGTTCTGTTTAAATCGATCATCAAAACTTATAATTGGTTGGAATGAAATAGATAAAGAAGATTACGGAATAAAATGTACCAAAACAGAATGTTTTCCTCAGATTTCCGGCAAGAGTCGTCGGCTCTGATTGGTGACTTCCGGCTGAGTGAATTGTTTAACAGTTTTGATCATTGTGTTGTGCAATTAAGTTACTAAGCAAGAGATATCAAGAGGGTTTAGATGATTATACCGATCGACAGTGAGGCTCCGGTTTTTTAGTGATTTTCCGGTTAGTGCGGGGATTTCCGGCAACGTTGCCTGAGACAGATTCTAGTTGAACGATTGAGGTAATACATGCCGAATAATGGATTATAAGAAAAAGAGTTGAGGATTATACCGATTAGGAGTAAAGTCTCGGTTTTCCGGTGAAATTCCGGCGAATGCGAATATTTCCGGCGACATGTTTTGGAAGGAATAAAGCTTCGGAAACGAACGTGGTTCTGAGCGTAAGGATTTTCAGAGTGTTCAAGTGGGTATTTATAGTGGAAACAGGCTGAATTGGGTTTGAATTGAGTCAAGGTTCGCGATTGAAGACTTTCCGACGGTTATGACCGAGATTGATGGTTAGACATCGGTTATAACCGATGTCGAAGTCGGTTATCGTGTTTTAGTCAAAAGGAAAATGGCAAAAATCGCGGATTGCCGATTTTTCCGGTGATGACTAGTTCTGGGCGCGCTGATTACCGGATTTGACTTCCGGGTTTTATTATAAGTTTTATTTGTTTCCGTGTTTATCACAAAAACAGTGTGTGGCGGAGTGGTGTGGTGTGTGTTTGTGTTTGTGGGTGACCCGGGTTCGAAACCCGGCGTCTCCATTATTTTTTTTTAATTCACTATTTTTTGTTATTTAATAATTATGGTTTAAAATTCTAGATATGTTTATTAGTTATGTATTGTTTAAAATTAATATGAACAATAATACGCAACGGAACTTATAACTGTATATTCGATTAATAAACGAAGCGGGTTTGGAAACCCGTTTTTCGACGAATGTTACAGTATCCCCTACTTTTAGAAATTTCGTCCCGAAATTTAAGTAGTAGTGGTAACAGGAAAAAGATGCGGGTATTTTTCGCGCATTGAGTCTTCACTTTCCCAAGTAAACTCAGGTGCTCGTTTTGACTCCCATCATACTCTGACAATTGGAATACGACTTCGTCTTAAACGCTTCTCTCCGAAGTCCATGATTTCTAATGGTCTTTCAATGAAGTGCATAGATTCATCGATCTGAATGTCTTCTAGAGGAATACGGAGGTTTTCATCAGCGAGGCACTTCTTCAAGTTTGATACGTGGAATGTGGAATGAATTCTGTTGAGCTCTTCTGGTAGGTCAAGCTTGTATGCTACAGGACCTACTCTTTCGAGTATCTTGAAAGGTCCTACGTAGCGTGGTGCTAGCTTGCCCTTCTGGCCAAAACGAACCACTCCCTTCCACGGTGATACTTTTAAAAGTACTTGGTCACCAATGTCAAACTCCAAGGGCTTTCGTGGTTTGTCTGCATAACTCTTTTGACGACTTTGAGCCGCTAGAAGATTGTTTCGAATTTGAATGACCTTGTCGGTTGTTTCTTGAATTAATTCTGGATCGGTGATTTGTGATTCCCCAATTTCGTGCCAACATACTGGAGATCGGCACTTACGACCATATAAAGCTTCGAAGGGAGCCATGCCGATACTTGAATGATAGCTATTGTTGTACGAAAATTCAACTAATGGTAGATGAGCGTCCCAATTCCCTTTGAAGTCTATGACACATGCTCGAAGCATGTCTTCAAGAGTTTGGATGGTGCGTTCAGATTGACCATCAGTTTGAGGATGAAAAGCGGTACTGAGGTCTAATCGTGTACCCAAAGCGGTTTGTACGGCTCGCCATGTTCGTGAAGTGAAACGACCATCACAGTCTGAAATGATGCTTAAAGGTACCCCATGACGGCTTATGATCTCGTTGATGTAGATACGAGCTAACTTCTCGTTCTTGAAGTCCTCGCGAATCGGAATGAAATGAGATGACTTTGTAAGACGATCGATTACTACCCATATGGTGTCATACCCACTGGAGGTGCGAGGTAACCCGGTAATGAAATCCATGGTTATGTTTTCCCACTTCCATACAGGTATTTCGGGTTGTACTAGAAGTCCTGAAGGTCTTTGATGTTCAGCTTTTACTTTGGAACAGGTAAGGCACTTGGAAACAAAAACAGTGATATCCTTTTTCATGCCAGGCCACCAGTAGGTGTATCGTAGGTCTTGATACATCTTGTCGGCCCCTGGGTGTACAGAATACCGTGTTTTGTGTGCCTCATTCATGAGGAAATCACGAAGGTTATCGCGATCAGGAATCCATATGCGATTTAAATAGTATAGAATACCGTCGGATTTGGTTTCGATTTTGAGTTCAGCTCCACATGACAGCTCATCGCGTACGTCATTTTCTGTTACAGAAACATGTTGAGCTGCTCGGATTCGATCTTTGATGTCGGTTATGATTTGCGAACAGAGAAGACGAATGGAGTTCGCATAACCTTTTCGACTGAGCGCATCGGCCACTACGTTTGCCTTGCCAGGATGATACTGAATTTCACAGTCGTAGTCGTTGAGAAGTTCGACCCATCTTCGTTGCCTCATATTCAACTCTTTTTGGTTGAAGATATGTTGGAGACTTTTGTGGTCAGTGTATATTTCACACTTGGTACCGTAGAGGTAATGTCTCCATATCTTGAGAGCGAACACAACGGCTCCAAATTCCAGGTCGTGGGTGGTGTAATTCTTCTCGTGAACCTTGAGTTGCCTAGAAGCATAGGCTATCACTTTTCCTCTTTGCATTAATACACAGCCTAGCCCTTGCCCTGATGCGTCGCAATATACTACAAAGTCATTGCAACCTTCAGGGAGTGTGAGGATAGGTGCGTCACAAAGTTTTTGCTTTAGAGTTTGGAAGGCTTCTTCTTATTTAGGTCCCCATATGAAGGGTTTTCCTTTATGAGTCAAAGCCGTGAGTGGGACAGCAATACGGTAAAAATTGGCAATGAAGCGGCGATAGTAACCAGCCAAACCAAGAAATGACCTTACTTCAGTAGGGGTACGTGGCGCTTGCCATTCCTGTACTGCCTTGATTTTTGAAGGATCGACATGTATTCCCTTGTCATTGACGACATGTCCAAGGAATTGACTTCTCTTAACCAGAATTCGCATTTTGAGAACTTAGCGTAGAGCTTTTCAGTCCTTAAAAGTGTAAGGATGAGTCGAAGGTGTCGCTCATGATCGGATCTAGACTTGGAGTAGATAGGAATATCGTCGGTGAAGACTATGACGAAACGGTCGAGGTAGGGTTTGCATACCCTATTCATTAGATCCATGAGGATAGCGGGGGCGTTGGTTAAACCGAATGGCATGACCATGAATTCGTAATGACCATAACGAGTCCGGAAGGCGGTCTTTGGGATATCTCTTCATGTACTCTGAGCTGATGATAACCAGAACGAAGGTCGATTTTTGAAAAGCAGGTGGCGCCTTGAAGTTGATCTAGGAGGTCGTCGATGCGAGGTAGTGGATAGCGATTTTTAACCGTTAGCTTGTTGAGTTCTCTATAATCAATGCACATGCGAAACGTTCCATCTTTCTTCTTCACAAAGAGGACAGGTGCACCCCAAGGCGAGGAGCTAGGACGTATAAATCCTTTGTCAGTCAGCTCTTGCAGGTGACTGGCCAGCTCTTGCATTTCGGATGAGGCTAACCTATAAGGAGACTTTGCGACTGGTGTAGCGCCAGGTACAAGATTGATGCGGAATTCGACTTCTCTCACAGGAGGGAGTCCTGAAATGTCGTCGGGAAAGACTTATGGGAATTCTTTCACAACTGGGATATCTTCGAGTTTCTTCTCCTTGTTTCCCTTTTTGACGACGTGAGTTAGGAATGCGACATAGTTCTTGCAGAGATATTTTCGGGCTTGAAGGGAGGACATTAATTTGAGTCCTTTCGAAGGGGTTTCTCCAAAAATACGTAGGGTCTGACCGTCTGCAAGAAGAATGCGAATGAACTTTTCGCGGCACACTACTTCAGCGTGATGCTGGCTGAGCCAGTCCATACCGACTATAACATCGAAACTTCTCAACTTCATAGGAATGAGGTCAACTGGAAAGTCATGATCGTTTAGAGTGAGGGTACAATCGCGTATAACAGAATTTAATGAAACAGGTTTTCCGTCAGCAACTTCCACCGTTAGAGATTCCATGAGATTAACACGAGTTTGGTTGAGGATAGGTTCAAATTCTAAGGACACAAAACTCTTATCCATGCCAGTATCGAATAACATGGATGCATAACTACCATTGCTGAGAAACGTACCATTAACCACGTTGTTGTCAGCCCTAGCTTGGTTGGCATTGATGTTGAAAGCTCTTCCTCTGGCAGGTGCAGGAGCTTGGTTAGTTTGTTTACCGGGTTTGCTTGAGCTTGGGCATGGATGATGTTCACCAAGCGTGGACATGTGTTCCTGAAGTGGTTTGGGTCCCCACAGTTGTAACAAGCTCGCATGGGTTGCATCATGGGGTAGTTGGGTTGGTAGTAAGTTTGGACTGTGTGTGGTGCAGGTGGTAGAAGTAAGGGTTGTTGGGCTTGACCCACTATCTGATGGTGGGTTTGGGTTGGGGGTTGATTGCGGTTCATTCGTTGAAGAGTACGACAAGTTTGGATGGTGTGACCTGCGCGGCCACAGCTTGTGCAATGTTGGCAAAGAGTTTCGGGAGGGTGATGGTATTGACAACGGTTGCATTTTGGGTGTGGGCCTGTGTATGGCTTTTTAAATGGTGCAGCTGAGGGAGCAATTTGGGTGATTGGTGCAGCGGTGATAGGAGGGTTGGTTTGAGTGACAGCAAAATTCTTGCTGTTTCGTTTCCTCTTACCAGCAAACTTTGAGGAGGAGACTGAGTGGTTTGTAGTTGAGGTCTCTATGGGTGCTTTCTTCTTTTCATCTTTGAACTTGCCGTTTCGAATGCGATTTTCAGTGAGTTCTGTAGCTAACTCCATCGCGGCTTCAAGTGTTGCAGGCGAAGTGCTTAAAACTGAGTCTTAAATTTTCGAAGGAAGACCTCGAATGTAATGTTCAACCAAGCGGTACACGGGGGTGAACAGATTAGGGATCATCTGGTTTAGTTCGAGAAATCTCTTGTTATAGGAAGTGTGATCTCCTTCCTTTTGTTTTAGCGCTTGGAATTCATCTTCCAACTTTTTGATTTCGCTTCTTGGACAGAAGCGTCTTGTCATGAGTTCCCTTAACTCCTCCCATGTTAAGGCCATGGCATCTTCAACTCCTCGTTTACCCTTTTCCGTGTTCCACCAGGTAAGGGCTACCCCAAACAGTCTTCCACTTGCATAACGTACCTTGCGATCATCGGGACAATCGCAATTAAGGAAAGTGTTCTCCATTTCTTCAAACCAGTGAAGGAGAGCAGTAACACCTTCGATCCCTTCATACTTTGGGGTATCGCAAGATTTGAAGTGTTTGTAAGAGCACTTTTTGGAGGGAGGGTTGGCGACGCTCTAGTCTTCTTGATTGGGAGGGTTGATGGGATTTGCGGTGAGAGCTTGTTGGACTTGAATCACGATGTCAGGAAGCACTGCGGCCATTTGTTTAGCAATTTGAGTGGCCAAGCGTTCATTTGATTTTCCTGACTTTCTACCTCCACGTAGTTGCCTAGCCGACATCTACAGGAACATACATAGGAAGATTGTGAGTTTAAGAAGTTTCTAGGTGTCATGTGTCGTAAAAAGAATGTAAAATAACATAACTGACAATAATTCAACTACATCCATAGGATGTCTTGGGTTTGCTCATGTTTGGGCCTCCAATGTCCCCCATGCCATCGCCTGTGTAGTCATGTGGGCCCCCATGACTATTGGGCTTGGTAGGATTCACATTGGTGTTGGCGGATTAACACTCACACCACCCGAATGAAAATCAGAAAATATAATTGCGAGATGTATAGTAGGAGGGTGTCCAGGTGTAGACACAATGACAACTCAAAGTGTGGTTAGCTCACACGACGTTTGGTATAGCATGCTTTGGCCTAATAGGTCCTTCGTACTCTCATCGTTAGTCCCTAGGTAGGCAAACTGGTCCTTTATTTTGGATTTATACGAATGCCAAGCCTAGACAGGACGTTCCGACTACCGGTACTCGTACCCTTCCAGTTACTACACGCCGGTCATGAGAACTCACTTTGATGTGATTTGAAAATACAAAAATCATTGCAAAAATCATGGTAATCGTGAGGTGTGTGCTCTCATGGATGTGATATGTTATGAGGATATGATTCATGATGAGCATTGTATAATATTATGTATTTGTGAGCATGCTTGCATAACATTGAGTGTAACAATAAACATAAAGCATATAAACATCATGAATTTTGTATGTAACGCATAAGCAATTTAAAATTTTAATCAACTATAGTATAGGCTCTAAGGGTCTAATAACCTATCCTATATCCCTATAGTCATGGCTCTGATACCAATCTGTCACACCCCGACCCGCAGCGGAATAAAAGTCGGGGCATAATTGGGTTATCACCAAAGCTCATGATGTTTACTAAAATGTTTCATATTTATTAAATTCAAATTACAACTTAAATATCCAAAATAAAATTCATACAATTACAAGAAATTGAAACTATTTAAGTATTCCAAAGCTTAAACTTGTTTATTCTTCTAGGCCTTCCTATGTGTTTCTTGTCTCAGCTGGATCACCTGTATCATGTGTAAAATGATTTTTCAATTAAATAAATAATTAAAAAGAAATAAAAAAAGTTGACCGTTGACCGGGTCTTGACCGGTCAGACTGTGTTTTCTATGCGCTGAGTGAGGTTCGAACTCGGGACCTCTCGTATACGTGCACGCAGCTCTACCAACTGAGCTACGTGTCTAACCCGAAATATTCTCTGTTTTAATTATATATATTAATTAATTTTAAACTTATTTGGTTTTTATTAAAAATGGTTTATATGGCCGAACCGGTTGCAAAGACCTGGAGTCGAACTCGGGTTCTTTGGTTCGAGTGCGCACAGCCCAACCAGTTGGGCTGTGTGTCTAATCTGTTTAACTTATGGATTATATTACTCTTATAAACATTCTGTGACTTGATCTGATTAAGTTTTAAAAATGTTGGTTTTATTTCTGAAAGTCGGTAACGTGTGCGATTCGAACCCGGGACGTGTGTATTGTTTGTGCACACAGTCCACCGCTGGACTGTGTATCTAACCCGTTCGAATATCCAGTTTTAATTATATTTATACCTATACTCGACTTCATCTTCTTCGTTTACAAGAACACAGAACAGTGAAATCCGACTGTTTGTTTAAATCGATCATCAAAACTTATAATTGGTTGGAATGAAATAGATAAAGAAGATTACGGAATAAAATGTACCAAAACAGAATGTTTTCCTCAGATTTCCGGCAAGAGTCGTCGGCTCTGATTGGTGACTTCCGGCTGAGTGAATTGTTTAACAGTTTTGATCATTGTGTTGTGCAATTAAGTTACTAAGCAAGAGATATCAAGAGGGTTTAGATGATTATACCGATCGACAGTGAGGCTCCGGTTTTTTAGTGATTTTCCGGTGAGTGCGGGGATTTCCGGCAACGTTGCCTGAGACAGATTCTGGTTGAACGATTGAGGTAATACATGCCGAATAATGGATTATAAGAAAAAGAGTTGAGGATTATACCGATTAGGAGTAAAGTCTCGGTTTTCTGGTGAAATTCCGGCTAATGCGAATATTTCCGGCGACATGCTTTGGAAGGAATAAAGCTTCGGAAACGAACGTGGTTCTGAGCGTAAGGATTTTCAGAGTGTTCAAGTGGGTATTTATAGTGGAAACAGGCTGAATTGGGTTTGAATTGAGTCAAGGTTCGCGATTGAAGACTTTCCGACGGTTATGACCGAGATTGATGGCAAAAATCACGGATTGCCGATTTTTCCGGTGATGACTAGTTCTGGGCGCGCTGATTACCGGATTTGACTTTCGGGTTTTATTATAAGTTTTATTTGTTTCCGTGTTTATCACAAAAACAGTGTGTGGCGGAGTGGTGTGGTGTGTGTTTGTGTTTGTGGGTGACCCGGGTTCGAAACCCTCCATTTTTTTTTAATTCACTATTTTTTGTTATTTAATAATCATGGTTTAAAACTCTAGATATGTTTATTAGTTATGTATTGTTTAAAATTAATAAACAATAAATACACAACGGAACTTATAACTGTATATTCGATTAATAAACGAAGCGGGTTTGGAAACCCGTTTTTCGACGAATGTTACAATATCATACATATATGTGATTTATAGTTTATGGCCAAACCATGCCCCGTAAGGGCATTTTGGTCATTTCACATATGGTTTTAGGACTCATTTGGGATTCTGAGTTCATGTCTTATCCTTACTATAAAAATACTTAAAATCATTTATAAATTCAGTAGGTAACAAGTCTTGGTCGCTAAATATATTTTAAAGTCAAACTATGTGCTTGTTTAGCGTAAAAGTTGGTAAATGACGATAATTCCGAAGTTTAAGTGATTCTGAGAATTTGACCAGCTTTAAAGTGTTAAAATATTTTATTTTTTATAATATATTGGTAGAAAAAGGTTTTGCATATTAATTATATGTAAAACTCATTTTATTTGCAAAAAGGGGTATTATCGTCATTTATGAGGTTATGCAAGAACCCAAGGTTAAGGTCAGAAATAAATCTGACCCGACATCCCAATAATTCCTAAATATGATATCATAACAGTAGGTAAAGAGTTTTGTGTCAAAATTATGTTCAAACATGATGTTCATGCTAAAGGGCATTCTAGTCCTTATAAAGGCATGAATTTCACTTTTCTATATAACTTCAGTTTATGACCAGGTTTGGGCATCAAAATACTCTAAATATGTTTACCAAATCAGTACCTAATTCTTTTGCATGTCCAACTACTTAAAAAGTCTCATTTTTGACAAAAAGGCATACTAGTCAATCTTTAAGCATAATAACGGAAACAAGCATATGATCTTAGATTACTAAGTGACCAAGTAGTATAACCTCAAGAGTTATTCTATAACATAATATGGTCACAAAGGAACCCTAATGCATAAAGGAAATAAGCTAATTCGGGTCAGAACTGAAAGTCAAAGCAAAAGTCAAGCTTTTGCGACTTTCGGTTGCGAACCGAGCCTAAACTCAGAATTATCGGGTCAAACATGTTTAGACATGTTCTAAAATGTTTACCAAGTTATTAAAGTGATAAAATGTGTTTTATAATCTCTACATTATCAGATTTGATTTTATTCAAAATCTGACTAGTTTGACTTTTAACCTTAATTTCTTTGACACGACAAATAACTAAGTAAACGTGGTAATTAGGAGGTGCCCTTTTGAGGGTTAACACCCACCTAATTACGATCATGTAGCCACATTCACCTTGAACAATGGCTGGACCGTTTAGGTCTAAGCCGAAGGTCAAAGCCGTTTTGCGGCAACTTTGGCTTTCGGCCTTTAAACGCATAAAAACCAAACTAGAGTGGCTAATAACACTTACCACTGGTCCTAGCACGAAAATGGACTTAGAGGGGCTTCCTTTTTTATCAGGAATCCCAGAGAATGCCAAGCAAGAGAGGAAGAAAAGATTTTGGAAGGTGCAAGTTCAAGTGCTCACCCAAAGCACCTATTTATAGTGCAAGAGGTTATCACAAGACTAATCTAGGTGTTACCAAGTGTTCTAGGTTGTCTCCAGGTGTCCATTAACGAGTATTGAGCAAGCATGCAGCCCCTGGCTTCGAATAAGACGGTTTGGAAGCTTATGTGTGGAGACCAAGCAAAAATTCGCCCAGTACCATGCCTTACGGACCGTAAGCATGGGACCCTTACGGTCCGTAAGTGGTCTGTCAGCGAACCAGATTTTCAGTTTTGACAAGTTTGGCCCCTCAACTTAAATATATGTATCTTGGGACTTGTAGCTATTATCAGGCCATCATAAATGATATTTGGCACATTTGGGAGTATAAAATAATTATTCTAAATTTCCCGGTTCGTCGGAAACCACCCGAAAGCACAAGTTTCGCTTGTTAACATTTTTACCCCTTTAAAGTCATCCTTTCAAATGAAGAGGGTTTAGGACACGTGTCTTCACCTTATTGGACACGTTTTTGCGAGGTGTAACAATATGGTAATAAATAAAGATACCTCTTCTTGAGATCGTTGGTACTCTGCTTGCGATGGTGCAGGGCAGAAGAAGATGTCCCGGTCATCAAGTATTGTAGATCCGAAGATCCTATCCCGTATACACGACGCGTGCGACCTTGTCCAATCACACGTGCCCACACCTCAGGGTCATCTAGATACTCACTAAAGTTCGGCCCGTAAACATCTTCCATCGCACTTAAATAATCCCCCTACAATTTAAAAAAACAACATGATTGTAAGTGCAATAGATACGGAAATTATGTAATAAATAATAAGAGATAATTGCACCAGGAAACAATAGTTTTTCTGCATATATTTTGTTTCTCAACATCATTTTTTGCAATCAATCTTTTGTACAACTTTATTATACATGAAATACTTTTGTTTTACAAAGCAATACCGATTATGCTTATATATACCTACCAATCCATCTTTCGTACAACTTTATTATACATGAAATACTTTTTTTAGAAAGCTATATCTATTACGCCTATACGTACATGCATATGCACTTCCGAACCCATAACACAAAATATAATTTGGCAATCTCTATAAGTATATATATATATATATATATTTAGTGGCAATCTGTATAAGTACATAGATATTTAGTGGTGTATACACAGTGACACATACACACAAACATATACGCACAATACACCAATACACATCCATACGTATGTATATGCATACATACATACATACACAAACACAAAAATAGGTATACATATAGATGATACACACACACACGGACATATATACATACAATACACACACATGCATATACATATATACCCGAAGACCCAACCGAAGGTACCGGTACTGAAAAAGCCCAAAAGGGGGTACCGATTCGATACCGGTACCAAGTACCAAATGCTCATGCCTACACATAGGTAGGTACTACATACATACATAACATACATAAATACTTACATACATACATTCATACATACTTACATACATACACACACAAATACAATATATACATTATACTCATATGCATACATCCACATAGTTATATACACTTAATATTTAAAATAAGAATAACTATATAGGTCATTTCTTACACATTTGTGACAAATCCTTAAATGTCGTCAAAAATGTGTCACAACCTGTAATGGATTTAAGCATTTTGTCATAAATGCGTAGGAAATTGTATTCATACATGGATTGTTTCCTACTCCTTTGTGACAATTATATTTAAGAATAAGCAATTTGTCATAAATGTGTAGGAAATATGTTTATTTTATAACTAACTATAAATATAATAGTATATATCCTATTATTTATGTTTAGTACAAGGATATTTGTCGGAAATGTGTCACAAGTTGTGACGCAATTCCGACGGATGGTCTATGTTAATTAATAAATAAATATTTTGTCAGAATTGTGTAGGTAATGTTATTATTTTCCCGAATTTATTTTGCATATATTAATATTTATTCCGTAAACAATAACAATTAATCTTTTGTAGATTATTTCTGACAGATTTGTGACGCAACTGTCAATTAATTAGGGTTTTCTTAAACGTGTCATAGTTGTGATGCAATTCCGACAGATGGTTTAAGTTAATTAAAAAATAAATATTTCGTCATAAATGTGTAGGAAACGATATTATTTTCCTTATTATTTTTTCTTATATAAATATTTATTCAGTAAACAATAATAATTAACCTTTTGTACATTATTTCCGACAGATTTGTGACGCAAGTGCCAATTAATTAGGGTTTTCTTATCTTTCGTTATGGATGCGTCAAAAATTTGTCATAAAATCTTGAAAAAAATTTTTGTAGGAAAGTCGTCAAAAAAGTGTTGGAATCTGTGACGAAAAAAATTGTGTAGGAAATTAGCCCTTTTCTAGTAGTGACGACGGTCAGTGTGAGACTGGTTAACATCTACAACAACACCAATGGCATGGAGGGTAATGTACTTCCGACAAGAAGGAAGCACGTCGGGAAAAGAGAAAGATAACGGATCTCCGATGAGGTGAGATTATTCTAGGTAAACATTCGTGTTGCAAGCTGTACTTAATTTTAGCTATTATTGTTTTTTAAGTTTTTATAGTTTTGGTCAAATATGTTCTTATTTCCAAATGGGTTTTTCAAGATCATGTGTATTTGCTTATTGTTTTGTTTGGATTTTAAGTGGATTATGCAAGTTTTATAGATTAGGAACCTAATAAGTTCTTATTTCAATACAATAGGAGTATATTTTTGATTTTAGATTAGGGAATCGACTTATCTTCTTAAGTTAGGGTATTAGCTTACAAGTCCTTTTCTCCCTTGCAGGTAATAATGAACCAGCAGCAACAAAATCAGCTCAGCTAATCAAATCAGG
Organism: Scalesia atractyloides; assembly: GCA_947069175.1. Lineage (NCBI taxonomy): Eukaryota > Viridiplantae > Streptophyta > Magnoliopsida > Asterales > Asteraceae > Scalesia > Scalesia atractyloides. Next base: position 79,633,791 of record CAMTDV010000019.1, on the reverse strand, counting down.
ACCGGGGATCAGGTCATTGCCAGCATGTTGGGTGCGAAGGACGATGATCATGTAACATGCTCAAACCCGCAGGAGATACGCAACAAGGTTTGTGGCACCAACAAACGACTGGTGGGCCCCTGGGAGAAAGCGATTGCAAAGCACGCAAAAGCCCCTCGGCTTTGCAAGACGTGCAACCAACACGTAACTGGACACGACTCGCGTAACTGCCACAAAAGAACCAGCAACCAGAGCCTTAGAAGTAGGGGATACTATAACATTCGTCGAAAAACGGGTTTCAAAACCCGCTTCGTTTATTAATCAAATATTCAGTTATAATTTTTCGTTGCGTATTTATTGCTCAAATAAATTTTAAACAATACATAATTAATAAATATATTAGAATTTAAAAACCATAATTTATAAATAATAATAAATAGTAAAAAAATAAAATGGAGACGCCGGGTTTCGAACCCGGGTCACCCAAAACCCAAACACACAACACACCGCTCCGCCACACACTGTTTTTGTGATAAACACTAAAACAAATAACATATATAATAAAACCGATAGTCAAATCCGGTAATCAACGCGCCAGAACTCGCAATCACCGGAAAATCCGGCAATCCGCGATTTTGGCCATATTCCTTTTGACTGAACCGCACAAATTGATGTCGACGTCGGTTATAACCGTTGCCGGCAATCATTTTCAGTCATAACCGACGAAACTTCAATCGCGAACCTTGACTCAATTCAAACCCAATTCAGTCTGTTTCCACTATAAATACCCACTTGAACACTCTGAAAATCCTTTCGCTCAAACCATGATCGTTTCCGAAGCTTTATTCATCCCAAAACACGTCGCCGAAGATTTTTGTATTCGCCGGACTTTCACCGGAAAACCGAGGCTTTACTCCTAATCGGTATAATCCTCAACTCTTTTTCTTATAATCCATTATTCGGCATGTATTAACCTCAATCGTTCAACCAGAATCGGTCTCAGACAACGTTGCCGGAAATCCCCGCACTCATCGGAAAATCACTGAAAAACCGGGAGTCTCACTGTCGATCGGTATAATCATCTAAACCCTTTTGATATCTCTTGCTTAGTAACTTAATTGCACAACACAATGATCAAAACTGTTAAACAATTCACTCAGCCGGAAGTCACCAATCATAGCCTACGACTCTTGCCGGAAATCTGAGGAAAACATTCTGTTTTGGTACATTTTATTCCGTAATCTTCTTTATCTATTTCATTCCAACCAATTATAAGTTTTGATGATCGATTTAAACAGAACAGTCGGATTTCACTGTTCTGTGTTCTTGTAAACGAAGAAGATGAAGTCGAGTATATGTATAAATATAATTAAAACTGGATATTCGAACGGGTTAGACACACAGTCCAGCGGTGGACTGTGTGCACAAACAATACACACGTCCCGGGTTCGAATCGCACACTGTACCGACTTACAGAAATAAAACCAACATTTTTAAAACTTAATCAGATCAAGTCACAGAATGTTTATAAGAGTAATATAATCCATAAGTTAAACAGATTAGACACACAGCCCAACTGGTTGGGCTGTGCGCACTCGAACCGAAGGACCCGAGTTCGACTCCGGATCCCTGCAAACCGGTTGGCCATATAAATCATTTTTAATAAAAACCAAATAAGTTTAAAATGAATTAGTATATAAATATAATTAAAACAGAGAATATTTCGGGTTAGACACGTAGCTCAGTTGGTAGAGCTGCGTGCACGTATACGAGAGGTCCCGAGTTCGAACCTCACTCAGCGCATATAAAAACACAGTCTGACCGGTCAACGGTCAACGGTCAAAAGTCAACTTTTTTTTATTTTCTTTTTATTTATTTAATTGAAAAATCATTTAAAAATACTTAAAAATAAGATTTTTAAAGTTAGAAAATTTCCTTAAACTCACAAAAATAAATCTAAAAATCCCATTAAGAGTACTAATAAAAAATATTAATCTCAAATAAAATCCATTTATTTACCGAATCATTTAATTATTATTTTAGGTTAGTTTTTCCCTCGTCGATCAAATCCTAAAATTCGTACGCATCCAACGTCATCGAAGAACGCACCCAATGTGAGTGAATCTCTATCAATTCCCCGTTTTAATCATGTTTTGGGGTGTATCATGTGTCATATAGTTCTTTTATTATATATATAAACACTTGTGCATTCATCATATCCGTGATCAAATGTGTATCAATGTGTATCAATTGTTGTGTGGATTATATGTAGATTGGATTTATCATTTTCAGTGCACGCATTTCATTAGGCCCATCAGTTCCCCGTGGAGACGGGTTGAGCATCAGGTGCCTCATAAGATCGGCTCCGTTTGATTGAGCCTTGATCTCACATTCATCATCATTCATATCATATACTCATTCAAAGTGGTTTGTGTTTGTTTATTTATATATGTTTGCTCACATGTGATATTTGCACAAATTTTCCTTATTAAATAAAACAAGAAATTAGTAATAATGTTCTATCAAAGTTCACTCATCAACTTTTGTTGACCCAAAATATCCCCCGTTTTACACATGATACAGGTGATCCAGCTGAGACAAGAAACAGATAGGAAGGCCTAGAAGAATAAACAAGTTTAAGTCTTGGAATAATTATGTAGTTTCGTTTTCTTGTAATTGTATGAATTTTGTTTTGAATATTTAAGTTGTAATTTGAATATAATAAATATGAAACATTTTAGTAAACATCATGAGCTTTGGTGATAACCCAATTACGCCCCGACTTTTATTCCGTTGCGGGTCGGGGTGTGATAGGGACAGGGGGCGGGAAGTGCGCTGGGGACATTTTATGGTTGTTTTTTTTGAGCATTTCTATGTTGAAGCAAAATATGGAGACTTTCAATGAAAAACTCCACCCTTCATGTAAGAACTAAAAAACCAATAATACCAACCAATGCTAAAACATCACTGATCCCATCTCTAAATCAAAGGGCGTTTTGGCCTTTTAATACACCTAATAAGGGCAAGTTGGTAAATTAAACCCCTCAGTTAAATCATCTCTACCTTTTATACCTCACACCTTTCTCTCTCATCTAACCAAAAACCAGGTCTAGATCTAGAGAAAAACTCCTAAAGTCTCTCTTTCTTTTTCTCATTCACACAAAATGCAGCCACATATCTCTTTCTGTTAAGGCTCCTTCTATTTTCACACCCCCTATATCTTAGTTTCACATCCCTAGTGTATACGGGTTGTATAACCTTATCGCCCCATATAGAATGTTGTTGCACAAAGATATATGCAGTGGAATGTTTTTTTCTTGTATACGGGCCGTATAACCTTATACGACCCGTATACAGATGTATACGAGCAATGTAACGTTATACGGCCAGATGGGTTTATTTTGTGAGGTTTAGTCAGATTTTGGGTTTTAACACACGTATACAGGTCGTATAATGTTATACGACTGTGTGTGTGTGTATATATATATGTAGGGTAGGGTTCATGCAAGAACCACCTTTATTATGAGACCAACGAGAACCAATGTGAACACAAAAGTAAACCTACTACACCACCACCCAAAACCTACCCCCCCCCCCCCCCCACACACACACAAACACACAAGCTAAATGCTAAAAAACTAAACCATAAAGCTAAACCCCCCAAAAACCTAAAAAAAAACCTAAACCACCCCCCACCCCCACCCCCAAATACCTAAAAAAAACCTAACCCTCCCCCCAAGCTAAATGCTAAAAACTAAACCATAAAGCTAAACCCCCAAAAAAAATATAAAAAACATAAAAAAATTGAAAAAAAAACGTTGGTTTTCGTCAGCAGCAAAATGTATGTTTTTTAGATGTTTTTAGATATTTTTGGTTATGTTCACATTGGTTCTCACAATAAACCGTGGTTCCTAACAGATCTTTCTCCTATATATAGATACATATAGTGAAACCAAACAACTGTTTAATAAGTTTTAGTAAGTATTCATATGTAACGGTGGCTAGTCAGCAGTCATTACTTCTTAATGAACTCGAATTCAAGAAATTGTCCAGTAAATTTCACTTTGAACACATCAAGTATATATAACCAGGGTCTTTGAAAGAGACGCTGATTCCAAATTCCTATTCTCATTATTGAACATTCAAATCAAACTCACCGATCACATTATCTTCTGCCGGAACCCTATTCTCATAAACTGTGTAACATCCCAAAAATGCGTAAGTTAATTATTTTACCTAAATATTCTAAGTATGTAATGTCATGACCTTAGTTGACTAACTAAAAAATGTGAATGTTAGTATAGAAAGAATGAAAGATTTTGTGCATTAATAAATAACAACTAGAACTTGAAGGGCTAAAGTTGCATATTTGAATGATAAGTTTATTTATAACAAATAAAACATAAAAACACACAATGTGTGTGTTTTGGAGTTGACCAGAAGAAAGGAAGAACAAGGAAAACCCTTGTTTTCATAAATTATCAAGATTTGAAGGAGAATCAAAGCCAAAACATATGCATGAACCCTAATCTCTAACCATCTAAGGTTCTTCTTCAAAGTGGTAAGTCAAATTTCATAAATTGATGAATTTTAGAAAAATCATGAATCCAAGTAGAAATTCGTGTAATTGTGAGTTAGGATTACACAATAGAATAAGAATTTTGTTTGAATTTGGCTATTTGAATGATTTGAAGCATATACTCATTTGATGTAAGAAAAATATGATGAAAATGATGATCATGAATGTAAAAGTTGATGTATGTAGTTACATGTCTTGAGTATTTGTTGAACGAATGAGATGTAGAATGGAAGACATGCGAGTTTAGTTGAATTTTATGACGCATGACATGAACTAGTAGGAATAGGCATAGGATACTTGTACTATGTGCTTAGTATGTTGTATGCACACCAAGTGTTTGATGAAATGCCTAGGTGAAGTTAGAATGTGAGATTATTAGAAAAGATTTGATGAAACTAAATATGTCCAGAAAGTTACAGCCGACTTTAATCAGTTGTAACCGGGTCAAATCTTGTAAGAAACTGATGTTTATTAAGTTTGTGATGAACAGCTTTAAAGATTCTAGCGGGGTTAATCGTCCGTTAGCATCAATCCTGAAAATCATCTGTTCTAGGAAAAACCTTTCAAACCCAACTGGAATTGCATTTTTTCGACAAAAATGAACGTTTTACGAATTTTTTCGTATCGAAGGTTTAGGCTGCGTTTTCTAGCAGAATTTGCAGCCCATTACGAATGTCATAACTCAATTTTGGAATTGAGTTATGATCTCAAACTTTTAGCTTCAGGAGGTTACAAAAATCTCCAACTGGAATTATGTCAATCGGATAATCGAGGATTTTTAAATGAATTTTTCTGTCGGCTGCAATCAGAAAGTGGCGAATCTGATTGCTGCTTAGTAAATGATTTTTGTCACACCCCGACCCGCAGCGGAAAAGGTGATCGGGGCATAATTGGGTTATCATCAAAGCTCATGACATTTATTATATGTTTCATATTCATTAATACAATTTAATGGAAATTTACAATAAATGATACAACATGTTCTAACTATCAGTCTAAGCTTCTTGGTTCTCTTCTAAGGCATATCCTATGTTTTCCTTGCTTCAACCTGTCCACCTGTATCATGTGTAAAAAGGTTTTTGGATCAACATAATGTTGGCGAGTGAATCCTATGGAAAAACATTTGAACAAGTTTATCCAATTGATTATAAATAATGTGCATACCACATATGAGTAAATGTAGATGTAAATTTATTCACACAACACATAATATTGAATATTGAACACACAAACACCAAATGATTGTTTTGAGGCACGCGTTGTTCGACTCGTCTCCCACGAGGAACTGATGGGCCTAATGAATGAGTTTTGGGGCACGCGTTGTTCTTACGAACTGATGGGCCTAATGTATGAGTTTTGAGGCACGCGTTGTTCTCGTCTCCCACGAGGAACTGATGAGCCTAATGAATGAGTTTTGAGGCACGCGTTGTTCTCGTCTCCCACGAGGAACTGATGGGCCTAAATAATTTGCATACAACTTTGACAATATGTAATACATCACAACCAATAATAGTTACATTCTAGTTTAGTTCATATAATGGTATAGCACAAATTTGCATAAGAGAATTAGTTTAAACGACACATGATACACCCCAAAACATGAATAAAAAGGGGAGTTTGTAAGAATTCACTCACATTGGGTGCGTTCGGTTGATGACGTTGAATGCACGCGAAGTGGTTTTAACCACGAGTGAGATTAAACCTAGATAAATCGCATTACGGTTTGGTAAGTAAATGGGTTTTATTAATCTATTTTAGTAGGATTGTTGGGTGTATTTTTGTGAGTTTGAGGCTATTTTCTAACCTTACAAATGTTATTTTTAAGTATTTATAATTGATTTTTAATTAAAATAATTAAATAAAAATAATAAAAAAATATTTTATTTTTGCTACAGTTGACTTTTGACCGTTGACTTTGACTAACGTTGACCGGTTCGGAAGGCATATTATTGTGCGCTGGGTGAGGCTCGAACCCGAGACCTCTCGTACGCGTGCACGCAGCTCTACCAACTGAGCTACGTGTCTAACCCGTCATATATCCGATTTTAATTATATATATACATTAATTAGAATTAAACAGAAATCCCTTTATTTTTTAAAAATGAATTAAATCTAGCGAACCGGTGCGCTCCACAGGTCTCGAACCCGGGACCTGTGGGTTAGCGGACACACATTCCACCGCTGGACTGTGTGTCTCACTTGGTTATAAACTCGGTTATCAATATACTTAACAATACTTAAATCAACCCGGTTCAGTTTGCTGAAAAAGGAATTTTTATCAAGGCAGCGTGTAAGGGACAATACTCGAACTCGTGACCTTAGCGTTAAAGGTGCACACAGTCCACCGCTGGACTGTGTGTCTAACCCGGTAAATAACTGGATTTTAATTATACTTAATCATTACTGAAACGTCGTCTTCTTCACTGGTTTTAACCGGAAGTGACGACTGACTGGTTCGAATGTTGATTCAAGTTTCTTTAGCGTTTTATGATCAATTACAGACGAGATAAAAGTAAAAAGGAAAGGAATTTGGCGTGAAAAATACCGGCTGTTTCTCCTCTGTTTTCCGGCAGAACTCCGGTGGCAGCAAGTTCTTCCGGCGACGAGTCTCTTGCAGCAGAGAGTCTTCCGAAGGCTTGCAAAGGGTGTGGGTGATTTCGGTAAGAGTTTAGGGGGTTCAGTAAAGCTCGAAGGTTAAGGATACGGTTTTCCGGCGATGTATCCAATATTTCCGGCGAGTGATATTTCGCCGAGAAAAGGTGCGATTTGAGTGTGAAAGGTTTCTGGCGAGTTGTGGGTGTATTTATAGGGTAGTATTGAGATGAATGGGGTCTGAATTCGGTCTCAATTCGAAGTCAACCGTTCTCCGGCGGTTACAGCTGATGTCGCGGGTTCATATGTCGGTTATAACCGTCGTAATAGTTAAGTCATCGGTTAAATTGGGCGAAAACGTAATTAAACGGCGAAGTCGTCGGGATTTCCGACGACTGCTAATTGGGCGGAAAAATTGATTGAACTCAACTTCGGAACTTGAATATTTCAATTAAATGTTTCCTTTTATTAACAGAAAAACAAAGTGGCGGAGCGGTTGTTCAGCTGAGTGATAAGTGTTGTTGAGCCGGTTATAGACCCGAGTTCGAAACCCGGCAGAAGCAAATCATTTTTATTTTGTTATTTTTGACAGTTTTTCAAAAACTAATTATATATCCCTGTATAATAATTGATTACATATCGTTTAAAATTATTTTGGGCATTTAATTCGCAACTAAAATTTTAACTGACTGTTCGGTTGATAAACGGAGCGGGTTTGGTAAATCCGTTTTTGACGGATGTTACAGTATCCCCTGCTTTTTAGAAATTTCGTCCCGAAATTTAAATAGGGATATAATTGACTAAAAGAATGATGGTGTTTAGTTTGACAGTTACATACTTAGAAGAAATAAGGGTTTGGGTTTTTGTTTGAGGCGGTAACGTTCCTTGTAAAGTTAAGTATCCTAATACAGGAATCGCTTTTTGTTGCCTACTGAACAAGTATTGTTAAGCAGGAATGTTTCGCTAAAATGATATCATGCATAAAAGTTTGAATATGCTTAGGGTTATATCCTAAGGCAGAAATTCTACAATCTACACAAATAAACACAACAACTAACAATTGTATCCATATTCTGATAGCATATATGTTTGAATGGTGATGGTTCCTCTCTCGTTTGTTATGATGGAGAGGTTAGTCTATGTAGAAATGGATCACAATCCAATTTCTTTAAATAATGAGATGATATAAATGTAACACAAATTTCAACCAAGGCAATACTAAATCCTACATGGAACTTCTCATAACCGCCTGATAACGCCTCTGATCCTTTGGCAAGAATACTTATATATAGGAAGTACCAGCGGCGTATCCACCATATTCTTGTCAAATTTTCATTGGTTTTATCAGTGAATTATGATTAGTCCTATAACTCTACAACCAACACAACAAACATAAAAATACTGAAATGAAATATATCTGTGCGATCAAGGCTCAATCAAACAGAGCCGAACGTATTGAATGTACTGAAAATGAAATTGTCTGTGTGCTCAAGGCTCAATCAAACGGAGCCGAGCTTATTGCATGTATTGAAAATGAAATTGTCTGTGTGCTCAAGGCTCAATCAAACGGAGCCGAGCTTATTGCATGTATTGAAAATGAATAACTTAATCACACAAACAACCTATGCATGGAACCTCTCATAACCGCTTGATAATGCCTCCGATCATTTGACAAGAATACTTATATATAGGAAGTACCAGCGGCGTATCCACCATATTCTTGTCAAATTCTCATTGACTTTATCCGCAAGTTATGATTAGTTCTATGCGACTCTACAACATAAACAAACACAACAACCAGCGCTTGAGTCTTAATTCTGATAGTATCCGTGTTTGACAAAACCTCTCTCGTTTAATATGATGGAGAGGTTAGTCTATGTAGAAGTGAGGCACAACTCAACTTCTTTAAATGATGAAACTGAGATATGTCGTGAAGTATGATGATATGAATATTAAATCAATGAGTATAAAACAAACTGAACTAGTAATTTACATTAAAATTCTTGGATAAAATTCCAATTGAGATACGTGAAAATTGAGATAACATAGAGAAAAACATAAAAACTAAGTGATTGGAGTTGAATCTTGATTCTTGGTGAGAGAAGGCTAGTTAAGTGGTTGGTTTGGACCGCGTTGATGTTATAAACTCTTCCTCTTGCTGGCGGTGGAGCTGGGTTTGCTTGGTTTGCTTGGTTAACTGGGTTTGCTTGAGCTTGGGCGTTTATGATGTTAACCAAACGAGGGCACGTGTTTCTAAAACGGGTAGGGTCTCCACAATTGAAACAAGCTCGAACGTATGGGTACATGGGGTATTGAGGTTGTTGATATGTTTGGATCATGGGTTGAGTAGGGGTTGAGGTTTGGTTTTGAGAGGTGCGGCAAACTTTGCTCAAATGACCGTAGCGTCCACAATTCGCACATAGTCGACAGGGTAAGGTAGATGGATGGTGATAGAAACAGGTGTTGCATTGAGGGTGAGGTCCAATGTAAGGTTTCTTGTTTGGGTAAGTTGAGTTGGGTGCTACTTGAGCGTTTGGGATAGTTTGAGGAGGTACAACTTGTGAAGCTGGTTGGTTGCGTTGGGTGACGGCGAAGATTTGCCCATCACGTTTTCTCTTAGAAGTAGGTGGTGTAAAGGATTCGGTTCGGGTGGGGTTTGAGGTTTCGGTTGATGCTTTATCCTTCTTCTTCTCCTCTTTGAAATCTTTGTTCCGGATTCGGTTCTCGGTGAGCGCGGTTGCTAGCTCCATTGCTGCTTCCAAAGTTGCAGGCGATGTACTTATTACAGAGTCTTGAATCTTTGATGGAAGACCACGAATGTAGTGCTCGATCAAACGATAGAGGGGAGTAAACAAATTGGGAACCATTTTATTTAACTCAAGGAATCTCTTGTTGGGTTGGGTTAACGGAATTAGCGGTAAGGGCTTGTTGAACTTGAACTACGATGTTGGGTATTACGGTCGCCATTTGCTGAGCGATTTGGGCAGCCATGCGTTCACGGGCTTTTCCTGCTCTCATTTTCCTACGAGCGAGGCTAGAAGACATCTACAAGGAATACATGTCAAGAGTACGAGTTGGATGCCTTTGGGATCGTGGGTCGTGTTTTGGGAATGAACGTTCATAAAATAAATATAGAAAAATAAATCTACCACATCCATAGGATGTCTTGGGTTTTGCTCGTAATTGGGCCTTGCATGCCGCCATACTTCACCTTCGTAATCACGTGGGCCCCCATGATTACCGGGTTTTTCATATGGTTCGCATGTGTTAGCCTGGTTACATACACTAAAACCCGGAGAAAATCGAGAAATATGTAACGTATGATATTCGGAATGTGCCCAGGCATGGACACGGTGACATCTCAAAGTGAGGTTAGTTCGAACGACGTTTGGTGTGGCATGCTTTGGCCTAATAGGTCCGTCGTACTCTCATCGTTAGTCCCCAGGTAGGCAAACTGGTCCGTTATTTTGGATTTATATGAATGCCAACCTAGACAGGACGTCCCGACTACCGGTACTTGTACCCTTCCGGTTACTACATGCCCGTCACAGAACTTACTTTGATGGGATTTGAAAATTGCAACAAAATCCTTGAATAATGAGAGTATGAAAATGAATTGAATATATGAACATTGATATATGTATAACGAATATGTATATAAGCATGTATGTTTGACTGTAATATGAAACAAATAAATATCACAAGTTTGTATGTAACCACCTAATCAATTAAAATTTAGGCAGACTATAGTATAGGCTCTAAGGGTCTAATAACCTATCCTATATCCCTATAGTCATGGCACTGATACCAATCTGTCACACCCCGACCCGCAGCGGAAAAGGTGATCGGGGCATAATTGGGTTATCATCAAAGCTCATGACATTTATTATATGTTTCATATTCATTAATACAATTTAATGGAAATTTACAATAAATGATACAACATGTTCTAACTATCAGTCTAAGCTTCTTGGTTCTCTTCTAAGGCATATCCTATGTTTTCCTTGCTTCAACCTGTCCACCTGTATCATGTGTAAAAAGGTTTTTGGATCAACATAATGTTGGCGAGTGAATCCTATGGAAAAACATTTGAACAAGTTTATCCAATTGATTATAAATAATGTGCATACCACATATGAGTAAATGTAGATGTAAATTTATTCACACAACACATAATATTGAATATTGAACACACAAACACCAAATGATTGTTTTGAGGCACGCGTTGTTCGACTCGTCTCCCACGAGGAACTGATGGGCCTAATGAATGAGTTTTGAGGCACGCGTTGTTCTTACGAACTGATGGGCCTAATGTATGAGTTTTGAGGCACGCGTTGTTCTCGTCTCCCACGAGGAACTGATGGGCCTAATGAATGAGTTTTGAGGCACGCGTTGTTCTCGTCTCCCACGAGGAACTGATGGGCCTAAATAATTTGCATACAACTTTGACAATATGTAATACATCACAACCAATAATAGTTACATTCTATTTTAGTTCATATAATGGTATAGCACAAATTTGCATAAGAGAATTAGTTTAAACGACACATGATACACCCCAAAACATGAATAAAAAGGGGAGTTTGTAAGAATTCACTCACATTGGGTGCGTTCGGTTGATGACGTTGAATGCACGCGAAGTGGTTTTAACCACGAGTGAGATTAAACCTAGATAAATCGCATTACGGTTTGGTAAGTAAACGGGTTTTATTAATCTATTTTAGTAGGATTGTTGGGTGTATTTTTGTGAGTTTGAGGCTATTTTCTAACCTTACAAATGTTATTTTTAAGTATTTATAATTGATTTTTAATTAAAATAATTAAATAAAAATAATAAAAAAATATTTTATTTTTGCTACAGTTGACTTTTGACCGTTGACTTTGACTAACGTTGACCGGTTCGGAAGGCATATTATTGTGCGCTGGGTGAGGCTCGAACCCGAGACCTCTCGTACGCGTGCACGCAGCTCTACCAACTGAGCTACGTGTCTAACCCGTCATATATCCGATTTTAATTATATATATACATTAATTAGAATTAAACAGAAATCCCTTTATTTTTTAAAAATGAATTAAATCTAGCGAACCGGTGCGCTCCACAGGTCTCGAACCCGGGACCTGTGGGTTAGCGGACACACATTCCACCGCTGGACTGTGTGTCTCACTTGGTTATAAACTCGGTTATCAATATACTTAACATATACTTAAATCAACCCGGTTCAGTTTGCTGAAAAAGGAATTTTTATCAAGGCAGCGTGTAAGGGACAATACTCGAACTCGTGACCTTAGCGTTAAAGGTGCACACAGTCCACCGCTAGACTGTGTGTCTAACCCGGTAAATAACTGGATTTTAATTATACTTAATCATTACTGAAACGTCGTCTTCTTCACTGGTTTTAACCGGAAGTGACGACTGACTGGTTCGAATGTTGATTCAAGTTTCTTTAGCGTTTTATGATCAATTACAGACGAGATAAAAGTAAAAAGGAAAGGAATTTGGCGTGAAAAATACCGGCTGTTTCTCCTCTGTTTTCCGGCAGAACTCCGGTGGCAGCAAGTTCTTCCGGCGACGAGTCTCTTGCAGCAGAGAGTCTTCCGAAGGCTTGCAAAGGGTGTGGGTGATTTCGGTAAGAGTTTAGGGGGTTCAGTAAAGCTCGAAGGTTAAGGATACGGTTTTCCGGCGATGTATCCAATATTTCCGGCGAGTGATATTTCGCCGAGAAAAGGTGCGATTTGAGTGTGAAAGGTTTCTGGCGAGTTGTGGGTGTATTTATAGGGTAGTATTGAGATGAATGGGGTCTGAATTCGGTCTCAATTCGAAGTCAGTCGTTCTCCGGCGGTTACAGCTGATGTCGCGGGTTCATATGTCGGTTATAACCGTCGTAATAGTTAAGTCATCGGTTAAATTGGGCGAAAACGTAATTAAACGGCGAAGTCGTCGGGATTTCCGACGACTGCTAATTGGGCGGAAAAATTGATTGAACTCAACTTCGGAACTTGAATATTTCAATTAAATGTTTCCTTTTATTAACAGAAAAACAAAGTGGCGGAGCGGTTGTTCAGCTGAGTGATAAGTGTTGTTGAGCCGGTTATAGACCCGAGTTCGAAACCCGGCAGAAGCAAATCATTTTTATTTTGTTATTTTTGACAGTTTTTCAAAAACTAATTATATATCCCTGCATAATAATTGATTACGTATCGTTTAAAATTATTTTGGGCATTTAATTCGCAACTAAAATTTTAACTGACTGTTCGGTTGATAAACGGAGCGGGTTTGGTAAATCCGTTTTTGACGGATGTTACAATTTTTTTATAAAACTTTGGTAGAGAGTTAGACTCTAAATATTTAACACAAGGATAACCTCATGAGGGGCACGTCACATAAAAAGATCGTAACTTTTGCAAGCTCGTAAGTATAGTAAACTGACGCCCCAAAACAGCCTAATTTCAGTGAATTGAGCTATGCTTGTTAGTGAATGAATTGACTAATGAAAGTAAAATGTGGAATATGAATTTGATATGATCATTAATATGTACAATATTGTATGATAACAAGAATGTGATTGCGATGACATGAAATTATAGGAATCATGGCGAGATGAGCTCAAGCACGAAAGGCTAACGAGTCAAGAGGAGGCAAGGAAGCAGATACGAACACGGACACGGACGCCTAAGGTAAGTGAACTCCGAAACTCACTTCTTAGTATGAAATGAAGTTGTTTGTATGAATATTGGGAGTCATGTATGAAAGGATATGAGTTGTAAGTAAATGGGTAAGAAATGTTGTAGTAACATGCTTATAGTTCGAATGTAATGGAAAATGCTTGGTGAGATCAAACGAGTCAAACATAAAAAGTAACTTGGCAAGTTACGGTAGTTGGTTTGATCTTGGAGTTAAGTATTAGAAGGTTATGGGGGTTTGAACATTGTTATTACACGTCTTGGAGCCTCCAGAATATGCGACGAGTGAGCGAAACGAACAAATAACGGAAATTCAAAGTTTGCGCTGCATAGGTGGCGTCGGCGATGCCATGCCCTGTTCCTGCCGAGGCATTATGTTGCTGTCTACATGGGTTCTATGCTGGAAACTCGTTATTCACGTTTTTCTCCCATTTTTTGCTGCTTCTAAGGCCCGATAATCTTCCCAAAGGTACCCCAAGCCTTTTATTATGTTTTATGAGGTTTAGGTGAGAACGGACCCATGGGAACATGTACGAAGACGTGGTTTGTACACTAAGATATGGAATGATGGTTTTGTTATAATATGACTAAGACTTATAAGTAAGATTTTGTGGTACGTACATGAAATAGTGTAATGTGGAAATCATAGCTAAATGTGATTAGATATGATTGTATGTGTAGGCTAGTATGTATAAGAATTTACGTGTAGATGTTGTGTTTATAATTGGTTTAATGATTATGGGAGCATGTAAGACGTATGTAAGAGTTTCGGGTAGAGAGGTATGTATGTTTTTAGTAAGTTTCTCATATACGAAAGAATTGATTTATATGATTTGTATATGTGTTGTTATATCATACATTTCCAATGAATGAGACTCGTACGAAGATAAATATGGTATTAATATAAGGATTTACAATATTAACCGAATTATTTTGAGGATGAAATAAAGTGCAGGGATATTATTGTATGCTCATCGAAGGATAGACTCTGGAATGAATGCTCAAATTCAGAAGGATAATTAGATGGAATTTACATCCGATAAGACATGGTGTGATTCTTTAATTATACGTGTAAATCATATAATGCTTCAAGTACTAATAATGTGAATGTATGTGGTGAATGCAGGTTGTACAGACTTACGGGTTATGGTCATTACGAGACGTTAGCGATTGAAGATCGAGTCATGAAATAGATTGAATGGGAATGTGTGGTCTTGTGGGTAGTAAATATATGATATGTGTTTTGTATTAAATGAAACGAAAAATGTAATTATCGTTAAAGATTCGCAATAGAAAGGACTTTCGATCATGTTGGAATATTTTTTTAATAAAAGAAATTTTACGGTACGTATTTCCGCTGTGTCTTCTCAGTTTAAGCGTGTTAGGGTCTTACAAACTGCTTCACCGTTGTTAAACCCAATTGACTTCACTTTCCGAACAATTTATAAGCAGCACCACCACCACTAAAATGTTTGAAGATTTGTAATGATATGTGGGAATTAAATGTAGGCGGTGCTAGCAGTAGTCTACTAGTCACCTTAACTCAAACTTTCCATTATCTCTTCCTCACCATTATCTTACAAACCAAACCGTAATGGAGGATCTTCGTCCATACATGCATTTAATTCACTGACATCATTACGACCTGTATACAATTGTTGGGTTGTTTGCAGCTAGGGTGGAGAATGCTTAAAGTTTTATTATAAACTTTTAGATGGTGTTTGTATGCTTTAATTGCCTTGTGTAACTTTGATTGACATCAATCATAAGAAGTAATGGCTGCTGACTAATTGCAAGACCCTTATAGGTGGTAGTTGTTACCATATCCACTATCCCCTTGATGGTTTCTGTGCTAAATAGTTTATAGGAAATATGGTGTTAGTAAAACCAAGGAAGGCTCAGATGTGAATAATAAGCTAATCATTAAATAACAAAATGTTTAAGCTCAAAGTTGTATATCGAAAATCCATTATTTCAAGACATTTTTTACGGCCAAAAAAATTACAAGTGAAAATGATGGCAAAAAGCAAAAGAAAAAAACAACAAATCAAACTCGTTGTAAAATCGAAAAATCAGAAACTAAACAGTTTTTAAAACCCGAACATCAAATTTTAGTTATATTTGAGTTAAAGATGACCCGTGCACACAATAACACCCTTTTCCATGGATCTAGAAAACTCTTTAACATGAGTTTAAATCATACTAGAGGCGTCCATGAATCGAAATATCAAATGTTTTTTAGTCATTTTAACCTTTAGTCTTTCCTTTTTAAATTAATAAAACATATAATAGTCACAAATTAGAATCTAATGGTGTATGACTAAGATGTACACATCGCGTCCTTGTTATATGATAAAGAGCAAAATGTAAAAATCGTCTCTGAAATTTGAGCAAATTGTATGTTCTATCAAAATTCCTTTTTTTTACAACCGGATCCCTAAGGTTTGCGATTATTGTTATGTTCATTCAAATCACTAACTTTGTTTATTTATTCTGTTAAGTCACGGGTATTTTTGTATTTATATCTATTTATTTTTGTTTTCTATTTTTTTTCATTCTCTTTTTCAATTTAAAAAAACAATAAAACTAATTATACATTTGTTCTTTTTTAATTTTTTACTTTTATATAATATATATTATTTACTTATAAAACCTAACCTAACACGTCCATCTCTACCACCACCACCAAAGACATCCACCACTACCATTACACCATCCTTATCACCACCACCACGCCATCATCAACTCGCCACAACCATTGCCACCAAACCATCAACACCACCACTACCAAACCACCGTTGTTGTTTAATGAAACCATAAAGCCACCTACACAAAAGAACTACCACCGCACCAACCTCTACCTCTTCCGCACAACTAACACCATAAAACAATCACCATCGCACCAACCTTCTTCAGTGGCGTATAACCTCCACCACAAAACAATTGTCAGTGCATCAATCTCCATCGCCGACACAATACCTCCACCACCTAAGGTCGGCTTCGTTGTGCAGATCAAAGATCTGGGCATGAATGGTGGTGTCGTGGTAAGCATGAATGGTAATCTGGGAATTTGTGTGTAGATCAAGGCATGAGTGATGACGGGAAGAGGTTAAAGAGAGAGAGAGAGGGGGGAGTGGTGGGGTGGGGTGGGTAAGAGGGTGTTATAAATAATTTTGCTATTTTTTATTTTAATGTAAATTGAGAGTAGATAATATCAAAAAAGGTAAAATGTCCAAACTTACCGCCGAGTTAACGTTAATTTTAAACAAGTTAGCGAATTAAGTGGAACTGATAACAAAATGCAAACCTAGAATGTTTAGTTGCCAAAAAAATAATAATAAAAATGAATGAATGTGGCAAATATATCTGAACCTCGGGGCAATCTTAGCATTTTATATTATAATAAAGATCTTAAAATAAAAAAAAATAAAAAATTTAAATAAAACCTAGTATATTGCTATGATTATAATTTTGTATCATCCTCATACCTTTAAACCAATATATCCATGTGTCTTCATAAGGATTATTATGTAGGCATGCCCAAGTTACCAACTTGCACTAGTATTATAGACTATTGATTTTATAAAAGTAACCTTTTAAAAACTTACGCAAACAATATTACATAATTCTAATTCGTCCACTTTAATTAAAGAGCTACAAGAACTACATAATCATTTATACTTATTACTTTATTTACAATAGATAAGGTAATGACGTAAACACATAATCCACTATCATTCTCTATGACATTATATCCAATCCGCGTGACATAGAAGTGATATCAGGTTCTCTCTAGTAGTGAGTATTCGGATTAGACAAACCCGAACTGGGTTATTCCCAAACCGAACCAAAACCCGAGAACTATGTATAATAAACAAAGGCTCGACCGCTAGGCGCATATGGTGTGTCAGGTATCTTCAGTTCTAGTGATCCAAGTCACTACATGAAAACCGAAAGATCGAGCCGTGTAAACAGCTCCTTCATTCACTCGGGCTATGCTATGCTGCACAAAATTAGAATAGGTAACAACTATTTGGTGTCAATCAAACTTGTTGGACTTGGGGCCTTGGGTCGTAAGTTTCTGTTTTGTTTTCGGTTGTTCTAATTGAAAATAGATCAAAATGTGTGGTATAGGTAAACATTAGTTGGGTTTACAAATTTGGTTCAACTTTTTAACCTTCGATTAGCCTTGATCCAGACACAAAGACCAACCCAAACCCGAGTTATTTTAGTATATTTGGATTTACTTGAGACGAAATGCGTATAAAAAATAAACAATGACAAAACTTAGAAGGTGTTGAGTACACACTTGATCATGATTATTATGATTTCAATCACCTAGAAATCTCTAAGGTTATAAGGGGATAAGCCCCTACATGATGGGGAGTTCCAAGGGGGCACCACCCTCTTGATAGGGTCCAAGACAACACAGGTGGGCTCCAAAGGGTCACGACCCTTGCGAGATCCAAGGGGTTAGCCCCTAGTGGGGTTGCACGATAAAATGTTGCGTTCAAATGATCTTCAGTGCTAGCTGTTGGAAGTTGCTTCAAATTTATATGGCTGGTAAAATGTTGCATGAAAATGATCTTCGGTGGTAATTTAGATCTTTAACAACATGGATCATCACTGATAAATGGAAACAATAACACATTACTACTACTACATGATGAGTGGCAAATTGATAGTCTGTGATAAGTTACTACTAAGTACTAGCAACTACGAGGAGTGTAACACTCTGTTACTACTTACTACTAATGAAGTTTCTACGAAGGTTTTGCCATAAAGACTGATAAGTGCAAATAGTTACCCTTGGATATAACATGTTCGAGTCACGATTAATTTAACGCTACTAACGAGGTATGATCCAAAAAGTTACACTTTAGACAATGAATGAGGAATGATATATATGACATATATATTATAGTTCATAAGTGAGCGAAATCCAACAGTAATGAGGTTTAAATGCTTACAGAATTAATTATTTATGAAATGATTAATTAAGTATTTAGTTGTTTATTCAACTAAATTTAATTAAATAAATATTTTAAAAAAGGGTGGATGGATATTAATTATATAGTATATGTTTTTCTTTATTTATTAGAAAAATAAAAGTGGATAATTGTATGTTATTTAATAGATAAATAATATTAATAAATATTTATAGAGTTAAATTTTGCTGTGTTTTTTTTAATATAACACTAAGTCCAGTTATTTGATTTTTACAAGTCAAGTATAGTCTTTATTTCCTAGATATAAAGTAAATATTATATAAATATATTTTTTTACCTTTGGATACATTGGATAGTGTCTAGTATCTTAAACTAAAAGTTCAAGAATGAAAAGAATTCATCATTGCAAATTGAAAAATACTTGATTTAAATATCAGAATTATAAATGATAAAATAAACTGATTGATCAAATAGCAACAACATTAGATATCCCAAGAGACCCCCTAATTGAACAGAATGACAAACAAAGTTTAAAACACCTATCAAACCAACACCAATAAAGAAAAAAAAACAGCAATAACAGTTCCAACCTTGCATGACCAACAAACCAGTTTCTATCATGAAAACCCTCAGACAAGAGGAGATGTCAACCGGTTTTCGGATTGTATGCATCAGACCAAGAAGCAATGAGGTCATCAGGAAACAAGTTCATCATGTTAGCCCTGGAACAAGATCCAAACCATGCTCCACATGATTACTAGTCCAGTCAGGCGGGTACCATCCAGTGTTTTCCATCACTGGTACATAGCAATCGACATTTGTTCCTGCAGTCGCCATATGGCTAGCAGTGTTGCTACAACCCACAACTTCCTTCGGTTGTCTTAGTTGTGACTGTGGCGACTGCGCTGCAGGGGCAACACTTTTGAGAACCTTAATCCTGTCCTCAATTTCTGAGAGTTTATGACCAGCCAATGACCCAAGATTATTCAAATCTTTTGAGTTCAAGCCAGCAAGTGAGACTTTACCACTCAAGCATTCTGACATCAAGTTGGCCATCACAAAATCCCGGTTTGCCACAATTTGCTTCTTGATCTGACCCTTGACCTTGCTGATCCTTTCTTTAATGTAGCTATTCTGATTCGACGTAAACTTGTGTCTTTCCATGGGTGACTTTGTTAGGAACGCGTTCAACACTTTTTGGAAGGCAGTGTTGTCTTCGGGCCACACCTCTAGTCCAGGTTCGTATGAGCTATAAATGATGGCACATGCCTCGATGCCGCATAGGATGGACAGCTCCTTCAGCTTGTTCTTCAGGCATTCCTTTCTCTTCATGAAGGAGTTTTTCCTTGCCTTGTTGTCTTCTATGAAAGCAAGCTTCACTTTGCCCCTAGCCATGGTAAGGATTAATGGATTATGCCAAAATGTAATCGTAGAAGCTTGTGAGTGACTTTCAGTTGGTTCTTATGTTGATACTTATATGAAACAAGTTCATTAAATCATTAATATAATATCTTTTGATTTTAATGATCTTGTATGATAGTAATTAAATTTAAGGATATAATTAAAAGTAGATGATTGACTAAAATTAATTTAAAGATTATATCAAAAAAGAAAAGAAAAAGAAAACAAAACAAAAACGCTTACACGCACAAACAAATCATTTAAATTCCTGCCGATGGAAGAGAATAAAGTTGAATAAACTTTCATCCTAATATTGTGCATTGTTAATGAAATATACCTACTTTTGCATTAATGAATAAACTTTATTTTCAATATACTTAAACACGACATATGTTATGAAATAAATAAAATTAGACGAGTAAGTTGTTGCATGAAGAACTTGTACCCATTCACATGCTTCAAAACGTTAAACCTTACTATTCATTTGAATTTCTTTTAGTATTAATCTAACATATGAACTTTTAGAGGTGATGATCCTTGGCTAGAATGTTAAATATCGTTTCATAGATGCCTTTTACATGCCTCGTTGGTTCAAAATATGAGATCCCTACTTTACTACAAATAGTAGTGATGGTAACACTCTAATATAACCGGTTTTACTAGAAAACAGAAAAAACAGGTCATAATAACGTCATGAATAACTTAAATATGATAGACCTAGTTTGATACGAGCTAGGCAACCTTGCTCGATTTGTTCATTACACATAATGTCTGATTTAATAAAAAAACGGATCTTCATTTGTCAAGATGAAAATTAATTTTGATTTTTATCTTTTGTACGTATATTGGTACATTTAATATTTATATATCTTATTTGACTCCGTGTATTTCATATTCGATGTACTTGTTTATTTTATAGCCGTTGATACTAAATGCAAACCCATACATAGAAAATCATTTAATACGTAATCACGTATAATACTAATTAACCATTATGAACCATTATTCTTTTTTATCTTAAAATTTGAATTAAACTATGTAATCGTAGAAAACTAAATGATTTATTTTTTCACGTCTTTCATATATCCTCCCTCATTTCACTAGTGACATGCATACGTGTATTAAAGTGGACCTTGGTATGCCCCTGATAGGCTAAGTCACACAGACAATCACATCACACATAAAAGGGGAAAGTATGATTTTTAGTAATTCATGTTATTGATAGACCATTCTAACTGATAAATAAGTTTGATGATTCTTAGATACTTAGAAGTTTTCAAATCCTTAGGGTTTTAGTTTACTTGTAAATTGTCGTTCAAAAAGATACGTAGATGAGTAAAATGACAAAATCACCCCTGAGGTTTGTTCATATTTGTTTGTTCTGTCCAAAATAATTTTTTGTGCATTTTAGTCCTTAAGTTTTGTATTTTATTGTCATTTCCATCCAAATCACTAAATTAATTTATTGTTTATGTTAGGGTGAAGGACATTTTTGCCCTTTGGATGAAACAAGCAAATATGAAACCTTAGGGACGATTTTTGCATTTTACTCTTACATGTTTGTTTTATATTTTTATTACTTGTTTCTTCTTTCCTATATATATATATATATAGGATACAGATCGAGGAAGAACTACTTCCAGTTAAGAGAACTTGAGAATTGATTTAAATCGATTAGATTGTGCCACGTCATTAAAAGAAAAAATCATCTGAAAGGGTATTTTCGCCCATTTGGCCATTCCTTTCTCTTTCCTCCTCTGACACCTCTTTCTCTCTCTCTCTAATTCTTGTCACACTCTCTCCGTATCTTAAACCAAATTAGATCTGGATCTAAACACCCAACTCATATTTTTCACCCAAACAAACACGAAAATTATTACAAACCAAAACAACAGACACCTACTTTCTTCTTCTCTAATGGTGTGACGCACTACTAGAAAATCTGAAACTTCTTACACTAGTTTTCGTAGGAAATGTGTCATAAAACTGGCTTTCCTACGCATTTATGACAAACACCTGATGTAGGAAAATACCTCGTAGGAAACCTGTTTCCAACGCATTTCCTACACAACTTTCTACACATTTCCTACAAAATTAATACGTCACAAATTGCTAGAATCTCCTACAATATGTTTAATTATTATCTTTTAGGATTTATTTTTTATCTACACATTCGACCAAAAAAGACAAAAAAAATAACAAATTTTAATACAACATTATTTGTTACCCACTTCTAACAAATAAACTAAAAGTGTTGTGACAAATTTCCGACACACAAAAATAAAAATCAAAAATAAAAATCACATAATTTTGTAATAGTGTTCCTGAGGAAACTGAGAATTTTTTGTGACATAATTCCGACAAATGATAAGAAGCGTTGTTACGTATTTCCGAGGAAACTGAGAATTTTTTGTGACACAATTCCGATAAATAATAAGAAGCCTTGTTACAAATTTCGGAGGAAACTGAGTATTTTCTGTGACCCAATTCCGACAAATAATAAGAAGCGTTGTTACATATTTTCGAGGAATCTGAGTATTTTTTGTGACCCAATTACGACAAATATATAAGAAGTTGTTGTTACAAATTTCCGAGGAAACTGAGCATTTTTTGTGACGGTTTTTTAACGAAACTGAGTATGTTTGTGACCGTTTTCCGACAAAAGTTTTTTTTATGTTGTGACACATTACCGACGTATAAGAAATAACTTCATCATTTTGGTTGTGACACATTTCCAACCACCTAATTATTAAAAAAACTGCACAAAAATAATTAAAATTTCTGCATTTTTCGGCGAAAAATTCCAGAAATAATTTGTAATACCAAAAACCTGTTTTACAAAATTCACCGAAGTTACCAGGACATAAATTCAAAAATCATGCGTCACAACGCAAGTTCCAATATGTTTGGACCGTAAGCTAATACAATTCGGAACAATGCCAAAAAGATATAAAAACAACTATTTAGAGGGACGACGCCAATTCTTCATAAATTCTTGAAGTTGTTTTTGAAGTTCTTCCCTTGCTTTCCTTTCTTCATCAAGACGAGTTGCAAGTAGATTCCTTTCTTCTTCAACCCGAGCTTCAAGATCTACCATTTCGGGTTCGCATAGCTTGGACCTAAAAAGTTGTTAAAATATATAGTTATAATTAGTTAATATATTATATAAAGAAATGTTTTGAGGCAAAAGAAAAGGTATTTATCAGTTTGATTTCCAAAGATAATAATGCATGCGTACATACATACTACGGTACTCATGGTTTGGTAAAACCGCGAACCAAACCCTTAGAATTTGCAAAACACAACCGTCCATATGGGTTGGCTTAGTGAGATGTTACTATGTGAAAATTAAACTATCAAATGGGTCGGCTTAGTGACAAGAACCAACATTTTTAACATTTAGTAATACCTAAATAAAGATACCTCTTCTTGAGATTGTTGGTACTCTGCTTGCGATGGTGCAGGGCAGAAGAAGATGTCCCGGTCATCAAGTATTGTAGATCCGAAGATCCCATCCGTATACACGACGCGTGCGACCTTGTCCAATCACACTGCCCACACCTCAGTCATCTAGATACTCACTGAAGTCGGGGCCGTAAACATCTTCCATCGCTCTTAAATAATCCCCCTACAATTTAAAAAAACAACATGATTGTAAGTGCAATAGATACGCAAATTATATAATAAATAATAAGAGTTAATTGCACCAGGAAACAACAGTTTTTCTGCATATATTTTGTTTTTCAACGTCATTTTTTGCAATCAATCTTTAGTACAACTTTATTATACATGAAATACTTTGGTTTTACAAAGCTATACCGATTATACTTATAGATACCTACCAATCCATCTTTCGTACAACTTTATTATACATGAAATACTTTTGTTTTACAAAGCTATATCTATTACGCCTATACGTACATGCATATGTACTTCCGAACCCATAACACAAAATATAATTTGGCAATCTGTATAAGTATATATATATTTAGTGGCAATCTGTATAAGTACATAGATATTTAGTGGTGTATACACAGTGACACATACACACAAACATATACGCACAATATACCAATACACATCCATACGTATGTATATGCATACATACATACATACACAAACACAAAAATAGGTATACATATAGATGATACACACACACACGGACACATATACATACAAATACACAACATGCATATACATATATACCCGAAGACCGAACCGAAGGTACCGGTACTGAAAACGCCCAAAAGTGGGTACCGATTCGATACCGGTACCAAGTACCAAATGCTCATGCCTACACATAGGTAGGAATACATACATACATACATACATACATACATACATACATACATACATACATAAATACACACATACATACATACATACATACATAATACTTACATACAAACACACAACAAATACATATATACATTATACTCATATGCATACATCCACATAGTTATGTACACTTAATATTTAAAATAAGAATAACTATATAGGTCATTTCTTACACATTTGTGACAAATCCTTAAATGTCGTCAAAAATGTGTCACAACCTGCAATGGATTTAAGCATTTTGTCATAAATGCGTAGGAAATTGTATTCATACATGGATTGTTTCCTACGCCTTTGTGACAATTATATTTAAGAATAAGCATTTTGTCATAAATGTGTAGGAAATATGTTTATTTTATAATTAGTTATAAATATAACAGTATATATCCAATTATTTATGTTTAGTGCGAGGATAATTGTCGGAAATGTGTCACAAGTTGTGACGCAATTCCGACGGATGGTTTATGTTAATTAATAAATAAATATTTTGTCAGAATTATGTAGGTAATGTTATTATTTTCCCGAATTTATTTAGCATATATTAATATTTATTCCGTAAACAATAACAATTAATCTTTTGTAGATTATTCCTGACAGATTTGTGACGCAACTGTCAATTAATTAGGGTTTTCTTATTTTTTTTGTCAGAAACGTGTAACAATTGTGACGCAATTCCGACGGATGGTTTAAGTTATTAAAAAATAAATATTTCGTCATAAATGTGTAGGAAACGATATTATTTTCCCTTATTATTTTTTCTTATTTAAATATTTATTCGATAAACAATAATAATTAACCTTTTGTACATTATTTCCGACAGATTTGTGACGCAAGTATCAATGAATTAGGGTTTTCTTATCTTTCGTCATGGATGCGTCAAAAATTTGTCATAAAATCTTGAAAAATTTTTTTGTAGGAAAGTCGTCAAAAAAGTGTTGGAATCTGTGACGAAAAAAATTGTGTAGGAAATTATCCCCTTTTATAGTAGTGACGACGGTCAGTGTGAGACTGGTTAACATCTAACAAACACCAATGGCATGGAGGTAATGTACTTCCGGCAAGAAGGAAGCACGTCGGGAAAAGAGAAAGATAACGGATCTCCGATGAGGTGAGATTATTCCGGGTAAACATTGGTGTTGCAAGCTGTACTTAATTTTAGCTATTATTGTTTTTTAAGTTTTATAGTTTTGGTCAAATATGTTCTTAGTTCCAAATGGGTTTTTCAAGATCATGTGTATTTGCTTATTGTTTTGTTTGGATTTTAAGTGGATTATGCAAGTTTTATAGATTAGGAACCTAATAAGTTCTTATTTCAATACAATAGGAGTATATTTTTGATTTTAGATTAGGGAATCGACTTATCTTCTTAAGTTAGGGTATTAACTTACAAGTCCTTTTCTCCCTTGCAGGTAATAATGAACCAGCAGCAACAAAATCAGCTCAGCTAATCAAATCAGGACCGAGGATCAGGTCATTGCCAGCATGTTGGGTGCGAAGGACGATGATCATGTATCATGCTCAAACCCGCTGGGATACGCAACAAGGGTTGTGGCACCAACAAACGACTGGTGGCCCTTGGGAGAAAGCGATTGCAAAGCACGCGAAAGCCCCTCGGCTTTGCAAGACGTGCAACCAATACGTAACTAGACACGACTCCGTAACTGCCCACAAAAGAACCAGCAACCAGAGCCTTAGAAGTAGCAGGACAGGGGGCGGGAAGTGAACTGGGGCCGTTTTATGGTTGTTTTTTTTTTTTGAGCATTTCTATGTTGAAACAAAGTACGGAGACTTTCAATTAAAAACTCCACCCTTCATGTAAGAACTAAAAAACCAATAATACAACCAATGCTAAACACAACACTGATCCCATCTCTAAATCAAAGGGCGTTTTGGCCTTTTAATACACCTAAATAAGGGCAAGTTGGTAAATTAACCCCTCAGTTAAATCATCTCTACCTTTTATACCTCACACCTTTCTCTCTCATCTAACCAAAACCCAGGTCTAGATCTAGAGAAAAACTCCTAAAGTCTCTCTTCTTTTTCTCATTCACACAAAATGCAGTCACATATCTCTTTTGTTAAAGCCCTTTCTATTTTCACACCTCCTATATCTTAGTTTCGCATCCCTAGTGTATACGGGTCGTATAACCTTATACGGCCCATATAGAATGTTGTTGCACAGAGATATATGCAGTGGAATGTTTTTTTCTTGTATACGGCCGTATAACCTTATACGACCCGTATACAAATGTATACGAGCATTGTAACGTTATACGGGCAGATGAGTTTATTTTTGAGGTTTAGTCAGATTTTGGGTTTTAACACACGTATACGGGTCGTATAATGTTATACGACTCGTGTTGTGTGTGTGTATATATATAGGGTAGGGTTCATGCAAGAACCACCTTTATTGTGAGACCAGCGAGAACCAATGTGAACACAAAAGTAAACCCACTACACCACCACCGAAAACCTACCCCCCCCCCCCCCCACAACACACAAGCTAAATGCTAAAAAACTAAACCATAAAGCTAAACCCCCCAAAAACCTAAAAAATTTGAAAAAAACGTTGGTTTTCATCAGCAGCAAAAAAAAATTGTTTGGGGACGAAAAATAGCGTTTTTTTCAAAAAAAATGTATGTTTTTAGATATTTTTGGTTGTGTTCACATTGGTTCTCACAATAAACCGTGGTTTCTGACGGATCCTTCTTCTATATATAGATACATATAGTAAAACCAAACAACCGTTTAATAAGTTTTAGTAAGTATTCATATGTAAACAATGGCTAGTCAGCAGTCATTACTTCTTAATGAACTCGAATTCAGAAATTGTCCAGTAAATTTCACTTTGAACACATCAAGTATATATAACCAGGGTCTTTGAAAGAGACGCTGATTCCAAATTCCTATTCTCATTATTGAACATTCAAATCAAAATTCCTTGTTATTTGATAAAGAGCAAAATGTAAAAATCGTCTCTGAAATTTGGGCAGATTGTATGTTCTATCAAAAGTCCTTTTTTTACAACCGGATCCCTAAGGTTTGTGATTAATTGTCATTTCATTCAAATCACTAAACTTTGTTTATTTATTCTTTAAGTCAGGGGTATTTTTGTATTTATATCTATTTATTTTTGTTTTCTATTTTTTTTCATTCTCTTTTTCAATTTAAAAAAAAACAATAAAACTAATTATACATTTGTTCTTTTTTAATTTTTTTACTTTTATATAATATATATTATTTACTTATAAAACCTAACCTAACACGTCCATCTCTACCACCACCACCAAAGACATCCACCACTACCATTACACCATCCTTATCACCACCACCACGCCATCATCAACTCGCCACAACCACTGCCACCAAACCATCACCACCACCACTACCAAACCACCGTTGTGTTTAATGAAACCATAAAGCCACCTACACAAAAGAACTACCACCGCACCAACCTCTACCTCTTCCGCACAACTAACACCATAAAACAATCACCATCACACCAACCTTCTTCAGTGGCGTATAACCTCCACCACAAAACAATTGTCAGTGCATCAATCTCCATCGCCTGACACAACACCTCCACCACCTAAGGTCGGCTTCGTTGTGCAGATCGGAGATCTGGGCATGAATGGTGGTGTCGTGGTAAGCATGAATGGTGATCTGGGAATTTGTGTGTAGATCAAGGCATGAGTGATGACGGGAAGAGGTTAAAGAGAGAGAGGGGGGAGTGGTGGGGTGGGGTGGTAAGAGGGTGTTAAAATAATTTTGCTATTTTTTATTTTAATGTAAATTAAAGAGTAGATAATATCAAAAAAGGTAAAATGTCCAAACTTACCGCCGAGTTAACGTTAATTTTAAACAAGTTAGCGAATTAGTGGAACTGGCAACAAAATGCAAACCTGGAATGTTTAGTTGCCAAAAAAATAATAATGAAAAATGAATGAATGTGGCAAATATATCTGAACCTCGGGGCAATCTTAGCATTTTATGTTATAATAAAGATCTTAAAATAAAAAAAAATAAAAAAAAAAAAAAACCTAGTATATTGCTATGATTATAATTTTGTATCATCCTCATACCTTTAAACCAATATATCCATGTGTCTTCATAAGGATTATTATGTAGGCATGCCCAAGTTACCAACTTGCACTAGTATTATAGACTATTGATTTTATAAAAGTAACCTTTTAAAAACTTACGCAAACAATATTACATAATTCTAATTCGTCCACTTTAATTAAAGAGCTACAAGAACTACATAATCATTTATACTTATTACTTTATTTACAATAGATAAGGTAATGACGTAAACACATAATCCACTATCATTCTCTATGACATTATATCCAATCCGCGTGACATAGAAGTGAATATCAGGTTCTCTCTAGTAGTGAGTATTCGGATTAGACAGACCCGAACTGGGTTATTCCCAAACCAACCAAAACCCGAGAACTATGTATAATAAGACCAAAGGCTCGACCGCTAGGCGCATATGGTGTGTCAGGTATCTTCAGTTCTAGTGATCCAAGTACTACATGAAAACTGAAGATCGAGCCGTGTAAACAGCTCCTTCATTCACTCGGGCTATGCTATGCTGCACAAAATTAGAATAGGTAACAACTATTTGGTGTCAATCAAACTTGTTGGACTTGGGGCCTTGGGTCGTAAGTTTCTGTTTTGTTTTCGGTTGTTCTAATTGAAAATAGATCAAAATTGTGTGGTATAGGTAAACATTAGTTGGGTTTACAAATTTGTTCAACTTTTTAACCTTCGATTAGCCTTGATCCAGACACAAAGACCAACCCAAACCCGAGTTATTTTAGTATATTTGGATTTACTTGAGACGAAATGCGTATCAAAAATAAACAATGACAAAACTTAGAAGGTGTTGAGTACACACTTGATCATGATTATTATGATTTCAATCACCTAGAAATCTCTAAGGTTATAAGGGGATAAGCCCCTACATGATGGGGAGTTCCAAGGGGGCACCACCCTCTTGATAGGGTCCAAGACAACACCAGGTGGGCTCCAAAGGGTCACGACCCTTGCGAGATCCAAGGGTTAGCCCCTAGTGGGGTTGCACGATAAAATGTTGCGTTCAAATGATCTTCAGTGCTAGCTGTTGGAAGTTGCTTCAAATTCATATGGCTGGTAAAATGTTGCATGAAAATGATCTTCGGTGGTAATTTAGATCTTTAGCAACATGGATCATCACTGATAAATGGGAACAATAACACATTACTACTACTACTGATGAGTGGCAAATTGATAGTCTGTGATAAGTTACTACTAAGTACTAGCAACTACGAGGAGTGTAACACTTGTTACTACTTACTACTAATGAAGTTTCTACGAAGGTTTTGCCATAAAGACTGATAAGTGCAAAGTAGTTACCCTTGGATATAACATGTTCGAGTCACGATTAATTTAACGCTACTAACGAGGTATGATCCAAAAAGTTACACTTTAGACAATGAATGAGGAATGATATATATGACATATATATT
This sequence comes from Scalesia atractyloides, assembly GCA_947069175.1. Taxonomy (NCBI): domain Eukaryota; kingdom Viridiplantae; phylum Streptophyta; class Magnoliopsida; order Asterales; family Asteraceae; genus Scalesia; species Scalesia atractyloides. Next base: position 79,603,762 of record CAMTDV010000019.1, on the reverse strand, counting down.
ATAGTTCATAAGTGAGCGAATCCAACAGTAATGAGGTTTAAATGCTTACAGAATTAATTATTTATGAAATGATTAATTAAGTATTTAGTTGTTTATTCAACTAAATTTAATTAAATAAATAATTTAAAAAAGGGTGGATGGATATTAATTATATAGTATATGTTTTTCTTTATTTATTAGAAAAATAAAAGTGGATAATTGTATGTTATTTAATAGATAAATAATATATAATAAATATTTATAGAGTTAAATTTTGGCTGTGTTTTTTTTAATATAACACTAAGTCCAGTTATTTGATTTTTACAAGTCAAGTATAGTCTTTATTTCCTAGATATAAGTAAATATTATATAAATATATTTTTTTACCTTTGGATACATTGGATAGTGTCTAGTATCTTAAACTAAAAGTTCAAGAATGAAAAGAATTCATCATTGCAAATTGAAAAATACTTGATTTAAATATCAGAATTATAAATGATAAAATAAACTGATTGATCAAATAGCAACAACATTAGATATCCCAAGAGACCCCCTAATTGAACAGAATGACAAACAAAGTTTAAAACACCTATCAAACCAACACCAATAAAGAAAAAAAAACAGCAATAACAGTTCCAACCTTGCATGACCAACAAACCAGTTTCTATCATCAAAACCCTCAGACAAGAGGAGATGTCAACCGGTTTTCGGATTGTATGCATCAGACCAAGAAGCAATGAGGTCATCAGGAAACAAGTTCATCATGTTAGCCCTGGAACAAGATCCAAACCATGCTCCACATGATTACTAGTCCAGTCAGGCGGGTACCATCCAGTGTTTTCCATCACTGGTACATAGCAATCGACATTTGTTCCTGCAGCCGCCATATGGCTAGCAGTGTTGCTACAACCCACAACTTCCTTCGGTTGTCTTAGTTGTGACTGTGGCGACTGTGCTGCAGGGGCAACACTTTTGAGAACCTTAATCCTGTCCTCAATTTCTGAGAGTTTATGACCAGCCAATGACCCAAGATTATTCAAATCTTTTGAGTTCAAGCCAGCAAGTGAGACTTTACCACTCAAGCATTCTGACATCAAGTTGGCCATCACAAAATCCCGGTTTGCCACGATTTGCTTCTTGATCTGACCCTTGACCTTGCTAATCCTTTCTTTAATGTAGCTATTCTGATTCGATGTAAACTTGTGTCTTTCCATGGGTGACTTTGTTAGGAACGCGTTCAACACTTTTTGGAAGGCAGTGTTGTCTTCGGGCCACACCTCTAGTCCAGGTTCGTATGAGCTATAAATGATGGCACATGCCTCGATGCCGCATAGGATGGACAGCTCCTTCAGCTTGTTCTTCAGGCATTCCTTTCTCTTCATGAAGGAGTTTTTCCTTGCCTTGTTGTCTTCTATGAAAGCAAGCTTCACTTTGCCCCTAGCCATGGTAAGGATTAATGGATTATGCCAAAATGTAATTGTAGAAGCTTGTGAGTGACTTTCAGTTGGTTCTTATGTTGATACTTATATGAAACAAGTTCATTAAATCATTAATATAATATCTTTTGATTTTAATGATCTTGTATGATAGTAATTAAATTTAAGGATATAATTAAAAGTAGATGATTGACTAAAATTAATTTAAAGATTATATCAAAAAAGAAAAGAAAAAAAAACAAAACAAAAACGCTTACACGCACAAACAAATCATTTAAATTCCTGCCGATGGAAGAGAATAAAGTTGAATAAAATTTCATCCTAATATTGTGCATTGTTAATGAAATATACCTACTTTTGCATTAATGAGTAAACTTTATTTTCAATATACTTAAACCCGACATATGTTATGAATAATAAAATTAGACGAGTAAGTTGTTGCATGAAGAACTTGTACCCATTCACATGCTTCAAAACGTTAAACCTTACTATTCATTTGAATTTCTTTTAGTATTAATCTAACATATGAACTTTTAGAGGTGATGATCCTTGGCTAGAATGTTAAATATCGTTTCATAGATGCCTTTTACATGCCTCGTTGGTTCAAAATATGAGATCCCTACTTTACTACAAATAGTAGTGATGGTAACACTCTAATATAACCGGTTTTACTAGAAAACAGAAAAAACAGGTCATAATAGCGTCATGAATAACTTAAATATGATAGACCTAGTTTGATACGAGCTAGGCAACCTTGCTCGATTTGTTCATTACACATAATGTCTGATTTAATAAAAAAACGGATCTTCATTTGTCAAGATGAAAATTAATTTTGATTTTTATCTTTTGTACGTATATTGGTACATTTAATATTTATATATCTTATTTGACTCCGTGTATTTCATATTCGATGTACTTGTTTATTTTATAGCCGTTGATACTAAATGCAAACCCATACATAGAAAATCATTTAATACGTAATCACGTATAATACTAATTAACCATTATGAACCATTATTCTTTTTTATCTTAAAATTTGAATTAAACTATGTAATCGTAGAAAACTAAATGATTTATTTTTTCACGTCTTTCATATATCCTCCCTCATTTCACTAGTGACATGCATACGTGTATTAAAGTGGACCTTGGTATGCCCCTGATAGGCTAAGTCACACAGACAATCACATCACACATAAAAGGGGAAAGTATGATTTTTAGTAATTCATGTTACTGATAGACCATTCTAACTGATAAATAAGTTTGATGATTCTTAGATACTTAGAAGTTTTCAAATCCTTAGGGTTTTAGTTTACTTGTAAATTGTCGTTCAAAAAGATACGTAGATGAGTAAAATGACAAAATCACCCCTGAGGTTTGTTCATATTTGTTTGTTCTGTCCAAAATAATTTTTTGTGCATTTTAGTCCTTAAGTTTTGTATTTTATTGTCATTTCCATCCAAATCACTAAATTAATTTATTGTTTATGTTAGGGTGAAGGACATTTTTTCCCTTTGGATGAAACAAGCAAATATGAAACCTTAGGGACGATTTTTGCATTTTACTCTTACATGTTTGTTTTATATTTTTATTACTTGTTTCTTCTTTCCTATATATATATAGATACAGATCGAGGAAGAACTACTTCCAGTTAAGAGAACTTGAGAATTGATTTAAATCCATTAGATTGTGCCACGTCATTAAAAGAAAAAATCATCTGAAAAGGTACTTTCGACCATTTGGCCATTCCTTTCTCTTTCCTCCTCTGACACCTCTTTCTCTCTCTCTCTAATTCTTGTCACACTCTGTCCCTATCTTAAACCAAATTAGATCTGGATCTAAACACCAGACTCATATTTTTCACCCAAGCAAACACGAAAATCATTACAAACCAAAACAACAGACACCTACTTTCTTCTTCTCTAATGGTGTGACGCACTCTGAAACTTTTTACACCAGTTTTCGTAGGAAATGTGTCATAAAACTGGCTTTCGTACGCATTTATGACAAACACCTGATGTAGGAAAATACCTCGTAGGAAACCTGTTTCCAACGCATTTCCTACGTAACTTCCTACACATTTCCTACAAAATTTGTCACACCCCGACCCGCAGTGGAAATAAGAGTCGGGGCATAATTGGGTTATCACCAAAGCACATGACATTTACTATTATGTTTCATAATTAATGAAGTCAAAGTTACATTTTCAAACATCCAAACATGTTCATTCAATACAAAGGAAATAATCAAAAGGTAACAATCCAAGAACTAAATTGATTTATTCTTCTAGTCCAGGTCCTATGTGTTCCTAGCTGCTGCTGGTTCACCTGTATCATGTGTAAAATGGTAGTTTTTGGGTCAACATAAGTTGGCGAGTGAACCTCATTAGATAAACATTTGATAATGATTTTATGGTTAGTTTATCAATAAAATATTGTGCATAATCATAAAAGAGCAAATGTAAGTAATCAAGCATTGGCAAATAGCAGTTACAATTATAACATACAATAACACTTGATAGCATACGTGAATATACCAATAACATACGATAACTAACATAAATGAACTGTGCGATCAAGGCTCAATCAAACGGAGCCAATCGTATTGCATGAACTGGAAATGTAAATTGAACTGTGCGATCAAGGCTCAATCAAACGGAGCCGATCGTATTGCATGAACTGGAAATGTAAATTAAACTGTGCGATCAAGGCTCAATCAAACGGAGCCGATCGTATTGCATGTATTGAAATGTAAAATGAAATGACCGATCAAGGCTCAATCAAACGGAGCCGATCGTGCGGGCACGCCACAGTTCAACCGCATAATAAAATGGGGAACAAGCTCAACCTCATGGATGGGGAGCTGCGGCCTCGGCAAATGCATGTACTGTAATAATAATTTGCATCCAATAATAACTACTTAACAGCAACAAACTAATACACATGTCATGATATGATGTATGCACAATAGTTTCGTTATAATATGTAAATAAACAAAGACACATGATACACCCCAAAAACGTGATTAAAACGGGGAATTTGAAAGGTTCACTTACATTGGGTGCGTTGAATTGGAGATGGTGAGATGCGCACGATTTAGATGAGCGAGTCAACGAGGAATACTAACCTAAATAATAATGGAAAAATATATTAAGTGGATGGATGTATTAAGGATTTTAATGAAATTTTGAGGTATATTTTTTATGAGTTTATGGCTATTTTCTATCTTTAAAAATGTTATTTTTAAGTATTTTTAATTGATTTTTAAATTAAATTAAATAAATAAAATATAAAAAAAATATTATTTTTTTTTACTGTTGACCGTTGACCGGTTCGGTCAGCGGATATTTCTGCGCCGGGCGGGATTCGAACCGGCGACCTTCCGTTCACGTGCACGTAGCTCTACCAACTGAGCTACGTGACTAACCCGTTATAAACTCAGTTTTAATTATATTTATATACTTATTTGAATTAACCGAAAATTCCTTTATTTACAAAAACGTTTTAATTCGATTGGACCGGTGCTCGTGACAAGATTCGAACGCGCGACGTGAAGTTCATTTTGCACACAGTCCACCGCTGGACTGTGTGTCTAACCCGTTTATAATCCGGATTTTAATTACTCTTATATTCTGTTATAACTTCATCTTCTTCACCAATTACACAGGCAACAATAACTCGACTGATTATGATTGATTAGTGATTTACAAAGTTCTCTGACATCGTCAGTAACTCAAAAGTAAAGAAAGGAGAAAGTTTAAGGAACAGAAAATACCGATTGATGTTATTCACTGAATTCCGGCGGAGGTTCGTCGGTACTGGAAATGAACTCCGACTGTTGAACCAATTAACAGCGTTGATCGATTACTCATAAAGTTGTGTCACTTAAACAAGGTTTAAAAGAAGTGTAGGATATCTTACCAATTCACAGTGGGATTCCGGCAGTCTCAGAAACTTTCCGGCGAAGATAAGATTTCCGATAAACGTTGGCTAGAATCGATTCTGATGATGGAGTTGTGTTAGAGACTAACTAATCACATGTTTTAAACAGAAAGAGTCGGAGGAATTACCGTGAGAATGTGAGTCCCGGTTTTCCGGTGACTTGCAGAAAATTTCCGGCGAACTGTTTCAGATGATCTTATGGTTCACAAATGCGACAAAAATGAAATTGGATATTGTTGTGATAGTTCTGAATCGTGCAAATGATTGGAAAACTTGAATCAAATCAGAACTTGATAAATCTTCGGTTTCAAATACCGAAAGTGATGAAGCTTTAAGTTCATTCAATTCTGACTTAATTAGAAACCGAAATACATCGGTTATAAGCTGGCCAGATGAATTTGCAACGATTTGGCGAGTGGTTTGCCGATTTCCGTTATTCAGATGGCATCAACGGTTAATTTGAGTTTGCGTATAAGTTCCAATTGTTTTCCTAGTGTTAACAGAAATCACATTGTGGCGGAGCGGTTTGGGGAATGGATGTTAAGTCTTGGGGCGACTCAGCTGACCCGGGTTCGAGTCCCGGCAGCTTCACTTATTTTTTATTTGTTTTATTTTAACTTTTTATCAAATATGATTTTTATAGTTTAGTTCATTTATTAATTATGTAACGTTTTAATTCAAAATAACCTTAAATAATTAATGTACTTTCATAACTTGGTACTTGATTACAAAACGGAGCGGGTTTTGGAGACCCGATTTTTACAAATGTTACAAAATTAATACGTCACAAATTGCTACGAATCTCCTACAATATGTTTAATTATTATCTTTTAGGATTTATTTTTTATCTACACATTTTCGACCAGAAAAAGACAAAAAAAATAACAAATTTTAATACAACATTATTTGTTACCCACTTCTAACAAATAAACTAAAAGTGTTGTGACAAATTTCCGACACACAAAAATAAAAATCAAAAATAAAAATCACATAATTTTGTAATAGTTTTCCTGAGGAAACTGAGAATTTTTTGTGACATAATTCCGACAAATGATAAGAAGCGTTGTTACGTATTTCCGAGGAAACTGAGAATTTTTTGTGATACAATCCCGATAAATAATAAGAAGCCTTGTTACAAATTTCGGAGGAAACTGAGTATTTTCTGTGACCCAATTCCGACATATAATAAGAAGCGTTGTCACATATTTTCGAGGAATCTGAGTATTTTTTGTGACCCAATTACGACAAATATATAAGAAGTGTTGTTACAAATTTCCGAGGAAACTGAGCATTTTTTGTGACGGTTTTTTAACGAAACTGAGTATGTTTGTGACCGTTTTCCAACAAAAGTTTTTTTATGTTGTGACACATTACCGACGTATAAGAAATAACTTCATCATTTTGGTTGTGACACATTTCCAACCACCAAATTATTAAAAAAACTGCACAAAAATAATTAAAATTTCTGCATTTTTCGGCGAAAAATTCCAAAAATAATTTGTAATACCAAAAACCTGTTTTACAAAATTCACCGAAGTTACAAGGACATAAATTCAAAAATCATGCGTCACAACGCAAGTTCCAATATGTTTGGACCGTAAGCTAATACAATTCGGAACAATGCCAAAAAGATATAAAAACAACTATTTAGAGGGACGACGCCAATTCTTCATAAATTCTTGAAGTTGTTTTTGAAGTTCTTCCCTTGCTTTCCTTTCTTCATCAAGACGAGTTGCAAGTAGATTCCTTTCTTCTTCAACCCGAGCTTCAAGATCTACCATTCGGGTTCGCATAGCTTGGACCTAAAAAGTTGTTAAAATATATAGTTATAATTAGTTAATATATTATATAAAGAAATGTTTTGAGGCAAAAGAAAAGGTATTTATCAGTTTGATTTCCAAAGATAATAATGCATGCATACATTCTATATACATACATACATACTACGATACTCATGGTTTGGTAAAACCGCGAACCAAACCCTTAGAATTTGCAAAACACAACCGTCCATATGGGTTGGCTTAGTAAGATCTTACTATGTGAAAATTAAACTATCAAATGGGTCGGCTTAGTGACAAGAACCAACATTTTTAACATTTAGTAATACCATATGGTAATAAATAAAGATACCTCTTCTTGAGATTGTTGGTACTCTGCTTGCGATGGTGCAAGGCAGAAGAAGATGTCCCGGTCATCAAGTATTGTAGATCCGAAGATCCCATCCCGTATACACGCGCGTGCGACCTTGTCCAATCACACGTGCCCACACCTCAGGGTCATCTATATACTCACTGAAGTTTGGCCCGTAAACATCTTCCATCGCACTTAAATAATCCCCCTACAATTTAAAAAAACAACATGATTGTAAGTGCAATAGATACGCAAATTATATAATAAATAATAAGAGTTAATTGCACCAGGAAACAACAGTTTTTCTGCATATATTTTGTTTTTCAACGTCATTTTTTGCAATCAATCTTTAGTACAACTTTATTATACATGAAATACTTTGGTTTTACAAAGCTATACCGATTATACTTATAGATACCTACCAATCCATCTTTCGTACAACTTTATTATACATGAAATACTTTTGTTTTACAAAGCTATATCTATTACGCCTATACGTACATGCATATGTACTTCCAAACCCATAACACAAAATTATAATTTGGCAATCTGTATAAGTATATATATTTAGTGGCAATCTGTATAAGTACATAGATATTTAGTGGTGTATACACAGTGACACATACACACAAACATATACGCACAATACACCAAAACACATCCATACGTATGTATATGCATACATACATACATACACAAACACAAAAATAGGTATACATATAGATGATACACACACACACGGACACATATACATACAAATACACACACATGCATATACATATATACCCGAAGACCGAACCGAAGGTACCGGTACTAAAAACGCCCAAAAGTGGGTACCGATTCATACCGGTACCAAGTACCAAATGCTCATGCCTACACATAGGTAGGTACATACATACATAGATACATACATACATACATACTTACATACAAACACACACACAAATACATATATACATTATACTCATATGCATACATCCACATAGTTATGTACACTTAATATTTAAAATAAGAATAACTATATAGGTCATTTCTTACACATTTGTGACAAATCCTTAAATGTCGTCAAAAATGTGTCACAACCTGCAATGGATTTAAGCATTTTGTCATAAATGCGTAGGAAATTGTATTCATACATGGATTGTTTCCTACGCCTTTGTGACAATTATATTTAAGAATAAGCATTTTGTCATAAATGTGTAGGAAATATGTTTATTTTATAATTAGTTATAAATATAACAGTATATATCCAATTATTTATGTTTAGTGCAAGGATAATTGTCGGAAATGTGTCACAAGTTGTGACGCAATTCCGACGGATGGTTTATGTTAATTAATAAATAAATATTTTGTCAGAATTATGTAGGTAATGTTATTATTTTCCCGAATTTATTTCGCATATATTAATATTTATTCCGTAAACAATAACAATTAATCTTTTGTAGATTATTCCTGACAGATTTGTGACGCAACTGTCAATTAATTAGGGTTTTCTTATTTTTTTTGTCAGAAACGTGTAACAAGTTGTGACGCAATTCCGACGGATGGTTTAAGTTATTAAAAAATAAATATTTCGTCATAAATGTGTAGGAAACGATATTATTTTCCCTTATTATTTTTTCTTATTTAAATATTTATTCGATAAACAATAATAATTAACCTTTTGTACATTATTTCCGACAGATTTGTGACGCAAGTATCAATGAATTAGGGTTTTCTTATCTTTCGTCATGGATGCGTCAAAAATTCGTCATAAAATCTTGAAAAATTTTTTTGTAGGAAAGTCGTCAAAAAAGTGTTGGAATCTGTGACGAAAAAAATTGTGTAGGAAATTATCCCCTTTTATAGTAGTGACGACGGTCAGTGTGAGACTGGTTAACATCTACAACAACACCAATGGCATGGAGGGTAATGTACTTCCGGCAAGAAGGAAGCACGTCGGGAAAAGAGAAAGATAACGGATCTCCGATGAGGTGAGATTATTCCGGGTAAACATTGGTGTTGCAAGCTGTACTTAATTTTAGCTATTATTGTTTTTTAAGTTTTATAGTTTTGGTCAAATATGTTCTTAGTTCCAAATGGGTTTTTCAAGATCATGTGTATTTGCTTATTGTTTTGTTTGGATTTTAAGTGGATTATGCAAGTTTTATAGATTAGGAACCTAATAAGTTCTTATTTCAATACAATAGGAGTATATTTTTGATTTTAGATTAGGGAATCGACTTATCTTCTTAAGTTAGGGTATTAACTTACAAGTCCTTTTCTCCCTTGCAGGTAATAATGAACCAGCAGCAACAAAATCAGCTCAGCTAATCAAATCAGGACCGGGGATCAGGTCATTGCCAGCATGTTGGGTGCGAAGGACGATGATCATGTATCATGCTCAAACCCGCTGGGGATACGCAACAAGGGTTGTGGCACCAACAAACGACTGGTGGGCCCTTGGGAGAAAGCGATTGCCAAGCACGCGAAAGCCCCTCGGCTTTGCAAGACGTGCAACCAATACGTAACTAGACACGACTCCCGTAACTGCCCACAAAAGAACCAGCAACCAGAGCCTTAGAAGTAGCAGGACAGGGGGCGGGAAGTGAACTGGGGCCGTTTTATGGTTGTTGTTTTTCTTTTTTGAGCATTTCTATGTTGAAACAAAGTACGGAGACTTTCAATTAAAAACTCCACCCTTCATGTAAGAACTAAAAAACCAATAATATCAACCAATGCTAAACACAACACTGATCCCATCTCTAAATCAAAGGGCGTTTTGGCCTTTTAATACACCTAAATAAGGGCAAGTTGGTAAATTAACCCCTCAGTTAAATCATCTCTACCTTTTATACCTCACACCTTTCTCTCTCATCTAACCAAAACCCAGGTCTAGATCTAGAGAAAAACTCCTAAAGTCTCTCTTTCTTTTTCTCATTCACACAAAATGCAGTCACATATCTCTTTTGTTAAAGCCCTTTCTATTTTCACACCTCCTATATCTTAGTTTCGCATCCCAAGTGTATACGGGTCGTATAACCTTATACGGCCCATATAGAATGTTGTTGCACAGAGATATATGCAGTGGAATGTTTTTTTTCTTGTATACGGTCCGTATAACCTTATACGACCCGTATACAAATGTATACGAGCATTGTAACGTTATACGGGCAGATGAGTTTATTTTGTGAGGTTTAGTCAGATTTTGGGTTTTAACACACGTATACGGGTCGTATAATGTTATACGACTCGTGTGTGTGTGTGTGTGTGTATATATATAGGGTAGGGTTCATGCAAGAACCACCTTTATTGTGAGACCAGCGAGAACCAATGTGAACACAAAAGTAAACCCACTACACCACCACCGAAAACCTACCCCCCCCCCCCCCCGCCCCACACACACACAAGCTAAATGCTAAAAAACTAAACCATAAAGCTAAACCCCCCAAAAACCTAAAAAATTTGAAAAAAAACGTTGGTTTTCATCAGCAGCAAAAAAAATTTGTTTGGGGACGAAAAATAGCGTTTTTTTCAAAAAAAATGTATGTTTTTAGATATTTTTGGTTGTGTTCACATTGGTTCTCACAATAAACCGTGGTTCCTGACGGATCCTTCTCCTATATATAGATACATATAGTAAAACCAAACAACCGTTTAATAAGTTTTAGTAAGTATTCATATGTAAACAATGGCTAGTCAGCAGTCATTACTTCTTAATGAACTCGAATTCAGGAAATTGTCCAGTAAATTTCACTTTGAACACATCAAGTATATATAACCAGGGTCTTTGAAAGAGACGCTGATTCCAAATTCCTATTCTCATTATTGAACATTCAAATCAAACTTACCGATCACATTATCTTCTGCCGGAACCCTATTCTCATAAACTGTGTAACATCCCAAAAATGCGTAAGTTAATTATTTTACCTAAATGTTCTAAGTATGTAATGTCATGACCTTAGTTGACTAACTAAAAAAATGTGATTGTTAGTATAGAAAGAATGTAAGATTTTGTGCATTAATAAATAACAACTAGAACTTGAAGGGGTAAAGTTGCATATTTGAATGATAAGTTTATTTATAACAAATAAAACATAAAAACACACAATGTGTGTGTTCTGTAGTCGACCAGAAGAAAGGAACAACAAGGAAAACCCTTGTTTTCATAAATTATCAAGACTTGAAGGAGAACAAAGCAAAAACATATGCATGAACCCTAATCTCTAACCATCTAAGGTTCTTCTTCAAAGTGGTAAGTCAAATTTCATAAATTGATGAATTTTAGAAAGTGGGTTTCGACCCGATCATGAATCCAAGTAGAAATTCGTGTAATTGTGAGTTAGGATTACGCAATAGAATAAAAATTTTGTTTGAATTTGGCTATTTGAATGATTTGAAGCATATACTCATTTGATGTAAAAAATATGATGAACATGATGATCATGAAGGCAAAATTTGATGTATATAGTTACATGTCTTGAGTATTTGTTGAACGAATGAGATGTAGAATGGAAGACATGCGAGTTTAGTTGAATTTTATGATGCATGACATGAACTAGTAGGAATAGGCATAGGATACTTGTACTATGTGCTTAGTATGTTGTATGCACACCAAGTGTTTGATGAAACGCCTAGATGAAGTTAGAATGTGAGATTATTAGAAAAGATTTGATGAAACTAAATATGTCCAGAAAGTTACAGCCGACTTTAATCGATTGTAACCGGGTCAAATCTTGTAAGAAACTGATGTTTATTGAGTTTGTGATGAACAGCTTTAGAGATTCTAGCGGGGTTAGTCGCCCGTTAGCATCAATCCTGAAAATCATTTTTCCAGGAAAAACCTTTCAAACCCAACTGGAATTGCATTTTTTCGATGAAAAATGAACGTTTTACGAATTTTTTCATATCGAAGGTTTAGGCTGCGTTTTCTGGCAGAATTTGCAGCCCATTACGAATGTCATAACTCAATTTAGGAATTGAGTTATGATCTCAAACTTTTACTATATGTAGCTTCAGGAGGTTTCAAAAATCTCCAACTGGAACTATGTCAATTGGATAATCGAGGATTTTTAAATGAATTTTTCTATGGGCTGCAGTCAGAAAGTGACGAATCTGATTGCTGCTTAGTAAATGATTTTTTATAAATTTTTGATAGAGAGGTAGACTCTAAATATTTAACACAAGGATAACCCCTCCGATGGGCACGTCACATACAAAGATCGTAATTTTTGCAAGCTTGTAAGCATAGTAAACAAACGTCCCAAAACAGCCTAATTTCAGTGAATTGAGCTATGCATGTTAGTGAATGAATTAACTAATGAAAGTCAAATGTGGAATATGAATTTGATATGATCATCAATATGTACAATATTGTATGATAACAAGAATGTGATTGCGATAACATGAAATTATAGGAATCATGTCGAGATGAGCTCAACCACGAAAGGCTAAAGGGTCAAGAGGAGGCAAGGAAGCGGATACGAACACGGACACGAACGCCTAAGGTAAGTGAACTCCGAAACTCACTTCTTAGTATGAAATGAAGTTGTTTGTATGAATATTGGGAGTCATGTATGAAAGGATATGAGTTGTAAGTAAATGGGTAAGAAATGTTGTAGTAACATGCTTATAGTTCGAATGTATTGGAAAATGCTTGGTGAGATCAAACGGGTCAAACATAAAAAGTAACTTGGCAAGTTACGGTAGTTGGTTTGATCTTGGAATTAAGTATTAGAAGGTTATGGGGGTTTGAACATTGTTATTACACGTCTTGGAGCCTCCGGAATATGCGATGAGTAAGCGAAACGAACAAATAACGGAAATTCAGTGTTTGCGCTGCAGGGGTGGCGTCGGCGATGCCATGCCCTGTTGCTGCTGACGCATTATGTTGCTGAGTACGTGGGTTCGATGCTGGAAACTCGTTTTTTCACGTTTTTCTCCCACTTTTTGCTGCTTCTAAGGCCCCGATAAGCTTCCCAAAGGTACCCCAAGCCTTTTATTATGTTTTATGAGGTTCAGGTGAGAACGGATACCCATAGGAACATGTACGAAGACGTGGTTTGTACACTAAGATATGGAATGATGGTTTTGTTATAATATGACTAAGACTTATAAGTAAGATTTTGTTGTACGTACATGAAATAGTGTAATGTGGAAATCATAGCTAAATGTGATTAGATACGATTGTATGTGTAGGCTAGTATGTGTGAGAATTTACGTGTAGATGTTGTGTTTATAATTGGTTTAATGATTATGGGAGGATGTAAGACGTATGTAAGAGTTTCGGGTAGAGAGGTATGCATGTTCTTAGTAAGTTTCTCATATACGAAAGAGTTGATTTAGATGATTTGTATATGTGTTGTTATATCATACATTTCCAATGAATGAGACTCGTACGAAGATAAATATGGTATTAATATAATGATTTACAATGTTAACCAAATTGTTTTGAGGATGAAATGAAGTGCAGGGATATTATTGTATGCTCATCGAAGGATAGACTCTGGAATGAAATGCTCAAATTCAGAAGGATAACTAAATGGAATTTACATCCGATAAGACACGGTGTGATTCTTTAATTATACGTGTAAATCATATAATACTTCAAGTACTAATAATGTGAATGTATGTGGTGAATGCAGGTTGTACAGACTTATGGGTTATGGTCATTATGAGCGTTAGCGATTGAAGATCGGGTCATGAAATAGATTGAATGGGAATGTGTGGTCTTGTGGATAGTAAATATATGATATGTGTTTTGTATTAAATGAAACGAAAAATGTAATTATCGTTTAAGATTCGCCATAGAAAGGACTTTCGATCATGTTGGAATATTTTTTAATAAAGGAATTTTACAAGACGTATTTCCGCTGCGTCTTTTCAGTTTAAGCGTGTTAGGGTCTTACAAACTGCTTCACCATTGTTAAACCCAATTGACTTCACTTTCCGAACAATCTATAAGCAGCACCACCACCACTAAAATGTTTGAAGATTTGTAATGATATGTGGGAATTAAATGTAAACCTTAACTCAAACTTTCCATCATCTCTTCCTCAACATTATCTTACAAACCAAACCGTAGTGGAGGATCTTCGTCCATACATGCATTTAATTCACTGACATCATTACGACCCGTATACAATTGTTGGGTTGTTTGCAGCTAGGGTGCAGAATGCTTAAAGGTTTATTATAAACTTTTAGATGGTGTTTGTATGCTTTAATTGCCTTGTGTAACTTTGATTGACATCTATCATAATAAGTAATGGCTGCTGACTAATTGCAAGACCCTTATGGGTGGTAGCTGTTACCATATCCACTATCCCTTGATGGTTTATGTGCCCATCCCCGCGTTGATAGCTTCCGTAACCACCATTCCAAAGACATTCCTTGGTGGTTTATGTACCCATCCCCGCACGACATTTTGTTTCTCTCCCTATTTACCTTTTTCTTCTATAAATATATTATTACTCAAACCATGGCGACTAAACCCTTGAATCTCAACGCTTCTCCTCACACTCCTCATCATCAGTCGTCTTTCATGACGTGTAATAACAATATATGTCAATCCTTTTTAAGTTTCTTCACAACATATGTATACGGTGAGTTTAATCTTAAAAAATTACAACCTTCCTTTTCCTTCAATTTCTAGAACATTCTTCCCAAACGAACCTTCATTATCCGGAGTTTGTTAGGTTGTTTGTAGCTAGAGTTCAGAATACTTGAAAAAACTTAAAAGGGATTGATGTATCTTGTTATTGCATGTCACTTTATGAATTACAATTTTTACTAATTACTGCAAGTACCCGAATTCTTGCACGACTGACGTCAGCAATCTTTTTACTTTGAAACAAATCCATTTTCTTCCTTTTACAGACACATGAACCTCCAAGCTGCTTCTGAAGTAGTAAAGTTTACAAATGCAAGCTCTTCTGGGTCTGTTAAGAATTTGGGTGATGATGAAGGTTCGTTTGGGGAGAATGTTCTGAAAATTGAAGGAAAGGAAAAGCTAGGGTTCGGAATGCTTGAAATTTGATTGCTGACTAATTGCAAGACTGTTTTTCGGGCTTCCAATGCTCACACAGGCGTCGGTATGTGTTCAGATCAAATATGTCCATACAGATACAATCCAAAATTATTGAAAATCACTGTATCACCATTTATCTTCTGCCATACGTCTTCTTCCTTTCAAAATTCAAATCAAACTCACCATATACATTTGTTGTGATTACCGGTAATCAAAGTTACAATAGTTTGTTGGGTTGTTTGCAGATAGGATTCCGAATACTTGAAGTTTGACTCCTGACTAATTGTAAGACTATTTGTCGCGCTTCCAAAGCTAACACAGGGTCAGTATGTGTTCAGAGCGTATATATGACCATACAAATACAATCCTAAATTATTTAAAATCACTGTATCACCATTTATCTTCTACCATACGTCTTCCTCCTTTCAAAATTCAAATCAAACTCACCATATACATTTGTTATGATTACCGGTAATCAAAGTTACAATAGTTTGTTGGGTTATTTGCAGCTAGGGTTCAGAATGCTTGAAGTTTGACTCCTGACTAATTGCAAGACTATTTGTCGGGCTTCCAATGCTCACACGGGGGTCAGTATGTGTTCAGAGCGAATATCTGTCCATACAAATACAATCCTAAATTATTGAAAATCACTGTATCACCATTTATCTTCTGCCATACATCTTCCTCCTTTCAAAATTCAAATCAAACTCACTGTATACACTTGTTGTGATTACCGGTACTCAAAGATACAATAGTTTGTTGGGTTGTTTGCAGCTAGGGTTCAGAATGCTTGAAGTTCGACTACTGACTAATTGCAAGACTGTTTGTTGGGCTTCCAATTCTCACACAGGGGTCAGTATGTGTTCAGAGCGGATATGTCCATACAAATACAATCCTACATCATTCAAAATCAAACTCACCGTATACATTTGTTGTGATTACCGGTAATCAAAGTTACAATAGTTTGTTGGATCGTTTGCAGCTAGGGTTCAGAATGCTTGAAGTTTGAATTCTGACTAATTGCAAGAATTTTTGCCGGGCTTCCAATGCTCACACAGGGGGAGCATTGATGGCTTCTGTAAGCACCAGCTGCTTTATCTTTAGTCCATACATGCATTTAATTCCTCACATCATTACAAATTATCAAAACATGAAACAAACGAACAGTTAATAAAGTAGTTCGTTATTAATTTAACGTGAAAATGGATGTGATTTGTAACCGCAAGGATGATTCAAATTTGTACGTGTGAATCTTAAAAAGTAGGAAATCGAAACCTTAACTTGTGAATATAACTCCAAAAAAATAGGATACCTGATGTATACGGGTCGTATAACATTATATGACCAATTAAATGTGTATACGAGTCGTATAACATTATACGACGCGTATAGAATTAAATGTATTGACAAAGGCTTCTGTCACAGCCCTTGTCGGTATATTTTATTCTATACAAGCCGTATAATGTTATACGGCCCGTATACACCATGTGAAAATAAGTTTTTACCATGTATGATTATTAGGTCCTTTATTTTAAACACCATAGAGAGTCTCCTTTTCTCTCTCTTGCTGCTCCTAACCAGTAGATGGATGGTGGTAGGTCGACACAGGTAGGTCATGGTTCGATGGTAGGTGGGGGCGGGGTCGACGTGTGAGACGGAAGATGAGGGATGGTGGTGATTCAACTATAGGTTGTGGTGGGGCGGCAGCGGGGTTGGCGGCATGTGAGATGAAAGATGAGGGTGGTGGTGGTTCAACTGCAGGTTGTGGTGGGGCGACGTCAGGGGGTGGTCGTTCGACGGTAGGTGGAAGCAGGGTTGACGGCACGTGGTGGTGTGTGCGACGGTAGATGAGGGTAGTGGCGGTTCAACTATAGGTGGTGGTGTGCGAGACGACAGTTGATGCAGTGGTGGTTCAAAGGCAGATTATGGTGGGGTGTGACGGAAGATGAGGGTCATGGTGGTTCAACGACAAGTTGTGGTGGACCAAGGGTTTGTTTCCAAATTTTCATCTTCACGGCCACCAATTTAGGTATAACCTTTTTTCTCATTTTAAAGTTTCAGTATATGCATTTTGTTTTATTTCCACATATTTCATCTTTCACCACCAAAAAGTGACCATTCTTTTCACCATTTTATTTCATCTTCACCACTAAATTTGTATGTTTTCTGCATTTTTGGAAAAGACATGACGTGATGATTGAATTTTCGAAGAGGTGATGATAATGTTTAGATTATTATTGATATAGAACAAATGGTGAAAAAAGTCGTTTTTTTTCTAGATCTGATTTTATGTTTTTGAAAGTGAACAAATACAAAAAATAGCAAATAACACTAAAGTTTTTTGTAAGTCATCAAACTGCTCCTACGATCTAGTTTTTTAACAGCAGGCAGGGGCGAAACTAGCATTCAACGAGCTGTAGCACGGGCTATGGCTCAACTTCGTATCCGTAGTGTAATCTTTCTTTTTTCCTTTTGCCGGTTTTATACAAAGAATACTCCTAAACAACTACGAGGATACCCCTAACAAAAGGAAATGATATATATATGAGGCTAATGGTGTGAATACTTGAGTTTTGGAAGCTTGAATGAAGCTTTAATGGTGGAATAAAACTCTTTGAAGAAGATGAAGTTTTAAAAAAGGAAGAAAGAGAAAATGATATCCTGTACGTTTGTCGGTTAGTGAGGGTTTAATTTTGAAGTTTTATTGTAACACCCTTTAATTGAAGTCAATTATAAATTAAACCTTCAGGTTTTTTAGTTGAATTTAAAACAACCCATCTCGTATACATTATGTAAGCCCAATTGTTATGTAAGCCCAAGTCCCAACCCAACTAATATTTTAGCCCAAAACAAATAATAACCCTTTGGATATGAGGCAGTGGCGCGGCAACAGATTTGTGGAAACCAAACGTCGTACAAGGCACAAGCATCTGAACTCCATAACATCAGCAACAACAAAATGCATAAAACGATCAAAATTCGACAAAGTGTGACCTATGTGAGACTGATAAAAAATCGAACAAGCAGTCAAGCAGAACTGAGCATAACTTCGATTTTCGAACAAGCAGAAGGAGAAGTGCAGTTGCAGAATTGATAAAAATTCGAACCAACATCGATTAATCAAAATTCGCAGGTTGAGTATTCTTTCTTCTTATGCTTTGATAGTTTGATTTCTTGGTTAGTTTGTGCTTTGATAATTTGATTTATTGGTTAATTCATAAATCCTAGCCCAATGTGAAATGCCCAATATTAACGTTAACCTGAATACCAATAGCAATGAAAAAACTAGTTTAAAAAATTTAATTTGGTAAGGTCTAAGGGCCTTTTTGTTTTGGCTCGCCCAGGGTACTTGAATTTTCAGGATCGGCCCTGGCCTATAATGTACGTATTATTTTTTTTCGTTTATTATAAATGTACAATAAAAAAATTGGGATACCCTGGATAGATCTTCTAGTTCCGCCACTGAGGTGTTCGTTTGAAAAAGGAACATTAAAGTCATATTCCTTTTGTGCTATTTTGTGAACTTAGTGATCAAACTAAGTAAATTATTTAAGAAAAGACATAGAATATAAGAAACAGTTAACGACAACATATATTATTGGTTTGTAAGAACATTTTTGGTTTTGTAAGAACATTAAAGTGATATATTTCCTTGGGCAATGCATTTCTAGTAGCTTTGTTCAGTTGTTCCTAATGCATTTTCCATTTCCGCATTTTTATCCCCTGTTTTGATTGTATTTTCTTTCATCAAGTTTTTGAAACTGAACAGGGTTGGGTCAGAATCCACTGTGTTGGGTCGGTTTGTATTTTTAGACTTTTCCAATTTTCTTGATGTAGTTGTAAGTATAAGAATCAAACTGAATTTTGACTAAATGTTTTGTTCAGATGTATTTAAGTTTGGTTATTTTTACATTACAAAAGAACCCAAAGATTATATTTTTGTGTTTATGGTTCATGATTGAACCAGTTTTGAGACGGAATAATAGTATATTATCGGGTGGTGTGGTTTTGTAGTTTGATTGGTTTACTTTTGGTTCTTTTTAGGGTGCATGTCGGCGTTGGACTAGAAGTGGAAGATGATGATCAAGACGAAGTATTGGAAGACATTTTGTTGTTTTCGTATATGTAAATTCAATTCCTTTTGTCAAAAAACACATGATGTAAAAATCTTTTATGTTCATGTAAATATGAGAATTTATAATGGACTTTTGTCCTTCGTGTGGAGAGAAAATGTGTTTATAAAATTCAGATTTTTTATCATTTGTTGTCTTGTGTTTTGTGCAATTGCAGACAAAGTACATGTTGGTGCATAATGTCTATGTCTTAGTCTTATATCGAGTCTGTATAGTATAGAGCTGGATAGGATAGGTATATGAAGTATTTATGTAGTGTTGTAACAAGTTCGCCCATAACTTCATGTAAAGCCAAGTTCGGGCGAACTTGAGTCTCCCAGGGGCGAACTTGCAAGTCTATAAATACCTAGCTTATGATCCTCATTTGTAACTTTGGCATTTTGGAGGCGAAGCTCTGTCAGTTTGTAATCTCAACGTTTAATCAATGAAACTGATGATTAACTGATTAATTCTTGTCTATTGGTAAACACGACGTAATATTTCCGCTATTATGGACGTTAGATATCAAATTTAGGTTCCTTAGCATCGAGGATCGGTCCTACAAGTGGTATCAGAGCTAGAACAGCCTGATTTGGTAGTATCAAGACAAGAACACTTCTATTTCATCTCCATTCTTCTACTTTTCTTAACTTTTTCATCAAAAATGAAAAATTCACGGTCAAAATCTTTTCAATTTTGAATATATATCATGTAAAATACAACAAAGATAAACCCTTGAAAGATTGGAGACCAAATTCAACCGAAATCATGTCAAAATTTTGAAAAAATCATGTTTTCCAAAACCCTAATCATCTAACTTGTTAATCAAGTTCGGCCGAACATGATCTAAAAAGTCACTTTTCAAGTGATTTTTTAGCAAGTTCGCTCGAACTTGAGTAGTTTTTTTAAGCAATCTTGATCAAGTTCGCTTGAAGTTACTGATTTTTCACTGATTTTATAGCAAGTTCGACCGAACTTGTGTAATTTCAAGGAAATTTTGTGTAAGTTCGCCCGAACTTGCTAGAGTTTCATCAAATTTCTGATTGCAATTCGCTCGAGGTTCTGGTTGTTTGTGTCTCAAGTTTGACCGAAGATCAATTAAAAATTTTCAAATCATAAGTCACAAGTTGACAAAAAATCAAGAATTCTTCATTCCAGTCTATAAGTTCGAACCGAACTTGTAGTATTTCTAACATTTTCAAAAGTTTTTGAGTATTTTCATCGTACACGTCTCGTTATTCACGATGGATGATATTCAAAGAGCTTTTATGTCCGGAGCTAGTTCGTTAAATGCCAACGTGATTTCATCAAGTCAATCTTGATAACAAAATGGGACCGACTGTTAAACCGCCCAAGCTAATGAGCATGGACGAGTATGAAGCATGGAGAGAGAAATTTACGTATTGGGTTCAAGCCATGCATTTCGCAGGCTGGGTGTCGATTGAAAGAGGTTACACTGTTCCGGTGGATGAACATCAGCAAGTTCTTGAGAAGTACAATTACTCAACGGTACAGAAAGAGGAATACATTGCTGAGAAAAAGATGATCAGTCTTATCCAACAATCCGTCAAAGAAGATATTCTCGTTTTGCTACTGGAATACACAACTGTAAGAGATCTCTGGCTCTCCTTCAAAAGAAGTATCAAGGAAGTGTAGAGATGATCAAAAGCAAGAAAGCTCTCATTATGAAAGAGTTCGATATCTTCAACTGTTGGTGCATAATGTCTATGTCTTAGTCTTATATCGAGTCTGTATTGTATAGAGCTGAATAGACTAGGTATACGAAGTATTTATGTATGTTGTAGCCAAGTTCGCCCATAAGGTAACATGTTCAGGCATGTTCGGCCGAACTTGCATAGGCAAGTTCGGGCGAACTTGCACCTCCATGGCCGAACTTGCTGGTCTATAAATACCTAGCTTAAGAGTCTCATTTGTAACTTTGGTATTTCAGAGGCGAAGCTCTGTCATCTGTAACCAGAACGCTTGATCTATAAAACTGACATTTAACTAATTAAATCTTGTCTATTGGTAAACACGAAGTAATATTTCCGCTATTATGGACGTTAGATATCAAATTTAGGTTCCTAAGCATCAAGGATCGGTCCTACAAGTGGCATCAGAGCTAGAACAGCCTGATTTGATAGTATCAAGACAAGAACACTTCTATTTCTACTCCATTCTTCTTTTTTCTTAACTTTTGAACATAAAATGAAGAATTCATGGTCAAAATCTTTTGAATTTTGAATATATCATGTAAAATACAACAAAGATAAACCCTTGAAAGATTGGAGACCAAATTCAACCGAATTCATGTCGAAATTTTGAAAAAACCATGTTTTTGAAAATTTTCTGGATCGAACTTATTGGCCATGTTCGGCCGAACTTGCCCTAAGACATCACTTTTCAAGTGATTTTTTATAAGTTTGCCCGAACTTAGGTGGTTTTTTGAAGAAATTTAAGTCAAGTTCGCTCGAAGTTATTAAAGTTTCACTAATTTTACATCAAGTTCGACCGAACTTGTGTAATATCTGAGAGATTTTAAGTAAGTTCGCCCGAACTTGCCTAACATTTCATCAAAATTTTGTTGATAAGTTTGCTCATGTTCTGTTTGTTTGCTCAAAGATTGTGTAAGTTCGACCGAAGATAAACAATATTTTTCAAAGCAAATCTAACAAGTTCGACCGAACTTGTTAGAAAATCCAAGAATTCTTCATTAGTGCTGCAAGTTCGACCGAACTTGTAGTAGGACTAATTGTTTTCAAAGTTTTTGAAAAATTTTCAGCGTACACGTTTCGTGATTAACAATGGAAGATCAACTAAGAGCTTTTATGTCCGGAGCTAGTTCGTCAAACCCAACGTGATTAATCAAGTCAATCTTGATAACGAAATGGGAACGACCGTCAAACCGCCCAAGTTGATGAGCATGGAAGAATACGAAGCATGGAAAGAGAAATTTACCTACTGGGTCAAGCCATGCACTTCGCTGGCTGGGTGTCAATCGAAAGAGACTACACTGTTCCGGTAGACGAGCATCAACAAGTCCTTGAAAAGTACAACTATTCGACAGTACAGAGAGACGAATACATTGCTGAGAAAAAGATGATCAATCTCATTCAACAGTCAGTCAAAGAAGATATTCTGATTCTGTTACCAGAGTATACTACAGCAAGAGAGCTTTGGTTGTCGTTACAGAAGAAATACCAAGGCAGTGCTGAAATGATAAAAAGCAAGAAAGCTCTCATTCTGAAAGAGTTCGATATCTTCAGCATGCTAAAGAATGAGACCATTAAGCAAATGATTGAGCGTCTCTGTCATCTCAAAGTGCAAATGCAAAGACACGGTCTTGAGAAGACGGAACAAGAATACATCGACAAACTTGCTAACGCACTACCAGAGGGTGAATGGTCAACTTATTTGATGGTTCTGAAGAATAGTGATAAGTGGGAATTCTTCAAATTATCAACCTTTATCGATAAACTCGAAGGCCACAAAATGGAGCTTCTGAAGATAGCGAAGTCAAAGAACGCTAATGTTGTTCAAGACATCAGTTTGTACTACAAAACCGGATTGCAAGATAACATTTCGAGTCCAAAAATTGGAACTGCTTTTAGTGCAAACATGAATGCTTCTCCACAGAATCAGAACCACTCACAGCCTCCGTATGACCAAAGTCCACAAAGTTCTTACTCGAGCACTGGTTCAAATTCAACCTATCAAGGCCAAGCGAATCAGAATCAACAACAAAGTTCTGATCCGAATGTTTACACATGCAATATCGCAATAAATTTGAACAATGTTATTTCAGAAGAAGTTGCAAAACAACATATGTCACTACTCGCTACCGTCTTAGAGTCTTATGAATGTCTTGTTACCGGTAAAATCGGAAATCCCGGGATGACCGCAGAAGATTATGACCAGGTAGATGAGGAAGAACTCGAACTAATGGACATCAAATGGTCCTTAGCTTCGATCATCAGGAGAGTGACAAAGTTCGTTGCATTCACAGGCCGTGACATAAGAAACTCCAGCAACAAATTGGGTTTTGACAAATCCAAAGTCACATGCTTTAATGCAGACAGAAGGGACATTTTAAAAGAGAGTGTAAGAACACCGAGGCAACCGGAAATCAAAGTCCTTTCGGAGGAGGGAATGAATATTACAAGAGGGCACTTCAATATAAACCATTTCTGAAGAAAACTCATATTGAAATCTAAGAAAAATCTGACAATAGTACCACGGAGAAAGCCATGGTTGCATCCACAGAAGATGACGGTTTTGATTGGAATTCTTACATTGGGAAAAAGACCGGAGTTGCTTTGATGGCGGAGATAGTTGAAGATAATTCTGAAGAGGAAGCAGCGGTAGCAGCAGAAGTAGCAGCTTTCGAACAAGCTATTCTGGAACAATACTTGCATCAACAGCACGAAGAAGAGGAATATATCCATATGCAGAGACAAGGAATTTTATCCTCTAATTCTTGTGACAATTTTGCATGTCACTTTGATAGGAGCTTGAAAGAACAAGTGGTTGAGGAGAAAAAGATTGATGAAGTGATCATTGATGTCACTCAGGAAATGAAAATTGAAGACCTCAAGGACATGGCAGATAAAGCTTTAATGGCGAATCTAACCAAGGTAGGTCCAGAGGTAAAGGTTGTCGAGAAAGAAGTTGTCAAAGTACAAGTTGTAGAGGTTGAGAAACCTTGTACAAAATGTATTGAACCTTGTCTCGAATGTGCCGAAAAATCAAAGATCATCGCTGAAAACAATGTGCATAACAATTTGTTAAAATATGATTACCGCACAATGAAAGAAGCGTATGACAAAATGAAAAATGATTATGGCAGACTTGACAGAAATAACATCGAACAACATGATAATATAAGAATGTTGAGTGGTACAGTAATGGATAAACGAAGAGCAATTAACACTTATATTAACACCATTGCTGAAATTAAACAACAACTTCAAGACATGACAATCGAAACTGAAAGAGTTCGACAATTGATAAGAAGTTATACCACCAACGCGTATATTATCGATCACATTCTTCCGACAATCTCAACGGAAGAAAAACCTAAAAAGAAAGCGGGCAAAGAATATAGCAATGTTCCTCCTCTTTGCGAGAAATACTGTGTTAAATCTGCAGACGGGATGGACAAGGCACTCAATGTTGAATTACTTTCTGAAAAGAAAAACGAGTTGCCAGAGAACATTGATATAGTCTATGCTAAATCTGATGATGATAACAACGTTGTGGTTAACAAAGTGGTTGAAAATGTTCTAAGTGATTCTGATGAAGGCAGCTTCAAAAGCGCCGACTCGAGTTCAAAGAATTCCGATTCACAGTCTGAAAATGACGATAAGTTGTTAGAGGATAGTCTAAGTGATGATCCTAATATTGTAATGTACAAAATTAAGGATTCGGATAGACTATACTTTAATGATAGCTTCCCAATTCAGAATGTGAAGGAAGAATTGCTAGACAAATTCTTTAAACACGTGGAAGTCACATCAGAGGAATTGGTAATCAATAACGAAAATTCTATTCCAAACCTAAAAGAAACAATTACCGAAGAAAGGTGGTGATCATCCAGAAAACCGGAGAGCGGGGTTGGGTTTAGAAGAAGAAACTGATGAATTTGTAAAGAAACCGTCACCATTTCATGAATATAAAAACAAAAACATGAATTTTGTATATGGAACGAGTACAATTCATGAGGAGAATTTGATTGGTAAATAGTCAAATGATGAGTTCAAGAAGAAGAAAGAAATTCGAGATAAAGCCAAGGTTACAAGTGGTGTCAAAACTTCAAGTAGGGTAAAACCACCAATTAAAGGACATCCACTTGATAGTCGGACATGTTTCAAGTGCAATGAAATTGGTCATATGGACGACAATGTCCGAAATCAAAACCGGCTTATCTTCAAAGAAAAGAAGATTCAAATGTTGTTAAACCAAAGCAACCAGTGTTTGCAAAACCTGTAAAGATTCTGAAACAAAATGAATCAAAACCAGAAGTTAAACCAAAGTCTGAAAAGACTTTTGAAAATTCCATTTTTGAAAAAGGTGAAACTTCTAGGTCTAATGAAAACAAGTTTACATAAAAAAGGCTAATATCAAATCTGGATTGCCAAGAAAAGGTCAACAACATCTGGTGTTGTTAAGTCTGAGCTAATAAAGACTGACAACACAAAAGAATCAAAATCTGAAATCACTAAGTCTGAGCAGGTGAAGAACTAGTGAGAATGTGAAAGAAGTTATAACAGAAACCAAGATGGATAATGTCAAATCTGTAAAAAAATAAGAAAAAAGTGAAATTTTCAAACATTAGCATTGTTGAAACAGATAATGAATTTGATTTTGATGACGTTGATGAGTTTGAATATGCTTTTGATGATGGTTATCCAGTAAAACCTAAGACCAAGAAGGCTTGAGTAGAGCTTTTCACCTAATTGCTGAATTTTGCAGGGGCTCCAAAGATCCGTACTTTCAAAGTGGATTTTGGATAGTGGAGCGTCCAGGCATATGACGGAAATGAAGGCATTGCTATTCGACATTAAAGCTATCAATGGTGGATATGTTGGATTTGCAGGAAATAAAGGTGGAAGGATAGTCGACCGAGGGAAAACTCTCCAATGGCGTAGTTTCATTTGATCGGGTGAACTATATTGCAGAACTTAAGAACAATCTTCTGAGTATATCGCATATTTGTGACAAGAAATTTACAGTCCATTTCAACGACAAAGAGTTTATTATTTTGAAGCCGGTATTCAAAATACCATATGAGTGGATTCTGATGCGAGCACCACGAGAGAATGATTTATATGTTCTTGATATGGGTGTTGCTACCACATCATCACAATCAGCACAATGTTTTGTATCAAAGGCTACTGAAAAAAAGATTCTATTCTTTGGCATCGTAAGATGGGGCATATTCATTTGCGAAAAATGAATTTCTTGGTTCATAATGATCTTGTAGAAGGCGTAAATTTTCGAAGTTTTCAGATGTCTGATCATTGCTTGGAATGCAAGAAGGGAAAGCAGATCAAGAAATCTCATCCGAAGAAAATTCTAAACTCAATCAAGTTGCCATTAGAACGTCTCCACATGGACTTATTTGGTCCTGTAAATGTTCGAAGTATCTCAGGAGACTTATATTGCTTGGTCGTGACAGATGACTATTCGAGATAATCGTGGGTATTCTTTCAAAAATCAAAAGACGAAACGTTCGAGAACTTGGTTATTCTATTCAAGAAACTCGAGAACATTTATCATCTGCCGGTCAGACGCATTAGAAGTGACAACGGCACAAAGTTTAAGAATAACAAAATGAAGGAATTATGCAACGCAAAAGGGATTCTGCATGAGTTTAGTGCTCTCTATACTCCACAGCAAAACGGAGTAGCTGAACGGAAAAATAGAGCTTTGATTGAAACTGCAAAAACCATTCTTGCAGATTCTAAACTTCCTATCAGCTACTGGAGTGAAGCGGTTGCTGCGGCTTGCTACACACTAAACAGGGTTCTCACTGTCAAACCAACAAAGAAAACATGTTTTGAGATGATAAACAGACGGAAGCCAAATTTGAAGTTCTTAGAACCATTCGGTGCACCATGTACCGTAATAGACCAAGATGGCAAATTCGGAGCTAAATCTCTTGAAGGTTTCTTTGTTGGATATGCGAGTCCGTTGAGAAGAGTATATGCTCCTTCATTGAGAAAGGTTATTGAAGCACAGCACGTGGATTGTTTCAACTACACGGATCCTATTCAAAGGAAAGGTGACGCGTGGCTGTTTAACTATCAAGACCTTTGGAAGTCATTTGACTTGCCCAAAGAACCAACTCACGAAGAAGTTGTAGCAACAATATTATCTTCACCAGTCAGCGAATCAAGAACAAATTGTTCGACCAATTGTGGTTAATCGACCCACGTTTGATCCATCTTCTTCCTGCGCAAGTTCAAACATTAGTGGTGTTCCGGATGAAAATGTTTCTGAAACATTATCAACACCTGCTATTCCTCCAACGACTGCCTCTACTGAACCAGTGAATACAACAACGAGAGCCCAGTATGCCTCAGAATCAGAATTCTGATTCGGATGAAGCACCAATATTTGATGCTGATGGGGAATCATCTTCTTCAGATGAAGAAGTGGAGCAGATAACAAGTCTTCTTAATCAATCTGCAGTCCCGAACAATCAGAAATGAAGCTTCATCAAGCTCTCCAAACATTGAATTGGTTGTTGATCTCAACATCACGAATCAGCAAAACTCAGTAGATGTTCCAAGTGAAGAATTGCCGCGATCATATTCCTATCATCAGTCAACAAATATTATTGGAGAACTTCAAACTGATGTTAGAACTCGAGGGCAAATTAATAAAGCACTCAGTTGTTTCTACACACACTTGCTACAATCCAGAACTATTGTTTCTATTCATGTTTCATCTCTCAGATTGAGCCTAAGACAGTTAATGAAGCTTTAGCAGATGAAAACTGGGTACAAGCAATGCAAGAAGAATTATTACAATTTGAGAAGTTGGGTGCGTGGAAGCTTGAAGACCTACCAAAAAATCAGAAGGCAATTGACACAAAATGGGTCTTTAAGTGTTAACGTGATGATAAAGGAGTTATTGTTCGTAACAAAGCTAGGCTTGTTGTCAAGGGATTTCACCAGTAGGAAGGGATAGACTACACGGAAGTCTATGCACCAGTGGCTCGATTGGAATCTATTCGAATTTTTCTAGCTTTCGCATCATGGAAAGGATTTAAGGTCTATCAATTGGATGTCAAATCGGCTTTTCTGTACGGAAAATTACGCGAGAAGGTGTACGTTGGACAACCACCGGTGTTTGTCGATCCACTCAACAAAAAGAAAGCATACCTACTGGATAAAGCTCTTTATGGTCTACACCAAGCCCCTAGAGCTTGGTACGAGACGTTATCGCAACATCTCGTCGGCAACGGCTTTATCAGAGGAACTATGGATAGTACTCTTTTCACCAGAGAGGTTGATGGTCATCTGATTATAGTTCAAATCTACGTCGACGACATCATCTTTGGATCTACAAACAATTGTCTCTGCAAGGAGTTTGAGGGAATCATGAAAAAGAAATTCGAAATGTCCTCGATGGGCGAAATAAGTTCTTTCTTGGTTTGCAAGTAGATCAGCTTCCGGATGGTATTTTTATTCACCAGACTAAGTATGTTCACGACATCTTGAAGAAGTTTGGAATGGAAAGCTTGAAGCCTCTATCTACGCCTCTTGCTCTCAATCACGGCATTTGCGTTGACGAGATTGGAGCCAAAGTTGACGAGACGTTATACAGATCAATGATTGGATCGCTGATGTATCTGACGGCATCGCGCCCAGATATTATGTATCCAACCTGCCTATGCGCCAGATATCAGTCAAGCCCGAGGATCTTACACATGCAGATCGTGAAGCGTATCTTCAGATATCTGAAAGGATGCCAAGCACCGGCTTGTGGTACCTGAAGAACGACAATTTTGATCTCACAGGCTATGCTGATTCCGATTTTGGTGTAGATAAGTTGAACTCAAAATCAACTACAGCGGGATGCCAGTTCTTCGGAATAAGAATGGTAACCTGGCAGTGTAAGAAACAGACTACGGTCGCTCTCTCTTCCTGTGAAGCTGAGTATATCTCGGCCTCCAGCTATTGTTCACAGATTCTGTGGATTCAACAGCAGATGAGAGACTATGGTCTGCAATTTCTAGACACTCCGCTGTATGTTGATAACAAGGCAGCCATCGATATAACTAAAAATCCGGTTCATCACTCACGCACAAAACACATTGAAATTCGTTATCATTTCATTCGTGATTGCTACGAAAAGAAATTGGTACGAATAGAAAAAATCCACACCGACGAACAAAAGGCTGATTTTTATACCAACCATTTTCATTGTCACAGTTTAAATACTTGCTGAGAATTAATGGTATGAAAAATTTGCTGACAGGTGTGGATGCTGAGTTTGAATACGGATCGGACGACGAGTTCGCGTGATCCACATTGGTTTGTAAATATCTTTCTAGTTTAGAATTTTATTAAAAACTAAAATCCAAAAATATGTTTTTGATTTTAGGGGGAGAAATGTTAAGGAAAATACAAAAACATTTGAAAATTTTAAAATCCAAAAACCTATCAAAATTCAAAATGTACAAAAACATTGAAAAAGACAAAAAGAATTCAGTGTCATAAAAGGAAATGATAGTACATCAGTGGACTATCACAGTATGCTAAAGAAATGTAAAGTTTAAAAGTGATAAACGAGTCTTACTGTGAATGTGTCGATAGGCCTAACACGTTCAGTATACTGTTTTCGAGATATAAACTAAATTTTACAACTGCTTATTCTTGTGGATTAACACATATTGGATATATGGACTTAGTACTCCGAAATTTCGTTTGAAAGATTGCCTGATTCTGAGATACGAGGTCTTTATAGATAGTTGATATCTGGGGTATTATACAAGTTCTTCTGATTTGGCGAAAGCAATGGCCTAGAACTTCTATAATACTTTCGCTTTAAACCCCCAAATTGCATGTAACATTGAAAAGAATCGAAAGATCTAATCATTTGCATTGCAAAAAAGATTCCTTAAGTGGAACACACCTTAAAGTTGAGCCTTCATCTCTTTGTCTGTACGCTAGTACTGACCTGAGCTATCAAGGTTTCGCACAACCCAGATACATATATCAATTATGCTATATTCACCTGTAAGATGAAATCTAGGGAATCTGGATACGAGAGTATATTCAACAAGTGGGAACCACAGATAAGTCAAGTTTCATGAATTCTACCTTAACATATCTTGAAACAGTTGAGAAATGTGGTAAAGCTTAAGTGGACAAACATATCGACAATCTAGGTGAACGAGTTTAAAACTTAAAGTCATCTAAAGGTCAACGGTACTGGTGATATGTCTCAATCAACTGATATGATCCTTAGACACGAATTCACAAAAAAATGTCTGTAAATATGTTTGTACATAGTTTACATTGCTTATTTCATTGTATTTCAGTTTTACAGATTAAAATCAAAAAGATTTTCGGTGTGTTTTAGCATAAACTTACAAAAATACAAAAAGATTTTAATTCTACATTGTTTTCAGCAAACCAATGTTGGAGAACGGATCTTCGAAGTCTGGTAAGATGCTAGAACTGGTGGGAATCTCTTTGACAATGGGCTGGGAGCTAATCTGTTAATCTGAAGAGATAAAACGATAAAAAGATCATTAATTTGAAACTTTGATTTTGAAACTATCAACAGTTTGTTCGTAACGGGTCAAACCGGGGTCATTAACTTGGACTCGGCAGACAAATCGATCAACCAAGGTCATTAGCTTGGACTTGGTCAACAGAGTGGATTTTTCATAACTGGTAAAAAGTTGGAAAGTTCAGGGTTAAAAATGAAAATTTTGAAAAAGTTTGAATTTGTGGTTTGGCAAGTTCGGCCGAACTTGCTAAACAATATCAAGTTTCACAAACAGCAAGTTGGACCGAACTTGCAGATGGTTGGTTATTTGATAAAAGGTAAGTTCGCTCGAACATCAGTTGGGTTTTTCAATTTGGGCCTAACAAGTTCGCCCGAACTTGACTTGGTATAAATACCAATCAAGTTCGGCCGAACTCATTTACTGGTATTTGAAACTCTTGATTGAACTTAGGCGATTGCGAGCACTTGAGCGAAATTGACACTTTTGAGTTGTTATTCTGCCCGATTGTAGTCCGTTTTTGGTGATTTGCACACCAATAACCATGGCTGAGGTGAGAATTGAACATCAAACCATGTTTTGACCCTTAAACGAACCAAACAAATCTAAAACTTTAAAATCTGATACTTATAAGTGTTGTTGGACAAAATTGAACATAGATCCTGAATCTACACATAAAATCAACCGTATAACTTGTTTTGATTGAAGTAAAACGGCTGATTAAACGTTTTAAACATGTTTGGTCTATTGGAGAAGACGACAAGTTCGGCCGAACTTGTTGTCAAGTTCGACCGGACTTGTCCAAAACATAATTACAAAATCCAGAAGCAATCTTTGACCGAACTTGATTATAAAAGTCTGAATGATGATTAATACAAGTTCGCCCGAACTTGCATTAATATCTTGTGAATAAAACTGATTAACATGCATCCTCGACCGAACTTGTTTGTTAAGAAAATTTGGATTGGTTTAAGTGTAAGTTCGCCCGAACTTATATATAGAACATGTAATTGATGCATGTGCGGGTGAACTTAGTTAAAGCAAATTGTTATAACAGATATATCAAGTACGCCCGAACTTGATATAAATGTTAGAAAATTTTGTGAATATTTTTCTCGATAAGCGTGCTAATTGTTTTCCAGCGCGTGTTGTCTCTGTTGAGTTTTCCAAAACTCACAATACGTGCATTGCGCTCGATAAAACGATCTGTCCGTCATTGAAGGAGTACGATAGTATTTTGAAATTTCTAGAGGATAGCCATATTTGCCGAGCAATTACATAACGCACAGTGTCATATCGATCACATGTTATTCATTTCTGGATGAATGCGAGTTTAAGCGCTGATGAAAAGAGGATCTCTTCTACAGTGCAAGTTGGTGATGAACTCAAGCCGATCACAGTAACTGAAGATGATATCTGAAGGATTCTGGAATTCAAAGACAACAAAGATGATCCGATTCATCTAGATGAGAAGATGGTTCGCGAATGCTTTTTCCGTATGGTCTATAAAGGAAGTGTAAATAAGCCAACGCTGAAGAAAGGGGAAGTGCCTAACCCCTATAAGCTTCTGATTCACGCGTTAATTCCTACATTTAGTCATCGTAAAGCCGGTTTGGATGATGTACATGATTATTTGGCTAGCATGGCAACGACGCTTATTTTGAAAAAGTCGTTTCAACGTTTCGAAGTTGGTTTTTACTCACATGTTGAAGAACATAGAAGAGTCAAGATTGTGTCTTTATCCAAGGTTTATACAGATATTAATTGACGAGAAGTATGCCAACATTGCTCGAGATCTAAATGACGTTCTTTATCTAGTTCATCTCGACGAGACTACAGTGAAGAAGCTTATCAAGTTCCAGAAACAAGCTTCAGTTCCTGTTGCCAAGCCGGTATTCGGAGCAATTAAAGATTCTAACTATATTTCGCCGCCAGACAACAAATGGAGAAAAGATAGTAGCGACGGTGAGAAAGAACTTAATGCTGAACGAGAATGGTTTAAGGAATTCAAACCTAAGGCAAGGAGTGAATGGTTTTTATAGGCTGGAGCTGATAAGCCGAAAAAGAAGCGAACTCAAAGAAAGTTGAAACAATGCTTGTTGATGAGGAAGAAACTGAAAATGTTGAAGCAGTTGCTGGATCGAGCGCTGCAGTCAAAATTGAAAGTCAAGAAACTGTAAAGTCAACTCAAGAAGATGTGATTTCTGCTACTTCTGAGAATGAAGAATCTGATAAAGAGCCAGAAAAGACTGAGGCAGAAATTAGAGCAGAAAAAGAAAGGAAATTGGATGCAGATTTTGATCCTAACGCTGAAAAAGAATCTGACGAGTAGAGACCAAAGGAAAAGTTAAAGCGTACAAAGTCTCCAGCAATTGAAATATCAAAGAAGACTATAGGGTCACCTCATACAAAAGGAAAACGAAAAGCAAAGAAAGCTCAGAAAGCTGTGAGCAAGAGATATAAAAGCAAGGTGAAAGACACAGAAGCTACACAAGAACCTTCTGGTGCTCAGGAGAAAGGAGCCACACAAGAACCTCCTGCACAAGAACCTCCGATTATTGTTCATGTCGAAGCTGAAAGGCCAGGAGTTACACAAGAACCTCCTGTGTCTGAATTTGTTGAAGTTCCTATCGCTGAATCGCCTAGTGCTCCAAAGACTTTTGTTCCTGAAAGTTCTACGCCGAAGAAGTCAACACCGAAAGATTCAACACCAAAGACACCAAGGGGAAGTATGTTTGGTGATATGCCACACGGTCCAATCAGTCTTGAAGACTTGGATGAGTTTTTCCCAGAAACAAATACTGAAATGTTAGAAAAACGTGTGAAGGTATTGGAAGAGAAAGCTGCACAGATTGAGATAGAAAAGGCTGAGCTTGTAAAGAAGGTGAATCAGAGCGAAGTCGAAAAAGAAATACTTGACGATAAAGTGAAGGTGCTTGAGAATGAACGTGAATATTTCAAGGCGTTGATAGAAAGTCTGCAGGACGCCAATGAAAAACTATAAACAGAGATTGCAGAATTAAAGAAAATTCAAGCTTTGAACGATCGAAGATTCATCAGATTACAAAAAGTGTTATCTAACAATCTGAATATTGATTTTATTGTTGAATACGATTGTCTAGATCGTTAAGAAGCCAAGGAACGTGCTGAGAAAGAATTGGCCGAGAGTGGTAAAGGAAAGCAGGTTGAGGGTGAAGCCCCTAAATCTACTGCTGAAAATCTTCTGATGTTCCTGAGAAGCCAATTGAGGATATTTCGAAAGCTTCTAAGTCTGATATCCAAAAGGTTGACGAATCTGTCAAGCCTTCTGATCCTATCATTGTTACTGAAGAAAAAGACGATGATGAAGCCGAAAAGGAAGATAAGAATGAAGACAAAGAGGAAGAAGGCTATGAGGATTGGAATGTTGGGGATGATGACGATGATTTTGATCAAGGAGATGATGATTTTGATCAGGGTGGTACAGGTTTAAAGATCAATGAAGCTAAAGTATCTGATGACTTTGATTTTTCTGATCTCATGAACGATAAATCGAATCGAATGGAAGATAAAAGCCAGGGGGAGTCAGGGGAGAAAGGTCCGTCAGATGATATTGATTTGTTAGATGTTGATCGATCTGCGAAGCCTGTATTTGAACTTTGATACTAATGTTGGAACATAATGTGGAAGAAGGTGAGTTTGTACATAATTACTCAAAAGAAGATCTGGCAAAATTAGTAGAGGTTGAAGTTGAAAATTTAGAGTTTGATTTTGAGGAAATTATGAATGTTAACACATTTGAGCCGAATGAGTATCAATATGAGAGAAGGTTTGAAGCTGATGAGTACAATCGTGTGATAGTTGAAGATTGGTCCTCAGATGATGAATCAGAACAGAAAGCTAAGTATGTTGGTGAGAATTCAGAAAGTTTTCCTACTTTTGAAGAAATTTACAAATAGCTTGATGAAGATATGATCAAGGATAAGATTGCAGAAGCGGTACAAGAAGGAAAAATTCCTAAACCAATGACCAAAGAAGAGATAGCTGAAGCGAGAAAGTCCTGGTTCAAGGAGATGCCTCGTGAACGTAAGTTTCGATGTCCACTAGCATTCTTCACCAGAGATAAAGATGTTTCTTTGGGAGATATACTGAGTTGGGGATGGTTTAAAAAGCTCAACGTATATGCAATCAAAAGGGAATTTGGAGTGCAATACTTCAAATACCTTGCTGATTTAAAGACATTGTCGTATTGGGATATGGAAGAGCTGGTACAAACAGTGAATGTTGCTTATCATATGAAGACAGTTGATCAGTTGTTGTGGAAGATGATTAAGTACGAAGCTGATAAAGGTTGGAATCACTGGAAGCCATTCATTCCAAGACGAATAGTAAAGATCAATAAGGCTACACGGGAAAAGGACATAACGTTAATTATGAAATGTCCTAGAGCCATGAGGAATATGCCACTTATGCCGATCAAACAGAACTTTTATCCTTTATTCAAGTGGTGGCAGATTGATCCAGCTACTTGTGAAGCAGTGATTTTGTTAAAGTTTGAAGATCACCTAGATATTGCTAAAGAACGAGTTGAAGTGATGGGTTATTAGGGATGAGAGGTTTGTGGAGGACGATAAGGATTGTAGATCCTATGTGGTTGGTTAACTGCTCGAGAGAAGATATAAAATGCCTTTTCTACAGCAAAATTGTTTTTGAAGAAAGAGAAAAGGTACAAGCGATGTAGTATCAGAAAGTTGTTATGCACGCGAAGTAAATTCTGGTAAAATGTGGCAAACGAAGTGGAGGGATCTGGAGAGAGTTGAATTTCTTAAAGAAGAAACCAGAAGTGAGGCTATCAAAGAAAGAATGGAAAAAACGGTAAGGCAAAGTTCACTCAAGATGGCTAACTTTAAAAGACCACCGCCAACTGATCAGGCGTCGGATCCGAAACAAGAACGACGAAGGAAGCCGTACAAAAACTTCTTCGGTCGTGTGCGTTAATGTATATATGAAGACAGAGTTTTGAAGACTGATAAAAGACGAAGACGATATCCAAGGAGGAGTCTGTTGGTGCATAATGTCTATGTCTTAGTCTTATATCGAGTCTGTATTGTATAGAGCTGAATAGGCTAGGTATACGAAGTATTTATGTATGTTGTAGCCAAGTTCGCCCATAAGGTAACATGTTCAGGCATGTTCGGCCGAACTTGCATAGGCAAGTTCGACGAACTTGTACCTCCATGGCCGAACTTGCTGGTCTATAAATACCTAGCTTGAGAGTCTCATTTGTAACTTTGGCATTTCAGAGGCGAAGCTCTGTCAGACTGTAACCAGAACGTTTGATCTATAAAACTGACGTTTAACTGATTAAATCTTGTCTATTGGTAAACACGACGTAATATTTCCGCTATTATAGACGTTAGATATCAAATTGAGGTTCCTAAGCATCGAGGATCGGTCCTACATCAACATGCTGAAGGGTGAGACCAAGAAGCAGATGATTGAACGCTTCTGTCATCTTAAAGTTCAAATACGAAGACACGGTCTTGAGAAGACGGAACAAGAGTACATCGACAAGCTTGCAGACGCTCTACCAGATGGAGAGTGGACTACTTATCTAATGGTTCTCAAGGAAAGTGATAAATGGTCTTCAAGCTATCAACATTTATCGATAAACTCGAAGGCCATGAAATGGAACTATTGAAGATTGCAAAGTCAAAGAACGCTAATGTAGTTCAAGACGTTGGGTTGTACTACAAAAGTGGAATGCAAGACAACATTTCAAGTCCAAAAATTGGGACAGCGTTTAGTGTGAACATGAATGCTTCTCCACAAAACCAGAGTCAATCACAGCCTCATTATGATCAGAGTCCACAGAGTTCGTTCTCAAGCACTGGTTCAAATTCATCTTATCAAAGTCAAGCAAATCAGAATCAACAAACAAAATCTGATTCGAATGTATACAAGTGCAACATCGCAGTAAATTTGAACAATGTTGTTTCAGAACAAGTCGCTAAACAACATATGTCTCTTCTCGCCACTATTCGGGAGTCATACGAAAGTCTTGTAGCCGTAAAATTGGAAATCCCGAAATGACGGCAGAAGATTATGACCAAGTGGATGAAGAAGAACTCGAATTGATAGATAGTGGTGTTTAGCATCTATCATTCGAAGAGTCACAAAGTTCGTTGCTCTCACTGGCTGAGATATCGGAATTTCTAGCAACAAGTTGGCTTCGATAAGTCAAAGGTTACATGTTTTCGATGTCGCCAAAAGGGTCACTTCAAGAGAGAATGCAAAAATCCTGAAGCTACAGGAAATCAGAGTCCGTTCGGAGGAGGCAGCGAGTATTACAAGAAGTCACTTCAATACAAGCCATTTCCAAAGAAGGCTCAGGTTGAAATCCAAGAGAAACCAAATAGCAGCAGCAATGAGAAAGCTATGGTTGCATCAAACGAAGATAATGGTTTCGACTGGAACAAATACATCGGTAAGAAGACCGGAGTTGCGTTGATGGCTGAGATAGTTGAAGATACATCTGCAGAAGAAGCAGCGGCTTTGGAGAATATTCTGCTGGAACAATATCTGCAACAACAACTGAAGAATAAGAGTATATCCACATGCAGAAGAAGGAATTTTATCTCCTAACTCTTGTGAAGGTTTTGCAGGTGAAGTTCTACGGAACAAGTTCCCAAGAAGAAATCAACTGATGAAGTGGTTATTGATGTTACTCAGAAGTTAATGCCGAAAACCTCAAGGACATTGCCGACAAAGCATTGATGGCAAATCTAACAAAGGTAGTTCTAGAGGTAAATGAAGTTGTCAAAGTGCAAATTGTAGAGGTTGAGAAACCTTGTACAAAATGTACCGAACCATGTTCTGAGTGTGTCAAAAAATCAAAAATCATCGCTGAAAACAATGTGCATAATGAACTTTTGAAATACGTTTATCGCACAATGAAGGAAGCGTATGATAAAATGAAAAATGATTATGGCAGGCTTGATAGAAATAACATCGACCAACATGATACAATAAGGATGTTAAAAGGAACAGTAATGGATAAGCAAAAAGCGATTAATATCTATATTAACACCATTGCTGAAACTAAGCAACAACTCCAGGACATGACAATTGAAACAGAGCGTGTTCAACTACTTTTGAGAAGTTACACTTGTAACGCATATGTCATTGATCACATCCTTCCGACAATTCCATCGGAAGAGAAACCTAAAAAGAAAATTGGTAAAGAATACAGCAATGTTCCTCCACCCCTATGCAAGAAGTACTGTCGCAAATCTGCTTATAGGATGGATAAGGCACTCAACATTGAGTTGTTATCTGAAAAGAAAACTGAGTTGCCAGAGAACATTGATGTAATCTATACTAAAACAGATGATGACAATGTTGTGGTTAAAATGATTGTTGAAAATGTTTTGAACGATTCTGATGAAGGCAGCTTTAAAAGCGCCAAATCGAGCACAAAGAATTCTGATTCACAGTCCGAAGATGACGATACATCATCGTAGAATGATCTATGTGATGATCCTAATGTTGTCATGTACAAGATTAAGGAATCTGATAGATTATACTTTGATGACAGTTTTCTGATTCAGAATGTGAAGGAAGAATTGTTAGATAAATTCTTTAAACTCATGGAAGTCAAATCAGATGATCTGGAGATTAATGAAAAGAAATTCTATTCCAAACCTAAAAGAAACAACTACCGAAAGAATGGTGGTGATCATCCGAAAAACCGGAGAGCTGGGTTGGGTTTAGAAGAATCAGATGAACCTAAAAAGAAACCGTCACCATTTCATGAATACAAGAATAAAAACATGAATTTTGTATATGGGACGAATACGGTTCATGAGGAAAGTTTGATCGGTAAACAATCAAATGATGAGTTCAAGAAAGAAAAAGAACTTCGAGATAAAGCCAAAATTGAAATTGGTGCCAAAACAAGTGGTGTAAAACCCACTAAAGGTCATCCACATGATTCTCGGACTTGTTTCAAGTGCAACGAAATTGGTCATATTGCATGTTACTGTCCGAAATCAAAGCCGGCTTATCTTCGAAGGAAAGAAAGTTCAAATGTTGTGAAACCGAAGCAACCAGTGTTTGTAAAACCTGTAAAGATTTTGAAAAGAAATGAATCAAAAGCTGAAGTTAAACCTAAGTTTGAAAATTCAATTTTTGAAAAAGGTGAAACTTCAAAGGCTAATGAAAAAAAAAATTACATCAAGAAGGCAACATAAAATCTCAAGCCTGGATTACAAAGAAACGGTCAAAAATCTGAGATCACTAAGTCTGAGCTTGTTAAGACTAGTGATAGCATGAAAGAATCAAAATCTGAAATCATAATTGAAACCACATCTGAAAATGTCAAAACTACAAGTTGTAACATTTCAAAAGATAAAAAGACAGTAAAGTTTTCAAACATAAACATCACAGAAAATCCAGATGATGAATATGAATTTGATTATGCAGATGAGTGTGGTTTCGATTATGCTGATGAGTGTGAGTTTGATTTTGACAATAGTTATCCAATTCAAGCCAAGACCAAAAAGGCTTGGGTCACGCTTTTTAAATAGATTATCGAAATGTGCAGGGGCTCCAGAGATCCGTACTTTCTAAGTGGATTTTGGATAGTGGAGCGTCCAGGAATATGACGGGAATGAAAGCGTTGCTATTCGACATAAAAACTATCAATGGTGGATATGTTGGATTTGCTAGAAACCAAGGTGGAAGGATAGTCGCCGAGGGAAAACTCTCAAACAGCGTCGTTTCATTCGATCGCGTGAATTATATTGCAGAGTTGGAAAATAATCTTCGGAGCAT
Organism: Scalesia atractyloides; assembly: GCA_947069175.1. Classification (NCBI taxonomy): domain Eukaryota; kingdom Viridiplantae; phylum Streptophyta; class Magnoliopsida; order Asterales; family Asteraceae; genus Scalesia; species Scalesia atractyloides. The sequence goes on along the minus strand of CAMTDV010000019.1, from coordinate 79,564,103 downwards.
ATCGCAGATTTGTGATAAGAAATTCACGGTCCATTTCAACAACAAAGAATGTATCATCTTGAAGCAGGGTTTCATAATACCACATGAGTGGATTCTGATGCGAGCACCTCGTGAGAATGAGTATTTATGTTCTTGATATGGGTGTTGCTACCACTTCATCAAAATCAGCGCCTTGTTTTGTGACAAAGGCTACTGAAAAGGATTCTATTCTTTGGCATCGTAAGATGGGGCATATTCATTTAAGAAAAATGAAGTTCTTGGTTCATAATGATCTAGTAGATGGTGTAAATCTTCGGAGCTTTAATATGACTGATCATTGCTTAGAGTGTAAAAAGGGAAAGCAGATCAAGAAATCTCATCCGAAGAAAATTCTAAACTAAATAAAGTTGCCATTAGAACGTCTCCACATGGATTTATTTGGTCCTGTAAATGTTCGAAACATCTCAGGAGACTTATACTGCTTGGTCGTGACAGATGTACTATTCGAGAAATTCGTGAGTATTCTTTCAAGAATCAAAAGACAAACATTCGAGAACTTGGTTATTCTATTCAAGAAACTCGAGAATCATTATCATCTACCGGTCAGACGCATTAGAAGTGATAACGGCACTGAGTTTAAGAATATCAAAATGAAGGAATTATGCAACGCAAAAGGGATTCTGCACTAGTTTAGTGCTCCCTATACTCCACAGCAAAACGGAGTAGCTGAACGGAAAAACAGAACTTTGATTGAAACTGTGAGAACCATGCTTACAGATTCTAAACTTCCAATCAGCTTCTGGAGTGAAGCAGTTGTTGCGGCTTGCTACATGCTAAATAGGGTTCTCACTGTCAAACCAACAAAGAAAACATGTTTTGAGATGATAAACCGACGGAAGCCAAATTTGAAGTTCTTAGAGCCATTCGGTGCCATGTACCGTAATAGACCAAGATGGCAAATTCGGAGCTAAATCTCTTAAAGGTTTCTTTGTCGGATATGCGAGTCCGTTGAGAAGAGTATATGTTCCTTCGTTGAGAAAGGTTATTTGTAACATTCGTCGAAAAACGGGTTTCAAAACCCGCTTCGTTTAATAACCAAGTATTCAGTTATAAATTTTCGTTGTGTATTTATTGTTCAGATTATCTTAAATAATACATAATTATAAACATTTTAGAATTTAAAAACCATAATTAATAAATAATAAAAATAAGGGAATAGAAAATAAAATGGAGCCGCCGGGTCTCGAACCCGGGTACTCCCGCAAAGTCAAACACACACCACACCACTCCGCAACACGCCACTTTTGTGTTTAATACTGAAACGAATAACATTTATAATAAAAACCGAAACTCAAATTTGTAAATCAGCGCCCAGAACCCGCAATCACCGGAAAAACCGGAACACCGCGATTTTGGCTAGTTTTCCTTTGACTGAAACGCACAAACTGAATTCGACATCAGTTATAACCGTTGCCGGCAATCAATTTAGTCAAAAACCGTCGGAAATCTTTAATCGCGATTGTTGACCTTAAATCAAACCCAAATCAACTGTTCCTCCTTATAAATACCCACTCCAACCTCCTGTAAACTTTTCGCTTACAACCGCGCTCACTTCCTGAAGCTTTAGTCCACTCAGAACACGTCGCCGGAAATTCTCGCACTCGCCGGAATATCACCGGAGAACCGAAGCCTTACTCCTAATCGGTACAATCATCTAAACCTTTCTTGCTATCTCTTGATTAGTAATCTAATTGCTCAACACAATAATCGAAACTGTTAAACAGTTCACTCAGCCGGAAATCGCAAATCAGAGCCGACGAAATCTTGCCGGAAATCTAAGCAACTCGCTGTTTTGGTATACCATATCACTTAATCTTCTTTCCATTTCAATCAAGTATAAGTTGTGGTCGATTAAAAGAACAGTCGGATTTCAGCGTTCTGTATTTTTGTAAGTGAAGAAGATGAAGATGAAAATGTGTATTAGTATAATTAAAAACGGATATTTAACCGGTTAGACACACAGTCCAGCGGTGGACTGTGTGCAAATACAATACACACGTCCCGAGTTCGAATCGCACATGTTACGACTTTCTGAAATAAAACCAACGTTTTTAAAACCTATTCAGATCAATCCACAGAATGTATATAAGAGGCATATAATCCAGTAGTTAAACGGATTAAACACACAGCCCAACTGGTTGGGCTGTGCGCACTCGAACCGGAGGTTCCGAGTTCGACCCCGGGTCTCTACAACGGTTCGGCCATATTAAATCATTTTTAATAAAAACTAAATAAGGTTAAAGTGAATTAGTATATATATATAATTAAAACAGAGAATATTTCGGGTTAGACACGTAGCTCAGTTGGTAGAGCTGCGTGCACACAAACGAAAGGTCCCGAGTTCGAACCCGCGCGCCGCATAGAATAAACACAGTCTGACCGGTCAGACCCGGTCAACTGTCAGAAAGTCAACCCATTTTTTATTATTTTATTTATTTATTTAATTGGAAAATTAATTAAAAATACTTAAAAATAGGACTTTTTAAGTTAGAGAATTTCCTTAAACTCACAAAAATAAATCTAAAAATCCCATTAAGAGCACTAATTAAAAATATTAATCTCAAATAAAATTTATTTATTTATTGAATCATTTTGTTATTATCTAGGTTAGTTTTTCCCTCGTCGATTGAATCATAAATTCGTGCGCATTCATCGTCATCAAAGAACGCACCCATTGTGAGTGAATCTCTACCAATTCCCCGTTTTAATCATGTTTTGGGGTATATCATGTGTCGTACAATTCTTTTATTTTATTTGAACACTTGTGCATACATCATATCCGTGATCAAATGTGTATCAATTGTTGTGTGAATTATATGTAGATTGGATTTATCATTTTCAGTGCACGCATTTCATTAGGCCCATCAGTTCCCCATGGGATACGGGTTGAGCATCAGGAGCCTCATTAGATCGGCTCCGTTTGATTGAGCCTTGATCTCACATACATCATCATTCATGTCATATACTCATCCAAAGTGGTTTGTGATTGTTTATATATATATGTTTGCTCACATGTGATTATTGCACGATTTTTCCTTATTAAATAAAACAAGAAATTAGTAAAAATGTTTTATCAAGGTTCACTCGCCAACTTTTGTTGACCCAAAATCTCCCCCGTTTTACACATGATACAGGTGATCCAGCTGAGACAGGAAACACTTAGGAAGGCCTAGAAGAATAAACAAGTTTATGCTTTGGAATAATTATGTAGTTTCATTTTCTTGGAATTGTATGAATTTTGTTTTGGATATTTAAGTTTGTAATTTGAATTTAATAAATATGAAACAACTTAGTAAACATCATGAGCTTTGGTGATAACCCAATTATGCCCCGACTTTTATTCCGCTGCGGGTCGGGGTGTGACAGATTGGTATCAGAGCTTATGACTATAGGGATATAGGATAGGTTATTAGACCCTTATAACCTATACTATAGTTGATTAAATTTTAAATTGTTTATGCGTTACATACAAAATTCATGATGTTTATATGCTTTATGTTTATTTTCACACTCAATGTTATGCAAGTATGCTGATTTCGACATCAGTTATAACCGATGCCTAACCATCAATTTCAGTCATAACCGTCGGAGACCTTTGATCGCGAATCATGACCCAAATTCAAACCCAATTCAGCCTGTTCTTCCTTATAAATACCCACTCAAACTTCCTGTAACCCTTTCGCTCAGAACCGCACTCTCTTTCGAAGCTTTATTCCTTCCAAAGCTCGTCGCCGAAGATTTTCATTTTCGCCGGAATATTACCGGAATCACTGATCAGAAAACCGCATTCGTTCTTCAGACGGTATAATTGTCTAAACCTTCTTGCTATCTCTTGATTAATAATCTAATTGCTCAACACAATAATCGAAGCTGTTAAAACATTTTATTCAGCCGGAAATCGCAAATCAGAGCCGACGAACACTTGCCGGAAATCTGAAGAAAACTCTCCGTCTTGGTATATCATATACCTTAATCTTTGTTTTCCTATTCCATTTCAATCGATTATAAGGCCGTTGGTCGAATAAGCAAAAACAGTCGGGTGCACTGTTCTGTGTTCTTCTTAATGAAGAAGACGAACTTTAAATTGTATATTAATGTAATTAAAATCGGGTATTTAACCGGGTTAGACACACACTCCAGCGGTGGACTGTGTGCAAATACAAAACACACGTCCCGGGTTCAAATCGCACATGTTACCGACTTTCAGAAATAAAACCAACATTTTTAAAAACCTAATCAGATCAAGTCACAGTATATACATAAGAGGAATATAATCCATTAGTTAAACAGATTAGACACACAGCCCAACTGGTTGGGCTGTGCGCACTCGAACCGAAGGTCCCGAGTTCGACTCCGGGTCTCTGCAACTGGTTCGGCCAGATTATAACATTTTTAATAAAGACTAAATATGGTTAGAGTCAGTTAGTAAATAAATATAATTAAAACCAAGAATATTTCAGGTTAGACACGTAGCTCAGTTGGTAGAGCTGCGTGCACGTATACGAGAGGTCCCGAGTTCGAACCTCACTAGCCGCATAGAATAAACACAGTCTGACCGGTCAAGACCCGGTCAAACCTGACAAAAGTCAACCCTTTTTGTTTTATTGTTATTTATTTATTTAATTGAAAATTTTATTTAAAAATACTTAAAAATAGGGTTTTTAAAGTTAGAAAATTTCATTAAAGCTCACAAAAATAAATCTAAAAATCTAATTAAGAGCACTAATTAAAAACATTAATCTCAAACAAAATTTATTTATTTATCGAATCATTTCGTTATTATTTAGGTTAGTTTTTCCCTCGTCGGTTGAATCGTAAACTCGTGCGCATTCATCATCATCAAAGAACGCTCCCACGGTGAGTGAATCTCTACCAATTCCCCGTTTTAATCATATTTTGGGGTGTATCATGTGTCGTACTATTCTTTTATTTTATTTAAACACTTGTGCATACATCATATCCGTGATCAAACGTGTATCAATTATTGTGTGAATTATATGTAGATTGAATATCATCATTTCAGTGCACGCATTTCATTAGGCCCATCAGTTCCCCGTGGGATACGGGTTGAGCATCAGGAGCCTCATTAGATCGGCTCCGTTTGATTGAGCCTTGATCTCAAATACATCATCATCTCATGTCATATACTCATCCAAAGTGGTTTGTGTTTGTTTACATATATGTTTGTTCACATGTGATTAATGCACGAATTTTCCTTATTAAATAAAACAAGAACTCAGTTAAAATGTTTTATCAAGGTTCACTCGCCAACTTTTGTTGACCCAAAATCTCCCCCATTTTACACATGATACAGGTGATCCAGCTGAGACAGGAAACACTTAGGAAGGCCTAGAAGAATAAACAAGTTTATGCTTGGGATTAATTATGTAGTTTCATTTTCTTTGTAATTGTATGAATTTTGTTTTGGAATTTAAGTTTGTAATTTGAATTTAATAAATATGAAACATCTTAGTAAATATCATGAGCTTTGGTGATAACCCAATTATGCCCCGACTCTTATTCCGCTGCGGGTCGGGGTGTGACTAGATTGGTATCAGAGCTTGTGACTATAGGGATATAGGATAGGTTATTAGACACATAGAGCCTATACTATAGTTGATTAAATTTTAATTGTTTATGCGTTACATGCAAAATTCATGATGTTTATATGTTTCATGTTTATTTTCCACTTAATGTTATGCAAGCATGCTCATAAATACATGTTATTATGCAATGCTCATCATGAATCATATCCTCATAACATATCATATCCATGAGAGCACACACCTCACGATTCCTATGATTTTTGCAATGATTTTTGTATTTTTCAAATCACATCAAAGTGAGTTCCCATGACGTGCATGTAGTAACTGGAAGGGTACGAGTACCGGTAGTCGGAACGTCCTGTCTAGGCTTGGCATTCGTATAAATCCAAAATAAAGGACCAGTTTGCCTACCTGGGGACTAACAATGAGAGTATGAAGGACCTATTAGGCCAAAGCATGCTATATCAAACGTCGTGTGAGCTAACCCCACTTTGAGTTGTCATTGTGTCTACACCTGGACACCCTCCTACCATACATCTCGCAATCATATTTTACGATTTTCATTCGGGTGATGCGAGTGTTAATCCGCCGACACCAATGTGAATTCTACCAAGCCCAATAGTCCTGGGGGCCCACATGACTACACAGGCAATGGTATGGGGGACATTGGAGGTCCAAACATGAGCAAACCCAAGACATCCTATGGATGTAGTTAAATTATTGCCAATTATGTTGTTTTTCATTCTTTTTACGACACATGACACCTAGAAAATTCTTAAACTCACAATCTTCCTATGTATGTTCCTGTAGATGTCGGCTAGGCAACTACGTGGAGGTAGAAAGTCAGGAAGATCAAATGAACGCTTGGCCACACAAATTGCTAAACAAATGGCCGCAGTGCTTCCTGACATCGTGATTCAAGTTCAACAAGCTCTCACCGCAAATCCCATCCTTCCAAAAAGTGCTCATACAAACACTTCAAATCTTGCGATCCCCCAAAGTAATAAGGGACCGAAGGTGTTACCGCCCTCCTTCACTGGTTTGAAGAAATGGAGAACACTTTCCTCAATTGCGATTGTCCCGAGGACCGTAAGGTACGTTATGCAACTGGAAGACTGTTTGGGGTAGCCCTTACCTGGTGGAACACGGAAAAAGGTAAGCGAGGAGTTGAAGATGCCATGGCCTTAACATGGGAAGAGTTAAGGGAACTCATGACAAGACGCTTATGTCCAAGAAGCGAAATCAAAAAGTTGGAAGACGAATTCCACTCACTGAAACAAAAGGAAGGAGATCACACATCCTATAATAAGAGATTTCTCGAGCTGAACCAGATGATCCCTAATTTGTTCACCCCCTTGTACCGCTTGGTTGAACATTACATTCGAGGTCTCCCCTGGAAAATCCAAGATTCGGTTTTAAGCACTTCGCCTGCAACACTTGAAGCCGCAATGGAATTAGCTACAGAACTCACTGAGAATCGTATCCGAAACGGAAAATTCAAAGATGAGAAGAAGAAAGCACCCATTGAGGCCCCAACTACAAACCCCCAGTCTCCTCCTCGAAGTTTGCTGGTAAGAGGAAACGAAACAACAAGAATTTTGCTGTCACTCAAACCAACCCTCCTATCACTACTGCACCAATCACCCAAATTGCTCCTTCAGCTGCACCATTCAAAAAGCCATACACCGGCCCACACCCAAAATGCAACCGTTGTCAATATCATCACCCTCCCGAAAATCCCTGCCAACATTGCACAAGCTGTGGCCGTGCGGGTCACACCATCCAAACCTGTCATACCCTTCAACGAATGAACCGCAATCAACCTCCAACCCAAACCCACAATCAGATAGTGGGTCAAGCCCAACAACCCTTACTTCTACCACCTGCACAACACGTAGCCCAAACTTACTTACCAACCCAACTACCCCATGATGCAACCCATGCGAGCTTGTTACAACTGTGGGGACCCAAACCACTTCAGGAACACTTGTCCATGCTTATTGAACATCATCCATGCCCAAGCTCAAGCAAACCCGGTAAACCAAGCTAACCAAGCTCCCCCACCTGCCAGAGGGAGAGCTTTCAATATCAATGCCAACCAAGCCAGGGCTGACAACAACGTGGTCAACGGTACGTTTCTCATCAATGGTAGTTATGCATCCATATTATTCGATACTGGTGCGGATAAGAGCTTTGTGTCCTTAGAATTTGAACCTATCCTCAACCAAACTCGTGTTAATCTCATGGAATCTCTAACGATGGAAGTTGCTGACGGAAAACCCGTTTCATTAAATTCTATTATACGCAATTGTGCCCTCACCCTAAACGATCACGATTTTCCAGTTGACCTCATTCCTATGAAGTTGGGAAGTTTCGATGTTATAATCGGTATGGACTGGCTCAGCCAGCATCACCTGAAGTGGTGTGCCACGAAAAGTTCATTCGCATTCCTCTCGCAGACGATCAGACACTACGTATTTATGGGGAAACCCCTTCGAAAGGACTCAAACTAATGTCCTGCCTTCAAGCCCGAAGATATCTCCGCAAGAACTATGTCGCATTCCTAACTCACATCGTCAAAAAGGGAAACAAGGAGAGAAAACTTGAAGATATCCCAGTTGTGAAAGAATTCCCACAAGTCTTTCCTGACGACATTTCAGGACTTCCTCCGGTGAGAGAAGTCGAATTTCGCATCGATCTTGTACCTGGCGCTACACCCGTCGCAAAATCTCCTTATAGGTTAGCCCCATCCAAATGCAAGAGCTGGCCAATCAGCTGCAAGAGCTGACTGACAAGGATTCATACGTCCTAGCTCCTCGCCTTGGGGTGCACCTGTTCTCTTTGTGAAGAAGAAAGATGGAACGTTTCGCATGTGCATTGATTATAGAGAACTCAACAAGTTAACGGTTAAAAATCGCTATCCACTACCTCGCATTGATGATCTCCTAGACCAACTTCAAGGCGCCACCTGCTTTTCAAAAATCGACCTTCGTTCTGGTTATCATCAGCTCAGAGTGCACGAAGAAGATATCCCAAAAACCGCCTTCCGAACTCGTTATGGTCATTACGAATTCATGGTCATGCCCTTCGGTTTAACCAACGCCCCCGCTGTCTTCATGGATTTAATGAATAGGGTATGCAAACCCTACCACGACCCTTTTGTCATAGTCTTCATCGACGACATCCTTATTTACTCCAAGTCTAAATCCGATCAAGAGCAACACCTTCGACTCATCCTTACACTCTTAAGGACTGAAAAGCTTTACGCTAAGTTCTCAAAATGCGAATTCTGGTTAGGAGAAGTACAATTCCTTGGACATGTCGTCAATGACAAGGGAATTCATGTCTATCCTTCAAAAATCAAGGCAGTGCAGGAATGGCAAGCACCACGTACCGCTACTGAAGTAAGGTCATTTCTTGGTTTGGCTGGTTACTATCGACGCTTCATTGCCAATTTTTCCCGTATTGCTGTACCACTAACGGCTTTGACTCATAAAGGAAAACCCTTTATATGGGGACCTAAACAAGAGGAAGCCTTCCAAACTCTAAAGCAAAAACTTTGTGACGCACCTATCCTCACACTCCCTGAGGGTTGCGATGACTTTGTGGTATATTGCGACGCATCGGGGCAAGGGCTAGGCTGTGTATTGATGCAAAGAGAAAAAGTGATAGCCTATGCCTCTAGGCAACTCAAGGTTCATGAGAAGAATTACACCACCCACGACCTGGAACTTGGAGCCGTTGTGTTCGCTCTCAAGATATGGAGACATTACCTCTATGGTACCAAGTGTGAAATATACACTGACCACAAAAGTCTCCAACATATCTTCAACCAGAAGGAGTTGAATATGAGGCAACGAAGATGGGTCGAACTTCTCAACGACTACGACTGTGAAATTCGGTATCATCCTGGCAAGGCAAACGTGGTGGCTGATGCGCTCAGTCGAAAAGGTTATGCGAACTCCATCGGTCTTCTATGTTCGCAAATCATAACCGACATCAAAGATCGAATCCGAGCAGCTCAACATGTTTCTGTAACAGAAAATGACGTACGCGATGAGCTGTCATGTGGAGCTGAACTCAAAATCGAAACCAAATCTGACAGTATTCTATACTATTTAAATCGCATATGGATTCCTGATCGCGATAACCTTCGTGATTTCCTCATGAATGAGGCGCACAAAACACGATACTCTGTACACCCAGGAGCCGACAAGATGTATCAAGACCTACGATACACCTACTGGTGGCCTGGCATGAAAAAGGGTATCGCTGTTTTTGTTTCCAAGTGCCTTACCTGTTCGAAAGTAAAAGCTGAACATCAAAGACCTTCAGGACTTCTAGTCCAACCCGAAATACCTGTATGGAAGTGGGAAAACATAACCATGGATTTCATTACCGGGTTACCTCGCACCTCCAGTGGGTATGACACCATATGGGTAATAATCGATCGTCTTACAAAGTCATCTCATTTCATTCCGATTCGCGAGGACTTCAAGAACGAGAAGTTAGCTCGTATCTACATCAGCGAGATCGTAAGCCGTCATGGTGTACCATTAAGCAACATTTCAGACCGTGATGGTCGTTTCACTTCACGAACATGGCGAGCCGTACAAACCGCCTTGGGTACACGATTAGACCTCAGTACCGCTTTTCATCCTCAAACTGATGGTCAATCTGAACGCACCATCCAAACCCTTGAAGACATGCTGCGAGCATGTGTCATAGACTTCAAAGGGAACTGGGACGCTCACCTACCATTAGTGGAATTTTCGTACAACAATAGCTATCATTCAAGTATCGACATGGCACCTTTCGAAGCTTTATATGGTCGTAAGTGCCGATCTCCAGTATGTTGGCACGAAATTGGGGAAGCGCAAATCACCGGTCCAGAATTAATTCAAGAAACAACCGACAAGGTCCTTCAAATTCGAAACAATCTTCTAGCGGCTCAAAGTCGTCAAAAGAGTTATGCAGACAAACGACGAAAGCCCTTGGAGTTTGACATTGGTGATCAAGTACTTTTAAAAGTATCACCGTGGAAGGGAGTGGTTCGTTTTGGCCAGAAGGGCAAGCTAGCACCACCGCTACGTAGGACCTTTCAAGATACTCGAAAGAGTAGGTCCTGTAGCATACAAGCTTGACCTACCAGAAGAACTCAACAGAATTCATCCCACATTTCACGTATCAAACTTGAAAAAGTGCCTTGCCGATGAAAATCTCCATATTCCTCTATAAGACATTCAAGTCGATGAATCAATGCACTTCGTTGAAAGACCGGTAGAAATCATGGACTTCGGAGAGAAGCGTTTAAGGCGAAGTCATATTCCAATTGTCAGGGTACGTTGGGAGTCGAAACGAGCACCCGAGTTTACTTGGGAACGTGAAGACTCAATGCGCGAAAAATACCCGCATCTTTTTCCAGTTACCACTACTACTTAAATTTCGGGACGAAATTCCTAAAAGTAGGGGATACTGTAACATTCGTCGAAAAACGGGTTTTCCAAACCCGCTTCGTTTAATAATCAAGTATTCAGTTATAAGATTTCGTTGCGTATTTATTGTTCAGATTATTTTAAATAATACATAATTAATAAACATTTAGAATTTAAAAACCATAATTAATAAATAATAATAATAAGTGAATAAAAAATAAAATGGAGCTGCCGGGTCTCGAACCCGGGTCTCCCTAAAACACAAACACACACCACACCACTCCGCCACACACTTCACTTGTGATAAACACTTAATCAAATAACACTTAAAGTAAAACCCGAAAATCAAAACCGGAAATCAGCGCGCCCAGAACTCGCAGTCGCCGGAAAAACCGAGATTTCCGCAATTTTTTGGCTATTTCCCTTTGACTGAAACGCATTAACTAATTTCGACATCAGTTATAACCGATGCCTAACCATCAATTTCAGTCATAACCGTCGGACCTTTGACCGCGAATCATGACCCAAATTCGAACCTATTCAGTCTGTTCTTCCTTATAAATACCCACTCAAACTTCTGTAACCCTTTCGCAACTGGTTCGGCCAGATTATAACATTTTTAATAAAGACTAAATATGGTTAGAGTCAGTTAGTAAATAAATATAATTAAAACCAAGAATATTTCAGGTTAGACACGTAGCTCAGTTGGTAGAGCTGCGTGCACGTATACGAGAGGTCCCGAGTTCGAACCTCACTAGCCGCATAGAATAAACACAGTCTGACCGGTCAAGACCCGGTCAAACCTGACAAAAGTCAACCCTTTTTGTTTTATTGTTATTTATTTATTTAATTGAAAATTTTATTTAAAAATACTTAAAAATAGGGTTTTTAAAGTTAGAAAATTTCATTAAAGCTCACAAAATAAATCTAAAAATCTCATTAAGAGCACTAATTTAAAAACATTAATCTCAAAAAAAATTTATTTATTTATCGAATCATTTCGTTATTATTTAGGTTAGTTTTTCCCTCGTCGGTTGAATCGTAAACTCGTGCGCATTCATCATCATCAAAGAACGCTCCCACGGTGAGTGAATCTCTACCAATTCCCCGTTTTAATCATATTTTGGGGTGTATCATGTGTCGTACTATTCTTTTATTTTATTTAAACACTTGTGCATACATCGTATCCGTGATCAAACGTGTATCAATTATTGTGTGAATTATATGTAGATTGAATAATCATCATTTCAGTGCACGCATTTCATTAGGCCCATCATTCCCCGTGGGATACGGGTTGAGCATCAGGAGCCTCATTAGATCGGCTCTGTTTGATTGAGCTTGATCTCAAATACATCATCATCTCATGTCATATACTCATCCAAAGTGGTTTGTGTTTGTTTACATATATGTTTGTTCACATGTGATTAATGCACGAATTTTCCTTATTAAATAAAACAAGAAATCAGTTAAAATGTTTTATCAAGGTTCACTCGCCAACTTTTGTTGACCCAAAATCTCCCCCATTTTACACATGATACAGGTGATCCAGCTAAGACAGGAAACACTTAGGAAGGCCTAGAAGAATAAACAAGTTTATGCTTGGGAATAATTATGTAGTTTCATTTTCTTTGTAATTGTATGAATTTTGTTTTGGATATTTAAGTTTGTAATTTGAATTTAATAAATATGAAACATCTTAGTAAATATCATGAGCTTTGGTGATAACCCAATTATGCCCCGACTCTTATCGTGGTCGGGTGACACGACTTGCTAAACAAAGAAGTTTAACAAACAGCAAGTTCGACCGAACTTGCAGATGGCTGGTTTTTTATAAGAATAAGTCCGCTGAACTTCTGATGGGCTTTGTTTTTTGCTTGGGCCTTGTAAGTTCGCCCGAACTTGACATGGTATAAATACTATTCAAGTTCGGCCGAACTCATTTAACAGCCAACTTAGTTCTTTGAGCGAACTTGAACTTGAGAGAGATCTGAGCGAAATTGACATTTTAGCGTCGTTATACTGCCCATTTGTTGATTGTTCTTGGTGATTTGCACACCATTAACAATGTCTGAGGTATACAATCGAAGTTTGAACCGTAGGGTTGAACTAGAATTGTTATGACTGATCTAAAATCTCAAAATCATATAGTTCTAGGTGTTGTTGAACAAAATTGAATTTATAATCAGAATCTACAACTAAAATCGACCGTAAAACTGATTTTTATTGGGAAATGAAATGGATAATGGCATGTTGAACAAGTTTGTGTTTTGGAGAAGATGACAAGTTCGGCCGAACTTATTGTCAAGTTCGACCGAATTGCATAAAAGTCTTGTTAATAAAATCTGATTTAAATGACATCTTCGACCGAACTTAGTTTGTATAATTCTGAAATTTTGTTTAGAGTATAAGTTCGCCCGAACTTATATAATGAACATGTTGATAAAGCATGTTCGGGCGAACTTGGGTAAAACAGATTGATATAACACATATATCAAGTTCGCCCGAACTTGATAAAAGTGTTAGAAAATTTTGTGAAATTTTTCTAGAAAAGCGTGCTAATTGTTTGGTGTCGTTTTTCAGGTTCAAGAACCAGAGCGTATAATTTCTGTTGAATTTTCAAAGACCACAACACATGTATTACGCTCGATAAGATGATCAGTCCATCGCTTAAGGAATACGAGAGTATATTGAAGTTTTTAGAAGAAAGCCCTATTCACCGAGCGATCACAGAGCGTACAGTTCGTATAGATCACACATCTTTCACTTCTGGATGAATGCAAGCTTAAGTGATGATCAGAAGACAATTACTTCAACCGTGCAAGTCGGCAATGAAGTCAAACCGATCACTGTAACTAAAGATGATATACACAGAGTGTTACAGTTCAACGATAAAGAAGTCGATCCAATTTATCTCGATGAAAAGATGATTCGTGGTTTTTCTTTTGTATGGGCTACAAGGGAAGTGTGAACAAGCCAACATTGAAGAAAGGGGAGGTGCCAAATCCCTACAAGCTTCTGATGCATGCTATTATTCACACATTCAGCCATCGCAAGGCCGGTTTAGATGATGTCCAAGATTATTTAGCTTGCATGGCAACGACATTAATTCTGAAAAAGCCGTTCAACTTCTCAAAGCTTGTCTTTACACATATGTCGAAGAACATGGAGGATTCGAGGCTATGTCTTTATCCAAGATTCGTGCAGATGTTGATTGATGAGAAATACAAGAGTATAGCACGGGATCCGAATGATGTGCTTTATCTAGTTCATCTTGATGAGACGACAGTGAAGAAGCTCATAAAGTTTCAGAAGCAAGCTTCAGCTCCAGTTGCAAAACCAGATTTCGGAGCTATTAAAGATGCTAACTACATTGCGCCGCCAGACAATAAATGGAGAAAGATGGCAGTGATGATGAAAAAGAGCTTAACACTGAGAAAGAATGGTTTAAAGAATTTAAACCGAAAGAAAGAAGCGAATGGTTCTTAAAGGCAGAAGCTGATAAGCCTAAGAAGAAACGAGCTGCAAGGAAAATTGAAACAATGCTCGTAGATGAAGATGAACCTGAGAATGGTCAAGTCGAAGCAGGTTCAAGTGCAGCAGTTAATATTGAAAGTCAAGAAACAGTGAAAGCAGCACAAGATGATGTTATTTCTGCTATTCAGAGAATGATGATTCTGATGATTCTCTTGAAAGAATTACAAAGTAGACTATAGCAGAGACTGAGGCAGAAAAGACAAAAGAGACTGATGTTGATTTCGATCCGAATCAGGAAAAAGAGTCAGATGAGGAAAGACCAAAGAAGAAATCTAAACGTGTAAAGTCTGCAACGGTTTCGTCGACAAAGACTACAGGGTCTCCTCAGACTAAAGGAAAGAGAAAATCAAAGAAAGAAAAAAGGATGTTAGCAAAAGGTACAAAAGATCGTTGAAAAGCGCAGAAGTGACACAAGAACCTTCTGGTGCACAGGAGAAAGGAGTTACACAAGAACCTCCTGTTGTTGATATAAGTGAAGCTGAAAGGCCAGGAGCTACACAAGAACCTCCTGTGTCTAGTTTTGTGGAGGTACCTATTATTTAAACGCCTGTTGCTAAACGACTTTGAATCTTGAAAGCTCTACACCAAAGAAGTCTACACCAAAGGCTGCGACTCCAAAATCAACACCAAAAACTCCAGGAGGGCCTAATGTGTTTGGTGATATGCACAACGATCCGATAAGTCTGCAGGATTCAAACGATTTCTTTCCAGAGACTGATGTTGAACTTCTGGAAAAGCGTGTCAAGGTATTAGAAGACAAAGTGGCACAGAATGAAGTTGAAAAAGCAGAGCTTATTCAGGAGATGAATCAAAGTGCGGTTGAAAAAGAGATTTTGGATGACAAAGTTAACGTATTAGAGAACGAAAGAGAGTATTTTAAAGCGTTGATCGAAAGTCTGTAAGATGCGAATGAGAAGATGCAGACAGAAATTTCAGAGTTATAGTCAATTCAAGCCCTAAATGATCGAAGATTCTCCAGGATGCAGAAAGTGTTATCTAATGCACTGGGTATCGACTTCATCAAAGAATATGATCGTCTAGATCAACAGGAAGCTAAAGAAAGCTCTGAGAAAGAATTAGCTGCGAGCGGTAAAGGAAAGAATGTTGAAGGTGAAGCACCTACTTCTTCTGTAGCTGCAGAGAAGTCTATTGATGATGTGATTCTAGCTTCTAAGTCTGATATTCCAAAGGTTGACGAATCTGTCAAACCTTCTGATCCTATCACTGCTTCTGAAGAAAACGACGATGAAGAAGCTGAGAAAGATGATGAAGAGGATGAAGAGGAAGTTGGTTATGAGGATTGGATTGTTGGTGATGATGACAATGATTATGATCAAGGTAGTACTGGCATTAAAGTTACTGAAGCTAAAGTCGCTGATGACTTTGATTTTTCTGATCTTATGAATGATGAGTCGAATAAGATGGAAGATAAAATTGAGGGGGAGTCAGGGAAGACAGGGCCTTAAGATGATATAGATTTGTCAAATGTTAATCGATCTGCAAAGCCAGTTGCTGCAGTACCCACAAAGCCGTTGATGTTGGAACATAATGTGGAAGAAGGTGAGTACGTGCACAATTACTCAAAAGAAGATTTGGCCAGATTGGTTGAAGTTGAAGCTGAAAGTTTAGAGTTTGATTTTGAAGAAGTTTTGAATGTTTTGAGCCAAACGATTATCAGTATACTAGAAGATTTGAGGCTGATGAGTATAACAGGGTGATCGTAGAGGATTGGTCTTCTGATGATGAAATGATTCATACTGCGGAGTACGTCGGTCCTAATTCTGAAAGTTTTCCTACTTTCGAGGAGATGTACAAGCAACTCGATGAAGAAATGTTGAAGGAAAAGATAGAAGAATCTCTACGAGAGGGAAAAGTTCCTAAACCAATGACGAAGGAGGAAATCGCTCAAGCGAAGAAGTCCTGGTTCAAATAAATGTCGCGCGAACGCAAGTTTAGACGTGCTCTAGCATTCTTTACCAGAGACAAAGATGTTTCTTTGGGGGATATTTTGAGTTGGGGTTGGTTCAAGGAACTGAACGCATATGCATTCAAAAGGGAGTTTGGAGTGCAATACTTCAAATACCTTGCTGATTTCAAGACATTACCGTATTGGGATGTGGAAGAGTTGGTACAAACAGTGAACGTTACATATCACATGAAGTATATTGATCCGTTATTGTGGAAAATGATCAAGTATGAAGCGGTGAAAGGATTCAACTACTGGAAGCCTTTTATTCCTAGCCGCAGAATCAAGAAAAACAAGAAAACGGGAGAAAAAAGACATAACGTTGATTATGAAACGTCCAAGAGCCATGAGGAATCTGCCGCTAATGCCGATTGAACAAAACTTCTATCCTTTGTTCAAGTGGTGGCAAATAGATCCAGCTACTTGTGAAGCAGTTATTGTGCTGAAGTTTGAAGAACATTTGGATATTACAAAGGAAAGGGTTGAGGTGATGGGTCATCAAGGCATCAGGGGTTTATGGAGGACGATTAGGATTTTAGATCCTATGTGGCTTGTGAACTGCTGAGAGAAGACATCAAAACCTTGTTCTATAGCAAGATTGTTTTTGAAGAACGAGAAAAGGTACAAGCGATGCAGTTTCAGAAAGTTATAAACGTTTGTTATGCACGCGAAGTCAATTCTGGAAAGATGTGGCAAACAAAGTGGAGAGACTTAGAAAGGGTTGAGTTTCTAAAGGAGGAGAAGCGTCTCGAAGCAAGTAATGAAAGAACTAGGAAGGTAAGTGTTAAAAGATTTCAGCATTTGAACAAAGTGCCTCCTACAGATCAGACGCCGGATCTGAAACAAGAGCGACGAAAGAAGCCGTTTAAGAACTTCTTCGGTCGTGTGCGTTAACGTGTATATGAAGACAGAGTTTTGAAGACTGATACAAGACGAAGACTATATCCAAGGGGGAGTTTGTTGGTGCATAATGTCTATGTCTTAGTCTTATATCGAGTCTGTATAGTATAGAGATGGATAGGCTAGGTATATGAAGTATTTATGTAGTGTTGTAATAAGTTCGCCCATAACTTCATGTATAGCCAAGTTCGGCCGAACTTGCTAAGGCAAGTTCGGGTGAACTTGAGTCTCCCAGGGGTGAACTTGCAAGTCTATAAATACCTAGCTTGTGATCCTCATTTGTAACTTTGGCCATTTGGATGCGAAGCTCTGTCAGTTTGTAATCTCAACGTTTAATCAATGAAACTGATGATTAACTGATTAATTATTGTCTATTGGTAAACACGACGTAATATTTTCGCTATTATGGACGTTAGATATCAAATTTAGGTTCCTTAGCATCGAGGATCGGTCCTACAGACCAATCGGGTAATTTTACCCTTTTGCACATATTTGCAGATTAAAAAATGGAAAAAAGGTACAATGAAAGTCAATGAGATAATCTCAGAATAAGATATGATTAACGGTCTAGATTTAGTTCCTTAGTTCCTTTATGAAGATGTTGTTCCTATTTTAACCATTCTCTATATTATATATATAGGTAGGTGGGGTTCTAGAGTGAATACTACTTTTGTATTAATAATCAAGTTTTATGATTACTTCACTAGTGTTCACAATCAAGAGAGTTTGTCACAAATAAAATTAGGCCTATATATATATATATATATATAGAGGATGGATAATGAGAAAACTAGTTTAAATAATAAAACCATAAAAACTAACTAAAAAAGCCAAAAAAAACATATCAAAAAATTTTTTGGTTTTTTTTATAAAAAATCGCTATATGTATTATATAAAAAAAACTTTTGAAAAAAATAAAAAAACATATAATGCACATGTGCAACATATACATACAATGCACATGTGTAGTACACATATAGTGCATATGTGCAGTAAAAGTTTTTTTTTTTTTTTTTTTAAAATTATACATAAAATGCAGCGATTTTTTATAAAAGAAATTGTATGTTTTTTATGCTTTTTTTTTTTGCTTTTTTAGTTAGTTTTCTAGTTTTCTCATTTATATCTAGTTTTCTCATGATCCTATATATATATATATATATATATATATAATATATATATATATATATATAAATATATATATATATATATATATATGGGAAGGATAGAAAGAAAACTCACTTGAGTTAAAAAAAACCTCAAGAAAACCTTATGTAATAAGCTTTTTTTTCTAAAAAAATATGGAATGTAAGTTACATGTTATCGAAACGTCTTGTAACAAAAAGCGCGGAGGGGATTTTTTATAAAAAAAAATTAAAAATTCAGTTTCTAAGCATATATTACATATTATATATATATATATATATATATATATATAAACACTTAATTTTAAAAAAAAATTATAAATAATCCTCACGACGCTTTTTTTATTACAAAACGTTCGATAATATGTAACTTACATTTCCTAATTTTTTTATGAAAAAAAAAAGTTTGTTACATAAGGTTGTTTTGAGTTTCTTAACTAAAGTGAGTTTTCTCTCTCTCTATCTACTCTCTATGTATGTATATGTATACAGGGAGAGAGGAAGAAAATGTATCGTACATTTTGCCTTAGCGTACGCAATAACAAATTCGCATGTTATAACAAAAGTCGCATATTGTAAAAAAATGATCATCGCATGTTCAAAAAGAAAAAAAAAACAATTTCGCATGTTAATAAAAAAAATGCATGTTGGTTCAAAAAACCAAACTCGCATGTTATAAACTTTTTTTCGCATGTTGATACTGAATCTCGTACGCTTTGTATCTTAAAGAAATTTGTACAATAACCAGCCTATATATATTATATATATATAGGAACCGGTTCAAATAAGAACAACCATGAGTTGCGAGAACTGCGAGAACTTTTTAATCCGGGGCGAGTTGGGCCAAAAAATTTTTGCACAAACGTAGATGAAAATATTATAAACATATATGTAAAAAAATTTAAAAATTGTCGAGTCGGTAGTTTTGACCGATGCAAGTTTTTTTTATGCCTGAGCGTAAGTTTAAATTTAATTTTACGCCCAGGTGTAAAAAAAAACTTCCATCAGTCAAAACTAGGGATGAGCATTTGGTACTGGGTACCGGTACCGAACCGGTACCCTACCGGGTTTATTCGGTACCGGTACCGGTTCCCATTTTTCCCATTTCCGATACCGGTATTTACGGGTAAAACACCGGTACATTACCGGTAACCGAACCGGTGTATTCGGTACCGGTACCACTTTTCTCCGTTTTTCGATACCGGTACTTTCGGTACCGAACAGGTACCAAGCTCATCCCTAGTCAAAACTACCACCTCGACTATTTTTTTTACTTTTTTTACAGATTTGTTTATAAGTTTTTCATCTAGGTTTGTGAAAAAAAAATTGGCCCAACTCACCCCGGATGAAAAAATTTTTGCGGTTCTCGCAACTTGTGGTGGTTCTCATTTTAACCCATCCCTACATACATATATATCAAAGAAATTAATAAAAAATATACATTAAGCTATATAGAGGGGAATATGTAATAAAAAACTATAAAACAAAAATGTAATAGTAAAATTCCTGAATCGTCCCTCGGGTTTTGTTATATTTGCTTGTTATATTTGCTTGTACCAATCAAAATTCATCATCAACAATTATTTTTCATTAATTATCATGGATTCAATGTTTTACAACTCGATTGACTCTACAGGCTCCGCATCAGTTGATCACGTAAACAAATAAGTTCTCACAAGAGAAAATGTGAAGTGTGTGACAAATAGATCACTAACAGGTGTGATCTATTTATACTAAGTACAAAATTATGTTTAGTGATTGGCTGACATCACCCTGATAGTGGCATCTAACATTTGTAGGTCCCGATACGGATCGTCGGACGAACATGACTTTTTGTTTTAGATGTCGTAGCGAGTGCGGAATCCAAGCTACGACACAAACCAATCGAGAGAATGTATGACACGATAAAGATTCAACGTTTAATGGTTCCGTGTATTCGTTTCGACAGAGTTTCAGTACAATATTCGACAAATACCAAGCACTCTGACAACTCTCACTCTCTGTACACTCTCTCTCACTGTTTCATACAAGCTTTCGTTACAAATGGCACGGATCGACTATTTATACAAAACTATATGTGATCCTATCAATAAACCTTGTGTTGGATCCTTACATGATGATCGATATACCTTTTGATCGAAAGCATGTTGATCGATACATGATATACTTGAACATGTGGATCAATATACTTAAACATGTTGATCGATACATCATGTATAATGTACATCAACAGAATGCATGCTTTAGTTCTCAAATGTGTTTTGATAATGTCACGATGACATCATGATGACGTCATCATGGGGTCATCAATATCCAAACACGCAACTGTTGTCACACCCCGACCCGCAGCGGAAAAAGGTGATCGGGGCATGATTGGGTTTTCATCAAAGCTCATGGCATTTATTATAATGTTTCATATTTATTATTACAATTTAAAGGAGATCATACAATCAAATCATACAAGTACAACATGTTCTATATATCTTTCTAGACTTCATTATTTTTCTTCTAAGGCAATTTCCTAGGTGTTCCTTGCTTCATCCTGTCCACCTGTATCATATGTAAAAATGGTTTTTGGGTCAACAAAAAGTTGGCGAGTGAATCCTATGAAAACATTTAAACGTGTTTATTGTATTGATTATAAAATAAAGTGCATAACCACATAAGAGTAAATGTAGATGTAAATTTATTCACAAAACACATAATATTAAATATTGCACACACATACAACAAATGATTGTTTTGAGGCACGCGTTGTTCAACTCGTCTCCTCGAGGAACTGATGGGCCTAATGAATGAGTTTTGAGGCACGCGTTGTTCAACGAACTGATGGGCCTAATGAATGTTTTGGAGGCACGCTTTGTTCAACTCGTCTCCCACGAGGAACTAATGGGCCTAATAAATAATTTGCATACAACTTGACAATATGTTATACATCACAACAAACAATATTTACATTCTAAGTTTAGATCATATAATGGTATAGCACGAGTTTGAATAAGCGAATTTATTTAAGCGACACATGATACACCCCAAAACATGAATAAAAAGGGGAATTTGTAAGAATTCACTCACAGTGGTTGCGTTTTCTTGGATTGATGATGAATGCGCACGAATTTGGATTTAACCACGAGAGAAACTAACCTAAATAATAACATAATGGTTCGGTAAATAAATGGATTCTATTTGAGATTAATAATTTTAATTCATAACCTTAATAGGATTTCTAGATTTATTTTTGTGAGTTTAAGGACATTTTCTAACTTTAAAAATATTATTTTTAAGTATTTTTAAATAATTTTCTGATTAAATAAATAAATAAAATAAAAAAATGTTGACCGTTGACTTTGACTGTTGACCGGTTCGGACTTTGTGTTTGTTTGCGCTGAGTGAGGTTCGAACTCGTGACCTCCCGTACGCGTGCACGCAGCTCTACCAACTGAGCTACGTGTCTAACCCGAAATAAATCTGATTTTAATTATATTTATATATTAATTAGATTAATTTATTTAAAAAAGGGTTTTAACTGATCGAACCGGTGTGCAGTATGCGTTTCGAACTCGAGACCTTGGTCTTGCAACGCACCCAGCCCTACCAACTGGGCTGGGTGACTAACCCGTTTATATTATGATTTTTATTTCTCTTATACACTTACCGTCAAGTTCCGAATTTGGGTTTTATAAAAAGGTTTGAATATTGTGACGAATCGGAACAAGGACAGAGTCGAACCCGGGACCATGATTTAAATATGCACACAGTCCACCACTGGACTGTGTGTCTAACCCGGTATAATTTCCGTTTTCAATTTCCTTTAAACACATTACAAACTTCATCTTCTTCAGTTTATGAAACCAGAGAACCAACTCAACTCTTTAATCAATAATTCTTGTTGAATTAGTTGATTGAGTATACTGATTAACGAAATTAATTTAAACAGAAAGGTTTTAAGGATGCTTGTACCGAACAGGTGTGATTTCCGACGAATTTCCGGTGACTGAAACTTTTCCGGCGACGTGTAACTTGCGACAGAGGATCTATAGGAAGTTTGAGGTGAGTGCGGTGCTTTATGTCTGAGCTCTAGAAGTCCTATTTTAGAGTAAGGCAAAGAAATGAAATGGGTTCGGTTTTCCGGTGACCTATTCCGGCGAAATTAGAAATCTTCGGCGACGAGTTTCTGAGCACTTCAACTACGAAAAAGTGTGCGGTCTTGAGCGAAAGGATTCCTGGAAGGTTGTGGGGGGTATTTATAGGGTAGAACAGGATGAATTTAGTCTGAATTGGGTCTTGATTCGTGGTCAAGGTTTCTCCGGCGGTTACGACTTGGATTGGGGGTCAGACGTCGGTTATAACGTTATAGTCAAAAGGAAAATGGCTAAACTCGCGGATCGCCGGATTTTCCGGTGATTGCGAGTTCAGCCGCGCTGGAAGTCCGGTTTGAATTCGGATTTCATCATAAGATTTATTTGTTTCGTTATAATAACAAGGAAGTCAAGTGGCGGAGCGGTAAAGTGTTTGTTTGGTGAACTAGCTGACCCGGGTTCGAAACCCGGCAGCTTGTTATTATTTTTTTTGCACTATTTTTACTTTTTAATAATTATAGTTTTTAAATTCTAAAATGTTTATTAATTATATATTGTTTAAATTAGTTTGAGCTCTAAACATGCAACAAAAATTTTAACTGGATGTTCGGTTAATAAACGAAGCGGGTTTGGATAACCCGGTTTTTGATGGATGTTACAGTATCCCCTACTTTTAGAAATTTCGTCCCGAAATTTAAGTAGTTGTATGTTTGACTCGAAAAGGAGGGTGGTTTTGGCAATTACATACTTAGAAGGGGGTAAGAGTTTAATTTTTTTACTTGAGGCGGTAACGTTCCTTGTAAGGGTTGAATACCCTGCTACAGGAATCGCTTTTTGATGCCTAAGATAAGGAATATTGATAAACAGAGTTGATTGACTAGGTATGATCTCATGCGCAAGAGTTCTGAGAGAATCGATGCGTTTGGAAAGATAAGGTTATATCCTAAAACAAAACTTCTACCACTAAAACCTACATGGAACCTCTCACAACCGCCTGACAATGCCTCTGATCCTTTGGCAAGAATACTTATATATAGGAAGTACCAGCGGCGTATCCACCATATCTTGTCAAATTTTCATTGGCTTTATCAGTAAGTTATGATTAGTTCTATGTGACTCTAGAACATAAACAAACACAACAACCAAAGCTTGAGTCTTAATTCTGAACGTATACATGTTTGAATGATGACAGTACCTCTCTCGTTTGTTATGATGAAGAGGTTAGTCTATGTAGAAGTGAGACAAACCCAACTTCTTTGAATGCTGAGATTGAAATACGTTGAGATGTATGATGATATGAATGCTAAATCAGTGAGTATAAAACAAACTTCAACCATGACATTACTAAATCCTACATGGAACTTCTCATAACCGCCTGACAATTCCTCTGATCCTTTGGCAAGAATACTTATATATAGGAAGTACCAGCGGCGTATCCACCCATATTCTTGTCAAATTTTCATTGGCTTTATCAGTAAGTTATGATTAGTTCTATGTGACTCTAAAACATAAACAAACACAACAACCAAAGCTTGAGTCTTAATTCTGAAAGTATACATGATTAAATGATGACAGTACCTCTCTCGTTTGTTATGATGAAGGGGTTAGTCTCGGTAAAAGTGAGACACAACCCACTTCTTTGAATATGAGATTGAGATACGTCGAGATGTATGATGATATGAATGTTAAATCAATGAGTATAAAACAAAACTGAAATAGTAATTTGCATTAAGATTCTTGGATATATAAATTTCCAATTGAGATACGTAAAGATTGAGATAACATAAAGAAAACATAAAAACTAAACGGTTGGAGTTGAATATTGATTTTTGGTGAAGGAAGGCTAATTGGGTGGTTCGTTTGGGCCGTTATTATCTTCAACAGGATTGGCGTTGATGTTGTAAGCTCTTCCTCTTGCTGGTGGCCTAGTGGTTAGGTTTTCTTGATTTGCTTGGTTAACTGGGTTTGCTTGAGCTTGGGCGTTTATGATGTTAACCAATCGAGGGCACGTGTTTCTAAAGTGGGTAGGGTCGCCACAACTAAAACAAGCTCGAACATATGGAAACATGGGGTATTGGGGTTGTTGATATGTTTGGATCATGTTTTGAGTAGGGGGTGAGGTTTGCAAACCTTGCTCAAATGACGATAGCGTCCACAATTCGCACATAGTCGACAAGGTAAGGTAGATGGATGGTGATAAAAACAGGTGTGGCATTGAGGGTGAGGTCCTATGTAATGTTTCTTATTTGGGTAAGTTGAGATGGGTGCTACTTGAGTGATTGGGATAGCTTGGAGGGGTACAACTTGTGAAGCTGGTTGATTGCGTTGGGTGACAGCGAAAATTTGCCCATCTCGTTTTCTCTTAGCAATGGGTTGAGAAGGGGATTCGGTTTGGGTGGAGTTTGAGGTTTCAGTTGATGCTTTATCCTTCTTCTTCTCCTCCTTGAAGTCTTTATTCCGTATGCGGTTCTCGGTGAGCTCTGTAGCTAACTCCATTGCTGCTTCCAAAGTTGCAGGTGTGGTACTTATTATAGGGTCTTGAATTTTTGAAGGAAGACCTCGAATGTAGTGCTCGATCAAACGGTAGAGAGGAGTGAACAAGTTGGGGACCATCTGATTTAACTCGAGAAATCTCTTGTTGTATGTGGTGTGGTCGCCCTCTTTTTGTTTCAAAGAATAGAACTCATCCTCTAATTTCTTGATTTCGCTTCTTGGACAGAAACGTCTTGTCATGATCTCTTTCAGCTCTTCCCAAGTCAAAGTCATAACATTCTCAGCACCTCGTTTGGCCTTCTCTGTATTCCACCATGTAAGTGCTATTCCAAGCAAACGACCGGTAGCATATCGCACCTTGCGATCATCGGGGCAATCGCAATTTAGAAAAGTGTTTTCCATTTCCTCAAACCAATGGAAGAGAGCGGTGACACCTTCAGTCCCTTCGTATTTTGGAGGGTCGCAGGATTTAAATGCTTGAAGGTGCATTTAGTGGTATTTGGGGGAGGGTTGATAACATTTTGATCTTCTTGATTGATTGGGTTGACGGGATTAGCGGTAAGGGCTTGTTGAACTTGAACTACAATGTTGGGTATTACGGCAGCCATTTGTTGAGCGATTTGGGCAGTCATGCGCTCGCGGGCTTTTCCTGATCTCATCTTCCTACGAGCGAGACTAGAAGACATCTACAAGGAATACGTATCAAGAGTATGAGTTGGACGTTTTAGGGGTCATGTGTCGTATTTAGGAATGAACATTCATGAAATAAATATAGAATAATAAATCTACTACATCCATAGGATGTGTTGGGCTTTGCTCGTAATTGAGCCTTGCATGCCGCCATACTTCACCTTCGTAATCATGTGGGCCCCCATGATTACCGGGTCTTTCATATGGTTCGTATGTGTTAGCCTGGTAACGTACACTAAAACCCGGAGAAAATCGAGAAATATGTATGTAACGTATGATATTCTGAGTGCATCCGGGTGTGGACACGGTGACAACTCAAAGTGGGGATAGTTCGAACGACGTTTGGTGTGGCATGCTTTGCCCTAATAGGTCCTTCGTACTCTCATCGTTGGTCCCCAGGTAGGCAAACTGGTCCGTTATATTGGATTTATACGAATGCCAACCTAGACAGGACGTTCTGACTACCGGTACTCGTACCCTTACAGTTACTACATGCCCGTCGTAGAACTCACTTTTATGAGATTGAAAAATGAAAAATGCGACAAAATCTTGAATAACGGAAGTAGGATGATTTGAATATGTGAACATTGAAATATGCGTGATGATTGTATATGTAAGCATGTTAGGTTCGACTATAAGTATGATTCATTAAGTATTACAAAATATAATATTGGAAGTGTTTGCATGCATTTGTGTATGTAATAAATATGAAATAAATAAACATCATGAGTTTGCATGTAACCACATAAACAATTAAAATCTAATCAACTATAGTATAGGCTCTAAGGGTCTAATAACCTATCCTATATCCCTATAGTCAAAAGCTCTAATACCAATCTGTCACACCCCGACCCGCAGCGGAAAAAGGTGATCAGGGCATGATTGGGTTTTCATCAAAGCTCATGACATTTATTATAATGTTTCATATTTATTATTACAATTTAAAGGAGATCATACAATCAAATCATACAAGTACAACATGTTCTATACATCTTTCTAGACTTCATTATTTTTCTTCTAAGGCAATTTCCTATGTGTTCCTTGCTTCATCCTGTCCACCTGTATCATGTGTAAAAATGGTTTTTGGGTCAACAAAAAGTTGGCGAGTGAATACTATGAAAACATTTAAACGTGTTTATTGTATTGATTATAAAATAAAGTGCATAACCACATATGAGTAAATGTAGATGTAAATTTATTCACAAAACACATAATATTAAATATTGCACACACATACAACAAATGATTGTTTTGAGGCACGCGTTGTTCAACTCGTCTCCCACGAGGAACTGATGGGCCTAATGAACGAGTTTTGAGGCACGCGTTGTTCAACGAAATGATGGGCCTAATGAATGTTTTTGACGCACGCGTTGTTCAACTCGTCTCCCACGAGGAACTGATGGGCCTAATAAATAATTTGCATACAACTTGACAATATGTAATACAACACAACAAACAATATTTACATTCTAAGTTTAGATCATATAATGGTATAGCACGAGTTTGAATAAGCGAATTTATTTAAGCGACACATGATATACCCAAAACATGAATAAAAAGGGGAATTTGTAAGAATTCACTCACACTGGTTGCGTTTTCTTGGATTGATGATGAATGCGCACGAATTTGGATTTAACACGAGAGAAACTAACCTAAATAATAACATAATGGTTCGGTAAATAAATGGATTTTATTTGAGATTAATAATTTTAATTCATAACCTTAATAGGATTTCTAGATTTATTTTTGTGAGTTTAAGGACATTTTCTAACTTTAAAAATATTATTTTTAAGTATTTTTAAATAATTTTCTGATTAAATAAATAAATAAAATAAAAAAATGTTGACCGTTGACTTTGACTGTTGACCGGTTCGGACTTTGTGTTTGTTTGCGCTGAGTGAGGTTCGAACTCGTGACCTCCCGTACGCGTGCACGCAGCTCTACCAACTGAGCTACGTGTCTAACCCGAAATAAATCTGATTTTAATTATATTTATATATTAATTAGATTAATTCAGAAATTAATTTATTTAAAAAGGGTTTTAACTGTTCGAACCGGTGTGCAGTATGCGTTTCGAACTCGAGACCTTGGTCTTGCAACGCACCCAGCCCTACCAACTGGGCTGGGTGACTAACCCGTTTATATTTTGATTTTTATTTCTCTTATACACTTACTGTCAAGTTCCGAATTTGGGTTTTATAAAAAGGTTTGAATATTGTGACGAATCAGAACAAGGACACAGTCGAACCCGGGACCATGATTTAAATATGCACACAGTCCACCAATGGACTGTGTGTCTAACCCGGTATAATTTCCGTTTTCAATTTCCTTTAAACACATTACAAACTTCATCTTCTTCAGTTTATGAAACCAGAGAACCAACTCAACTGTTTAATCAATAATTCTTGTTGAATTAGTTGATTGAGTATACTGATTAACGAAATTAATTTAAACAGAAAGGTTTTAAGGATGCTGTACCGAACATGTGTGATTTCCGACGAATTTCCGGTGACTGAAACTTTTCCGGCGACGTGTAACTTACGACAGAGGATCTATAGGAAGTTTGAGGTGAGTGCGGTGCTTTCTGTCTGAGCTCTAGAAGTCCTATTTTAGAGTAAGGCAAAGAAATGAAATGGGTTCGGTTTTCCGGTGACCTATTCCGGCGAAATTGGAAATCTCCGGCGACGAGTTTCTGAGCACTTCAACTACGAAAAAGTGTGCGGTCTTGAGCGAAAGGATTCCTGGAAGGTTGTGGGGGGTATTGATAGGGTAGAACAGGATGAATTTAGTCTGAATTGGGTCTTGATTCGTGGTCAAGGTTTCTCCGGCGGTTACGACTTGGATTGGGGGTCAGACGTCGGTTATAACCGATGTAGATGTCGGTTATAACGTTATAGTCAAAAGGAAAATGGCTAAACTCGCGGATCGCCGGATTTTCCGGTGATTGCGAGTTCAGCCGCGCTGGAAGTCCGGTTTGAATTCGGATTTCATCATAAGATTTATTTGTTTCGTTATAATAACAAGGAAGTCAAGTGGCGGAGCGGTAAAGTGTTTGTTTGGTGAACTAGCTGACCCGGGTTCGAAACCCGGCAGCTTGTTATTATTTTTTTTGCACTAATTTTTACTTTTTAATAATTATAGTTTTTAAATTCTAAAATGTTTATTAATTATGTATTGTTTAAAATTAGTTTGAGCTCTAAACATGCAACAAAAATTTTAACTGGATGTCCGGTTAATAAACGAAGCGGGTTTGGATAACCCGGTTTTTTACGGATGTTACAACTGTATCGTTCTCGTATCTTCGTCATTCGTAGCTCGTTCCTCGAGTCGTACGATGGTGGAACGCCGTTGACTTCGGTCTTGACCTGAACTGAACCAACATACATCCACACAAAATGTATCAAAAACATTCCTAACAGAGAAGATTCCACATATGTTACAAACATCTGTGTAAATCCTATCATCTAATCTAGGCTATTCTAAACACTGATAAGATATATACTATTACATTGAGAAACCACTGTCTAAGCTATCCTTTGTTGTAGTTGTCGAAACATATGTCTGGCCATACAGATGTTTGGTCTTCTTCATCAGACTTTTGGCTTGATCAGGGCTTTGGTCTTCAACAGATGTTAACCTTCAACATATGTGTTGGTACTCTTGAACAACGATTCCAACTCTTTATCAGATGTTTGCCATGCTCTTGAACAGATGTTGTGATTAGGTGTTCAAAATTCATTATCTTTGGGGAGAGACTGGTTCAATCTTTTGCTTATTTCTTAATCAATGGATCATGTTTTGGCTTTTGGATATCATTTGTTCTTTTATAGGTCCAACAAGGGTTAATTTTACCCAAACTTCGTTTATATAGTGTAAAATGTTGAAATTTTTAAGAGTCCGTCCACCACCGATTTGGATTTTTAGAGTCCGGCCCCCACCGAGTTTCCGTTCAAGCTCCACCACCGCATACATGTGCTCCATTATGATCGCCTTCAATTATTAATGTTAATCTACCTCTTAGTAATCCTCATACTAGGGTTGTTCACGAGCCCATCCGAACTGTGCGGACCTTTGCTCATGCTTGGCTTGTTTACAATCGAGCGAAATCCGAACGAGCATATTCGAGCGTGTAATTTTTCCGAGCGAGCGACGAGTAATTTGAACAACCATCGATTTAGCATGTTTCCTTCGATGTCTCCGCTATCGGGTCACGACTAAGGTCCAACTGTCCGAGGATGACACTAAGATTGAGGTCAGATCGTCCGAGGATGAGACTCTGGTTGAGGCAGGTGACGCGATGAATATACAACAAAACACAATTGTCGCATTGTGGCATATGGTGAGAGCGAGAGATGATTGACGACTGAGAAAGATGTCAAATATTATCGTTTCACGACTTAGAGTTTTAGTTTTAGATTTGTTGTTAAATTTTTTATTGGTTTAAATTAGGCTAGTATAGATAAATATAATTGTATATTTTAGTATAGCAGTCCAAATCTAATAGGCTGGTATTGGTATGTATAAAATATGAATATACTATGTAATTGTGTGTGCATATAATTATAAATGTACTCAATTAATAAAACTTAATTGGAGCCGAACCGAGCCGAGTGGACCTTTGCTCATGCTTGGCTCGTTTGCAAACCGAATCAAACCAAGCGAGCATATTCTGAGCATTTTTCAAACAATCGGCGAGCGAGTGGCGAGCGATTTGAACAGCCCAACCGCATACCAATATATAAATAACTTTAAATGGCTTAACCGATCTGCGATAACTCGATTTAGATTCTATTTAGGGTTTGACTCATTCATTGCATTTTGTGACTTCTTCTTAGCACAACTATCTCATTTTGCTTGTATCCATCCTAACCTAACCAATTATTAAAAAAATAACCATCAAAAGAAAATATTTTATTTTAATGGTGATGTAATAATAGATGGTTAAGGTGCATATGTAAAATTTACGGTCAAACCTCCAAACTTAATTGTTTTTTTTTTTTTTTGCCAAGAAATAAATAAGAGCAGATTTTTTTAATGGCTCAGCGGTACACACCTCTCAAGAATTGAACCCCTACACAAGTTCGAATCCCACCCACACCCCCCTCCCCCAAGGTCCAGCCGCAGTGGAATTACCCAATATTGGTACCAGAGTGGACACGAACCCGCGACCACCCAGGCGAGAACCCACGCAATCGTGTTAAACCCTCCCACCTTCACCACAGATTATTACAAACTATAAACTTGCAACATTTTTGTGCATAAATTTGCAATTTTTTTGCGCATAGAGGAGTTGTACTAAATGTTTAAGGAGATTTAAAAAAAATTGATATTACACTTTTAAGTTTTTAACCCAAAGTTTTCATCTTTTGCAATTTAAACTCACAGGTTTTTTCTTTCAACTTTGTTCTGTTGTACTTTTCATTTTTCACATTTTTTTTGTTTTATGATTCGTTCTAGATTTTGCGAGTTAACACGTGTTTGTGGGGTTCAACTTTTTTACGTTTCGTTATAATTTTAACGAGTTAACACGACGTAACGTACGCGTTTGGGTTAACGTTTTTACGTCGCCTGTTTTTTCCCGTTTGACAGGTCTGTCGCAACGCGCGGGTCCTAAATCGACTTATTATTATTTTCTATGTTTTATGTTTCAGTCTAATTTCTTTGCATTAACACGCCGCAACTTCAATGTTGATGGTCGATAGTGGTTGTGTGACATTGGTGCTATTTGACACGGTTTTACACTCCCACACAACACGCACAGGCTTAATACTACTTATTTACAATTTCAATCATTCCATATTAAAGATAAAACATCAATTACAATATGATATGCATGTAGACGTAATGGTCTGTTTTAACTTTCATTCCCCTATTAGATATATTACTTTGTACATAGTAATCTTTCACATTATTTACATGGTAGCGGAGTTTGACCAAAAGTTTTATGGGAGCGGAAAATCATGAGACACAAAAAAAAAGAATTCCTATCGTTATGTTTCGTGTTCGATGTTCGTGTCGGCTATTCAATTCGGATCGGTTCAAACAATAATAACTCCAAATAAAACTAATTAATTTTCATTCATTCAAATGATTCGTTCTTACACATAAATTTGGTAGGGATAGAGAACTTTTAGGCAAATAATTGAAGGGAGCCTACTTATATAATTTTAAAAATTTCAGACGAAAAATAAAAAATATTAGGCCACTAACCTAAATATTGGCGGGGCGGGTGCACTATCTTGCCCTTAAAAAGTCCGTCGTATGTTAACAAACTCGATTTAACGTTCTAATTAGTATATACCTCCCAAACTCAAGGTTTACTATTGTCTCCTAAAGTCGCTAGTAAATGTTTTACATTTCACGTAACACATTTAACTACACGATCGTGATATTGATTATGATACCTATTATACTTATTTTTCCCAATATAGATGATTTTCTTTCTAACTTTCTTTTATGATTTTTATTTTCGTTTTTCAACAGAATGGATTCCCATGAGATTCTATATAAATGACTTGTGACAAAACAATTCAACTTTTAACTCATTTTAATACGTCAAAGCTTTTTTGTAGAGTATAATGAGTAAGTAGTTGTGGCGATATGCTCATGCATGGCTACAATCAACAAAGTTTATCTCGGGATTTTGAAAAAAAAAACAATCAAATAGGTGCAATCATATTAATTGTTATATAACTAATTCCTTGTTATACCTCTATATACATAGAAAATCAATGATTTAATAGTTTTCCTTAAAAAAAAGGTCACAGAAAACAATTTTTAATGCTATAGTTATGTCATATATGTCACCTATAGTGTATATATAGCAATGCCCAGTTGCAACAAAGAAACTCCACCATACAACTTCCATAATTCCTCTGTTTGGCATAAGTGTTGCCATGACAAGGAAGAAAGTGAAGCTTGCTTTCATAATGAATGACTCAGCAAGGAAAGCAACCTACAAGAAAAGGAAGAAGGGTTTGATGAAGAAGGTGAATGAGTTGAGCACATTATGTGGCATTGATGCATGTGCCATAATATATAGCCCATATGAGGCTCAACCCGAGGTGTGGCCGAACAACATCGGTGTCCAACGCGTGCTAGCGCAGTTCAAAAGGATGCCAGAGATGGAGCAAAGCAAGAAAATGGTGAATCAAGAGAGCTTCATCAAGCAAAGGATCACCAAAGCAAATGAGCAACTCAAGAAGCAGATCAAGGAGAATAGGGAGAAGGAGATGACTGAGGTTATGTACCAATGCTTGACCGGAAAAGGCTCGATTACGAACTTGATCCTGCCTGACTTGAATGATCTAGGTGGGTTGGTAGATCAAACCATAAAAGACATTTCTAGGAGGATTGAGTCCCTAAAGAAAGACCCCACGGGTAAAGGCGTAGCCGCGCCACCAGTGTCACTTCCGCCTCCTCGAACGCAAGTAAGTGTTGGCGATCATGCTTCGAGTAGTACTAATGAAATGATGATGAGAGGACATGTGATGCAGGCATGGGAGAAAAGACCTATGGTTGATCCTAATATGAGTGGTATGGGTGGGATGCCAAAGGCTCAATGGTTCACAGATTGGATGAACAATCCATCTGAACAAAATATGGGTCTTGGTCCCGGGTATGAGACGGCTCCGTTTGTTGACAACCCGAATCTGATGTGGCCAAATCATTATTTTCCATGAAAGTAAAGCTATTATCCTCTCTTGGGTGCATTATGGTCTTTCATTGTATTTCTTTTTACTTTCCTTAAAATGTTGGTTTCTGTTTCGTACCTTATAAAAATTATGTTATTTGAAGATCTACTTGAATGTCCTACCAATGTGATTTCTTCATGATATTAGCTGTGACCCCATATGTCTAGTAGTTTAAAGTCTGCTTTTAATTTAAATTTCAAACTTGAAAATATACTATCAAATAAAATCCCGTTTATGTGACATTAATGAAAGAAATAAACTAGAGATTTATAAAAAAGGATGTAACATTATTATTGTGAAATCTCTTCAAAGGAAACGTTACATATACTTAATTTATTTGGTAAATCACTATTCACTTATAAGGTCATGTTTTGATTAAAATAATCTTCAAGATATTTGTATTAAATAGTGATCATCAAAAACTAAAAAGCTAGGTTTGGATTTTACTTGCTATGATAATATTATAGGATAATATGATAACATGATAAAAATATAACAGGATAACACGATTTAATAAGTAATGAGAACATAGCAAATACTAAAGAAATATACATGGAGCTTACATAAATTATATCATGTGCGCTACACATACTTTTAAAGATAAGATTTATTTCTATAGTAGCGTAATTACATGTATAGAATTGCATGACCTAACAGGCCTTAGTCATGGTTTATGGCCGACTTGGATTATATTGGATTAGCACATCAGCTAGAAAACAAACAAAAAAGAGAATGAAAAATATGTAGGTTATGATCAAAATTTGAGGATTTTTTATTTAATATTAAAACATGGAAATAAACATAGAATATACCGAATACATCAAACCCTATTTATATAAATCCAGACCTAACATATTTAGACTCGAAAATCAATTTAAATAAACTCGATACTTACCCAAACTATAAGATATATCATGAGAAATTATAATAGCATAACATTATAAGATAATATGATAACATTATAACAACATAACATGGTAAAATATAACACGATAACACACTTTAATCTTCAATTAAGTAATGAGAACATAGCAATACTAAAGAAATACACATCGAGCTTACATAAATTATATCATGTGCGTTACGCATACTTTAAAGATAAGATTTATTTCTATGATAGCGTAATTACACGTATAGAATTGCATGACTTAACATGCTTTAGTCATGATTGACGGCCGATTTCGATCATATTTGTCACACCCCGACCCGCAGCGGAAAAGGTGATCGGGCATGATTGGGTTTTCATCAAAGCTCATGACATTTATTATAATGTTTCATATTTATTATTACAATTTAAAAGGAATCATACAATCAAATCAAACAAATACAACATGTTCTATACATCCTTCTAAACTTCATTATTTTTCTTCTAAGGCAATTTCCTATATTTTCCTTGCTTCATCCTGTTCACCTGTATCATGTGTAAAAATGGTTTTTGGGTCAACAAAAAGTTGGCGAGTGAATCCTATGAAAAACATTTAAACAAGTTTATTGAATTGATTATTAAATAAAGTGCATAACCACATATGAGTAAATGTAGATGTAAATTTATTCACAATACACATAATATTAAATATTGCACACACATACAACAATAGATTGTTTTGAGGCACGCGTTGTTCAACTCGTCTCCCACGAGGAACTGATGGGCCTAATGAATGAGTTTTGAGGCGCGCGTTGTTCTACGAACTGATGGGCCTAATGATTGAGTTTTAAGGCATGCGTTGTTCAACTCGTCTCCCACGAGGAACTGATGGGCCTAACAAATAATTTGCAAAGAACTTGACAATATGTAATACATCACAACAAACAATATTTACATTCTAAGTTTAGATCATAATATGGATATAGCACGAGTTTGAATAAGCGAATTAGTTTAAGTGACACATGATACACCCCAAAACATGAATAAAAAGGGGAATTTGTAAAAATTCACTCACATTGGGTGCGTTCTCTTGATGATGATAGATGCGCACGAGTTTAGAGAGTTGATCGACGAGGAATATCTAACCTAGATATTAACGAAAAGGTACGAGTAAATTAATTGGATTTTATTAACACTTTAATTAAATTTTTTTAATTATTTTAAGTATTTTTAATTGATTTTTAAATTAAATAAATAAATAAAAATATAAAAAAAATGTTGACTTTTTGACTTTGACCGTTGACCATGACTGTTGACGTTGACCGTTGACCGGTTCAGTCGGTTATATTGTTGCACTGAGTGAGATTCGAACCGGTGACCTCTCGTACGCGTGCACGCAGCTCTACCAACGAGCTACGTGTCTAACCCGAAATATTTCTGTTTTTAATTATATTTATACACTATTTAAGTTAATCCGAAAATCATTTATTTAAAAAGGATTTAATTGTATCGAACGGTGATCTCAACAGGTCTCGAACCCGGGACCTGTGGTTTAGTTTGGCACACAGTCCACCGCTGGATGCGTATTCCTTGTAGATGTCTTCTAGCCTCGCCCGTAGGAAGATGAGAGCAGGAAAACATCCAACTCATACTCATGATGCGTATTCCTTGTAGATGTCTTCTAGCCTCGCACGTAGGAAGATGAGAGCAGGAAAAGCCCGCGAGCGCATGGCTGCCCAAATCGCTCAACAAATGGCTGCCGTAATACCCAACATTGTAATCCAAGTCCAACAAGCACTTACCGCTAATCCTGTCAATCAAGAAGATCAACACGTTATCAACCCTCCCCCAAATACCACTAAATGCACCTACAAGCATTTCAAATCATGCGACCCTCCAAAATACGAAGGGACTGAAGGTGTCACCGCTCTCCTCCATTGGTTTGAAGAAATGGAGAACACTTTTCTAAATTGCGATTGCCCCGATGATCGCAAAGTGCGATATGCTACCGGTCGTTTATATAGAATAGCACTTACTTGGTGGAATACAGAGAAGGCCAAACGAGGTGTTGAAGATGCTATGACTTTAACTTGGGATGAATTGAAGGAAATCATGACCAGACGATTTTGCCCAAGGAGCGAAATCAAGAAATTAGAAGATGAGTTTTATTCGTTGAAGCAAAAGGAAGGAGACCACACCACATACAACAAAAGATTCCTCGAGTTACATCAAATGGTTCCCAACTTGTTCATTCCCCTCTACCGTTTGATCGAGCACTACGTTCGAGGTCTTCCGTCAAAGATTCAAGACTCTGTAATAAGTACCATGCCTGCAACTTTGGAAGCAGCAATGGAGCTAGCAACAGAGCTCACCGAGAACCGAATCCGGAACAAAGACTTCAAGGAGGAGAAGAAGAAGGATAAAGCATCGACTGAAACTTCAAACTCCACCCAAACCGAATCCCCTTCTCAACCCACTTTTAAGAGAAAAAGAGACGGGCAACTTTTCGCTACTACCCAACGTAATCAACCAGTTTTACAAGCCATACCAATCCAAGCTATCCCAATCACGCAAATAGCACCCAACTCAACTTACCCAAATAAGAAACCATACCTTGGACCTCACCCTCGATGTAACACCTGTTTTTATCACCATCCCCTTACCTTACCTTGTCGACTATGTGCAAATTGTGACGCTATGGTCATTTGAGCAAGGTTTGCCACACCCCTTAAAACCAAATCTCTCCCCCTACTCAAAACATGATCCAAACCTATCAACAACCCCAATACCCCATGTTCCCTTATGTTCGAGCTTGTTTCAATTGTGGCGACCCTACCCACTATAGAAACACGTGCCCTCAATTGTTTAACATCATAAACGCTCAAGCTCAATCAAACCCAGTTAACCAAGTAAATCAAGAAAACCCAATCACTAGGCCACCAGCAAGAGGAAGAGTTTTCAACATCAACGCCAATCCTGTTGAAGATAATGACGGCCCAAACGAAACCACCCAACTAGTCCTCTTCACCGGAAATCAAGATTCAACTCCAATCGTTTAGTTTTATGTTTTTCTTTATGTTTTAGAATCACATAGAACCAATCATAACTTAAGGATAAAGCCAATGAGAATTTGACAAGAATATGGTGGATACGCCGCTGGTACTTCCTATATATAAGTATTCTTACCAAAGGATCAGAGGCATTATCTGGCGGTTATGAGAGGTTCCATGTATAAACTGTTTGAGTGACTATTGTTTATTATTTTCAGTACATGCAATACGATCGGCTCCGTTTGATTGAGCCTTGATCGCACAGACATTTTTCATTTTCAGTACATGCAATACGATCGGCTCCGTTTGATTGAGCCTTGATCGCACAGACATTTTCATTTTCAGTACATGCAATACGATCTTGTGGTTGTTGTGTTTGTTGTAGAGTCACATAGAACTAATCATAACTTGCGGATAAAGTCAATGAAAATTTGACGAGAATATGGTGGATACGCCGCTGGTACTTCCTATATATAAGTATTCTTGTCAAAGGATCGGAGGTATTATCAGGCGGTTATGAGAGGTTCCATGTATAAACTGTTTGTGTGATAATTATGCAATACGATCGGCTCCGTTTGATTGAGCCTTGATCGCACAGACATTTTTCATTTTCAGTACATGCAATACGATCGGCTCCGTTTGATTGAGCCTTGATCGCACAGACATTTTTCATTTTCAGTACATGCAATACGATCTTTTGGTTGTTGTGTTTGTTGTAGAGTCACATAGAACTAATCATAACTTGCGGATAAAGTCAATGAAAATTTGACAAGAATATGGTGGATACGCCGCTGGTACTTCTATATATAAGTGTTCTTGTCAAAGGATCGGAGGCATTATCAGGTGGTTATGAGAGGTTCCATGTAGGATTTAGTATGTTTTGGTTGAAGTTTGTTCATCATACATTTCAGTGTATTCAATTTCATCATTTATAGAAGTTGAGCTATGTCTCACTTCCACAATGACTAATCTCTCCATCATAACAAACGAGAGAGGTACTGTCATCATTCAAACATGTATACTTTCAGAATTTAGACTCAAGCTGTGGTTGTTGTGTTATTTATGTTTTATAGTCACATAGGACTAATCATAATTCACTTATAAAACCAATGAAAATTTGACGAGAATATGGTGGATACCCGCTGGTACTTCCTATATATAAGTATTCTTGTCAAAGGATCAGAGGCATTGTCAGGCGGTTATGAGAAGTTCTATGTAGGATTTAGTAGTTTCTTGGTAACTAATCATAACTTGCGGATAAAACCAACGAAAATTTGATAAGAATA
This sequence comes from Scalesia atractyloides, assembly GCA_947069175.1. Classification (NCBI taxonomy): domain Eukaryota; kingdom Viridiplantae; phylum Streptophyta; class Magnoliopsida; order Asterales; family Asteraceae; genus Scalesia; species Scalesia atractyloides. The sequence goes on along the minus strand of CAMTDV010000019.1, from coordinate 79,525,384 downwards.
TGGTGGATACGCCGCTGGTACTTCCTATATATAAGTATTATTGCCAAAGGATCAGAGGCATTATCAGGCGGTTATGAGAAGTTCCATGTAGGATTTAGTATTGTCTTGGTTGAAATTTGTGTTACATTCATATCATCTCGCCATTTAAAGAAATTGGATTGTGTTCTATTTCTACATAAACTAACATCTCCATCATAACAAACGAGAGAGGACTGTCACCATTCAAACATATATGCTATCAGAATGTGGATTCAAATATTGGTTGTTGTGTTATTTATGTTCTAGAGTTACATCATAGGACCAATCATAACTTACTGATAAAACCAATGAAAATTTGACAAGAATATGGTGGATACGCCGCTGGAACTTCCTATATATAAGTATTCTTGTTAAAAGATCAGAGGCATTGTCAGACGGTTATGAGAAGCTCTATGTAGGATTTAGTAATTTCTTGGTACGTTAGTTGTTGTGTTATGTTCTAGAGTCATATCATAGAACCAATCATAACTTACTGATAAAACCAATGAAAATTTGACAAGAATATGGTGGATACGCCGTTGGTACTTCCTATATATAAGTATTCTTGTCAAAGGATCAGAGGTATTGTTAGACGGTTACGAGAAGTTCCATGTAGGTTGTAGTATTAGAAATTTTGTTTTAGGATATAACCCTATCCTTCCAAACATATCAAAACTCTTACGCATGATATCATATTTAGTGAATCAACTCTGCTTATCAATATTTTTACCGTAGGCAACAAAAAGCGATTCCTGTAACAGGGTACTTAACCCTTACAAGGGACGTTACCGCCTCAAACAAAAACTTAAACTCTTACTCTTTTTCTAAGCATGTAACTGTCAAACTAAACACCATCATTTTTAGTCAAATATATCACTACTTAAATTTCGGGACGAAATTTCTAAAAAGCAGGGGATACTGTAACATCCGTCAAAAACCGGATTTACCAAACCCGCTCCATTTATTAACCGAAAACAGTTAAAAATTTCGTAGCGTATTTAATGCCCAAATTATTTTTAAACAATACATAATTAATAAGTATATTGGGTTATAAAAGTTTTATTTGAAAAAGTATTGAAATTAATGAAATAAAAATAAATTAGTGCTGCCGGGTTTCGAACCCGGGTCAGCCAGCAATTCAGCAGCCTTAACACTTAACCATCCAACCACTGCGCCACTTAGGTTCCTTGTTAATTATTGGAGACAATTAATACATAAAATAAATCTCCAATTCAAAAACCGACGCGCCTAATTGCAGTCGTCGGAAATCCCGACTATCTCGCCAAGATTTGACGGTTTCTTCAGTTTTAACGTAAACATTGACTACTACATCGGTTATAACCGACGCCTGAACCCGCGACGCAAGTCATAACCGCCGGAAAGCGTAATGACCGACGAATCAAGACGGAAATCGGACTAAATACGTCGATGTTCTGCCCTATAAATACCCCCTCAAACCTCTGCTAGCTTTTTCGCTCACAATCACACCCTTACCCGACGTAATTCCACTCGCCGGAAAAGTTCTGCACCTCGCCGGAAAACCGAGCCTTTCACCTTTGAGCCTTACTGAACCCCCAGAGCTCATACCGAAGCCACCTACACTCACCTCAAGCTCGCTGAAGACCCTCTGCCACAAGACACACGTCGCCGGAATAGTTTGCTGTCACCGGAGTTCGCCGGTGAAACAGAGGAGTCCAGTTCGGTATATCTAACACTTAATCTTTCATTCTTTTATTAATCTCACATGCAATTAACCACAAGACACTAACGAACTTGATTAAAACTTCGAACCAGTCGGACTTCCGATTCTGGTTAAGATCAACGAAGAAGACGAAGTTTCAGTTGTCTATATGTATAATTAAAATCAAGATATAACTCGGGTTAGACACACAGTCCAGCGGTGGACTGTGTGCAAATAAACACGCTTACGTCCCGAGTTCGATACTTGTCCCACGCACACTCGCCTTAATAAAAATGTTCCTTTTTATTACTGAACGGATTCATTTCATATAGATGTTAAGTTTAATAAAAATCGAATAATAACCAAGATAGACACACAGTCCAGTGGACTACTGTGTGAACATTTAATCACACGTCACGAGTTCGAGTCCGGACTACCGCACCGGTTCGGACAATTATCAAACTTTTTATTTAAAACAGAAACGAAACTATTTAGTTTGTATATAAGTATAATAAAAATCAGATTATTTAACAGGTTAGACACACAGTCCAGCGGTGGACTGTGTGTTAACTCAATCAACAGGTCCCGGGTTCGAGACCTGTGGAGCGCACCGAGTCGTTAGGTTAAAATCTTTTTAAAAAATAAATATTTTCGGATTAATCTAATTAGTATATAAATTTAATTAAAAACAGAAATATTTCGGGTTAGACACGTAGCTCAGTTAGTAGAGCTGCGTGCACGCGTACGGGAGGTCTCGGGTTCGAGCCTCACCCAGCGCATACATACACACATACGAACCGGTCAACAGTCAAAGTCAACGGTCAACGGTCAAAAATTCAACATTTTTTTATTATTTTTATTTATTTATTTTATTCAAAAATCAATTAAAAATACTAAAAATAACATTTTTAAGGTTAGAAAATAGCCTTAAACTCACAAAAATACACCCAACAATCCTACTAAAATGGATTAATAAAATCCGTTTACTTACCGAACCATTATGCCATTATCTAGGTTAGTTTCACTCGTGGTTAAAACCAACTTCGTGCGCATTCAACATCATCAACCGAACGCACCCAATGTGAGTGAATCTTACAACTCCCCTTTTTAATTACACGTTTTGGGTGTGTCATGTGTCACTAAATTAACTCGTTTATTTAAACTTGTGCCATACCATATTGTGATCTAAACTTAGATTGTATACATTGCTTGTAGTTATGTATTTCATTTTGTCAATTTATATGCAATTCATTCATTTGGCCCATCAGTTCCTCGTGGGAGACGAGTTGAGCAACGCGTGCCTCAAAACAAATCCATTATTGTTCGTGTGTGTATTATTTAGTTTATATTGTTTGTAGTTATGTATTTCATATTGTCAAGTATATGCAAATCATTCATTAGGCCCATCAGTTCCTCGTGAGAGACGAGTTGAGCAACGCGTGCCTCAAAACGATCCATTATTGTTCATGTGTGCATTATTTAATATTAATTGATCGGTGAATAAGTTTACATCTATTTTTACTCATGTGTGGTTGTGCACTTTATTTTATAATCAATTAAATAAACTTGTTCAAATGTTTTCATAGGATTCACTCGCCAACTTTTTGTTGATCCAAAAACCATTTTTACACATGATACAGGTGAACAGGATGAAGCAAGGAAAACATAGGAAATGCCTTAGAAGAAAACAATGAAGCCTAGATTGATGTTTAGGACATGATGTAATATTGATTGTAATTTCCCATTAAAGTGTATTAATGAATATGAAACGTTAAAATAAATGTCATGAGCTTTGATGATAACCCAATCATGCCCCGATCACCTTTTCCGCTGCGGGTCAGGGTGTGACAGATTGGTATAGAACACAGACAGCGATTATTCAACTGTTACTTGTTAAATTAAATTAACAAACTTTATAAGCGATTGTAATGTGATGAACAGAGAGGGTTTGGGGAAAGAATGTACCGGAACAGATTGTCTTTTTCAGAACTCCGGCAAAGATCGTCGGCTCTGTTTTGTGAACTCCCTCTGTTCGGATCAATTAACAGTTTTGATTGATTAGATATGAAATTGAATTACTAGACAATGATTAACAGGAGGTTTAGATGCTCATACCGATTAACAGCGTGATTTCGGAAATTCCAGCGATTTTCCGGCGAGTACAGAATATCCGGCGACGTCGTCTGGGATTGATTCTGGGTGATGGAGTGATGTTAGTAATGGTCTAACAATGGAATGAAACAGAAGGAGTCGAGGTATTTACCGTGTTGATGAAAGTCTCGGTTTTCCGGCGACTTGCAGAGAATTCCGGCGAGTGAAATTGACTCGAGAATCGGTGCGATTTTGAGCGAAAAAATTACCAGAGGCTAGGGTGTGCATTTATAGGGAAAAATCAAGTTGAATTGGGTCTGTTTCTAGTCTCGATTCATTGGTCAGCCTTTCTCCGGCGGTTATGACTAATGTCGCGGAGCTAGACATCGGTTATAACCGATGGCGACTTTAATACGTACGTTAAGTCAAAAGTACCGTCGATAATTGACGAAATCGTCGGATTTTCCGGCGTCTGCGGATTTGGGCGTGCTGAGTGATTGAATTCGACTTCCAGTTTTATTATATGTATTAATTGTTTCAATAAATCCCCAAATAACACAAGTGACGGAGTGATGGAATGTGTGTGTTAAGTCTTTGAAGTTCCAATCCGGCTGACCCGGGTTCGAAACCCGGCATCAGCATTTTATTTTTATTTCATTATTTATAATAAATTTTCAATTATAAATTTTAAATTCTAATATATTTATTAATTATGTATCGTATAAAATTAATTTGAGTATTTAATACGCAACGAAAATTTTAACTGGATGTTCGGTTAATAAACGAAGCGTGTTTGGTTAACCCATTTTTTGACGGATGTTACAATATTGGTTTAGCACATCAGCATATAAAAACGAACAAAAAAAAGAATGAAAAATATGTATTTTATGGTCAAAAGTTTGAGGCTTTTTTTATTTAATATTAAAACATGGAAATAAACGTGCGATGTACGGATTACATCAAACCCTATTTATATAAAACATACCTAACATATTTAGACTCAAAAATCAATTTAAATAAACTCGATTCTTACCCTAACTTTAAGATATATCATGACAATTTATAACTGCATAACATATAAGATAATATGATAACATTATAACAACATAACATGGTAAAAATATAACACGATAACACGCTTTAATCTTTAGTTAAGTAGTTAAGTAATGAGAACATAACAAATACTAAATAATTACACATCGAGCTTACATAAATTATATCATGTGCGCTATGCATACTTTTAAAGATAACATTATAGTAGCGTAATTACATGTATAAAATTGCATGACTTAACATGCTTTAGTCATGATTGATGGCCGATTTGGATCATATCGGTAAATAAAAAAAATGAAAAATATGTAGGCTATGATCAAAAGTTTGAGGCTTTTTTATTTAATGTTAAAACATGGAAATAAATGTATGATATACCGATTACATCAAACCCTATTTATAAAAACCAGACCTAACTTATTTATACTCAAAAATCAATTTAAATAAACTCGATACTTTCCCTAACTATAAGATATATCGTGACAAAAGTTATAACAGCATAACATGGTAAAATTATAACACGATTTAATCTTCAATTAAGTAATGAGAACATAGCAAATACTAAAGAAATACACATCGAGCTTACATAAATTATAGCATGTGCGCTACGCATACTTTTAAAGATAAGATTGATTTTCATAGTAGCGTAATTACATATACAGGATTGCATGACTTAACATGCTTTATCATGATTGAAGGCCCACTTCGATCATATTGGCTTAGCACATCAGCTAAACGAGCAAAAAAAGAATGAAAAATATGTAGGTTATGATCAAAAGTTTGAGACTTTATTATTTAATAATAAAACATGGAAATAAACGTACGATATACCGATTACATCAAACCCTGTTTACATAAAACCAGACCTAACATATTTAGACTCAAAAATCAATTTAAGTAAACTCGATACTTACCCTAGCTGTAAGATATATCATGACAAAATTAATCCAACAATGATTCCATTTAACGGGAATATGAGTTTAGTTTATATTTGTATTTAGTGATTTAATTTGTTTGATAATCTCGGTGCCATCGATTTATTTTAGTACTTTCTTTTGTAGAATTAGAAGGACAATGTTAGATACATTTTCATTTAGCTTTATTTTGTTTCTTTTAAACTTATATTATTAGCCATAATTTCATTTATCTTTATTTTGGCCTTAGTTTAACCCCAACAATGTTATAAGTTAGTTATGTTTTGTGTTAGTTTTGTGGGTTTTAATAAATATAGGAGGACCTTTCATTTCACTTTGATGTTAGTTTTGTTGGTTTTGTGAGTTAGCTTACATAAATCATATCATGTGCACTACGCACATTTTTAAAGATAAGATTTATTTCTATAGTAGCGTAAATTGCGGGTATAAAATTTCATGACTTAACATGCTTTAGTCATGATTGATGGCCGACTAGGATAATATTGCTCTAGCACAATAGAAGAAAACTAACGAAAAAACAGAAGGAAAAATGTGTAGATTATGATCAATATTTCGATTAGTTTTTTTGTTTAAGAATAAAACATAGAAATAAGCGTACAACATACAATTACATCAAACCCTATTTAGATAAAACCATATCTGATATATTTAGATTGAGACATCAATTTAAATAAACCAGATACTTACTTTAACTATAAGATACATTGTGATAAGATTAATCCAAACTGTAATTAGATGTATTGTGATAAGATTAATCCAACGGTGATTCCGTTAAATGAGAATTTGGATTTATATCATATTTATTTTTAGCAATTTAACTTGCTTGATAATGTCAGTGTGGCGGTTTATTTATTTTTTTAAACAAAAAAAACCTTCTTTTGTAGCATTTAAAGGACACTATAATAAGGCACTATCTTTGTGATGTATTCACGTTCAAAGTTGTGTGTATATAAATATATTACTTTAGCTTGTTTCATTTAAACCTAAATTATCAGCTACAATTTTATTTAACTTTATTTCGGCCTTAGTTTAACCCAACATTGCTATAAGTTGTTAGTTATAATATGGTATTTTGTGTTAATTTTGTGGGTTGTAATAAAATAGAGTACCTTTCAATGTGATTTCTCCTAACAAACTGAGTAAACTGGAACATCTTGTTAAGCATACCTCTTGATCAATATTTGTTACTATAGCGTGTCTCATTATTGCATCTTCTTGTATACAAACATAACTATAGCGTGTCTCATTTCGATATTAAGCATGGGGTTCAACAATACATTATCTTTCAACATAGTCGGATCTTAAGTAAGTAGTATCACCAATATTGACATTTAAAGATCGTATACCTACATTTTAGGTAGCTCGTTAACTAACCGCATATTTTCCTTGTTCATGACATTGTCAACACTAACGATACAACATTTACTATGCATGAGGATTATCATCTTGAATGTTTTGTTATTATCCAATTCTTAAATTTCTTGAATGATGCCATTATATGATTTTTTTTGCTATCATTTACGTTTTATAATAGTTCATCCATGATTATTTTGTTGCTATACCTATTAGCATCACTCTTTTGATTTTATTGTTTCAACTAAAATTTATAACCTCTAATGTTGTAGCCTTCGTATGATTTCATATCACATCGCATAGCATAGCATACCCTAACCATTCCACTAATTAATCTACATGTTCTCCGTCCAAACTTGTCTAACCAATGGCAGATTTACTAAGGAGAGTACACATGCCAATCGTCCAGCTCAACCTTTTTTTTTCTTTGAACGACCCAAGTGCCCAAGTTGTATTCTTTGAACGAACCCAATCTAACTCAGTGATTCTCCATCCTCCCCTCATCGACTCCCACTCTTCCCCTTAAAACAATCTTTCATAGTTTCACAACTACTAATTGACTGTACAAGCGGAGGTATAGTTTGGCTGAGGCAGAAACATTCGCTTTCTAGGCTGAGATCAACCAACTTTTGAGGTTAATCATTATCACTATCTACATTAACTCGGAGATTTCCCTTCGAGAACTGATTAGCAACTCTAATGATGTGTGGAATGACAAAAGCAAGAAAATAATTCTTTTTTTTTTACCTCTTCCTTTATTATATGTGTCATTCTATTGTTTAGCATGCATAACACTGAAACTTAGTACATCGAGTAAATTTAACACAAAGAACACGTGGTTATTGTATTTCTTAATTACACATGGAATTTTTGTTTAAGATGTTATTTTCTTTCCTCTTTGTGTAGCACATGAGCCTCATAGGAATGACAAAAGTAATTGTACAAATAAATGGTTTATCCTTCTAGATTATGTCACTTGAAAGATTAAAAAGCTTCGGTAATAAACTAATTTGCATTCGGGGTATGTTTATCAATTGTACCAAAGGAAAGAGGTTGCTCCCGATGAGACAGCTTAACAAACGTTTTTTTTTACAGTAGAAAATACAAATAAGATATAGCGTATACCAGTGGTGGAAGAGAACAATGTGGAGGCATGATAAATGATAAAAATCTGAATTCGAATTCAAATTAATCTATTATTCACACCTCAACTCACTAAAAGAATATTTTCTTTAAGTACAAACATAAGAATTTTTTTTGATGTAGGTTCACTACTATTTAGTTACCATCACCCCTTTTCCTAGTAACCTGAATGTAGCAATAAACCGCCGCAAAAGTAACCGTGACAAGGCCACCAATGATCACTCCCCCACCAGCAACCGACTTATCCGACGAGTGACGATGGTTTTCTGCATGTTCCGCCTGCTCAGCACCTTCATCATGCTGATCTGATCCCAATGGTGACTCCACAAGCACTAAAGAGTGAGAGCCTGGAGCAGGAGCTGGTGAAACTTGACCCAACTCTTTTGGTTCCAGCTCGGTTCCTACTAGCATGTGTATCGGTCTAGTGGCGATTGTTCGGGAAATCATGATTCCGATGAAAAAGAAGCAACATAACACATTCTTGAAGTGGTCCATTGCAAAGATTTTAAGAGTGAAAATAGTGGTTGTTTTTTTGTTGTAGTTGTGATGATATGTGATTGCATATAAATAGAGTCGTGGGGCTATAGTAGTAGGATGTGGGTTACTGGTTACAGGTGGAATTTAAACTGTTATTGGTCAACGTCAAAGTCATAATTAAAAAAAAAACTCGTTTTAGACTTTTTCTTGGTTATTTAATGCAGTTTTTAATAAATCTTTAATAATGTATACAATTTAATTAATTTGTGTATATGATTGTAAAGCAGTTTATTTCTTACTTTTTAATGACCACTAACTAAAAGTAATAACTATTAACTAGCAACGGTTAGCCGTCTACAACGCAATGGGCTTACGGATCTACCGACTTAGTGTTGTCCTCACGAGTCACTCGTCTACCACATGGCCACATACTACATACCATTCTCTCTCCTCCCCTTCTTACAGAAAGACCGGTGGTGTCTGACTGTATGATGTGGACGGTCCGTTGGCAGTGACCTGCTTACAGTCTCTGCAACGACTCCTCTCTCTCATCCACTTTGATATATGAGCTGATGGATTCAGTTATATAAACAATATCTTTAAACAATAAAAATTGATTTTTATTAATCACAAAACTAGCCGGAAGCTGGATACTAATCACTACATTAACAAATATTCATTGAAATTACATCAATCATTCCATTCCATGCTAAGGAGGGCAAAATTTGCTCGGTTTTCAAACCTTAGAAATTTTGTTGATAGCTTTTGCGTTTCATGCACTCCAAATGAACCAAAGCGATGTCAATCATATCAAATATTGCCTGATTATAAATACTTTTAGGATTATGAAAAAGAGGCGATGAGATCACCGAAGTATATGGAGATGCATGTAACGGTTATTGCATGTGTCAGTTAATAAACTCTCGTACCTAAAAAGGTGGTGACATCGGCATAACAACTGGATTCTCTTCAAATTATAAAATTTCTTCACTGGATTTGCTTCATTTCCGATAACTACTTGACATAGACGCTATAAATTATATTTAATTTAAATTATTGTCACATTAAAAGACATTAATAATTGGAACCAAAATATGAGGTTTGATGGTTGTGTGTTTGGTAGGACTTGATCAAACCCATTTATAAGGCTGGATGCAAGCAGACCACCTCTCTGATTCGACACAATGCCCCCCACCTACCTATATTGCACCATTCAAAATTAGTGGTTGTTTGGTTATTTATTGCCAAAAATACAAAATTATTAATATAAGAGTTACTTTTTATTTTTAATTTAAGTTGCAGGTTTGGTTTTTTAATGTGATTGTAAATAGATATCAGTTAATGGAAGGAAAAAAAGAATTGTTCGTATTATATAAGCACTAAATACTAGCATAACCACAACTAGCTCCGAGCCGAGCTGGTCGTATCCTATGTATCTATGCCAGAGATCGATGGCTAGGAACTTGTCTCCAACCGGCTATCATGATATCTTTATTGTCATTTGTTTTAAACGAACACAACCGTATAAGAAAATAGAAAAACAAGTTTAGGATTTGAACCCGAGTTATTTCAGTGAAAACACAATGCAGACTAGATGTCTTATGTTATTTCCATAACCCAAATTAGTTATGAGAGTCATGTCAAGAAGTATAGATATAACACAAGTGCACTCTATATTATCCAAACCAAATGTCTATATTAAGAGAGGCGTCAATGTCTATATTAACATAGGTGTCCTTAAAAATTTAAATGTCTCGTCCGAATCGTTAAAAGATATGCCCCTTAGGTGTATTTTTTTAACTAAGACAACTGAAGTTATAACGATAAATATAGAACTTAGCAAAATTATAGTATTAAACGGGCCTAGTTTAAAATTGTTGAGTCTTGAATGGGCCTATCTAATTATTAAGTCTTTTATGTTTTAAATGGGCCTAGTTTGAATAAGTTTTCTAAAAAATACATATATACATATAGTGAAAGTGTATTGTACAATTAGGCTTGACGTACGTTGCGTACGCTGGTGAAATTATAACATGCGTGATTAGGTTTTTTACCCCATGCGTGATTTCTGATTTTGTACATGTGTGATTATGTTCATGCGTGATTAGGGTTTTTTGGGTTTTATAACGTGCGTGATTTCCCAGCGTACACATCGTACGTTAAGGAACATCGTACGTTAACCAACCCCTGTACATATATATAGAGGAATTTTTAAAAAAATTGTGCCCCTCGAAAGAACTGAGCCCTGGTTGGGGGCCCTCCTCTTCTGACACCCTCATCACCGCCCTTGTGTATATATTAAACCCTAGAAGTTAAGAACGATACAACAAATGAAGAAATCTGAAAAATACAACCACAGTCAAAACAAGACTAAGACATCACTATGATGATCTCTAGACAAACCAGAACAAACAAATAAGTTTTCAACAGAACAAAGATGATTAGGAAAACCCTAGAAGACGACTACTCAGACAAGAGACGCATAGAGAACTAGAGAAGTGATTTTGAAATATCTTGGAAGTCTAGAAGCAAAGTGAAGCCCATCATCAGTGTTCATAAGCCCAAACTGTTGTTGCTGATAAACTCCTAAGCCCATTGAAAACAGTTATCCAAGCCCAAGTTTCAGTCCAGCACTCCAGCTTCAAGCCCATCACTTCAAAGCCATCCAATCCACAACCATACAATCATCATAAAAACAACATTAGAAAATAAAACAAGCAATTAAAATATATTAATATGTTTGACATTAAATTGAAGATGAGCATGTATTTCAACAAGTTATCATCCGAAAAAAAATGGGTTGATCTAAATGCATCATCCCCCCTCCCCTCAAAAATAATAATAATAATAATAATAATAATAATAATAATAATAATAATAATAATAATAATAATATATAACTCAATGTGAAGTAAACGCTCGGAACCTATCAACTTGCTCATACAATGATTAGAACCTAAATTAGTCTTGTTGAGGCAGTCACCGTGCCACTATACCACTAGGCAAAAGTGTCACCGTAAATTTAATTTTTTTAATTCCATGAGCCAACATTTAATTAAATTTCAATTAAGAAATGTAATATTATTATAAAAGTTTCTTCAGCTACTATTATCTTGAGTAATGTTAACCATTTTTTATCGTTAACATTGTTTTTTTTATGTCTCATGCTTGGTGTAACTTGACTATTTTACGACCTCTCAGGGGCGAGGCTTTTTTTTAGTAGATTAGGGTTCTCCATTCAGAAGGGAATGCGGCGCAGTTTGTTGTCCGTCTACCTGCTATCCTTATGTAATTTGTCTTGTTGATTGGAATGAATTTTTAAAATACATGAAAAAAAAATTAAAGATATATATGGGTACAAAATCAAGACTTGTACATAATTAATAGCCAATTTCGTGTATATAAAATTCACTAATCAATTTAATGTTGTAAAGTTTGTTTTATAAGTAGAGTTGTTTGTCATGATTTTTTAAGATTGTTATTTATGAAAGTTCACTGTTTAGATTTGAGTGAATAGAGTATAAGATAATTTGTACCATAGTAAAGTAACCATGTTACATCTAACATATATATGAAAGTTTCTAATAAATTTCATTGTGTCATGTGAGAAACTTATAAGTTGTTTTTGTTTTTTACATACAAAAATTAAAGTTTCTAACATGAAAAAGATCTTAAAACCCATTTTTCGTTTGTGTATCGGGTTGGTTAAGTTTTTTTTTTTTTTTTTCAATTATGTGATCAATTTCGATATAAAATTGGGAGGGGTTGGTATTGTATTAACAATCTTTTCTTTTTAAACGGCTAGCAGAATATATGAAAACCATTATCTAAACAAGGCAAAAACAAAACAATTACAACGTTAGTAATGGGTTTTGCAACGAATAACTTTCTACTCGACCTATCTCCGAATCACTGTCAAACAGTTTCTTAAGTTGCACTATCATTTATTTTGCAAATGACTACCTTCAGGAAGGTGAAAATGAAGTTACACGAACTCTTAGGTTCTACGTAACTCAAACTCATGTACATTGCATGTGACTTAGAGTCGTGTAACATGACCATTGGGGTGCAACGGACATTTTGTTGATGATACACGAGCACTAGAGTATATACCCAAATAGAACCATGTAGCATTGTCAGCATACATAATACGTAAACGTTTATACTCCACCAAAACTTGATATGCAATTGTAATGTCGCGTATGACAGGACTATATGTGTGAAATTGTTTTGAAATAGCCACTTAGGCTATAGCCTAGTGATCAAGAGAAATTATCTCTTGTGTGGAGACCAAGGTTCGATTCTTGGAAGGTGTAAGTATTTAAAAGGAAAATTAGCCGTTCTAAAAAAATAATAAAAAAAATAAAAAACCTCTTCGGATCCAGTGGCAGAAGCACACAGGAGGGTCCGGGGGTCAGTTAACCCTCCGGCCGACCAAATTCCGGCTAAACATTCAGTTATCGGACATATATTTTTTGGGGTGTTTGAGGGTTTGACCCTCTAATCTTTGTTTTGTATTGTTAAATGTGAAGAGAGAATAACAAGGATTTATAAGTTTTGCAATTTTACAGCTAAAACTGGTTTCTTAATTGCAGAGAAAGGAACTGTTTTGATGAAGAAGAAGAAGAAGAAGATAACATAATAGAATGGATCATGCTAATTACACACGGTCCTCCCTTATTTTTACACCCCAAAGCGCCCCGCTATGGCCAAAGCGGGGCGCTTAGGGCTTCTTTGACCGACAAAAGGTGACTTGACTGATGTTTAAGAGACATAAAGGCTGTACGAGGTTTCAGGCTGTACGAGGTGTCCCGTGAACCCTAAGCGCCGCGCTTTGGCCATAGCGCCGCGCTTCTACCCCAAATTTTTGCTTTTAAAAGCTGGCCATGTACAAGAGTTAGGTATTCGATATATTTTTTCCAAATCCAAACAAGCGGGGGTTTTGTTGTTTTAGTTGTGTTTCTTTAAAATAACACGCGGTTTTGCTGTATTAGTTGCGTGTCTTCAAAAAAATGATGTCGTGGTTAAGCAACTATCTTTTCGGTCCATATTCTGACGAGTCAGTTGTTCCTGATTCTTACGAGGGGACCGCTATTTCTGGCTCGTATGAGAAACCGGTCTCGTCCAATTTGAGGGAGGAGGAGGTTGTATCCGGCATTCGTTATCGTGATAACACGGTAAAGCTGGATTTGAATACCCCTGCGGAGGACCCTTACGCACAACCAGGTTATTCGAATTACGGTTACGGAGATGAAGCGTATCCTCATGTTGAATATCCGTACGGTCTTCCTAACGCACAACCAGGTTATCCAGATTTCGGTTACGGTGGCGAGCACAGATTTGCACAGCAGGAGTGTTATGCAAACCACAGTTACGGTTGTCAGCAGTGATTTGAACATCAAGTCTATTCGGACCTCGGTGACGAAGGTAGCCGGAGGATGTGTCTGTTGACGAGGAAGGCTGTTACCCGGTTACATTTTCGTTTGATACAACGCAGACCTTTTCGTCATTTAAAGAGTTGGTGCATTGGGTACAAGACACGGCAAAAGACAATGGTTACCTCATTGTGATTAAGAGGTCGAATAAAAGTAATAAGATAGAGGATATCGATGTAGATGCGGAATAAGATAGAGGATATCGATGTAGACGCGGAATTTGAAAAATTGAAACAACAGATCGATCCAACACCCCTCAAGTGAAAAGGAGCTTCTTTGAAAAGTTTCAGCAAAACCTCAATCCAGGGAACAGTAACAAAAAACCTCCTGTTGTTCTGAAGAAAACTCGTGGTCGCCCAACATTGAAAACGCAGGAACAAAGGAAGGTTGAAGCCGCCAGAAAAAGCTCGTATATGCCATCGGAAGAAACGTGGGACGAGGCCTCAGACGATCTTCCGCGTCATAGCTCGTACGTATCAACCCAAGATTCCGGAGGACAAAAGAATACCCAACCCTTAACCTACACCCTGATTCCTGATGATCAAGCTCGGTCCTAAGACGGATATAGCGATCCGCAACTGCGCATCTCAGATTCCCTAAGTGATCCATCCATACATCGTGAGAATAAAGGACGTGAGACCAGATGGTCACTGTGGGTTTCAATCGGTGGCTGTTTGGTTAGGAAGAAACAAACAAAGTATTTGACTATCCAGAAACAACTTATAATAGAGTTACGTATGAAAGAATCGCTTTGGAGGCAGTTTTTCGATCCGGAAAACATAGGACATTATGATGCGCTGGTTAGACGGATCGATTTCCAGGGGGTGGGACGAGCCGATATCGAAAATTACATGACGATGCCTGAGACGGGGTTTCTTATTGCCCAACGATACGGTGTGATTGTTCACACCTTCGACAATCGTGGGAACAATAAAATTTTCCCTCTTGTGGGCGGGCCAGACGAATCTGAGCAACCTCACCAGGTGGTTGCGGTTGTGTTCGTCGACGGTGGGCATTTCATCCACGTAGAGCTTTGGAGGATGGTATCCAATGCCTCCCCTAAACTTACTCTGGACACGAACAGAACAGAGAGCGCAGCAGCCTGGCATACATTATACAAGGATCAGATCAACGCGTACGAAATGTTTACGTATCGTCCCCGGACCTTAATGTAACCCCATATGTTCAAGATGTAGGTTAAATGTGTTTAATAATAATCACGTTAATTCATTTACAATACAAGAGTACGTCTGTGTTTGTTCAATATATGCGTTAAATCACGTTAAAAACCGAATGTAGCCGACACGACCCAATCCGATTCAATACGCACTTGTACGACTCAAAATGACAATATACGTCATAATACTACAATTAATGAAAAAATATGTCACGTACGTGTACGGTAGGCGGCTGATACACATAACACTACTCATAGGAGTACTTGGGCTTTCAAACCAAAATGATACGATATAATGGAATACGACATCACACGTAACCGATTTGATCCGGAACTTGCCGTATAGTCCATATATATTAAAAAATGATGTATAATGAAAAAAACGTAAAATTTAGACTATTATCGACGCGTTTTGAATTAAAAACGATTATAAAAATTAAAAAAAGGTCCTAAGCGTTGCGCTTTGACCTAAGAAGGGCCTGAAAATTTGAACTGAAACGCCCCGCTATGGCCAAAGCGGGGCGCTTTGGCCCCTCGTATAACCTGAAGCGGGGTGGCTTCTCCCCCATTTCAACACCAAACACAAACACACACACAAAGGTGCGATTACACACACTAAGGCTCAGATCGTGTTTTTCAAGATTTCAACCGCTAAAAGGTAAGATCGAACTTCCTTTATCGTTTTGGTTAAATAGTTATTGTTGATTGTGTTTTGATTGTTCGGGGTTTTGATTCGATTGCTGGGTTTTGTGTTTGAAAACGAAGAACCAAAGCGTCGCGTCGAGGCCAAAGCGGGGCGCTTTGGTTCATATTTAATTTTTTTTGTTTTAAGGGTTATTTGTTTATTATTATTTATACAATATTATTGTTTAATAATTCTAATATATTTTAAATAAATAATATTATTTGTATTTTAATATAAGATATTACTTATACAATTTTTTTTTGTATTTGAATTGTTTAATAATATTATTTGTTTATTATTATTTATACAATATTATTGTTTAATAATGCAAATACATTTTAAATAAATAATATTATTTGTATTTTAATATAAGATTTTATTTGTATTTTTAATATAAGATATTATTTGTTTAATAATATTATTTGTTTATTATTATTTATACAATATTATTGTTTAACTTGTATTTGTATTTAAACGTGCAGGGATGGATTTCGATCACGAGGAGGAGGAGGAGATTGAGGAGATGGAGGCTGAGGTAGAGGTAACCCTCTACCTAATCACCCGTACCTTCAGTTTGAGCATGGGTCACGGGTGGCGGGGAGATGCGCTAGGTTACGCACCATGGAGATTGGAGGGCATGTAGGGATAGACTGGGATCTGCTGGAGACTGTGGGAGAGGCCCCGCGGGCGCGTGCTATAGTTTGCCTGGATAGTCCTTGGTCGCGCCTCTTTCAGGTACCGATGGAGGACTCGTACCGTGAGCTTACGGTCGAGTTTCTTTCTTCGTTTACATACGAGCCGCATCCGGCGGATTACGTGGAGGACCCGTATCATCCAGTTCACGAGGTTACATTCCGTCTCGCCAATCAGCAGTTTCAGATTAGTGTGCTAGAGTTTGATGTCCATTCAGGTTTGTACACACAGGCCGAGCTTGATACTGATTTATATGCGCAGGAGGTTAGGGCCATGGACAGGCAGACGCTTATTAGTTTCTGGAGGGCCATTTCCAGGGTGCCCTTTGGGAAATCCTGGCAAAAGGCCACCACCATTAGAGACCCCTTGTACCAATACCTGCACCATATTATCGCGTCATCTATCATGCCGCGGGGTACCAGTAGGGAGAAGGTCAACCTCGGTGACCTTTTCTTTCTATACTGCCTACTTCGCGGCCAAACCTACGATCTAGCAGCCTGCCTGGCAGAGTACTTTGCCTGTGCATACCATCGGCAGCTCCGCGGGAAGCTGCACGGTGGCTCATACATCACCGCCATTGCACGCTCGCTAGGGCTCGTGCCCGAGAGTGATCCGCAGCTGTCCGCGGCGATCCCGTCGACTAGGTTGGGCCGCGCGTCAATATCTAGCATGCAGATCACCCGTACCTTTGATGTTGGTATTAGGTTTAGGGGTCGTGACGGGCAGATTTGGCATGCAGAGGAGTTGCCGGAGGTCATCCCGGTTGTTATTGAGGTGAGGGATGGAGTGTTAGCCCCTGCTCATGTTCAGGAGGCCGCTTGGCAGGCTCAGCTACAGGCTCTAGGCCTCGATCAGCCTCAGGTTCAGGCTCAGCCTGTAATCCAGGATCCGGCTCAGGAGGAGCATGTCGAGGAGATCCCGGTACCACCAGTTCAGCCAGCTCCTGAGCCGCCACAGTACCCGCAACACGTTTACGCTGGCCTGCCTCCGGCAACGCGTGAGGTGGCTCGGGACTTCGACCGACGCCTCAGACGCTAGGGCGCACTCATTGACTGGCGGTGAATCCGTTCCCGGGCCTTGTACACACCGCCCGTCACACTATGGGAGCTGGCCATGCCCGAAGTCGTTACCTTAACCGCAAGGAGGGGGATGCCGAAGGCAGGGCTAGTGACTGGAGTGAAGTCGTAACAAGGTAGCCGTACTGGAAGGTGCGGCTGGATCACCTCCTTTTCAGGGAGAGCTAATGCTTGTTGGGTATTTTGGTTTGACACTGCTTCACACCCAAAAGAAGGGAGCTATGTCTAAGTTAAACTTGGAGATGGAAGTCTTCTTTCGTTTCGAGACGCTCGTTTCTCTACGAGAGCTTGCCGGGTTGCCTCCCCTTCCCCTCTCACCGTCCCCACCGCACGAGGATTAGTACCTTAGTTTGTTTGTATAGTGTTTTGTTATGTATTATGTACTCAGTTGTATCTTTTTGTTTTGTATGTACAAACTGGTATATGTATATATATATATATATATATATATATATATATATATATATATATATATATATATATATATATATATATATATATATATATATATATATTGCAGTTAATCTTCTATTTACATTACGTTTGTTTTGGATTGTTTACGTTTAATTCTTTTGGGTTTCTGTACATTTTATTTAACGTGTTCGTTTAATTTAACAAAATAAACTAGGTTAACAGTTTATAAAGACGCCCTTATAGTATATGGATATTATATACGTTCTATAAAAATAATGACGTAAAAACGTAATTATAAAACAACTATGAATTATATATAATACTAATATTTTATAATAATAATAATAAAACTCAAATACAATTTTTTCATCCAAAAAACACTACCAAACTAACCAACATCTCAACTATTTCCAATAAAAAACAACATAAACTCCACTCCACACCCCATTTGTCTTTTTTCACACTCAAAGCGTCTCGCTTTGGCCAAAGCGCAGCGCTTTGATCAAACCGAGGCGTTTTGGGTGTGAAAAAGACAAATGGCGTGTGCGAATACACCAGGCCAATAGAATATTCACAATTTAAGTTTATGTTAAATATGTCTGTTTACCTATCTAATCTGACAAAAAAAAGATAAAAGTATGCTCCTCTAGATCTGTGTAAACTTTTGCCTTTTTTACATTATTATTTTTTATTTTTATTTCTTTAAGGTATTGTTAATTGATTGTTTATTTGTTTTCTAAATGATATAAAAAGATATATTTTTTTCTTGTTAGTTAACTGATGTAATAATATTAGTCCTATTTTTTAGTTCGTAAGATTTCTTTAATTTTTATTATATTCCTCATTTTAATTGTTTTTTAAATGATATAAAACGATATAATTTTTTATTAGTTTACCAATGTAATAATGATTAGTCCTATTTTTTAGTTCGTAAGATTTCTTTAATTCTTATTATATTCCTCATTTTAATTATTAGATAACTAAAGAATTTCATTTGTCATACTTGAAAAGATAGTTAAAAGGATAAACAATACAGAACAAACATTCATTCAAATTCCATACTTAAGTATCAACTAAAATATTATTTATATGATTGAGAAAAACTAGTAAACTATTTTAAAGGAAGCAAGGAGAAGCTACTTCACAAAGGGTTTGTCAACTAAAGTGTGTTTTTCCTATATTTGAAGTTTGTGAATGTATAAACTAATAATAATAATGTCTTTGCAAAATATTGAAATATAACAATTTTATAAGGGTTTAAGACATGTTACTCGACTAGTCGATTAATTATAAAAAGGCAATAATGTAAAGTAGTTTAAAAAAATTTTGTTACACCCTGGTTAAAAAGTTCTGGTTCCGTCACTGTTCGAACCTAAGGTTTGGTACTTGAACTCCAAGTATGGACCTAATATAGTAATATTCCGCTGTCAATAAAAAGGCAGAAATCTAGCCATTCTTTTCCCTTCAAGATTTACTTTATCATCATTATGGTCCCACTTCATCTTTTTTTTTTTCCGAGGTTTCAGACTAACACATGTTCATGTGACCAATAACCGAATCCTCCCATTATGGCTCCCAAGTCCCATGGGCCGGCTATATGATATTGAAAAATAAGCAGTCGCTCCGGGCCATATCATAGGGGATTAGGGGTGACTCGACTGTATAATAAAATGAGTTGTGGCATACGACCTCTATTTCTTATTTATATACTAGAATCGTACATCATTTTTCGATTATTTGAATATAGTTTCAATTAGTAGAATGTATTGAGATAAATAATTCCGGTCATTTATCTTTGTGATTATTCCTGCCAACTCTTATCATTTGTGACTTTGTGCATTTTAGGTTTCGTATACAACACATGTGTGTCATGATATTTACGTGTTAGAAGAAAACAAAAATAAAATACAAAAAGAACCTAATTTTAGAATCTGCTTTTGGCCTCAGTTGAGACTACCATGTCCCAACCAAATAGTACTCTTGCTTGCAAGATCGCCCCATCAAATATCTTTTAACGCCCCATTTCTATCAATATTTTTCACTTACAACATGCCGGTATAGTTGATATTTGTTTTGATATACTATAAATTCCTTAATAAGTCTATCCTTGTTCATGTTATTGCATATGCTCCATTATAAGAGGTCACATATTAATAATTTCACATGTTTTATGGTTAGTCATGTGAATTCTTAAACATCCTATAATTCTTTTTTTTTTTTTTTTTTATTCTTCCAGATCCAAATGCCACAGATACAGGTGGTCTCTTTGTTTTGACTTGATTAGATTCTCTGCCATACCTTTGTCTACTATGATAGTGGTGTATGGATAATTGGATGCTTCACTAGACAGACCAACCACATGGCTTATATGAATTATTTGTTAGCAAGCACTTAATTATTTCTTCAGGTATTAATGCTTTAATTGTTTTTCCTAGTTATTGCTAGTGCATTATGTATTGGATGCTTGTACACATCAATGAGCTGTTCCAAAACATTTTTGTGGTTAGCTAGTTGTAATTATTAAGGTACACTGTATAATTCCAATACAATTAATCGATTAGGGTTCATGTGAAAGTTATTAGGCGCAACCATGTATGTTTACGTTAGATCTTTCACCATATGTTCTTTTTGCATTCACAATATTAGCGACATATTAGTTCTACTTTCTACTCATGTATTAATGGAATAATAGATTTTAATAATTCCAACTATTAGTCATTGGCCAACAACAGTCTTAATTTAAAAAATAACTTGTAGTGGTCCCAAATTTTCACATATTGCAAACCAATGGAACTTTACTAACAGAACCTTAATTTCTTTTTCAGGGCCGGCTCGTGAGGCTTTCCAATCTAGGCACGGGCCTAGGGCCTCCAAATATTTAGTAAGTTTTAGTTATTGTATACGTATTAGTATTAGGCCTAACTAAAAGTAAAACTAAACCAGATATTTTACTATAGGAGCTCATATAAAAAATGTTTAGGAAAAAAAAGCCTACATTCAAGGCCCAGTTTCGAAATTAAACTACAAACATAATTGTAGCAACCATCGACCATTCGACCCATCCCAAAGCTAGAAAAATAAATTTTATTTAAACATATACTATTTCTATACAAAACATATAATTTTCAAAAAAAATACGTCGCCAACTATAAACTTTTTAGTTTATAACTGTTGGCCCCAACTCCAGGTAAAGGAGGAGGGTTTTATTACTAAAGATGTTGAAAATAATAATTTTACAAAAGCCTCCATTTCGTAGTTCGCTTAGGGTCTCAAAAAATGTAGGAACGACCCTGTTCTTTTTGTTCCCTTTTCCTTTTTGTTAGCAAAGGTCCATTGATATTTAAAGTTGAGATTGTTGACGACCAACGGCTAATAGTATTAAAATCCATTATTCCTATATTAAAAGCCTCAATTTAGAGTTTGATTTAGATCTTAAAAAAAAGTTAGAGTCGCCTATGTTACTCATTTGCTTCCAATACTTTAAGAATCTGGTTTAATACAAGTCTTTTGGGAATGTGTATGACCCAAGAAACAATATAATAACAACAATAAGATGAATAAAGAGCTTGAAAAAATAAGAATTCATAAACATGACAGTCAGCCGCCTAATGAAATTGATCATGCTGCGTCATTGCCGGACTAAAGAGATTCCAAGAATATCGTAACTTTATACTTTATACGTTACTAAACAATTAACAGTTAGAGCATCCACAATGGGGCTTTTTTTGGGATGTTGAACCACAATGATGCCCTCGGATGGATTTTGTGAAGGGAAGAGGAGGGCGTTTCTGGATACGAGAGAGGTATTTTGGGAAGGTGCTAACGTGGCAGCGTTTTTAGGCTTCCAAAAGGAACAATCGTACGAATAAGATATATATTCATCGTAGTTGGATTAGGGTCAATAGACTGAGCCCAAGTTGAAGTGTGACTAAAGAACCAGATCTTAAAAAACAGTTAACCCCAAAATCTATTATATTATTTTTTGAACGACGCTAAGAATTCAATTAAATTAAAATAGCAACACGCTGAGATCAACACCTACACAACCTCCAAAAAATGTTAAAAACTTAAAATACGTCCAAAAGTTAACAAAGCTAAAGCCTAAAATTATACCAACTTGACCACTCGGACGATAATTTCGCCTTTGAGCCATATAAACGAAATTCTTATGACTTGTAGAATCTGGACTCTAAATCACTATAGTCAAGTTACACGGGCTTGTTAGTTTTGGAAACAATATCTAATGCATATAAAAAGGCAATTTCTAGAGGAAAAAGAGATATAATAATAATAATAATTAAAGTGAACATCTTCATTTGTTGGGAATAAGGCCAGGGCCTGATAGATTTACTTTAATGATTGTTTATGGGCCAAGACTTCATAAAAGTCCAAATAACATCCATGATGTTGCAGATAATTTAAAAATTGGAAAAGAACTGAGAGCATTCTTAGTGGGCCCAAACTCAATTAAAAAGTTGTACTGCTTTTAGCGGCGGGTGTGTGTTCTGTGTTCGATTAAAAAAATAAAAAGTTATGTACGTTTTAATCCTTAAGGGGTGGTGTGGGCCGATGGGGTTCGAAATAAATGTTAGGGTGGTCGAGGCCCAACTCGCTAACCAGTTAAAAAAGGTCCATGTCGGGCAAATTCGAAATCGGGTTTTGAACTTCCCGAAATCTGTTTGGTTTCCAGTTTCAATCGAAAAAATATTTCAAACCCGAATAAACCAAAAACTGAACACCTTAGTCGAGTCTGTAGTTGTTGTCACATGCTCTATTATAAAGGTCACATGTTAATGGTTTCAGATTTTTTAATGGTTGGTCATGTGAGTTCTTTATAACAAACATATCATGTAGTTTATTTCTTTTTTTATGCTTCTAGATTCCAATTGTCACAAGTACAGGTGTGTTCTCTTTGTATTGACTTGATTAGATTCTATCATACCTTTGTCTATATGAATCTATGATAGTGTGTGGATAATTGGATGCTTCACCAGACTGACGAACCACATGGCTAATAAAATTATTTCTAGGGTCTTAATGATTTTATTCTATTTTTATTTGTTATTGCTAGTGCACTATGAATCGGATTATTGCTTGTAGACATCGCTTGATTTGATATTATTTTGAGCAGTTTAACCACATTGTTATTGATGTTAGGGTGAAGGGAGTGGAGCTCGGTAAAGCTCGGTAAAGTTGTTTACCGATTTCAACACATCCCACAGCCAACCACTTTACCGATTTCAACATTACCGATTTCAACAACTTTTCGGTGAAGGCTCACCGATTCAGGGAGATGGAGGGAAGGGGAGAGTGTGGTGGGGTCCACTCCTTCTCAACCAATCACACATTTTTCCTTTTAAAAAAATAGTTTACCTAAACCCCATTAGGTAAACCATCGCCAACGTTTTAGAGCATTAGGTAAACAAATGAGGTGAATTGACGTGGCACTGTTTGATTGGGTGAACGAGGAGTTTACCTATTTGGGATAGGTAACCATTCCCTTCACCCATAACTAGTTGTAATGATTCAGGTAGACTTTACATTGATTTATAACTTCAATACAATTTTTTTAGGATTCATGTGAAAGATACCAGTAGCAACCCATGTTTATTGACATTTGATGTCATGTCAAATGTATGTTTCATTTTAATAAAATAACTTAAAACTTTCTTTAGTAAAAATATTTAAATTTTTAGGATATTTGTATAACATTGTCAAAAATGTTGACTAATCTAGTAATAAAAGGGTAACCAGTTTATACACGATATTTAAAAAACAAAATTATTATGAAAACATAAAGAAAAAAGCCACTATATCTAACTATAAATTCGCTATTAGATGGATCTAGAAGTTCTATAAGAATTGAATTACCTCACAATGTGGATTTTAATCACTATTAAGGGATATCAAGTTTAAAAATTTGAAATTACAATAAACAAAAAGGCTTCGTATACTACAATAGCATTTGGTAGGTCCATTTCCTGTAAATGGGCCAACGAAACAATCATCACAGACATGCTAGGTGCACAAAAAACCCGGTTTGGGCCTGAGAAACAGGTTCGTGAATACCCATTTCAAGTCACATGTATATACGGGTTTGAGCCCGAACCGGTTTGAATAGCTAAAAGTTTGCATGAACAACGCGGTTTGTTTTTTGGGCCAAACCAGTTTCGAACACGATCCAAATTGGTTTGGGTAGGTTGGGCTTTTTCAACCGTAAAATCTGTATGAGAACCCAGACCGGTTTGGGTCAAAGCGATTTGACTAAAAAAAACTGGCTGGTTTACAACCTGAACTGGGTTGGGCCCAAACCACTTTTTGTAAAAAAACGTCCCGGTTTAATACTGATAAGGGCAATTTTGCCCAAATCTATAAGAATGTGTTAAACTGGATTTGGATTTGTTTGGAACATACATAATATTTTGAAGGATCGGTGTGGGAAAACTGCAAACTCAAGGGAACTCGATTCCAAGAGAAAAACCCGAAAAATTCATCATAGAAATTCGGGTAAGAAATATTTTCGCGGATTTGAGCAATTATCATAGTAATACATTGTATACTCTTTAAGTACAATAAATAGTATTTTGAGATGGTTAGAAACTTAAAATAACTAATATGGTAAGATGTGAGAGTTTCATTTTATTTTTCTAGTCGGATTTTGATGTGGGTTTAAAATTGGGTTCCGGATAATGGTCATCCAAACCGTTAATTTTTACCACATAATGCCATAAACAGGCATGTCCCATACCCATATGGGCAAACATGTAATGAGCACCATTTGAGACATATTTTTATAATCGGATATGAGATTTGGATTACTCCAACTTCTCCGATACTAAGCCCATTACCATCCTAGTCATACGAATCATGTGCATCATTATAAACAAGTAAAACGCATGAGCCCATATTTCGAACAATGACCACATGAACATAGATGACAAGTTACTCATGTTGTTTCATTGACACAATATCACTGTGATAGAAGTAACACTAAGAAGAATGAAAATGCTATTATAAAATACAAAAATTCCTATTTTTAATATGCAACAAGTCACCACCATGGTAATTATAGAAATTTGTCAAAAACATCAATCATAAACTAATTTAGACACACTTAAAGCCGTGTAACTCAAACACGGCCCATATACCCTTATATCTAAACGGGTTGTAAATATGTTGTAATCAAATTGTAAACGAGTTGTAATAGATAGGTTTTGGACACGGAAAATATTATGTATGTTCCATTAAATTTAAGCAATTCTCCAAATTAGGGTGTTTTGGATCTCATTTCCTTGTATTTTTTATCCGAAATAGCCAACTTCTACATGTTGGAGTTCTTAAACCCTAATAATTAACGAATATTCAAATTAATAACACTATTTTTTGAATGTTTGACATTAGGCTTTTCTTCAAGCTTTGTATGATCACATATACATCATTTTTTTTAAATAAAGTTATTATACATAGATTTTGTTTGGTTTGAGGATTTATATTGAAAGTTTCTGTGCATATAATTATTTCTGACATCGGCTTAGATAACGAATCACACATATGATTGAAACCAAATGAATAACTGGACGCATTATGTGTGAAATGTGTAGTAACAATTCGTGTGTATAGTTCCATCCGCCATTCCAACCATCAATGTGACCAAGTGGTGGACCTCACAACCAATAGGTTTTGGGGTTCAGATCGTGTAGAGTGCAGATTGTGATATATTTTATCTTAGAAAATCTAGGAATTGATGTTCTAAAAAAATCACGTTTCTAAATGATCATCACTATTGAATAAAACAGCAGATTTCAGCTCATTCAATGTATGCTTTCACCAAAACCTTAATCTGGCTCAAATTCACCAACAGATTTCAGCTTCTTGTGTAGTTGTATATCAGTTACAGTAAGGATTCACATCAAGATTTCTTTTGTGTTAGTGCTTCTAGTTCTTTTAACAACTGTAGTTTCTTGAAAATGCAAAGATGACACCAATGGCTATACGGAAAAGATTAAAAGGAGCAAAAAGATCATGTTTAATGCATAACGCCTGTAATGACTAATGCATATTGTGTTTCTTAATAATATACAAGAGACAAAACAATCAAACATCTAACTAACTCATCTTACATAAATTAATCAGGTGGAACATACAGACATATATCGTAACAATTTTGTCATAGCAATTTTAGCAATATATATATGCTAGAAGTTGTAATCTTTTCATGATATGGAACCGTCACCTGAGCAGATAGAGATTCCTTGAGAAGTACTATAACCATCAATAAGATAAAAAGAGAGTAATATAACCCTATGACAATAAATTAGGATCTACATTGCAATAGCATAGCTATTTTGCATCTGGCGGAAGATATATTGCACAGTTTCGAAATTAGAAAACTTTGGTTTCCATGTAAATATTTCACTCTCAATGCTGCTTCTATCACAACAACAACCAAGTCAATAAAAACATCTAAAACGATCAAATCGTCAGAGTTGTTTAACTCACACGGTAGTTATTATGATAGAAGCAGCACTGAGAATGAAATATTTACATGAAAACCAAAGTTTCCTAATCTAGAATCTGTGCAATTAAATGGACCACATTCATATAGATTCAAAATATCAATGCTACTCAACGTAGATCCTAATTTACACCAAACGGTTGTCATACTTTCCAATCATCAAAATCATAGTATCTCTCTTGGGTATATTGATCCACCCAGGTGAGGGTTCCATCGCACGAAACATTTCATCTTCGAGCCGTACACCCGTTGCTCCATACTCCTGATATGTTACACTCTTGTGGTCCAAATTTGTTACTGCCAACCCTGCATCCACAATTTCAGAAATTCCCCTATTAGATATACTAGCTTGGTCCCCAAGAAATCATAAAAACATCTATAAAATACAATAATTCTTGGGCATTTTATTATATCCTTGGTTTTGAAAAGCGTGTGGCAGTTCAATGTGTTTTGATCCGAAGCCGACGCGTGCCGTTTGTTACTAAAAACAAAAAAATTATTTTGGATAATATCTTAGCTTGGTAACTTTTAAACGCTAAAACATAAGATATTCTCATCATCTCTAGTCAGATTTGTTCCACATCGATGGTCGAATTTGTTTAAATACTCAAACTCATTGCTCAACCGATGCTCAAATAATGGTCAACTATCGTGGAATCGCATAGCGATGCGATCTCATCACCGTGCACATTTTAAAACCAAGATTGAACTTATATTCATTTTCATCTTGCTAAAGTTATATCTTTTACAAAAGATTCAATTTTCATGTAATACATGAGTGAGGATTTTATCAAACACCTTATGTGCACTATTCTCGTGATGTTTTTGGACCATCTTACAACTTCTACTGATCAGATCATAATAAAGTAAGTGAAATATTCAAAGTTTTACTTACATAAAACACCATG
The DNA here is from genome assembly GCA_947069175.1 of Scalesia atractyloides. NCBI lineage: Eukaryota > Viridiplantae > Streptophyta > Magnoliopsida > Asterales > Asteraceae > Scalesia > Scalesia atractyloides. The sequence goes on along the minus strand of CAMTDV010000019.1, from coordinate 79,497,733 downwards.
AAAGATCCAGCAGAATCACCTTCAAGAAGCTTGATTTGATAAACATCCACCCAACAGATCCTGAAAGTGAAAATTTAATGATTAGTATACCAAAAAGAGTAACAATAAGAATCAAGATTCAAAGGAGCAAGTACCTTCATGATTAATTGAAGAAATCTAGCAGTTGACCTGATAAAGTGGAAGAAAGATGCAAGATCTATTGGGGAAGAAGATGAAGTTGTGGTGATCTGCAGATTGGTGGTGGTTATAACATTTTCAGTGTGACAGCCACGTTTACCTTTTTTTTTGTTTTTTTGTGTTGCCAAGTTCTCTTTTGGTTCCTTTTTGAAATACCATTGGACCCACTTTTTATTTAAGGGTAAATTCGGATGCCTGATGACCCACTTTTTATTTAAGGGTATTATCGTTCAATTGGTGAAATCAATCGATCATATCCATCTCTACTAGGCATAATGCATATACACTAATTCAAAGAAACCCAATAAATATGGGAAAAACCCGCCTTGTGGGCATCAAACCCAGTACTTTTTAGTCCCGAAGTCTTATCCCACTCCAAAATGCCACTATGCTATAAAACCATGGACCCACTTAACATTCCACCAACTACCATATATAAAAATCGATTTAAAATCAATTTGGGAAGGTTAAACGTATCTCTCGTGGACATAGGGTTCGCCATTTCAGACACGGACACGAAACAATATGATTTTAACAAGTTTTGTGTCTTAAACAGGTCGATACAATAAGACATGTTAATTTTCTTGTCGTATTCATGTTTACCTATTTCGTGTTTGTGTCTTAACAAGTCGTGTCTGACATGATATGTCAACCCTAGACTCCACACTCTACCCCTCCAGGGCGAGTTTTTGGTTTAAAAGGTCGTGTTTGTGTCTTCATAGATCATGTTTTTGTTTTAACAGGTCGTATGATACGCTTGTAGGTTTTTCGTGTCTTGACAACTTGTATTCGTGTTACATGTCTATTATTAGGTTCGTGTTCGTGTTTACCTATTTCATGTTTATGTCTTAACTGATAGTGTCTGTTACGATATGTCAGCCCTAGTTGTAATGAGTGAAAAATGAACAAAAAATTATAGTTTAAGAGAAAGAAAACAAGAAGGTTAAATAACATCTTACATATTACATTTGAAATAATACGTCAAGTGTTTTACGCTGGTAATCTATATTAAATACGAGTGTGGAACGATTTTGCTATTTAGTATGATTTTTCCCATATCTCATGTGTTTAGTAATTAACAATATGAAGATAGATATTGTACAAGACAATAATTTCATACGAAGTATACGTGAGAATTAGAGAAGGACAAGTGTCCTTGGGTTAAAGGGTAATTTAGTATTTTAGTCATTTCTCACTTAAACAACTTCCCCTCTTGATTTTCAAACGGCTATAATTTTTTTGTAAGTTCAATTTTTTTAAATACACCATATTAACGAGCATTTCATTCTATTTAATTCGAGCAACCTATTGCTATAATTTTCTTAAAAAAAATCATATGATTTTAAATATCCATTAGTTCATTACGATACTACGTGATTTTTAATATTCATTACGTGATTACACCTTCAACATAAATCGTTACGTGATTAGACATTCAATTTAAATTCATTACATTATTACACATTCAATATGATTTATTATAACTAATGTTATTACAATTATGCTTATAACGTAATCACTCAGTGTAGTTTCACATAAAATATAATAAAAAATTACACGTTTTGTCCTTTATCTTAACACCATTTTGCAGGCGGTGTCCTTTTTAACGAATGTTGAAAAGTTTTGCCTTTTATATGAAATTTTGTTGCATGTTACCTCCTTTGAGCCTAACCCAGTTAATTTCTTTTGTTAAATCTAGTTAAACAGGGGTAGTTTAGTCTTTATACCCATTTATTTATAAACCTTTTTAATAAATAAAACAAAAACAATCTTAAAAAGCTCATAACATTTTTTTTAAATTAAGAAATCTCTCCCTCTCTCTCTCTATAAACTCACACACAATACTCTCTCTCCCTTCTTCTACCACCACCACTATCTCCCACCACCACCGCAACCATTGACATCAAATCTTCCGGTAACATTCCTCTGAGACTATTACCTCTCAAACTTAACGTTTCGAGCCGCGTAAGATTGCTAAACTCGAAGGAACACTACTGTTAAACCGATTCCCACCCAAATACAACATCTTAAGCCCCATTAACTCACTTAAAAACTTAGGAATCTCACCAGAAAACAAATTCCCTTCAAGATTCAAACCTCATTAAGTTAACCAATTCCTTAATTTCACTAGGAAACAATCTGGATAACGAATTATTCACCAACTTCAACTCCTCCAACTGTTTCAACTCCCAATCTCACCAGGAATTTCACCTAACAAACGATTACCAGAAACATCTAAAGCCATAAATTTAGCTAAATCACCATGAACAATATAGAATAAACATAATAGCCTCTAGATATCAACGGCCCTCCTTACGAACCCTAACCGCCGCCTTCCGCCGCTATCATTGGGTTCACGACCGGAGATTTGGTGGTTGTGGTGGTACAATTCATCTTGATCTTGCATCTTGCAACCCCTTTATTACTCAATCTTGTTTGGTTATTAGATGAATCTTGTTTGGAAAAGCATGTTGTAGAGAGAGAGAGAGACGAGGGAGCAGATTGTAGAAAGAGAGGAGGGAGATTTGAGAGAGAGAGAGGGATCTATTTTTTTTATTTATATATTTTTTTAACAAAATAGGTTCCTCAATATAAATTATTTACACAATAGTCCTTGGGATAGTGAAATGACAAGAACGCCCTCATGTGCAAGACACTAGGGACCAATATTTTACCAAAAAAACTAAGAGGGTTAGGGTCAAAGGACAAAACGTGCAACAAAATTCCCTATAAAAGGAAAATCTGTCAAAATTCGCTGAAAAGGACACCGCCTGAAAATAACGTTAAGATAAAGGACAAAACGTGTAATTTATCCTAAAATATAATATAATGAAATCACGTAATCACGAAATGAGTATTCAAAATCACGTAGTAACGTGATAATACATAGTCAACTATTGTTACGTAATTACGTAATCACTTACTGCGGTTTCACATACTATAATGAAATCACATAACGGGTATTCGAAATCACGCTGGGTATTCAAACTCATGTAATTTTTTTTAAGAAAACTTTACCAATAGGCTGACCGAATTAAAGAGAATTATACAGTGTAATTTAAAAAAATATGTATATTAAAGTATGAAAAAGTTATAGTCGCTTGAAAATCAATTGTGGGTGTGGGGGGTCAAGTGAGAAAGGAGCAGAATACTCTTTCACTATTTGTTTCTTCAATTGTTTGAATTGGGATTTACAAAAATGTCTTCTTCTAGTTTGATGCATTGATCTTGGGAAATCAATAACTGAACTTTTCTCTTAACACTTCGTACAATAAATTTCTCTTGTACATCTATATAAATATTTAAGGTTTTCAAAGCAAGCTCAAGCCTTTATTAACGTGTAATGAAGGATTACGATTTCTCTATAAAACTCGAGCTTAGGTATATAATCAAGCTCACTCGACTATTTGCATGGTCAATGATTATTTCTTTTTCGATTGCATCTCAAATATGGAAAATCAGTATGTATATATACACGCACGAAAATTGGTATGTATATACACACACAGTGGCGGATGTAGTGACAAGCAAGGGTAGCACGGTCTACCTTTTAACTTTGCCAACGTAGTGTAAAATAAGTGCAAAAAATATGTTCTCTTCGTTTTATGTATCGGGGATACACGCAAATATTGGAATACCACTTATTCTAGAATTGTTTTTGGAATACCCTTGATCTTGTCTTCTAGATACGTCAATATAAAGTATAACACTTGATAAAGACACTGTTTTTTAAAAGAGTGGTCCTAGACTCAAATATATGCAATAAATAAATTTTATTGATGTAAGATAGGTAAATAATATTTAAAGGTAAAAAATAATAAGCAGTTCAACGTCAATTTCAAGACTATTCATGTACCCGAATACGAATAGTCTTAATAGTATTTAATATATATTGGAATATTAAAGGTGATAGGACCATTTGGAAAAAAATATGAAAGGTCAAATCACGGGTTTTGACTCGTTCAAAATGCTTCAACCAATGAGTTTTTAGGCTATAAGGTTGTGGGGCGGCATGGTCCGGCATGCCTCGTTGCCCCCGACACCATTCCTCCCCCTGGCGTCATCGTGATCGTCGACTTCCAAACGATTTAGACGGCACTACAAAACAAAACCCTCACCTCCTTCTCTCACACACATATACATAACTCACACATATATATTTAGGCCCATCCCTTTATTTCCTTATCTCAATCTTCTTTGTCTCATCCTCACACCCGATCTACATGGCGCTTACGTGGTGGGTTATCCTCCAAGGATGAGCCATCACCATACCGCATAGCCTTAGTAGGGATGAATATTTCGTATTGGGTATCGGTATTAAATCGATATCGTATCGGGTATATTTAGTACAGTACTGGTATTTACGGGTAAAATATTGATAGATACAGATACTATACCAGTACTAATCTTTTTCGTTCTTCGATATCAAACGAGTACCATGCTAATCTTTAGTTTTTACTTTTTAGTCATTGATTGGGTTAGCTTAATAATGGGCAACAAAAATTTCATAAATAGTAGGCGGCTTTTGACATTTTCTTAAACTTAGAAAAAGTGAATGTCATTATGTTGGTCTTTTTTTTAACGATAAATTTGGAATACTGACGGATTACTAGGGTATTATCGTGTCATAGCGGAATCATCCGATCATATACATCTCCACTAGGCATAATGCCTATACACTCACTAATTCAAGAAGAAACCCAATAAATATGGGAAAGAAAACCCTTTGTGAGAATCGAACATCTGATCATATACATCTCCACTAGGCATAATGCCTATACACTAATTCAAGAAGAAACCCAATAAATATCGAAAAAACCCTTTGTGAGAATCGAACCCGTGACCTATTGATCTCAAAGTCTTAATTCACCACAAAGATACCACTAGGCTATAAAATCATGCGCACTAACAAAATACACAAATATAATCATTTAATCAAGAAATCCGGTGAGAATTAAACCAACAAAATCATTTAATCAAGAAATACAATGATAATTAAACCAACAGACAAGTGCCACTAACGATAAAAACTCGATATTGATATGTACTGATAAGAACTGCGCTCGTTACGATACATGTATATCATAAATATCGAATGAATTAGTCCAATCGTTATGTGATACGTTAAACGTATGAAAACGTACGTTTATGAAAAGGGTTAATCTTGAATTGAGGAGATAATTATTAAACGGGTTATAGATAAATCTTGGTGAATTATTATTTTGTCTTTTATATTTTAATTAGGGATAATTGTTTGTTTGAATTAGACATGGTTATCTTGTTGGTTATTGTATTAATTAAATAGAGTTTGAGTTCGGTTATTATCAGAACGAGTCTAGTATAAAGAGACGGTTAGGTCTATTGTAATTAGGTGTGCTTTCATTGATAAATATTAAAACAGTCGAACGAGTTAGTTCACACCGCGTATTTGTTTTTGATCAAGGGCCTGATTTCCAACAATTTACTCATATCTGATTGAATTCAATGTAGCTATATAAGCATCGTGATTAGATCAAAACGTAAAACAAATCGAATTTATAACGTTCAATAATAACGTACTGTATATGACAGGACACATACATAGAAAAATAACGGGCATAAAGGAAAAATTGACACATGTAATCAAAGAGGATTAGTTAGAGTTTTTTTAATAGGAAAAAAAAAGAAACCAAAATTTGATTCTTCTCGGTTCGGAACAAAATTTACGAAATGTACATAAAATAAGCACGGATATGTTATATTTGACATGGCTCGTTTCTAAAAAAAATTATGTCAAAACGTAGACCAACTCGAATTTATACAGACACGTACAAAAGTATGCACGTAAAAATATTTTTTTAAACTAAAACGCACTATAATTAAACTAAAAATATGCACGTACAAAATATGAATACAAAAAGTTAGTTTTTTGAAGTATTGAAATGATAGAGATAAACAAAAAACATTAGTAACACGAGGAGGTTAAGATTACATTTTACATTGTTTTTTAAGATAACGATAAATTAGCTTTTTTATTTTAAAATAAACTAGCAAACAAAAGTTCATGAAGGAAAAATAAATTAGTAAAAAACTTCATAGGTAAAATGTATATTATTTATACATTGGGTAAAGTTGAAATTTTAAAAACTAAAGAGGCTAATTTGTATAACATGTACAATAAAGTATGGGCTAAAAGTGCTAATTGCCAAAATAGAGGGGTTAGCATAGATTAAAAAAGGTTGTTGCACACTTTCTTTTTCATCTTTTTCAAGCAAACAAAAACCAAAACCTAAACATGAACCGAAGCAAAGAAAAACAACATCTGAAACATGAAGGGTCAAGGGGAAAAACGTGAAGGAAAAACTATGTAAATATCACCTACATTTCTGTTTAAGTTATATAAATAATAACTAGTGGGAAAACCCGCACGTTACAGCGGGTGTCCCACTGATATTAGATTCGATTATGATGCCTATTACAAGTCACAACCCATTCCAGGTTTCTAACATTTAAATCCATTCAACAAAAAGTAGCCATAGAAGTTATACCCCCCATTGTAACCGGTTTAAATATATATTTACAACTAAATAGAAAGTGTTAATAAGTTAATGAGGTTCGCATTTGGCGTTCATGATAAAGATAACCTGCGTATGACAAAAAAAAACTCCAATCAACCATGGCCTTGTTCTATCAACTTTGCTAAGTTACTTAAACAAAGAAGAGAAGAGAAATTGACCTGGACAATGGCAATTAAGTGCGATATCATGTTTTGGAAGGCAGATGCGATGACAAAATGAACAACTCCAATATCATCTCTACTAACTTAAATTACCAAGAGTTAGTAGTTAAACACATTACCCAATTGATTATGAAGCTATTAATTGAAAACAGTGAATTATATCTCGCTATTGTATTGGAAGTACTTTACACAGGTGCTGTTCGGCGTGTGGCCTACGATGGTCCTACATTCATGTTCCTGTATAACGAATCTTTAAGCCCAAGAAAGCTAAAATACCTTATTTTTTTATCCATTTGATGATTCTTTCAACAATGCTAGCCTTACGCTTTTTCTTGATGAGGACCTATTGGAAAACCATATTAGTATCAATATGTGCGATTATATAAAAATATATATATTTTTGTGGTTGCTAAAATTGAAAAATAAGTAAATATAGCCATGTTAGTAGCTTTCCGCGAAACAGCAAGTACAGTAAATATGGGAAAAACCCGCCTTGTGGGCATCAAACCCAGTACTTTTTAGTCCGAAGTCTTATCCCACCCCAAAATGCCACTATGCTATAAAACCATAGACCCACTTAACATTCCACCAACTACCATATTAGTATCAATATGTGCAATTATATATAAATATATATATTTTTGTGGTTGCTAAAATTGAAAAATAAGTAAATATAGCCATGTTAGTAGCTTTCCGCGAAACAGCAAGTAAAGTAAAGAACTCTGCTAAAATAACCTTTATAAATTTGTATTAAACCTAAAACTAATTTTACATTCAGGTTAAAAAAGTATATAAATGTGTTGTTGATAACTTACATGCTTTATTATTTTGGTGTCAATATAAATGAAAGCTAGCTAACATTTATCTTGGCGAACATCTAAACGTAGCATAATTTGCAAAGTCAAAGTATTTGTATTTCACTAAATAAGGCAGGTGTTAAATGTTTAATGTTTTGGGCAGCCTAAACCTTTCAGATAGAACTTCCTTCCAACTGGAATCCAATAGACCCAATAAAACGGAAGAAGCAACCACATGCAAGACAATCCATCTGCATCATAGTAATTAAGTTGTAGTTAGAGTGAAAGGGGCACAAGCCTAAAGTAGCCTAAAGCTAGCCAACCTGACACGTCAAATCTACCTAAAGTACCATAAAACCACAAAACACTAAATAAATCAAGCAATTAAATACCAAATATATAATTGGCTAAAAATCTCGAAAAGGTCACAAACCCCCAATCCACCTTCGGCAAAGAGTAACTGTAACAACCCGCTCCCTCGCAAGCTCATCACTCTCGTTACGCCTAGCACCAGAGATTCGGATCATAATGTAAAGTAAATCGCTTATTACGTTATATCGCATATTTTCGCATCACATCGCACTTCACAACGCTTATGCTTATATCGCACTCGCTAAACACTATAAACTTTGCGTGAAATTTCCAAGGCTATCTGCTCGCTTAAACTACAACGCGACTCTCGCAAGACTTGGGAACAAAATCGCAGAGTATATCGCTCCTTTATCTAATGTAATCTAATTTAACCAGTTAATACGCTTACGCCTTGCTAAAACGCTTAATATAACTATCTAATACGAACCGAATCGTCAAACGAACGCCTAACGCGAAAATAACGAACGAAACTTGCCGTCAGGCCAAGTTCGGCCGAACTTGATAACATCAAGTTTAGAGCTTCAGAACTCCCCAATCTAGCAAGTTCGCTCGAACTTGCACATTTCCAAGCAGAACTGGCCAAGTTCGCTTAGAATTGTGACAAGTTCGGCCAAACTTGATCTCAATCAGCCCATTTCTCACCTCACCTATAAATACCCAACACCTCTATTCATGCACCTCTTGCTGCAAGTTCGCCCGAAAGCCCCCAAAACCGAAAACCCTTGATTTCCAAGAAAGAATCAACCTGTTTATGCAAACTACAACATCTTTACAACGAATTTTCACAAGGTTTTACCTTCGATTTCATCAAAAATCTTCTGTTTACGAAAATCCTCATCCTTTTTCTACAAAACTACTCTTTTTCACTTAGATCTACACTTAGATCTATGTAAAACCTTTTGAACATCGATTTTTACACAAAAATACGGACTAACGACGTATGTTTCGTTCACCATGAAGTGGAACGAGACGTTGTCAAGCAAAATCTCCGATCCGGAAGCACAAGGACGAAATCGTCACTTTGCACAAACTAGACTAACCCGTACGAACATCAAGTTCGCCCGGATTAGTCCGAGTTTCTGTAAAATGGCTAAAACTCGCTCCAAAAGGCCTCTCCAGCCTAAGTTTTGCTCAGTAGCTTAAGGTTGGAGGGATGGACACTCGATCCCCTCAGCAAACGACACAAAAACGCACGATTTGATGCCAAAACAGTCAAGTTCGCTCGAAAAACATCAAGTTCGTTCGAACTTGTCACCTGAGTGGTGACCAAGTTCGCCCGAACTTGATAAACTTTTTACAGAAAACACATAAGTTCGCCCGAACTTGTACTGATTCCAAAGAATCAGGACAAGTCCGCCCGAACTTGTACTCTTCCAAGGGATGATAGCACAAGTTCGCCCGAACTTGTACCCCAAGGTACAAGTTTGCCCGAACTTGTCTACTGTTCCTTCAACCGTTAACCGTTTCAGCATTTTGGAAGACTGATGCACTTTTGTTCGCTTACATGCTGATCAGGCACCCTCCTCAACTCACCTCAGATCCCGTATCTCTCTCTAATCGCACCGATTGTGAGTATACTTGACCCATTTTTCGCTTTAATGCACTTTTTGGGTGTAACATACGTTCATATCAAAGTACACAAACACGTTAAACTGATTTATGACACGCGAATATTATGTATGACATATTTATACGTGATGCTAGGGACATGTAAACTAGGACACTTTCTTTCGTTAACTCCACCTTAGCTAGTATTGTACTATAGTTTGGCTAACACCCGATGGGGTCTAGTTAGGAAGGACACATCGCGCTTTGCAGCCTTTTCGAGAGCATAACATGTGAAATTTGTCTTGTGAGTTTATGTGTTATGTGTATTATGTTTATGTATGTGGAAATTCGCGACACTTTTATCTACTATGCTATTATATTAAAACCTGTATGCTCGCCAATACATTTTTGTATTGACATTATTTTAACGTATGTAGCAGGTTATTGAATTCTACTCGCTGCAAATGGACTTAGGGTTTTGCTTAGAAACTTGTAATAAATTGTAATCGACTTTGAAATTGTTTGAGATTATTTGGATTCGTGATGATTATCTAATGATTGTATGTTGATTGTATGGGAAATTGACGATTAAATATTGTCATTTAAAAATAGTTGTTGTGGATTCTCTCGAACAATCTGAACCGCTTAGTGACAGATTGGTATCAGAGTCATAACTATAGAGAATTAGGTAGAACAACTCTGTTTGAACTAGTCTATAGTCAAGACACCAAATCACGCATTGATTAAACGCCCGAAACTAATACGCACTGACAAGTTTGCCCGAAGTTGGGACAAGTTCGCTCTAACCAGATCAATTTCGCCCGAACATGATCAAGTGCGCCCGAACTTGGCCAAGTTCGCCCGAAGTTGCCAGTCCCCTCGAAACACCTAACCTAAGTTCGCTCGAAGATCAAGTTCGCCCAAAGTGGACAACTTCGCCCGAACTTGATCACATGTATTCGAACCGGACTTTTAAACTACACACGCTTTTCCTAAAGCTACCACAATACACGTGAAGAAAGCTCGTATCACACAAACGAGTCGATTTGTCGAGATTAGGTGTGAAAACCGGGAACTCTCGACGAATCACTCACTCCACGTATTCTCATTTGCACGAAATTGTCTGTTAAGTTAGGAGTGATATCCACATCTTAATGGAAATTTCCCATTCTATCCGGTGGAAGCCTCCTGATGGGTCCGGAGGTAAAACCACAATCAGGGATTCGAAGTTATCAAGTTAGGGGTGAAATCCAAACCTTGAAAACTCGTCCCACTCAACGATTTTCAATCTCTCCGAAGTCTTGATTGTTTCCAACGCTTTGGGACGCGTAGTAACTGGAAGGTAATGTCGTTAGCCGCAGAGTGGTGAGAGCATTTACCTATTGGGCCAAAGCGTGAGCCCGAACTCGGCGGAATGATCGAATCACTTTGGGTAGTCATTGTCTCAAAACCCAGGACGCTCCAATTGATTTTAAGCCTGCAATCATCGATTTTACGCATCATCGATTTTACATGTGCTTCGCGCACATTTTAACAAATTTTAAACTTTTATGTTTCCGATTTGTCGCTTTTCGTTTACCGCTTTACCCGCTTTTATCTTGCTATGTTAATGCACAACTCGCACGACCATCACAATCTAAAACAAGAGCTAATACTCGCAACATAATTAAATCATAACAACCCTGCTAACCGCGTCCTCGCATTATACCTTCAAGTATATACGTATCTAAATATATTCATATAAAGTATGTGATTACACGTGGTTATGTGACTATGTGAGAATTTAGGAGATATGTGTTTTCCTCTGTGGCTACTATGTGAATCTTAGAAACACGTATTATTATAACAAGTTTTTAACGCACTAAGTCGCATCGCAAACTCAAAATCATTATGATCGAATCTCATTCCCAAATCTCCTTTTGTAGATGTCTTCGAACGCTTCCAACTCGCGACGTCAAGCCCGCAGAAACTCCGACAGGAGGATTGCTTCGCTCGTGGCCAAGGAAATGGCCAAGGTCATTCCTCAAATCATCTCTCAGGTTCAATCACTCGGCAACTCTCAAACATCGGAAGACTCTAAGTCCAGCGCACCAAAGTCTACTTTCTCTTACAAGCAATTCAAGGCCTGTGACCCGATGGTCTTCACAGGTGAAGGAAGTGTATCTCAAATGCTCTAGTGGTTTGATGCCATCGAGGTTACCCTTCGTCAGAGTGGGTGCCCTGAGCATTTTCATACCACATGCGCTACCGGAGTATTCCAATCCTGAGAACTCGACTGGTGGACAGCCGAGCGTATCAAACGTGGGAACGACGCAGCTTACGCGCTATCGTGGGAAGAATTGAAAGAGCGTATGAAGAGAGAGTACTGCCCTCCCCACGAAGTCCAAAAGCTGGAAATCGAGTTCTGGAAAATCAAGCAAATCGAAGGTGATAACGCCGACCTCACAACAAGGTTCAAACAGCTTAGCATTATCTGCCCTAGCCAAGTCGACACTCCTGAAAAGGCTATCAAAAAGTACATACGTGCTTTGCCTAAGTGCGTGGGCGATTTTGTCAAAGCTGCAAGACCGGCTACCATTGAAGAAACCTATCAGTTGGCCGCATAAATCAACCACAAATGGGTCTTGGCCGGATTTTTCTCCAAGGATCCCACCAAGAAACTGAACCAAGCTACTATCGAGCTATCTGACGACGACACACCGCCGCAAGCTGCCGCCGAGCCTAACCGTAAGAGGAAAGAGCTCGAGTTTCAACTACTCAGCAACCACACCGCTGAATCCTGAGCCTCTCCAAAAGGTTGCACCTCTTCCAAGGCGTGCCCACACTGGAACTCTCTCCCAGTGTCAGATATGTACTTATCACCACCGAACCGGAGCCAGCTGCTGCTACTGCATCAACTGCGAGTGTTATGGCCACTTCACCAGCAACTGCCGCACAGGACCACGACAACCCTAGATGCTAGCACTTCCCGCACCAGAGGCACCAGTAGCCGCAACCCCAGCGGAAGAAGACGTCGACATCAACATCGACCAGGCGCAGGACGACGTCCTCAATGGTACGAATTTCGACGCTATTACTTATGCTTTAAAATCTACTATTCGATGTCGCTTCAATATACGACGACGTCTCTCTATCTCGAGTCCTCGCACTTAACCTAAGCGCACACAATAATTATTATTACTAATGTTATATAGTATATCATGATATAATACGTTTTTACCACTACTACGCGCCTTTAAAACATGCAAACACCAAATTAATCACAGGTGCACATGGGATTATCTTGGGGTCTGCACGGGGATCGTGATGAGTTCTAATGGTACCCTAACGTTAAAAGCGTGGTTAAAACGTGGTGGATACGCCGATGGTACTTCCTATACATAAGCGTTTTAACAATGTTGACAAATTGTGAGATCTATTCACAAGACGGAAAAGGCGTGGTCGAAGCATGGTGGATACACCGATGGTACTTCCTATATATAAGTGCTTTTGCCATGTTAACAAACTCTCATGAAGAAATGCCATAGTTGAACGTTATTAGACCTTCTATATTATGATGATTATTTTCACACGCTAAACTCCTTCGCAAGGCGTAACATCTCATCGCTTTCTCGATCGCGCGAACGCTAGATACCCCGCGAATCTACAGCAACGCAATCACACTTTCGCAGGGATCTACCTCGCATCGCTTATCGCTTATCGCTTTCCTCTCTCGACGCTTATCGCTATCGCTTCGCCTATCGCTTTTCAACGTTTCAACGCTATCGTTTTGTTTATCGCATCCTTATCTCGACGCTCGAATGCTATCTCTTCGCGTATCGTCTTAACCTCATGACGCTTTAACGCTTATCGCTCCTCTTATCCTTACCGCTTCGCTATTCCAATCGCCGGACCTTTCCGTGCACTTTTATCGCTAACCAAGTATGCAATTAGCTTCTCCATGCGAACTACTTGGCTCCCCTTTCAAACTTGGTCCAACCATTCGCCGCTTGGACCAAATTCGGCACACATGACATCGTTCCACGGGGCGGAGGCAGTATGGCTAAAATATGGTGGATACGCCGCTGGTACTTCCTATATATAAGTGTTTCAGCCATACTAACAAAGTTCTGTGGAAAGATGCCATGTGGGGTTCGACGCTACCTAATCTTTGTAATAACTTGGTCCCACTCTTCACCGTGCGAACCAAGGATACCGAAATCTATCTATATCGTGTCAACACACCTGACATCGCTCCAAGAGACAGAGGCGATATGGCTAAAAGATAGTGGATATGCCGCTGGTACTTCCTATATATAAGTGTTTTAGCCATATTATCAAACCTTCATGGAAAGATGCCACGTGGGGTTCGATGCTAATTAAACTTTTGATACCTTTACAAATTATTTTCACCATTATGTTTCGGAAATAAATGGACAACTTTTCTAAATGTTTTGATTTTTACAAAATCTTTTAGGCAAGTAAAAACTCTTCACACAATGTGAATCGACTCCGCCTAGCGCCACATTGTGAGAAAATTTTCATAAAACGAGTTTCTTAGAAACACTTTTCGTGATGGTTAACAAAACTTTTCAAAAACTTAAAAACATTTTTGATCACCAGCTCGTGAGTTATCAACCGCGAGTTAACTAAATCGCTTTTACCCATCGATTCTTTATACCTCCGAGAAGCTTCACTCGTCAGTCCTCGATCTACCGCTCGTTCACCCTCGACTTACGCTAAACGCCTTACCGCTATCTACCGCTATCTGTTCGTGTCAATTCTCAAGTCTTCCTTTCGAATAAAATTCGGGACGAAATTTCCTAAAGTATGGGAGACTGTAACAACCCGCTTCCTCGCAAGCTCGTCACTCTCGTTACGCCTAGCACCAGAGATTCGGATCATAATGTAAACTAAATCGCTTATTACGCTATATCGCATATTTTCTCACCACATCGCACTTCACAACGCTTACGCTTATATCGCACTCGCTAAACACTATAAACTTTGCGTGAAATTTCCAAGGCTATCTGCTCGCTTAAACTACAACGCGACTATCACAAGACTTGGGAACAAAGCCGCAGAGTATCTCGCTCCTTTATCTAATGTAATCTAATTTAACCAGTTAATACGCTTAATGCCTTGCTAAAACGCTTAATATAACTATCTAATACGAACCGAATCGTCAAACGAACACCTAACGCGAAAATAACGAACGAAACTTTGCCATCAGGCCAAGTTCGGCCGAACTTGGTAACACCAAGTTCGCCCGAACTTGATCAGACCTTCAGAACTCCCCAATCTAGCAAGTTCGCTCGAACTTGCACATTTCCAAGCAGAATTGTCCAAGTTCGCCCGAACTTGTGCCAACTTCGCTTGAAATTGTGACAAGTTCGGCCGAACTTTATCTCAATCAGCCCATTTCTCACCTCACCTATAAATACCCAGTACCTCCATTCATGCACCTCTTGCTGCAAGTTCGCCCGAAAGCCCCCAAAACCGAAAACCCTTGATTTCCAAGAAAGAATCAACCCGTTTTATGCAAACTAGAACATCTTTACAACGAATTTTCACAAGGTTTTACCTTCGATTTCATCAAAAATCTTCTGTTTACGAAAATCCTCATCCTTTTTCTACAAAACTTCTCTTTTTCACTTAGATCTACACTTAGATCTAAGTAAAATCTTTTGAACATCGATTTTTACACAAAAATACGGACTAACGACGTATTTTTCGTTCACCATGAAGTGGAACGAGACGTTGTCAAGCAAAATCTCTGATCCGGAAACACAAGGACGAAATCGTCACTTTGCACAAACTAGACTAACCCGTACGAACCATCAAGTTCGCCTAGATTAGTCCGAGTTTCTGTAAAATGGCTAAAACTCGCTCCAAAAGACCTCTCCAGCCTAAGTTTTGCTCAGTAGCTTAAGGTTGGAGGGATGGACACTCAATCTCCTCAGCAAACGACACGAAAACGCACGATTTGATGCCAAAACAGTCAAGTTCGCTCGAAAAACATCAAGTTCGTTCGAACTTGTTACCTGATTGGTGACCAAGTTCGCACGAACTTGATAAACTTTTTACAGAAAACACATAAGTTCGCCCGAACTTGTACTGATTCCAAAGAATCATGACAAGTCCGCCCGAACTTGTACTCTTCCAAGGGATGATAGCACAAGTTTGCCCGAACTTGTACCCCAAGGTACAAGTTCGCCCGAACTTGTCTACTGTTCCTTCAACCGTTAACCGTTTCAGAATTTCGGAAGACTGATGCACTTATGTTCGCTTACAGGCTGATCAGGCGCACTCCTCAGCTTACCTCAGATCCCGTGTCTCTCTCTAATCGCACCGACTGTGAGTATACTTGACCATTTTTCGCTTTAACGCACTTTTTGGGTGTAACATACGTTCATATCAAAGTACACAAACACGTTAAACTGATTTATCACAAGTGAATATTCTGTATGACATATTTATACGTGATGCTAGGGACATGTAAACTAGGACACTTTCTTTCGTTAACTCCACCTTAGCTAGTATGGTACTATAGTTTGGCTAACACCCGACGGGGTCTAGTTAGGAAGGACACATCACGCTTCGCAGCCTATTCGAGAGCTTAACATATGAAATTTGTCTTGTGAGTTTATGTGTTATGTGTATTATGTTTATGTATGTGAAAATTCGCGACACTTTTATCTACTATGCTATTATATCAAAACCTGTATGCTCGCCAATACATTTTTGTATTAACATTATTTTAACGTATGTTGCAGGTTATTGAATTCTACTCGCTGCAAATGGACTTAGGGTTTTGCTTAGAAACTTGTAATAAATTGTAATCGACTTTGAAATTGTTTGAGATTATTTGGATTCGCGATGATTATGTAATGATTGTATGTTGATTGTATGGGAAATTGACGCTAAAATATTGTCATTTAAAAATAGTTGTTGTGGATTCTCTCGAACAATCTGAACTGATTAGTGCCGCACCCCGATGATTCCGCCATCGGTTGGGGTGTGACAGTAACCGAGTTCCCCTAGTCACTTGCCTCCCCGAGAAGGGCGGCGATAGTGTTTTGCATGAAGCTTCTAAGCCGAGCACCCCTAGCCGAGAATGCCCCTTCCTCTTGCACTAAAGGTCAATCTCATAATAGACCTGGTTCAGTCTACGATGAAAATCCCCAAATACAATATTACTGGAACGAGTTGAAAGCTCTTAATTTTCAACTAAAATTACATCTCAAGAAAGCTTGTATCTACTCCTATTTGGGTCCTCGGCCTCGGCATAAGAAAGTACGGAAATTAATACGCATTATACATGATTAAACTACTGATAGAATTATCAAATACAAATGAATGACACAGAAATGATAAACATAAGTTCAGTTTACTTTTTTAGTTACGTAACCAGCTGCTATAATGGCACAAACAAGTAAAAACAAAATAAAAAGCCCACCTTCCCAATGATAAAACTTTCTGAGCATATAGGATAAGTTCCATTGTTTTGAGGCATAGCCGTATAGATACTTAGAAGCATAAACAACCAGAGTTCCTCCATATATTTGAGCAGCTCGAATGATCATGTTCTACAGGTTAAGCAAATTCATTAGAAACTACAATGCACACATAGGCCAAAGAAAGAATGCATAAGGTAGTTGAAACTGAAGAAAGTAGATGAGAACTTGAGTTTGATACGTGAATGAAGACGGTATGAGACAATTCTGGAACCAGTGGTGGTGAGAGAGTGTGGGTTTATGGATTGTGAAATCGTTCAAAGGTTAGCATCTTCAATAGGGTATTGCCCCTTCAAATACCCCTTTAATTGCCATGGTAACTGTTTACGGAAGTTTTAATTAAAGAAAGTTGAAAGGGTTTCGATTAATTTCAGTGTTCTGAATTGATATGGGGTTATTTCGATTAAAGAAAGATTAAAGGGTTTAATCATCAAATTGTATTGAATAAGTGAAGAAATTAGGGTTTTGAGAGGAGCGTAGGGATCAACTGAAGCGATTCAATTTGTGAATGTGGTGGGTAGGTTGAATTCCTAAAGAGTCTTAAATTTTTGAACAATGTGCAAGTTTACCCCCTCTAAAATAGTTTAGCTTCTTATACATGTTGCTTCAAAATGTGTACACAATGTAAAATTACCATAAGGGTAGAAAACCTAGTTTTCTTAATAAGGTAGTATAGATATGCTATATTGCGAATCAGTGGCGGATTTAGACCAAAATGTCAGGGGTAATGTTTTAACTTTTTTATCGATACAATGGAAACGAAACAAATATAAAAATACGATAATAAATAAAGTTAAACACATACCTAATGGATTTCTCCTCTTCGGTTTTTGAAAGCTTGAAATCGAGCTATTACATCCTCTTCTTTTACTGAAAAGTTTTTCTTTCGACCGCAAGTGATTCAAAATCTACAAGTGGGTGGATTTACACTCTAATAGGAGAAGCAATTTCTTGGGCGAGCAAGAAACAGACGTGTATTGCCCACTCAACTATGGAAGCTGAGTTCATAGCACTAGCTGCGGCTGGTAAGGAAGCAGAGTGGATTAGAGATCTACTGACGGACATCCGTTTGTGGATGTTCCAATGCCGTATATTCCCATGTATTGTGATAGTGAGGCCACACTATCTAAAGTATACGACGCAGTGTATAATGGGAGGTCAAGACACATAGGTCTACGGCACAATTATGTGAGATAACTTCTTGAAAGTGGTACCATCAAGGTTGTCTATGTCAAGATGAGAAAGAACTTGGCTGATCCATTTACTAAACTCTGACGAGAGATTTGGTAGTGAATACCGCGAGAGACATGGGTCTAAAACCACAATAGAATTGTTAGTGATGGAAACCCAACTTGAACTTAGTGCTCCTATTTCTCAAGTTTAATGGGTAAAAACGAAGTCACTTAATGATAGAAGGTACTATCAATTTTTTGATAGATCATTGTGAGGTATGATAGTACGTCGTTGCCGAGAACAAGGGTGAGCTAATGCTCTTAACAAAGTTTTGGAGGCATCCAAGCAACGTGGATGATGTAAAACTTTGCCGATATGATCTCGGGGTGGTGCCGCCTTGAGTGAAGATAAGTGGTTTCTCTTCTAAAGGGTCATGAAAAGGATTTATAGCGCACGGCCATATTCGCGCTCAGTGAGAACGCAAAGTCGGCCGGTGATGTGTGGGGGTAAACCGAAGGGGGCTATCAGGTTAATGGTTTAATTCCATAGGACACCATCGGATCTGTCTCTTCTTGTTTATCAACATAAACTGGGTTTAATCTTCGTGACACCTAGTGACATCATCTGTCTAAGTGAAAGGAAACATTCCAACTTGGTGGGGGATTGTTGGAAATATTAATGGTGGGAACATACAAGTTGGTATGTTTCCTCCATCCCACATTGGTGGGGGAGGTGAAAGTTGAGTGCCTCATAAGGGATTACCCCTTATGGGCCTCCAAAGTGTTAAATGGGTTGAGAAGTGGGTCAAGCTCACACGCGCGCCGAGCCGAGCCGAGCAGCGAGCTCGCGAATGGGCGAGTTTGAGGCGCGAATGGGCGCGTTTGAGGCGCACTTTGCACTTCGCACGTACGCATAGTCGCTAGGAGCTGAGGAGATTTTATTTTTAGCTATGGTCCGGTTCAGGTGTGTTAGATCTGTGGATTGAGATAGAGCTGAGTTAAGATTGGGATAGAGATGAATTCGAAACAGTGGGGGTTATCTCCACCAGCTCAAATTCGTATGGGATTAGTCTAGGAATTCGAATTTGAGATGGATATCTCTAGGAGTTTATATTCGAATTAGTTGATAATGTTTATCCCATTCCCCGTTTTTCTCATTCTCTGTTGAAATCCCAACCTATAAATAAAGGCCTCCTGCTACCCATTCATACACACAATTTTCGCAGCCTTCCTCTCTGGTGTTTCTGTTTCTTCTCCAGCTTCTGTGTTTTCTGGTTTCCATTGCTGTTGAAATACCAGATCAGTTCTGCATTAAATCCTGGGAGTTTACGCTGCAGCTCATAGCGATACGAGCGCGTAAAATCCTTTAAGGACAGGAATCATCCGTGCAGTTCAAGAATCTCGGTTTCTTAAATCGCCAAGTTGGTTTTAGTTTTTGCTTGTTATTTAAATTCGTCGGATAACGGGACAGTCTCCTTCTACCTTTCTTCAATCAGTTTGTTCAAGTTGGAAGAAACTGGTTTGATCAATAACTCGGTAATTAATAATAAAATAATTAATTTTCTGTTTGATTAAATTGTTTTCAACATACGGAGCACCATCCTTTCCAATTTATTGTGTTATTTCCAGTTGGCCAATGCTATGGTCAATAGAAGAAAAAAAATCTTTGTACCAGAAGAGTAGAAACCTTTGGTAATAGGATGGGTGGTTCATGGTTGGCTCAAGTAGATGAACAATTAGTTTTCTAAACCATGACACATGATGGACCGTGTCTCTTACCTTTAAAGAACAAGTATCGGCTCTTTGTTTCGCTACACAAACATATTGACAAAAGGACAATCCCTGAATGAACCAATCCAATAGCTATATCACGGGGATTTAACCGATGTATCAAAAGATTTTCATGATAAAATACGTCATATCGTGAGATTTTTGTTGGTCTTAAGTATTTGCTTTTCAGAAGGTCAAATTAGGTAAGCTTTGTGATCAAGGTGGCCATATAGCCGGTGATTTTCCTATAGGAAAATGATACTATAATGAACTTTGAAAGCATTGATTTTCCTCTACGAAAATTATACTATCATGAACTATGAAAATACTAGTTTAAGAGGCTTGGGATGTTATTAAACATTCTTTCAAAGTTCCATATGCTACTGGTAGAAATAGGAAGTAGGTCATTTGACACAAAACTGTTATATTTATAATCTATATGTGTTGTGTGTACTACATGCAACTTAATAACTACACATTATCCTAATCCTACCAAGTAAATGCTTAATTGTAATTTAGCGTCAGAAACACGATCATCAACATATTATACATATGCAAGTATGCAACTTTTGTATATAAACATATAGTTTTAGAATCCTATTAACTTATCCTAAGCCTATATAAATAAATAAACCCAATTCTCATTTAACCCAACTATATACAATAATATTTTGAATGCAAACACATGTAAAGAACACAAAGGATAAACATAGATATTAGAGGGCGAAAAATTGGCGAAGGGTCGATAATCACCCGATTATCTGATAGAGTGATTGTTCGACGTTTGTGATGACAGGGGCCCATTTCTCAGGGATTGACATGTCTAGTGGTGTGGTGTTTGCACGTTATAAAATTGGTGTGAATTTAAATCCTTGTAAGTTATAGATTAGGTATAAAAAATGTTGTTTAGAAAAAAAAATGTTTCGTCGCTTGCGTGTGCATGAAAATACATTTGTCACGCAATTGGTTAGTATTTTAAATGATTTGAAATTGGTTCTATTACATCAAAGTAGATAATTTACATGGGATTTATTTTGAAAAGATAAGATGTCTCATACTCCCCATAAGATTCTTTTAAAGGGTGTTGTGAATCGCTAGAACACTTAAGGTTTATAGAGGTTCTTGTTAGTTTTTATAATTATTTTTCTGCATTTACTTGCATGAACTAGTGAGGAACAAAGATGGTCTTATAATTTTTATATTCATAGTGCAAGTTTGTAAAGGTTTTGCACCACATTGGCACAAGCAAAACCGATCAAAGGCCATTTTTGTAAAAATACTATCAAAATTATTTTTGTAAATATATTGGTCAAAGGGTTACTTAGGTGATTACCCATATATCTCTGGGGTTGTTGGTAAATATATTTTTTTTAAGCCAAGGTACCCTATTGAACACAAATCAACTAATTAAAAAAAGTGTTAAAGATCATGTTGCGAACATATTGCACATGAATGTTCTATCGACCACAGGCTCAACCTCTGTGTAGGCCCAAAGCAATAATAAAATAGAGGCCCTTTCGTGAAAAAAAAATAAGTTAACTATCGACCCTATAACAATTATAATATAAAGAGAGATTTTAGGCGAATTACACAAATAAGACTAAATGATACCTTTGTTATTCGGTCTGTCTTTTCCTTTCTCACCGAATTTCCATATGTATACTTACAAGATCTTTTAATTATTGTGGCCCTTAGAGAGGCGAGGCCCAAAGCAATGGCTTGGTTTGACTTACCCTCAAGCCGGCCTTGATCGACCACTGGAACAAATTGGGCCATGCTAATGAGGCAACAGCATTTATTGTTTTTTTTTTTGAGGTGAGGTCCAATTGGGCGGTCATAAATATACAAGGTTCTAGTGTACAATATTTTGTCCTTTGAAAGTTGACCCTACTCGTGAGATAGGTTTATGTTCATAGCTAAACGAGAATCACACTTCTATAAGACTTAGGGGTTGTTTGACAACTTCTGAATGGTTATATGCTGAACCAGTAAAAGGTGAGGTCTGAACCATTAAGAGTCAGTATATAGCTTAACCGTTCAAAAACAAATGTCTGACAAATTCATATTAGAGGGCTTAACTATTCAGACTCAGTATAATACTTAATCATTCAAAAGCAAATGTCTGAACGATTCAGACATCTGCTCGTGAAACAAACAGTCTGAAACATTAAGTACTGAACCAGTAAGAGATCTAAACCATAAAGAGCTTCAGACATCTGCTCGTGAAACAAACAGTATGAACCATTAAGTACTGAACCAGCAAGAGATCTAAACCACAAAGAGCCTCATTAAGAGCTATACAAAAGCCCAATTGATTGAGATCAACTTGCCACAATAGTGTCATAACACTGATATCTATGTTAGTAAGCTTCAACATCTATCTTGAGACCATGCATTAAGTAACTAGTTGGGATAACGCACATTAAGTGGATGTTCAAAGGTTGTTCAAAGAATCAATATTGGACTCATGCAAACGTAAAGTCATCACAACCTTTTCTTTTTCTAATGTGTTGGTAAGATTTGGCTACAATGTATACAAATAAAGTAGTAGACGTTGTGACGATATGTTTGTTTGTGATCACTTTGATTCTCTTGCCACGACTACACACTTCAATGAAATAGAACAAAACGACCTTTTTGTTTATATCGGTAAGTGAGATTCACCTTGGTGACTAGTCATTTTAGTTTTCACTCACGAGAAAGTTGGCGAAAAATGACCTTTGTCTTTACGTTTAGGGAGAATCGCTTGGAATGACTCGCGACTTCTATCTTTATTCACGATATAGTAATATACATCACTATAACAAATTTGTGGTTAGTGAGATTCAGCTGGAATGAGTAATCACTAAATAAGTGAGATCATTATATGTTTTAGTCCTAAATAATTTGGTCTATATAAAGATGTATGATGTATGTAAATATGCTATGCTATGCCAATTAACATCTCAATACTGACCTAATAACAGACTAATAAGCCCATTTACTTTTCTTCTTCTTCTTCTTCTTCTTCTTATTATTATTATTATACAGACCATAAGCCCATTTACTTGTTTTTCTTCTTCTTGTTCTTCAAATACAAGCCTAATAAGCCCATTTACTTTTCTTTTTCTTCATCATCTTCAAGGTTCAAAAACAGGCCTAATAACCCATTTACTTGTTTTTCATCTTCTTCATATACAGGCCTGATAAGCCCATTTACTTGTTTTTTTCTTCTTCCAAGACACTTTACTAGTTTCTCTTCTTCAAACACAGGCCTACCAAGCCCAATTATTCTTGCCCAATGTCCCAATTGCACTTTACAATTCCCAATTCAACCATATCAAGTATCAACTACTCGCAAAATGTGACTTAGCCCACCTGTTAGAGGCACATGCCTCTTAAAAGAGGAAATCTCAGGTTCAAACCTGGACAAGGGAGAATAATTTAGAATTATCGTTATAAAGGAGTATTTGTGTAAATGAGTAACATTTGCTGTTAAAAAAAGTATTAACTACTGTCTACCCTCTCAAAAAACCTGAAAAATTCCCAGTCCCATACCAGTCGCTAGTCGGCACTCCCCGCGAGTCTACCACAAACTGATAGGTGGTTGCCACTCCCTTGAAATGACATTTATTATTCCACATCATGTTGTGCATTTTAAAGGAAACCCCACCTTTAGGCAATTTTCATGCCCTACTAGTCTCCCACTCGATGCACACTGCTTAAACCGCTAATTTTTCATCTGCTTTGATATTCACTATTAAGAAGAGGGGGTTTGTAACTATGTTTAATTTGCGGTTTAGATGCTTTGGTTGATTCATTTCGTAAGAAAAGAGGAGAGAGAGAAAAAACACAATTTGTATCTTTGCATCATCGTGTGAAATTTTTTTTATCCACCTTTCCTTGTAATTTTAACAATAGTTGTTTTTTTTTTCTATCTGAATAATCCATTCTCTTGCAACTTTGAGTGTTGTTCATGAGATCTCGCGGTAGTGCTTATTTTAATGACTTCTCACCAAGTGTATCAGGCTTTTTAGTTGTCACTTAATTTGTAAAAACATCACATTTTGAGTTCTCTAAACTGCAATATGCAACATCTTATAGTGGATTACTTATTATTATTATTATTTGTATTCAATATTTTTTTTATATATTTTCTAAGATTGTATTTTTGTTATTATTAATATGTAAATCCAATTCTATAAGTCTAGTTAATTGATATCCAAACTGAAGACTTGAATTGGTATGTAAAGTATGATATTATTTTCTGTTATCTTACAAATGAGAGAATACAAAGTATATATAGGCACTCAACAAACTCAACACATCGTAGTAGAGCCACATCATCTAACTAACTCAACTATATGTACACTAATACAAACATAACTAAGTTACACGTGATACAACTTATTAGGAACTTATAACTTCATTTCCTCTTTTCATTTTATTATTATTTAATTTAATTTAATATGGTGGCAATGATGATGTTTATATATTACCACCAAAGTCTGTGTGGATTATATGCATCCACCATCAAGCGTGCAACTAATAAACCAAATATATAGATTTTTTCCTTGTTGAAAACTATGTTTCTATTGCAATAAACCCGATCTAATACCATTACACACCAAAGTAAAATCATTCACACTTTTCGATATAAAAACGTGATGTAGAAGCCAGCGCCTTCGATCATCCTAATCAGAACACGAACGGCGTTGGAGAAAAGGCAGGAATCGCCATTGTCTGAGTGTATTTCCTGTATTTTCACCGTATAGTAAAGTTAATATCACATGTGAAATATCATAAACAACAGGTTTTAACAGACGTTAGTTTTTTGGACAAAACTAGCATGTTTCAGGAATGTCAGGGACGGAATTGATATAAATCTGAAACTTGGCCTGGACTGGCATAATTGGACCAACCATGGGGACAAAAATGACAGTAAACTCTTTATATTACAATATGAATTCAAATTCAAACTAATGAATATCCAAATTTCTATATTACAACATGAACACATTATATTACTGTCTCAAATTTATGTTTGTGTGTTTTTATTTTATCAAATATGGATACAAACTTATCATATTGAGTCTTTAAGAAAATACTAGTCTTTAAGAAAAAAAAACATGCGATGCTCACTTGATGTATCTTACTATAAATACATAGTACTTGTATTTCTTATAATTAAGTATCATAACTTTATCAAACAAAAATACATAAACAAATTATAACAAATTACAAAAATCGTGATTCCAAGTTATGAAGTAGAAGTTTTACCTATAATCACCGCTACTAAACGAATGAGATCGAGTTTTTCCAACTGATCGGGATTTGTTCAACGGTTTCTTCTCCGATCTAAGTGATTCATGACTCTGTCTACGCGCGTTTAGCACGCCACCATCCTCCGCAATTGCTGAGAGCTCGGGCTTCCAGTGTTTGGTGAATTTACCATGCCTTACACGTCGACGGGTAGTTGAGACATCAGCGCAGATGATCTCCGTTGTGGGCGTTACGACGGTACCGCCAAAACAGAAACCAAGCTCTGGGAAGAAAAACTTCATGAATATATGATTCAGTCCCAAATGTATTTGATGGGAGTATGGTTATATGTATAGGGGTAAAGGTGAAGTGTTACGCGGGGTTTATGTGAACCTTCACTTTATTGGTGTATTTAAATTTAAAAGTGAAAAACCACTGCCTCACTTGATGTATTTATAAAGCAAAAAAAAAAAAAAAAATTAAAATAAGTGATTAGTGGAAGGGTGTGACACTGACGTGGATTTTTTTAGGATTTCAAGTATCAAACAAGATTATCTTTATCTTCTAAAAATGCTAAATATTATATCATTCAAACAAGATTATCTTTTATAGTGAGGCTTCACACCCTCTACTCCAATTTTGTTAATTACTAAATCAATTTAACAAATTAAGGGTCATCTTTTTGTTCCTTAGGGCTGTTTGGTAACTTCTAAATGGTTAAATGCTAAACCAGTAAGATGTCTGAACCATTAAGAGTCAGTATAATGCTTAATCGTTCAGAGGCAAATGTATGACGAATTCAGATTAGAGGTCTTAACCATTCAGACTCAGTATAATGTTTAACCATTTAGAGACAAACGTCTAAACCATTCGCGAAACAAATAGTCTGAACCATTAATAAAATATAAAATAATAAAAGAAAATTACATGACGCGGTGGCTGACAACAACACTAGAAATTCCAGAGACGTCAGCGGCATCTCGAGAAGAGTTATTGTTATGTTTTACAATCTACCCACCCGAAAAAGGAAAATCTGATTAAAAGAAAATTACAATGATCATAAATAATATTGATCCTCAATTTTAAGATATTGAAGGTAACCCATTTTTATGTCTTTAGCTAGAGAGATAAAAGTTGTTTTATGTTTTTAGAAATCTCGAGCAACTTTGCAATCCAATATAATATGATATGCTTTTTGTTTCTTGATTGTAGTCATAAGCTAAGCTGGCAAAGGGATAACTGAGGTCCATACCCCAAATGCAAGATAGTGAGATACCATTGTCGTAAGTCACTTTATAGCAATTTGCCAACCCCTTTTAGCAAAGGGTACAATGATGGATGTGAGAGTGTGCTTTGCAATTATTTTCTGAGTGCAAACGTATCTTATCCCTCTATGATTTTTACTTAATGTATCCTTTTCCCTCTACTAAATTAGTCACGTCACTACTCCACTTGTTCATTTTTTCCTGGTCTGTAGGTACGTTTAGCACCACCCTTTCATTTATAAGACAATATCACTCATTTGTCTTATTCGCATAGAGCACCATGTTTGAAAGGAGGGTATGCGGTTCACTCATTTAAAGGTTTGGTCTTTTGTAACAAGCTTTCGGGTAACTCTTAATAAGGAAATAAAAAAATGAGGAAAAATATATCCTTAGTGAAAGTTAAATGGAACTCTCGTAGAAGACTTGGTATAACTTGGGAACGAAAGGGAAGAGATGGCAGAATAGTATCCTAAGTTATTTAATATGCAATAAATTTTGAAGACGAAATGTTTATTAGGTGGAGAGAACGGTGACACACGTATTCAAAACCTTAACCATACATATACATATTACATGTAGGCGGCCGTATACGTTAGCCCACAAACTACATAAATCACACGCCAAATTGTTATACATGTATATTTAGAAAGAAACTTTTTACCACGTTCATTGCAACTTTACATGTCCCAACACCAAACTTAACATATGTGACGAATACTTTTGTATAAATACACACTCTAAAACCTTTGTGAATGTACATCTCTTTAAAAAAATATCCTCAACAATCATGTGTGTGTGTGTTGAAGCCTTTGAGAGTGTATGAAGCAATTGGCAAGAAGTCATGGGTTATAATTGTATGAGTATTTAATCAACAAGAAAACATAGGCCAAGTGGAGTAATCAACAACATTATAACACATTCTTCAACATTAGAGCTCATCATTGTCATTGAGTAAGCTATTTACAACAAAAATGATTTCATTATTATAATGATCCTATCTTGTTTCCATGATCAATCACTAAATTTCCGCTAATCACCTTCCGCTTATCACCACCAAACTTTACTTGCAATCCTTGTTCGTCTAACTTACCGACCGAATAAGATTCGTCTTTAAACCCAGACATTCCCTGACCTTCTTCAAGTTCCATGTGGTTTCCAATGGAATTACCAAATTAACATCTCCCAAACCCTTAACAGCAAGAGTTTGATCATTAGCAATTCATGCCTTCCAAAAGTTACCAACCTTCATATTCACCATCGTATCCCCGCTGTGCATGGCATGACACGAAAAACCTGAATCCCGTAACAATAAGAGTTTGACCATTAGCAATTATGCTTAAAGTATGTTTATTAAGCATGTTTGGATTACATTTCTTGATATTGTATGATGTTTTTGATAAATGTTTGTTTCGTGAACTCACTAGCACTAGGTTGACGTATCATTTTTTTCAGTATTTATATCAATAAATTGTTAGAAGGAATAATATTCGAAGGCGCGAGGGTGTGATAGCATGGTTGATGGAAGGTTAAATGAATTTGATCGTTAGATGGAACTAATTATCAGTGTCACTACTAATTATTAACGAGAACATATATCCACTTTAACTAGGCCAGTCACTAGCAAATGTGATCCATGGTAACTGATTAGTAACAACTGATCAATATATAGTAACCAATCAGCAACTTGGTCGTCGATGGTAATTAGGACATCAGTAGCAATAGCAACCAGGAAGATTAGAAGTAATTGAGTCCCAGCTAATCTAATGCAACTAAATAACTGCCGGCAATTATAACCAACAACTAAAAGGTTTTGATGGTTCCCCAACTAGTTATTGAGAATATGTGGTCTGATTTTGGTATGTTGTTATCGTAACAGAACTGCATATTAATGATTGTTTTTGCTTTGAATTATATTCAAATTTCGAGATTAACACTGATGTATTTCAATCTGAAAGTGACCCTTTACGATTCATAAAAGATATCCATGCCCTATTAATTTTGAAACCTACACATTAGGTTCCTAAACACAAACTTTAGTAGAGTTAGCCTTCTAGCATAAGATAAACCCCTTTACTTCCAACTATGAAAGCTTACACAATTTATCTATAATGGGCATCCAAGTAGAACAATTTGCTTTGTTAGCACCAACAAGAACCCTGCAAGTAAGAGATGCTTGAAAACAAATATGCAAGGCGAATCATGCAACCTACTCTAGATTTATACCTCCTTCAAAAGACATTGGTTATACAAAAGTTCACCTTTAAACATGAAACCACATAGAAACATATAAGAATGTGAATATGTACTTGGCTTTAGTAATGGCCATTCAACCATTATTAAAACTTTGTCAACGAATTCGAGATTCGAATATCATTATATATAACTTTACACTCATAATATATGTTATATATTTTCATTAGTTTTTAAGACTGTTATATGCAAGTCTTTCGAGACAAACATAAAGAGGAATGAATCACTCGATTATGATTTGTTGATATCACTTGATAATTTTCTAAACACACTCACCACTAAACATATTAAAAATACATGTACATGTTTAATATTAAAGGAATAATGGATTTTCATAATCATAATTATTAGTCGTTTGCCAACAATGGTCCTAACTTCAAAAATAATCAGTGGTGGTCCTATCTTTTCATATATTGTACACCAATGGACCTTTACTAAACTGAGGGGTTGTTTGTTTACCTCTTAATGGTTCAGACCTCTTACTGGTTCAGCACTTAATGGTTCAGACTGTTTGTTTCATGATCAAATGTCTGAATTGTTCAGACATTTGCCTCTAAATGGTTAAGTATTATACAGAGTCTGAATGGTTAATACCTCTAATCTGAATTGGTCAGACATTTGCCTCTGAACGGTTAAGCATTATACTGACTCTTAATGGTTCAGACCTCTTACTGGTTCAGCTCTTAATGGTTCAGACCTCTTACTGATTCAGCACTTAACCATTCAGAAGTTGGCAAACAGCCCCTGAAAAGGATAAGGGGATAAAAAGAAATTAAGGTTCTATTAATAAGGTCCATTGGTTTACAATATATGAAAAAATGAGACTATTACTAATTATTTTTTAAGTTGGAATCGTTGCCGGCCAACAAATAATAGTTTAAATTATTAAAATCTATTATTTCTAATATTAAAGTGGGTTAAGAATCTTTTCCCATGTCATATTAGATTTACCATAGCTAGCCATCAACTCTATACTTAAAATATGAAAAGCAAGATTTATAATTAAGTGAATTTTATATGTGAATGTGGGGCTAGCCCTCACATATGTCTCTTAGGCCATGTATAGTGGGGTTGTGATGGACCCGTTATGTGGGTGATGGCGCACCATATCGCTGGGAACACCCCCCCCCCCCCCCCCGCGGGTGTTATGGGTGTGAAAATTCTTTATTGCGATGGTGATAATGGGGTGAAGTGGTTTTTTGTGAGTGAGGGTGAGTTGGGTAATGTGTTTTTGCGGGGTATGTGGTGGGGTTACGTGGTGTTAACCACTACACCCAAATGTTATGGGAGGTTATGTTGGGTTATGTTGGGGTTATGGGAGGTTACCACTACACATGGTCTTAAAGGTGAGGTCTCAGATTCAAATCTGGATAAAAACAATTCATTTAGGATTGTTGGAGTAGTACTACACTAGTGGAGAGTAAATGTTTTCATTTAAAAAAAGTGAATTTTCTGTATTTCAACTTGAAATAATATAAATCTTGAGATTGGAAATTTATGAAATCCATCATGGATGGCCATCTGTTTAGATATATTAAAGGCAACTTATGATGAAAGGCAGTGTCTTGGTCAAAGGCCCCGTTGGTCGTGAGTAAGCGTCTAAACAAGATTAATATAGACTCCTTGACCATGACACATAATTGGTTGGTGGTTGATGACATAAATTCACATTCTTTAAATCAATAAACAAGTTAGGGTTGTGTGATTGATTAGTTTCTGCATAATCTTATTATTATCCTTTTTTTTAGATTTAATTCTTTCTTTAAGAATACATAAGTTCGACCCACCCATGTGCGAAGCTTTTAAGGGGCGGGAGGGGCGGCCAACCCCCCGAATTTTTTGCTAAGTAGTGAAGAGTATGTATTTTCCGTATAGAAATTTTTGGGTATATACGTTTTCGACCTCCCGGTTTTATAGAAATTTTTAGGTCCGGTGACTTCCACTCACTTGGTCGGAAAATCTCAAGCTTCGCCACCACCAAATCATTTATGACATGTTTTTATAATTTATTACCAGCACCAACTTGTTTTAGTTAAATGTTAACTAACATGTCAACGCGTTTAACTCGTTTAGATAAATGAATTAAATAGGTTGAATTAGTGTTATACAACTTTAAGTGTGTCCTGATTGGAGTTGATGTCTTTAACACAAATAAACATAAATATTAATATACATATAGAGATCATGAGATCAATACTGTTCCGGTTTCGAAAAGTACCACCGAATACCATATAAAATTGTGCTGGTACAGTACTAGTTTGGTACCGACAATGAAAAAAACTAGTACTAAAACTGAAACCCCTACAAATGAATATTGTACTGATATTATTCGGTAGGTATGAATTCAGGACGGTACCAGTACTCCCTCATAACAATATGCCAAACCCTATATTCAAACTTGTAGATTGATTCCTAATATTCTATACCTTAAATTGATTCTATATCCAGTATGTATCACGAGTTCAAGATATCCCACCACCCTCAAACAAATGCAAAAATAATTATAATTTAAATAAAAAAATAAGAATGTGATAAACGAACTTTTTTTTCTTTTGCTGTGACTAAAATCATCCGAACAGCTAATCATTGATTAAGACGTTTAACCATGAAACGGAATGACCAATAATATTGCAAGGAATTTAAAAAAGAAATAGATGAGTGGGCTAAGTTATTTACAATTTAATTTAGACAGATAACGGGGCTGCCCTAAATTTATTAATTATATATACGTGATGTTTCAGTCACCTGGTCACGATGCCATCAACATGCCCCGAAAAAAGATCCATAAATTAAGCATGTATCAAATTATACAATTCTTTTTTAAATTGTTAAATGTTTATTGAAATGAATAAGATATGTAAAATAAAATGACTAAAATACTCGTTTCAATATCGATGGGTATAAAAATATACTACGTTACGCGGGTATCTTTCTATTTTGTATACAGATCGCGTTCTCGACGACAACTCATAATAGTAACCCTTGTATCAATTAAGACACTTTTCCATGTAACAAAAGACTGATAACGATAACTAAAGGACCTATAATTTAATGGTACCAATGTTTTTGTTAAGTGAGGTCTCTCCTTTGTAAGGGTGAGAGAGTTCATGTCCTATTGTCGCTAAAATAAAATATTTAGGAAAGTCAAAAAAAAAACAAAAAAAAAAAACAAAACACCCAAAAAATTATCATCTACTACAAAAATAAAACAAAACACTCAAAAAATTATCTACTATTATAAAGTTGGGCATTTAGTAATTACCACCAAATTTTATGTTCGTAAACACGGTAGTAAGTTGATTAGCAGCCGAACTGTGAGTTTGTGACTCGTTACAAAATGGTCGTACAAGTAGTGATCACATCCATGTTGATTTGAAACTATGATAACAATCACACATGCTCAGTTTTCTAGCAGTGAGCTTTTAGGGCATGGCATGTTTAATTGATCATCCCTCTCCATTCTCGACCTAACAATGTTTGTGTGTGTGCTAAAAACAATACTAGAAATCTTTATTTTTTACTACAAAAGTTTCCCACAAATTTCCTACAACTAAATTTTTACTACAACTTTCCTACAATTTTTGCGACAAAAAAGAGAAACACAAAAAGACCCAAAATTTTTCTGCAATTTTTAAGACAAAATCGCCACACTGCATGAATTTGTAGTAAATCTGTAGCAAACTGAGCCAGTTTCCTACAGTTTTCCCACAAAATGAAGTTAATTATTTCATTCCAGTAAATTTTTACTCTTTAAAAAATAAATTTTTATTTTGTCGAAAGTTTGTAGCAAATTGAGTAAGGTTGCTACAGTTTTACAACAAAAAAAGTTATTTTATTTTTTATTTCTTAATTTTAATTATGTAAATAATTTTAAAAAATAAAACTTTAAATTTGTAGGAAATTTGTAGCAAATTGGATCAGTTTGCTAATTCCGACAAAAAAAAGTTATTTTATTTTTTATTTCTTAATTTTAATTAAGTAAATAATTTAAAAAATAAAATTATAAATTTGTAGGAAATTTTTAGCAAATTCAGTTAGGTTGCTACATGTTTCCGACAACAAAACTATTTTATTTTTAATTTGAATTAAGTGAATAATTTTAAGAAACAAATGTTAAATTTGACGGAAATTTGTAGCGAATTGGCTCAATTTGCTACAAATTTTTGACAAAAAAAAATTATTTTATTTTTTATTTCTTAATTTTAATTAAGTAAATAATTTTGAAAAACAAAATGTTAATTGTAGCAAGTTAAGCTAGTTTGCTACAGTTTTCTCACAAAAAAAGTTATTATACTAGTTCTAGTAAAGTAAATAATTTAAAAAAGGTAAAATGTTTAATTAATCGGATTTTGTAGCAAATTGACGTGGTTTACTCCTGTTTCCCGACAAAAAAGTTATATTACTATAACTATACTATATTATATGTGTATACGATACCATATCGTAACATACCATACCATACTATACCATTTTATATACTATACTACACTGCGCTGCGCCCCACTACACCACACCACACCATACTATATTATATTGCATGATACGATCATATACTATACTACACTTCACTACACTATACTATACAATACCATGCGATACTATATCCTACGCTATGCTACTATACTATACAATACAATAATATGCTATACTATAATATCCTTATAATATACCTATACTATACATATACGATATTATTATGGATTACTTTATATATATAAAGTGATTATTGCAGTTCAAAAAAATATATATACGATATTATACTATACAATATGATATTCTACTTTATTGCACTATAATATACTGTAAAACTATACCTGTTTTATACTATAGTATACTTATACTCTACTATGCCTAAATAAGCCTACACCATACTATAGTTATACTCTATTATGCCTATACTATACTATACTATACTATACTATACCATGCATTTAATATGCATATACTAATACCTCTATTATACTATACTATACTATGTCTATAATATACTAATACCCATGCTCTACTATAGGATACAATATAATATTGTATAAATAACAATTCTCGAAACTGTTTCTACTATAGCCTATGTCTTTTCATATGTTTGATTTTTTTTTCTTTTTTAATTTATCACAAAGCTCAGTCAGTTAGCTTGATATATATCTATTTGCTTGAGGGAACCGCTGCATATGTTTCTGCAACGTGGCTATCATAAGAAAAATTAATAAGCAAACCTTTACCTAAAATATTAGTACATTCATATTGATATGTTGAATTAAAATATTAGTACATCAATATTGATACTCGTACATCAATTCTATTCGAATTAACTTGGTTTTCGATACAACGGCGTAACTTTTACATGGCGTTTGAATCACGACATGGATTTTCTATCATCACGTTTGCAATTTGCTTATTTGTATTTACGTATCGAATCCGCCGTAAAGCGCGGGTAATAACCCACTAGTTATACTATATTATATGCTATTATACGTTAGCATACTACACTATATTAGACAAAACAATGCGTTATAATATAAAAAACATCATATGATACTATAGGATACGTTATTACCATACAATTAGGGATGTGCATTTGATACTGGGTACTGATACCGATTTTTTCATACCGGTACTCACTTTTTAGAATTTTCGGTATGGTTTGGTACGGTACCGATAAAATACCGAATTTTACCTTCAAAAATATCGGTACCGTGCCCTAGAATATTTCAATACTTGTACCTAGTTTGGACAAATTTCAGTATCCGTATTTTTGATACCAGACTGGTTCAGTACGGTACTGATACCACGATCATCCCTATATACAATATTATGACTCATTGAATATGCATATAATAATAATAATAATAAAAGTAGATTAAATGAAGTGAACTTTCAACATATTTCACTTTTAGGTATTGAAAACAAAAACACGGTAAGTCAAATATTTTTTCTCGTAAATGTAAGTTATAAACCTAAATAAAAATGAAAATGAATACTAAAACCTAGATATGATTCCCGCTTCTCTCTCTGGCGCCACACTTTCATTTCCCTCTCAACTTTCAAGCCCTAACTCAATTTCTCTCCAATGAAGAGCCACCAGTTCCCACTGCTACGATTTTCCACTGGAAATCTTCAATTCGGAAGACATTGATGCTGGTCGGAGAACTGAGCCACGATTACCCTTAGGTGGCTCTCTCCAGTTCCCTCTTTCTTTCAGATTTGGAGCTACAATTCGAAGTTTCACCAAAACCCACTCCCCATTTCCCTCTTTCTTTCAGATTTGGAGCTACGATTTGAAGTTTCATCCAAACCCGTAAGTTGCTGATCATTTATTCCCCCTCTTGATTGTGCTATTACCATTAACCCTCTCTAAAATTCGGAGTTGTGGTTTCCGCGCATCGTTAGGCTCGGAGTTGGTGTTTGTAGGCGGCACCCATCCCAAGCTATATAAGGTTCGAATCTGATTTCTTTATTAAGTTATACTGCTGTTTATAAGTTGGAAACTACCAGGTTCACTTAAAAATTGTTGTATTATTATTTTTCACTAATTTGTATACTTAATTGAATGTTGTATTTAAGGCTTTTTTGGACTTTTAATTTTAGGCCATGGGTTATATTGTACTGCACATAAGGTGTTTGATTAAAGTCCATAGAGACACATAACCATTATAAATAACAAGGGGTATGTTCATGTTTAGCATCTTTTGTTCATGGAAATGATTTAGGCAAGAAACTATGACTATTTGGAATGGGGAGTTGGTTTTAATATGAGATTCTGACTTTCACTAAGATGAGTATCTGTTATTTTTAAGCATGCTATCTATCTATCTATTGTAATTGTATATTCACTCTCAAATTGGTTTATTAATTACCTGTTGACGTTAATCGATTATGATGCATGATGAGTAAATTTATGTTAAGTTTGACGGATATATTTAACTAGCTGTAACAGAATGTTCAAAGTTATCTTAGGCATGATTTTAATATACAATGGAGTAATCTGTAACTTCTTATATATTTTTTAATCTTTGTTTATTTTATTTATTTTTATATTTATTAGATTTTTAGTTTTTTTTTCATTTCCCATTCTAACTCGAACTCATCCTTACCCAAACCCATCTTAATACTAACTCATCCTAACCTTGTTTTATATACCCATCCTAACCCAAACGGCCAAACCTATCTTGACCCATCACCCAAACCCACCCAACTTGCCCACTTTGTCACCCATAGTTGTATTCTTATTTCTAACTAATCTTTATACTTTGTTGAGTACTACTCTATTAATCGTTTAGTAAAGCTTTCACAATCTTTATACTTTTTTGAGTACTTCGCTCTATATTATAAAATAGCTAACAGTTGCCTTTTTTTTGTCTTGTTTGTATCTGGCGTAATAGGATATAGAATTGTTAATTCAATCAGCGGTGTCTTTGGACTTTAAAATTGACCATTGTGGTTTGAGTTATAGATCGATAAAAAATGTCGTCAGATAGAGAGTGGATGTACGGGTGAGATCCAAAAAGATGGTACTATAAGTTCGCAATTTCAACGTTGTGTTGATTATTTCTTGGATTTCGCATACAAACATGCAAATAACATTGAAGGGGAAACTATAAACGGGGTCCGGGTGTTACTAATTAGATGTCCGTGTAGTACATGCAAAAACCGTTACTACAAGACGAGAGGCGTTGTTGATTGTCATCTAACTTCACAAGGATTTATGAAAGATTATCGGGTATGGTATGCCCATGGTGAATCTGATGAGCCGACGGATGTAAGTCAATGTTTGAATCCTGGACCATTTCAACATGTTCAAGAAGATGCTGATGAAGATCTTGGTGAATATACCGAATACGATCAAATGGTTATGGAATGTATGCACCAAGATCCAAATCAAAACGCAAAAGCATTCTACCACATGTTAGAGCAAGCCAATGAGCCTTTATGGGAAGGGTGTAAAGACGCATACTCTCTATCACCACCAAATTATTGAATTGGAAACCAGATTGTAATGTTTCAGATTCTACATTTGATAAACTACTTCCGATAATCAAAGATATACTTCCTGATGATAATAAGTTGCCTCGAAACTTTTATGAGACCAAAAAGATATCGAAGCCACTAGAGTTGCCATCACAACAGATTCATGTGTGCCAAAACCATTGCATGCTATTCAATGGACAACATTCCGATTTGGATCGTTGTATAGTGTGTAATGAAGACAGATACATAGAAAAAGGGAAGAAGGTGCCTAAGTTGGTGATGACTTACATGCCTGTCGGACCAAGACTTCAAAGATTGTTCTATTAAAAAAACTGCCCAACATTTGACTTGGCACGCAGATCGTAGTTTATCAGAAAAGATGAGTCATCCTAGTGATGGTCGAGCCTGGCACCATTTTAACTCGGTCTTTCCCGATTTTGCAAAAGACACGCAATATTCGTCTCGGGTTGTGTACTGATGGATTTAGTCCAAATAATACAAGCGGGACACCGTATTCATGTTGGCTAGTGTTTCTCACGGTTTACAATCTTCCACCTTGGTTGGCCTTGAAAGAGAAATACATAAAACTTCCTTTGGTGATTCCAGGTCCAAATAATCCTGTACAAAATATTGACGTTTTTCTACAACCTTTGGTAGACGAGTTGAAATTGTTGTTCACACATGGCATTGAGACTTATGATGCCCATCGATGTGGCAATTTCCAAATGAAGGCCGTATTGCTATGGATAATTAGTGACTTCCCTGCTTATGCAATGTTGTCTGGATGGAGCACACACGGTAAGTTAGCTTGCCCATATTGCTCGAATAAATCGGGAGAGATATTCCAGAGCCAACTGGAGAGGAAATATGGCAGGATATAAAAGATATTCCCATTGTTTATGATCTTAAACCTCGTGGTACTGAAAGATCTAGAAAACCACCTGGTTTTGAGATTGCACATAATTGGGTAAAAAGAAGCATCTTTTGGGAACTTCCGTATTGGAGTAAATTGTTAATCCGACAAAACCTCGATGTGATGCATATCGAGAAAAATGTATTTGATAATCTATTTAACATAATTATGAGCATAAACCAATGCAAAGACAATATGAAAGCAAGGCAAGACATGGAGCATATTTGTAATCGGCCTCTTTTAAACCCCATCTATGATAAAAATGGAAATATGACTAAAGATAGGGGAGAATACACTCTAAAAAAAGATGATGTTAAAAAAGTATGTTCTTGGTTGAAAAAGCTAAAATTTCCAGACGGGTATGCATCAAACATAGGGAGTTGTGTAAACACGAAACTCAACTCGTTTCATAGCTTTAAGAGTCACGACTGTCACGTGTTTATGCAACGGTTGCTTCCGCTTTCTATTAGAGGTTGTCTCAAAAGAGACATACGAGGCTGTAACAGAGCTATGCATGTTCTTCCGTGTCTTATGCTCAAGAACGTTGCATGTGGATGATTTGGTTAACATGAAGCACAATATTGTTCAAACAATATGCAAGTTGCAAAAAATATTGCCTCCTAGTTTCTTTGATTCCATGGAGTACTTGGTCATACATCTAGCTAATTTCTTTGATTCCATGTGCATCTAGCTAATGAAGCTCTTCTTGGTGGTCCGGTGCAATACAGATGGATGTATCAATACGAGAGGTGATAATACAGTTTTATTTTTAAGAAAAAAAATGTTTTTCAAATTTTCGTTTATCATTCTTAACACATTCTCAACGATTTCTAAATGTAGGAAGCTTGGTTTAATGAAAAGAAGAATTAGAAACAAATCAAAGGTTGAGGCTTCAATCGTGAGGGAACACCTAGTGAATGAAATTGCCACATATTGTTCTTTATACTTTGACCTGTCGATTGAGACACGCCATAATAGAGAGCCGCATAATTTCGCACCACAACATTCTAGTTCTTCGAGTGGAGGCTCTCAATTGAGCGTGTTTGTTGTTCCGTCCTGACGATTATATGAAAAGGGCGGAAAAAAGAGACGCATGAGTAAAGAAGAACTAAAAAAGGCGCACACCTATGTTCTTCTAAATGTGCAAAAGTTTACCCTTACATTGACAAGTTTGATGAGGTGGCGCCACAATTGTATCCGGACGAGTCAGAATTTCTTCTCAGAGATCATCATTTTGCTGATTGGTTTGAAAAACCAAGTAAGCAAAGTCAGTTAAATCATAACGATTGGTGTTAGTGCATCGTTAACCAACACGTTGCATGCATGCTCTTTATTGTAGGTAATGAATGGCTTAATTGATGGAAGTACCGACATTTGGAGGTTTTAGCAAGAGAACCATCTATTTATGCTCGGTCTCACAATGGGTACTTTGTAAATGGTTATAAGTTTCACACATGAGAGTATGGTAAAGGACTTGTAACCTCAAACTTCGGTGTATGTGTGAGAGGGGAAACGTATAATGCCGAAGAGTCTGACTACTATGGCTTACTAGATGAGGTACTAGAGCTCCAATATGATTGCAATTGGCCTCAAACCGTTGTACTATTTAAATGTACATGGTTTGATAACAAACACGGTGTAGTAGTTAACAAAAATAAGTTGGTTGATATCAGACACAAGTGTCAATCTCAAAATGATGACAAGTTTATCTTGGCATCACAAGCGGAACAAGTGTTTTACACACCTTACCCTGCCATCACACGTGAAACAAAAGATCTATGGGCGGTTGTCAAGACAAAAGCGCGACACATTTATGAAGTCACCGCACCTGAAATTGATGTCACACAAAATGGGAACACGGAAGCACACGATTTCTTTCAGACTGATGAACGGTTTGAGTTATCAAATGATGCAACTATGAGTGATCCCTTAGATCATGGTACATTCTATGATGATGATGACGACAACGACCAGGATGGTGATCATGATGAAATGGTTTTTTCTGATAATTCTTCAGATGATGATGATGAAATGGTTTTTTCTGATCACTCTTAAGATGAAGAAGAAGATGAACATGATTTTTAGGAATATAAGTTGATTGTTGTTGTATACTTATTAATATTTGAGATTTATCACTTGGTATGTACATTGTAAATTATTTCCTATCGTAGGGTTTGTGGATCTTATATTATTTATCTGGTTTGTGAATCTTATATTATCTATCTAATGACTTTTATTCCATTAAATGCAGTCTGCATACATTATGAATTGTGGTAAAGATAATGTTGCTCATTGTGGTGGTAATGTGCGATCGAGGTCGTGGTGGTGGTCATGGTCTTCGTGGTGGGAAAATAAAGAAGGTTGTAAGCAGACGCATTAATAGTGACATTGTTGTTGATCTCAATCTTCGTAGAGGTGCAAGTGATGTTGCTAATGTTACTTCTGGAAAACAAAGAATCAAAAAGTCAGATCCAAAACATCCAAATAAAAAGACACATGTTGATAAAAGTAGTGTATGGAGGGTGATCAGATGGCTTATCGTAGATTCGGAGCTGGTGGTTGTAGCCAAGTGGATGAGGGTGATCAGATGGCCGATGTAGCTGGGATGTCGGATACCATTGTGCCGTCACATGATGTGTCACGGGATATTGTTAATGATGATAACGATTTCGGTGAGGATTTCGGTGATGGTGACGATGGAAATGGTAGTGATGATGGTGACAATGGTGGAGATAGTGATTGTGGCGGGTGGCGACGGAGGTGGCGACGACGTGGTGACAACGGTGGTGGCGACGATGATGGTGGTGATGACGGTGGTGACGACGGTGGTGATGGTGGCGGTAGTGAGAAGGAACTTATAAAAAGCAACGGAAAGAAGTATTTTTCTAATTTGAAAATTTTAATTTATATTTTAATTTATGTATTTTATGTTATAAATATAATTATTTGGTTATTTTAATGTTGTAGGTTTACAAAGAATAAGGTAAATAGATGTGCAAAGGATATATTTGAGCAATGTTATGATGGGGATTGGGTCACATTCAAAAAGGTCCCACATAATGTTAGGATGCGCTTGTTCAACCGCTTTCGGGTAACTTATCAATGAATTATTTATATATGTTTATGAATATTTGTTTTAATCATGGCATTTTGACTTTTGTTTTTAACTTTACAGACCAAATATAGATGGAATCGGGGAGCTGACCAGCTATGATACATTTATCAATGTGCTCAAAAGAAGATTTAGAGACATAATGAGAAATTTGAGACAAAAATCTAAAAAAAAGCTACTGATAAGGGGCATAAAATACCTGCCGGTAAATACAATTTTAATGTCCAACGTAGATATCCACCAGATGGGATACCCCTTGAGAAGTGGGAACGAATGTGTAGTGTAAGGAATTTAATAAATTACAGTATATCTTTTTAAAATTTCTATTTCTGTTTATATATTCCACATTTATATTTTTTCCCTTACAGTTCTGGAATACTGAAGAATGGCAAAAAAAGTCTGAAGCAGGGAAAAACAACCGCAAAAATGACTTATGCCTTCATACGGGAGGGTCAATAGGATTTGATGAGCACCGCGCCAACATGGTAAGCTAATGATAATTATAAATTTTAGTAACTATTCCTACATTTAGTACATATCATTTACATTACTCCGTTTGATGTAGGAAAAAAAAGAGGGTAAAAAGTAGGATACCGAAAGTATTCTTCCAGACCCATGCTACAAAGGAGTGCAAAAAGATGGTACAAGATGGGGAGATCGATGCAAATGACTTTGATAATTTAGAGTTTGTTACTAAGCGTGCAAAGAATTCATATGTTAGTTATCATTCATTATTTGTTCCTAGTTATCGATTCAAGTCTTAGTGTTCAAAGTTTTCATTTCCTTAATTTTAGGTCGCGTACACGCAACAACTTAAAAAAATGTACCCGCAAGAAACAGAATGCGATGATTTGGATGTTTGGGAGAGTTTACATCCCAAGCGTAAGGGTGGTAACTTGTTCGGGGTAGGATCTTCTGATCCTCATTTTGTGGTGACCGGCACACCATCTTCCACAACTTATGCATCATATGATGATGGCAGGCAGTCACAAGAGGTATCATCATTATTGTTATTTTTTTAGATTGACCCGTTAGCCTTCACATATAGAAGTGCTTTTATCTAATTTTAGGTTTATGATATTTGTTGGCTTGTTGCTTTCATATGGCAGTACAGTGCTAAAATAGTACAATGTGTTAGAAACTTGTCAAACCTTTTTAGGCTTACACCTAGAGGACATTGGTTATGGCATGGGTTAAAGCCGATATATTTAGGAAATTTTGCACTTATTAGTTAATGATTGTCTTTCTGAATGTTACCTAGTAGAATTAAGCTGATCTGTGCAGAAAGGCTAATTAAAATTAGCCCACGTAGAGCCCACTCGTTCTATAATTATTTTACATTATGTGTCACCACTTGGAATAGAAAACCGTGAGTGGGAAACAAGTTAAAAAAACTAGAAGTTAGCTACAAGATAGATATCCATGAGGTCTATATTAGCTAGGGGTGTTCACGGTCCGCTTTTGACGTTTTTTACGTCAAACCCTAAGCCAAACCGTTATTTAGATTGCAGCCCAAAAGGCTTGAAATATGCAGCCCAAATACCTATATACCTGAATCATTCCAAATCCAACCTTGAACCCGATAACCATTCAATTTTTAACCACATTATACCTGATATTTAGATAAGCGAATACGTAACCAGATAACGCCCCTAAATATGTGTTTAATGTTTCAATTTTTTTGTTATATCTATTAATAATGTCTACTTTGATAACTTCTAGCTTAAAAAAGTTCAAGTGGAGTTGGAAAAAGAAAGAGAGGCCCGGAAAAATATGGAAGCCTGTTTTGCATAATGGGAACAAGAGCGGGCCGAGCGTGAACGGGAGGGGCGGCAAATGCAGTATGGCAAAAAAGATGGAAGAAATGATGAATAGTTCAAGAAAAAAGTAAAGATCGTGTTCGTTTTGTAATATGAAAACACGCTTTTCATATTATAAAAGGGCGTTTTCATATTAACTTTCGTTTTGTATTACATTTTGAAATGCTAAGATCGTATTACTTTTGTAATATGAAAACACCCTTTTCATTTAGATATTTTTGGTTACTATTACAAAAGCGTGTTTTCATATTAACTTTCGTAGTGTATTACATTTTGAAACGTTAAGATCGTATTACTTTTGTAATATGAAACGCACTTTTGATTAGGATTTTTGGTATTCGTATTTAAATACTGTGTACAGTTTTTTTCTATTTTTTTTAATTTCTGCAATTTTTTGCAAAAAAAAAAATCATATTTTATTAAAAAAATTGTCGCAAATTTGTCGGAATCTGGTAACTTTAATTTTGTAGGAATTTTGTCGAAAGATCAGAATAAACAGTTTTTTAGAATTTGTAGGAAGTTTGTCGAAAACAGTTTTTTATTAATTGTTTTCTTAAATTATTATTATTAAAAATGACTAAAATAAAATATTTAATAAAGTATGTTAAAAAGTGGGATTTGTGACAAATTTGTCGAAAAATGGTGGAAAAGGCTTTAAAAAAATTTGTCTAAATTTTGTGGAAAGTCTTGTGATGGATTTTATTTGTGGGAAAGTTGTAGCAAATTTGTGGTAGTTTGTCGCAATCATACTTTCCGACAAGTATTTTTCACACGAACTTTTTTTGTCGCAAATATGTAGCTAAGGCCAAATTTCCACAGATTTGCTACAAATATGCTTGTCGTAAATCTGGCTGTTTTCTAGTAGTGAAACATATGCC
The DNA here is from genome assembly GCA_947069175.1 of Scalesia atractyloides. Taxonomy (NCBI): domain Eukaryota; kingdom Viridiplantae; phylum Streptophyta; class Magnoliopsida; order Asterales; family Asteraceae; genus Scalesia; species Scalesia atractyloides. The sequence continues at coordinate 79,454,239 of CAMTDV010000019.1, read as the reverse complement.
AAAAATCCATGTTATATGTGTCGGACTGACGGCATCTAAGGGTATTACCTTAAACTACATGACATATAAAGTCCAAAATTCAATAATGTGTGTTTTGTGTGCTTCCTATGGCTGCCCCATTGACGAGGGAATTGCAAAAGCAAATAAACCACTTAGGTTAACATGTATATGGACAATATATCCATCATCACCAACATTTAAATACCACAAACTGTCGTTATTCACAAATGAATTTTCAAATTATTTTGTTTAATGTGATGCACAGAGCAGACCGGTTATGTAACCACAAACTCTATTTTATTTCTAGTCACATTATATTTGTTAAGCGCTGAATGGATCTGAAACTGAATGATTTTCTATTGATGGAGACGACACAATTTATACACATATAAGTTACACATAGATACTCGAAGAATCAAGGTAATAGAATATGGTACAGAGTATAAAGAGAATTACTTTTTGAGTCCTTGTGTTTTAGGGGTGTTAACTACTTGAGTCCAAAATCAAAATGTTTAACGTCCCGAGTCTCTAAACGGTTTTTTGATAACCCTTTGAGTCCAAATTTTTAACGCTGATTGAATTTCCCAGTTAACTTTTTGAAATAATCAAAATACCTTTCTACATTAAAAAGAAAATTTAAATATATATTATTAATATATTACTAAATAACAATACACACCACCCATCCTTACAAAGGGTGAGAGATTTCAAGTCCTATTGTCGCTATAATAAAATTTTAAGAATATGCTATTTTATTGTTCTAAAAAAACACTCAAAAAATTAGAGTTTTTTTCCTAAACTAGTGTTAATGGAAAAAATATTTACCAAAATGGTGTTCATTGAAAACTATTTACCAAAATGGTGTTTCTTGTCTATTTTGTATGTGCCTTTTTTTTAACCAAAATGTTAAAAAAAATTAATATTTCTATTAAATTAATCAAGTATCTATTTTTTTAATTCTTTAAGATTTATATTATTTTCAATCAATCCAATATATATTTTATATTTTAAAATATAAGTTAACGTTTATTACAATTTAATTTAATGATTAGCTGGGAATTCATATAATAGAAATGATCTAAGAGATTATTAAAATTTTATTTTCACCGAATAACCTCTTATCTTTATTTATATTACAATTTCTAACGAAAATTTTATTTACAAATTGCAGCTCAAAATATTTTTTACAATTTCTGGCATATAAATTAAAATAAAAAAGTAAAAATAAACTAAAAAATACAAAGGCAAAGGATTCAATTTTCTTGTTTCACCAAGAGGTGTGTAATCCATCAGACAAATATGCATATGGATTGTTGATTATATGGATCGTTGATTGTGATATTATGAATAAAATTTCATGGTGCACTACAGTGCCTAATAACTAGTAAGTTATATTTTAATATTAATAAAATAAAATAAAATAATCATAGTAATCATATTAACTTGGATTAGTCTTAAACTACTGTTAATTACGTTGAGGAGAAAAATCAATTCTTGTTTAAGAAAAAAAGTGTTTCAGGAGGATCGATTTATTAAAAACATAAGAAAGTGTAATATAAGTATAAAGAAATAAATAAATTTTAAATTTTATAGGAAAAGGAAAGGAAAACTAATATGTTTTTTTTAAAAGAGTTATTGCTAAGAAAAGTATAAAAAGTTGATCACAGAAATAAATTTTTAAAAAAATATATCAGATTTGTTGAAAGTTGATGTGTTGGTTAAAAAGAGAAGACACATACAAAATAGATAAGAAACATCATTTTGGTAAATAGTTTTCAATGAACACTATTTTGATAAATATTTTTTTCACCAACACTAGTTTAGGAAAAAAACTCCAAAAAATTATCCACTGCTATAAAGTGGGGTATTTAGTATTTACCACCAAATTTGATGTTCGTAAAAATAGTAGTACCCGTTGGCCGTTACAAAATGGCCATACAAGGTAAATATATGTTTGTGTGTATTGTTACATAGTAATATATTAATAATATATATTTAACTTCTATTTTTAACGTAAAAGAGTATTTTACTCATTTCAAAAAATTAGCTGAGAAATACAAGCGAAATTAAAAATTTGTACTCAAATGGTTATATAAAATGTTTGGGAACTCAGGGCGTTAAACATTTTGATTTTATGCTCAAGTAGTTAACACATCTAAAACACAGAGACTCAAAATGTAATTTTCTCAAGTATAAAAGTTTATTTATCTAACATTAACAAGGAGGTAGTGGGTGTCTTAATTTAGGTATCATCTAGATATACTTTATAGATAGTTATATATAAATAAAGAATACTCTTCTTATTAGTGTATCAGATCATCATCATCATATTCAGTAAATCTCACCAATAACAAAGTTAAGATAGAGTCTAAGGAGGGTAAGAAGTAGACAACCTCACCTTTACCCTGTTGGAATAGAAAGGCTGCTTCCAGTGAGACCCCCCGGCTCGTATTAGTGTATTAGATGAATTTGTATATGATAAACAGACAAAAATATTATGATAAACAATGAAGTTAGGAGATGGGTTAAGCAAACCTTGAGTGAGGACCATTAGAACTCCAACTCTACAAATATCTTGTTATTTTGTCATTTTCAAGTATTTAAGTCCGAATAGACTATGAAAAATAAATATGCTAGACAAAGCTATTTGATGTAGATACTCATATGTCACTTGAGTTTCCACAAAGAACCTAATACACCTATCATCCCTAAGATCTTCACCAATTGGTGACATCCTAACAGGAACCGAATCAGAATCGACAAATGACACCATCATCTTCTCTCTAGGATCTAGATTTCTACAACTAAATTTCATTATCTTTATGACTAAGTCATTGTATACGATTGATTCTACATAATTAGGGTTTATGTTTTACCCGTGTTGTCAAGATATAATGAACAATATACATAAACGAGCCACTTTGATAAGCACTCGTGTGTGTATATGTATACAAACTAGTTGATGCCCCGCCCGCGTTGCGCGGCGATAGGCCGAATAATTTCTCAACCAATTAAAAAAACATTATTATAGTTTTGGTGAAAAAAAAAACTAAAACGATGGCAAGACCGTAATTTTTAGCTCGGGGCAAAACTGTAATTTGTCCGGACTAATGAGCGAGTGTTAGACAGCTCATTGACACCAAAAAAATCGAGCTAACCAATTAAAATTAAAAGAAAAACATATTGCGAAAAAAAACTAAAACAATGGCAATATTGTAATTTTGAACTGAGGGCAAATTGTAATTTTTAACTTGGATAAAATTGTAATTTGTCAAAATCGAAAGCGATGGCAATACTGTAAATTTGAACTGGGGACACAATCGTAATTTTGCACAGGGGCAAGTTCAAAATTTTGAACTTTGGGTAAAATTGTAATATATCCTGACCAATGGAAGAGTGCTACGCAGTAGCATGCAATTTGAACTAAGGGCAAAATCGTAATTTAAGCTGGGGACAAAACCGCAAAGTTATTTTGAACATGGGGCGAAATCAAAATTTTGAACTGAGGGCAAAATTTTAATTTTGAGCTGGGGTAAAAGCATAATTTTATTTTGAACTGGGGGTCAAAACGTAATTGTGAATTCAGGGCGAAATCATATTTTTGAACTGAGGGCAAAATCGTAATTTTAAGCTAGGGGCAAAACCATAATTTTATGTTAAACTGGCCGGGGCAAAATCATAATTGTGAACGGAGGGCAAAATCTTAATTTTTAGTTGTGGGCAAAAGTATAATTTTATTTTAAACTGGGGGCAAAAGGCGTAATTATGAACTTAGGGCAAAATTGTAAATTTAAACTGGGGATAAAATCGTAATTTGGAATCGATGGCCAAATCGTAAATTTTAGCTAAGGTAAAAACATGATTTTATTTTCAATTCGGGACAAAATCGTAAATTTGAACTGAGGGCGAAATCGTAATTTTAAAACGGATACAATATAATAAAATGGTTGGTCCAATAGGAAAGTGTCATGCAAGGTGCCTGGCACTTTCCTTTCCATGTAATTTGTATAGTATAGTATAGAAATATCCTTTATTAAATTAATTCAACCTTTTTCTTATAATTTATTTATTTCAATTTCATATCCATTACTATTTTTTTAACGGCAAACAGAATCAATCCCGAGCACTCTCGGGCACCCACTTGACCAAACAGAGTACTCCGAGTCCGAGAGTAACCCGAGTCATCAATTCCGGGGAAAACCCGGTAACACACCCGCCGTAGGCACGCCGGTGAAATTACTGTTTGGCTCAAGGATCGAACTCAGGTTTTCTTGGGTCTCCTACCATTGCCCACCAATACTTCACTTTGCACCAAGTGAGAATTGAACCTTCATTTCCCAAGAGAAATACAAGTCTTCCACCATTTAATGTAAAAATCATTGGCATCCATTACTATTTATGAAGTTAGAAAAATTGTTTAAAAGTACATAATTAACTCCAATGTAGTTGCAACTTGAAATTTCACAAGTTTTTATTTTAAGTAATATCATTTGTTTTATTTTAAGTGTTAAAATTTAGCAAAATAATTAATATATTGTTGTGGTGTTATCATAACATGCATAATTTACAGAGACATGGCCCCACCTTTCCACTCTCTTCCTATGTTCCCCAACCCCTTCCCTGCGCGGCATCTTCCCACAGCGCACCCTCCACTCGTGGCAAAATTCCTTCCCGCTCTCTTTCCCTGTGAGCGCTCGTTCCCCATGAGAATCACATAGGTGGCAACTGGCAAACATGCAGGGATCTAGCATACAGTTAGGGGGAAAGAACTATATAAGCCCAAAAGTCTTACAAGAAGGAAAATATAAGGTTTTGTCTGGGGGTCGGAACGTTAAGTCAGTGGGCCCTGTGCAGGGCTCTGCTAGTGGTTTAAGGACCTGCCCTTTCAAAATTTTTCACGAATGTAAAGATGGAAAAACGAGGTCTGTGGGGTTTTTCCACCTACTTGAACACATGCAAAGCACCCACCTCAAAACAGAAAACCGAAGGCTATCTTTGAAGGAGGCTATCTCTAAGGACTTGGATCTTTTTTGGATGTTGCGGAAGTTCTTGGGGATAAATGGTTATGTGAAAAGTACATGGTGATGCATGCACTCAGTAGGGGATGCAAGCATGATAATGAGGTCGTGTCGTTTGCCATGATCTCGGGGGATGTTGAAGATTTCATTGTTGGGATCCGGAAAACCATGTCAGGTGGTGGTTGACACAAACCCACGTCACCTAGCAGGGCTCGGGGTGATGTTAACCTCCTCGAGCGTGTTTTCTCCCTCCCTATTCAGACTGTTAAAAGCATTCCCCCCGTCGCCGGTTGTTGTTTGCTCAGATTCTAACAGGTGCTTTGCGCAAAGTGATAGCGTCGCCAGGATCGGTCGAAAATTGGGTCCAACTGTCTTTACTACCGCGTTGCACCTTGCGGGTGGTTAGACCATCCTCCAGACAAGAGCGGAGATCAGGGAACAGGAAATCTCTGCAGTGTAGTAACATCTTGCGCACGCTTACAGTTTGGAAAGATGGGTCTGGGTTTGATGATTTGTCTCTTCCCTATTGGATAGCGTGGGGGAGACGGGCGCTACCAGGGGAGAATGTAGGCGAGAGGAAGACAAAGAAAAAGACCCTAATATTAAGCAATGTCTTCGGAAAGTCAGGAATGGACATTTCACGGCTGCGATTAAGGTCCTATGCTCTAGTGGAGTTTCCCCTTTAGGTGATTCGACCTTGAAAGCTCTTATTGATAAACACCAGTGGTGCTGCCCCCATCCTTGCCTTCCAACCCTTTGGCCCAACCCACTCTTGTTGTTGCTGGGGAGTGTGTTCTCAAAATGTATTCGATCCTTTCCTAAAGGGACGTCATGTGGTAGAGACGGGATGCGGGCCCCACACCTGTTAGATGCTATTGGTGGCGAGGGCTTCGTAACTTCCTCAGGTTTGCTTACGAGCATTACTAAGTTGTTAACTTATTGCTTGAGGGATCCTACCCAAGGTGTTGCTGAGTTTGTTGCCTCAGCCCCCTCACCCCCTTATTGAAGCCCGATAAAGGAATTCGGCCTATTGTTTGGGGGGTATTTGGCGAAGGTTGGTTTCCAAGGTGGCAATGAAGAAGGTCGGGAAAGAAATGACCCAGTACTTGGGTGACTATCAATTTAGGGTAGGGATGCCAAATGGGGCAGAGGCGGTGCTTCACAGTGCAAACAGGTTTCTCAACTCGTTTCATGCAGATGGTTCATTCGCCTTGCTTACTGTGGATTTCTCCAATGCTTTCAACACGGTCGACCGCACAGCCTTTCTCCAAGAGGTTCATCAGCGTTGCCCGTCAATCTATCGGTGGGTCCAATTTCTTTACGCCCAGCCTGCTAGTTGTATGTTGGTAACAAGTGTATTGAGGCTCCTACCGGAGTCCAACAAGGAGATCCCTTGGGGCCTCTTCTCTTTGCCCTTGCCTTACACCCCCTTATTCTCCGGGTTCAGTGCCGCTGTGAACTCCTGTTTCATGCTTGGTATTTGGATGATGGGACGATTATCGGCAATGCCTCTGAGTTGCTAAAGCCTTAGACATCATCAACGAAGAGGGGCCATCTCTAGGGCTTTATCTCAACATTAAGAAAACAGAGGTTTTTTGGCCGACATACGACGGGCGGAAAGTTCAAGATGGGCTTTTCCTAGAGGGATCGATCGACCAGAGAAGGGGTTAACTCCTTGGTGGAGCTGTTAGTCGGGATCCTAGCTTTATTGAGGAGTTGGCAGGGCGGCGGGCCTCAGGGGCGGTTGATCTCATGAAATTCTTACCCTGCCTGAGGGATCCCTAGTGTGAACTCCTTCTGCTAAGGTCATGCATGGGGGTTGCTAAGTTACTCTTTGGGTTGCGGACTTGTCAACCCCACTTGATGGAGGATGCGGTATCTCGGTTCGATGATGGCCTTAGCAGGTTTATAGAAGACATAGTAGTGGGTGGCGGCCCCTTCTTTGGTGACCTCCAATGGCGTCTGGCATCTTTGCCAATGCGTCTAGGTGGTTTGGGCCTCTTCTCTGCTCGAGATGTTGGGGCTTATGCCTTTGTGGCGTCTAGAGCTCAGTCTTGGGAACTACAGTATCATATCCTTCGAAACGGCGAGGTCGTCGGGCTTGACCCGGACTATGAGCAGGCGCTTGAACGCTTAAATGTCGCTCTCCCAGACTTGGATATTGGCGGTTTCTCTAATAAGGACACCGCCCCCTCGAAGCCACAAAAAACTTTGGGAATGCTCTGTTTAGCAAAATCGTTCAAAGCCTGGGAGAAGCTTTTGATTTGTCATCCCGCCAGAAGGCGGTGTTTGAGTGCCTGAAGGGTCCCCATGCTCAGGAATTTTTGACCGTTATCCCGATTGAGGGGTTGGGACAATGCATGTCTGCAGTAGAATACAGAGTCATTCTCAAATATCGGTTAATGATCCCTATGTACCCGGAAGATGAAACCTGCCCGATATGTCGTAAAGCTTGCATGGATAAATACGGGGAGCACCAGTTCATTGTAAAGAGCTCCTGGGTTCAAATATCGGCACGACTGGGTGCGTGGTGTTTTGTGGGACATCTTAAGAAGAGCTGGGATTTCTACTAAAAAAGAGGCCCCTGTGAATTTCCTTACAGACCTTATGGAAGGGAGATCTACTCTGCGACCAGCGGATCTGCTCGTCTTTGGCTGGGCTAGGGGAAACATGCTTTTGTAGACCTCACGGGGATTTCCCCTTTGGTTGGTTTAAGGGAAAACGGGTTTGTAGCTGGACAAGCAGCAAGAAAGGCAGAATCAAAGAAAGTGGATAAGCACGCTAAAGCTTGCGCAGAGAACCAGCATGTCTTTGTCCCTTTTGACTTTGATACTTTTGGCTCTCTAGCGCCAGAAGCTATCCACTTCTTGACGAGGGTTCAACGGTCGTCCACGGCAATTGTTCAACCCCAAGGGGGCAGGGGTTTGTGTTTGGAAGGTTAGGGTTTGCAATTCAGAAAGGGTTGGCGGCGCAGCTTGTTGCCCGTCTACCTTCTGTTTTGATGTAACTTGGCATGTTAGTTGATTGAAATGCAACATTTAATATTTAAAAAAAAAAGTTTCAGCTTAAAGCGATGAGTTGAGGACACACACTGAGGCATATACATTACAAAAAGAATCACTGATGGGGGTACAAAAGTGTGTGCAAACATTCTAAGTTATAAAAAAATAACACCTCTACACATATTCAGGGGCACAGGATAGGGGGGCGGGAGGGGGCGGCTGATAACTCGAACTTTTCGCTCAGTAGTGGAGAGTATGTAGTTTTCGTATAGAAAATTTTGGGTATGTACATTTTTGACCCCCGGTTTAATAGAAAATTTTGGATATGTACGTTTTCGACGTCGATCAAAATCTCAAGATTCGTCACTGCACGTAATAGTAGTTTAAAAGTGTGAGTGTATATGTTGGAACTGTTGAAGGGATATATTGGGCTCTTAAAAGTTTACCCAAAAACGGAAAGTGGGCTGCGATTGCTAGGCTCGGGATTTGGCCCAACAATTGCAAGACAAATATGTCTGAAGATAATAAAAATTATATTATTATATTATATTATATTATATTTATTATATTATATTATATTATATTACTAGGATATAACCCCGTGTATTACACGGGTTGAATAAATGAATTTTATATACCAAATAATAAAACAAGATATCTTTAAAAACCTCAATTATTGCACGGTTGAATAAATGTAATATATTGTTGACCAAATAATACAAAAGTTATATCTTTAAAAACTCTCGTGTATTACACGGTTAACTGATTTTATGTACCAAATAATAAGAAAAATATATTTTAAAAGAATTAATGGATATACTTGCCTACTTGATACCCGATAGATATGGTGATTGCGAAGATGATTATTAAAAAGAAGATACAATGGTAAAACATGTTATTCAAAAAAGCAAATAAGCAGCCATTTGAGTGATAAAATATAAATTATATTTAAAAAAACCGTACAAATCTAATTTAAAAAAACTAAGACTTTGTTATTATTAGTAAAATCAATGAATTTATATTTGTAATTTTGTTTGGTATTATTTTATTATAAAGTGCATATTATACATACAATTATGTTATGTTTTAAGTTATTGATGTCATCCAAAATGTTTTTCGATTTTATGTCTAGCATTATATATACTATAGTAAAGGTTTAAAGTTTATTAAAGTTATAAATGAGAAGTATACATTAAATTTAAAATAGATAATAATTATCTATAGTTAAATAGAAGAGATTGAACAAAATAATATTTAATAGGAGAGTTATCTATAATTAATTAAAAGAGATTAAAATAAATAATAATTATCCATAAGATATTAAACTAAATAATATTTAGTAGGAGGGTTATCTATAACTAATTAGAAGAAATTAAATTAAAATAATAATTATCCATAAGACATAGCCTAATATGATGACAAGTGTCCCATAAATGGTTTCTTTTATTATATAGTATAGATATTATATTATACTATACTATATTATATTATATATATAATATATATATTATATACTAGTATTAAGCTCCTGCATTGCAGCGGTTGTTGTAAAATTGTGTCAAGTCAGCGACCACCAACACTGGAAAAGCTCGTAAAAACAAAATAAATAAAAACGAAAAAAAATAACGCCGAGCGAAAAGCAGACATAAAATCTTTGAATCATGAACGCTTGTTGCAGAAAAATTATACCTAAACGTAAAACATAGAAAAATAATAATAAAGTCAATCCAGGACCCGTGTATTTGACAAACTTGTCAAACAGAGAAAAATAGATGTGCTGCGACTGAAAAACGTGAAAAAATATATGAATAAATGTTGAACCCCACACGCACGTTCGGTGTGTTAACTCATAAAATTTAGAACGAAACGAAAAACTTTGGAAAGATGAAAAATATGGTGGACCAAAATTGAAAATAAAAAGAGTTGAGATTAAATTGCAAAAGATGAAAAACTTTGGGTTAAAAGTAAAAAAAAAGGGTCTAAATCGTAAAATTAAAGTTATTATTAATCTTAGATAAAGATACGGATAAAAATAATGATATCTATATATTAGTTATTAATATTAATATAATATTAATATTAAAAGAAATTTATTAAATAAAAATGAATAAAATTTATGAGATTGAAGGAGAAAATGACATATGGCATTATTTGTAGTGTTTTATTATAAGTTAGATACTTTCTTAACAACTAACAACTAGAGATGCAAAAAAAACCTGGTTCCGGACCGGACCCGAAACCGGTTCCGGACCCGACCCAGAACCGGTTCCTACCCGAGCCGACCCACGGGTACATACCAGTTCAGACCCGGGTGTAACAAAAGGAATCAGACCCAACCCAGAACCACCACAGTTTCACCTCTACTCGGTCCAAACTCGGACCCGAACCGGCCAAAACCCAAATAAGCCGGCCAAACCGGTCAAAACCCGAACCGGTTCCTACCCTACTTGGTTCTTGACTTTGTTGACAAAAGCCGGGCCCAGTTCTTGCCCGGTTTTAGGTTCTATAGAAACCTGATTTGTACATTATACTAACAAAGGTATTGATAAAAAGAGAGAGGATAACAAAAAAAACTACATTATATTAAAATTTTTGAAAAACAAATGTACTTTTTATGTTTTTATTTCTTTACAACGTTATATTCCAAAAAAAAAGAAAAAAAAAAGTATATGTAGTTTGCGAGATACATATATGATATATGTAGCTCGCAAACTACATATATACCTTGTATTTTTTTTAATTTTTTACAATACTAACATTATAATTAAAAGATAAAAATTAAAATTTAAAAAAATAATTGATTGGTAATAGTTTCTTGAGTTAAATGCCAAAATGGTCTCTGAGGTTTGCTCATTTTTGCCACTTTAGTCTAAAATTCAAATTTCTTAAATCTGGGTCCCTGTGGTTTGCATTTTGTTGCCATTTTAGTCAAAAATTCAAATTTGGTCAGATTCTCAACTTAAATCCTGATATTTTGTCTTTATCCTTAGTGGTATTTTGGTCATATTAGCATCACTATATATACATATTAAAAAATACAGATCTGCAAACTCTCTCTCTCTCTAAACGACACCCTATCTCTCTGTCTGAATTACCACCACCACACCACCACCACCCCCACCACCGCATCATCCCACCACCACATCCCACTGCCCCAACCACCACCATCCACACTGCCGCCATTTGGACACACCCTATCTCTCTGTCTGAACTACCCCAACACACCACTACCACCCCACCACGCATCATCCACCATCACCATCCTACTGCCGCCACACCACCATCGCACTGAAACCCAACACCACCATCCAACTGCCGCCACTTCTGGACAACACCCTATCTCACTCTCTGAACTATCACCACCATCACCGCATCATCCCACACCACCCCACCCATCCACTGCCGCCACAGTCACCCACAAACAAAATCAAATTTTGATCAAAACCCAATAACCACCATTCTCTTCAAAACCACCCCCAACATCCACCCTTGACCCAAATTCACAAGAAAACCCTAATCCAAACCCTAATTCCTCTGCACTTGACCACCGCGCTGCTAGCGGCTTTCTGTTCGTCTCCCTCACCTTCTCCCCACCGCTCTCTCCTCTCTAATCCAAACCCTAATTCTCTCTCTCCCCCTTCTCCACCGCTCTCTCGTCCTCTACTCCTATCTTCGTAAGTCTCTTCTCTCTCTACTCGTCTCTCTTCGTCAGCGGCAGTGGAATGTGGTGGTGGGATGATGCGGTGGTGGGTGTGTGGTGGTGGTGGTGTGTGGTGGCGGTAGTTCAGAGAGAAAGAGAGAGCAGAGTGGTGGTTATTGGGGTGTATTTTAGGGTATTATATATATATATATATATAATTAGTTATAATAAATCTAATATGACCAAAATACCCCTGAGGATAAAGACAAAATATTAGGATTTAAGTTGAGAATATGACCAAATTTGAAATTTGGACTAAAATGGCAACAAAATGCAAACCACAGGACCCAGATTTAAAATTTTTTTATTTTGGACTAAAGTGGCAAAAGTAAGCAAACTCAGGGACCATTTTGGCATTTAACTCTAGTTTCTTAGTTTCAATATTCTGATGGTTTTCTCATGAACGTAACTCTTCTAAATAAAGTAATCAGACTTAATGTATAAACTATTATTAAAGATAAAATATTAAAAAGAGTTAATTACTGTTTTCGTCCCTGTGCTTTGTCAAAAATCACTATTTCAGTCCATTAGTTTAAAAATTGTGAATTCAGTCCCTGTGGTTTCACTTTCGTAACCATTTCAGTCCCTGTGGTTTCACTTTCGTAACCACTTCAATCCATTTATTCTGTAAGTATAGGGACTGAAATGGTTGCAAGGTGGACTGAAATGGTTACGAAAGTGAAACCACAAGACTGAAATAGTGATTTTTGACAAACCACATGGACGAAAACAATAATTAACTCTAATTAAAAATTAAAAAAATGATTGATTGGTAATAGTTTCTTAGTTTCCATATTTTTGATGGTTTTTTCATGAACGTAACTTTTCTAAATAAAATAATCACACTTAATGTATAAACTATTATTAACTTGATAGTATAAATCAAATCCCCAAAGTTAAAAATAATATAACGATTAGTCCATGAATTACATAAAAAAACCCATCATATATACAATTGACAAGATCATTACTATGTTAAGACTTTTCCTATGAATGAATCTAGTGTTTAAGATACACCCAGTAAAGGTTTGAAATATATTTAACATAGAATAAGACAAACACTATGCTCATTATCATTGAACACTAAAACATAGATTAGTTATACCATGAAGAAAAGTGAAAGTGTGCTTTACTATCATGAAAACCTACAAAGCAACATCATGAAAATGTTTTTAAAAACTTTCATAGCGTTTTTGAGATCACATAGGCTTGGAAACAGTGTTGAGCAATTTCCTTTAGTGTGAAGTTACATGTACAGTAATATATACTTACAATGTGAAGTTACATATACAGTAAGTTCATATGGCTAATTTTTTTTCTTTTTTCTTTTTTTTTATTTTTGTCTTAAGATATATATTTTTTTAACTTTTATCCTTTACCATTTGGTATTCGTACTCACAACCTATTAACTTTTTAAAATTTTATGTTCATTTTTTACGTGCTTATTTTTGTTACATGTCGGTATAAATTCAAGTTAATTACGTTTCTTTGAAAATGAGTAGACTCAAATATAATATGGTTTTGTGATTTTTATGTACGTTCTCAGTTGGTTTACGTTTTGACATAAATTTTATTTTAAAACAAGTTAAGTAAAATATAATATGTTTTTCGTTAGATTGTGTAAATTCGACTTACTTTACGTTTCGGCGCCACCGTAACGCGAAGTATCATTTTTAACTTAAAAAACATATTTTTGTACTTATTCTTCTTGTACATGTCGGTATAAGTTCAAGCTGGTGTTCGACGTAATTTTCTTTCGCAAATAAGTTGGGTCAAATTGTAACAACTAGAAAATTCGATTGTTATACTTTCCATTTTGTTTTCCCGTTTATCTGCCTTATAATCCCGAGATTCGGTTTATAATAAAGTTTATGTTAATTACTTATGGTGTTGTATGTTATTATCGCATCTAATCGCTTATTAAATCGCATCGCTACCATCGATCGCGAATTGCAGTTAATTATACAGTTTTATGTTATTTATATGTTATGTGTGTTGTGGTTATGATTACGCTCGCTATTGCATCGCTCTCGCACTCTCGAATCGCTAAATTGCACTATTATATCAATTATAACGCTTAACGCCGTGAATTTAACGCTTAACATAACTAACTAATACGAACCGAATAACTAAACGAACTCTTAACGCGAAACAAACGAAGGAAAACCCAACATTGGGTCAAGTTCGCTCGAACTTGGCGACCCCAAGTTCGGCCGAACTTGGCTGGCTAACTCAAAACTCCCATCATTCCTCAAGTTCGCTCGAACTTGCCCTTCTAGGGTCAAGTTCGGCCGAACTTAGCTCAAATCCTTCAAATATTTCACAAGTTCGCGCGAACTTGCATGTCTTCATGCAAGTTCGGCCGAACTTGCTCTCACCAGCTCACCTTTTTGGCCTTCACCTATAAATACTCAGCTCATTCCTCTCATTTGAACTTGCTGTAAGTTCGCCCAGAGCTCCGAAACCCGAAACCCTCTGTTTTCTAAGTAAGAATCAAACCGATTTCACTACAATGATGTTCAACAACGTTTTACAAACGTTTACAACGATTTTGGCACAAGGCATAGCCTTCGTTTTCATCAAAAGTCATTCTTTTACGAAAATCTTCATCTTTTTCTTCCAAAACTTCTGTTTAAGCTTAGATCTATAAAATACGAGTTCGTTTGGTGTTAGTAGAGGCTTCCCAAACACGAGATCTGCAAGATCTCGGCTTGTAACTTATAGATCTGAGAAAAACCTTTGATAAACATTGATTTCTACACAAGATACGGACTTTTGATGATGTTTTGTTCATTTTCTGATATGAAACAAAGCATCTATCATTCAAGATCCCAGATCCGGAAGTACAAGGACGTTTACGTTGGTTTACACAAGCCGGACTAATCCGAACGAACCTCAAGTTCGCCCGGATTAGCCCACGCTTCTGTAAAACGGCTAAAACAGCTCTAAAAGACCTCTCCGACCTAAGTTTGCTCAGTAGCACAGGGTTGGAGGGATGAACACTCGATTTTCCTCAGGAAACGACGAGAAAATGCAAGATTTTGGACCCGAAAACATCAAGTTCGCTCAAGAATCACCAGCTCCCCTGGTCAAGTTCGACCGAACTTGCACCCAAATGGGACAAGTTCGACCGAACTTAGGCTATTTTCACCAAAACTCCTCACAAGTTCGACCGAACTTGCCTAGTTTCTTAAGAAACTAAACAAGTTCGCCTGAACTTGTCATCTCAGTAAGGAATTCTTATCAAAGTTCGACCGAACTTGACTCTAAACCCACCAAATTCATACAAGTTCGCTCGAACTTGGGTGTTTACAGACAAGTTCGCCCGAACTTGGCTACTGCCCAACCAAGACTTAACAGTGTCAGCTTTTCGGAGACTGATACACTTCCGTTCGCGTATGCAGGCTGATCCAGCGCTCTTCACAACTCCTCGCAGATCCCGAACTCTCCCTAAAACGCACCCACAGTGAGTATACTTGACCCATTTTCCCTTTAACGCACTTTTTGGGTGTTATATACGTTCTTCTATCAAAATCACTTCACAATCAATGTTTCTCACACGCGAATAATCTGATTGTATATGCTCAATACGTGATACTAGAAACATGTGACTAGGACTTATTTTCGTTAACTTGCCTCCTTAACTAGTATGGTAATATAGTGTGGCTTACACCCGACGTGGTCTAGTTATGATGGACGCGCAAGCCTTCTCACTGTAGTTGGCATGAGAAATAAGCCTATGTTAATCTGTGTGAAATGTTTCGGTGTGTCATGATAAGTAGTTAGATTATCTCGCGAACGGTTTTCCTTATTATGCTAGTATTACAAAAACTCGTATGCTCACCTTTACTTAATTGTATTGACTTGTATTTTAACGTATGTAACAGGTTGAGGATTTAGCGTGGATGCTTGGATGTTGCTTAGTTTAGTTTGTTTTGTTTAGTTAGTTTGTTGATGTATTTCAATTTGGAACTTATGTATGAAATCTAGGGGAAATCGAACCCGGTTGAATTTTATGAGAAATCTCCGTTTTGTATTAATTGTTTAAATGTTACGTTTAATAGTATGGGATATTAAGCAGATTGTGATATGTTAAATGGTTGCCTAGTGCCACTAACCCCGATGTTTCCGCCATCGTTGGGGTGTGACAGATTGGTATCAGAGCCCATAACTTAGGATAATAGGTAGAATTGCCATGATTCGACCTAATAGCATGTTTAAGTACCCGATTGACCTATCTTTGAATTAAATGCTAATCTACTTGCCATAAATGCTTAAATGTGCCTTTCCTAGGGCTAATACAATATACACGATTATGAAACGCTCGTATCTCACCAACGAGTGGTCAAGTCGAGAATAGGTGTGAAAACTGAGAACTCTCGATGAGGTCATTCACTCCGTGTATTATCTCGCATGAGATATCTTCGTTGAGTTAGGAGTGACATCCAAACCTCGACGAACATCTCCCATTCTATCTAGTGGAACGCCCGATGTGATCGGTGGGCGTGGCCACAACTAGGAATGATGTTGTTAAGTTAGGGTTGAAACCCGCATCTTAATAACTAATTCCTGCTCCGATTTTCAATCTCACCAAAGTCTCGGTTATGCCGATGGTTTGGAACACGTATTAACTGGAAGGGTAAACGTCGTTAGCCGCTTGCGGTGAGAACGTTTATCTATTAGGCCAAAGTGTGGGTCCAAATGCAAAGGGTAGTCGAATCACTTTGGATAGTCAACGTCTCAAAACCCCGGACACTCCCTGTCACACCCCGACCCGCAGCGGAATAAGAGTCGGGGCATAATTGGGTTATCACCAAAGCTCATGATGTTTACTAATATGTTTCATATTTATTAAAATCCAAATTACATTTCAATATTCCAAGTCAAATTCATACAATACAAGGAAAGGAAAAATTAACTAAAACAAATCCATAATCTAAACTGGTTTATTCTTCTAAGCCGCCCTATATGTTTCTTGCTTCAACTTGATCACCTGTATCATGTGTAAAAATGGGAAATTTTGGGTCAACAAAAGTTGGCGAGTGAACCTTGTAAAAAACATTTGTTATTGATTTATTATTGATATTAATTTAGGAAAATTGTGCAATAATCATATATGAGCAAATGTATGTAGGCATAACAATCACAAACCACCTTGCTTAAGCATGAAATAAGAATGACAATGTATAGGTTGGCAACGTCCCGTTCACGCTCATAGGTAATGGGAACGGACGGCCTATGCAATTGTATGTGAGATCAAGGCTCAATCAAACGGAGCCGATCTTATGTTGGCAACGCCTGGTTCACGCTCATAGGTAATGGGGAACAGCTCACGCTCATAGGTAATGGGGAGCGGCGCCTATGAAATGTATGTACTGAAATGATAAAATTTATCTAAACTTCAACCACACAAACAATGGATACACATTGAATACACATTTGATCATGAACATGATGGATGCACAAATGTTTAATTATAATAAATAAATAACGACACATGATACACCCCAAAATGTGATTAAAACGGGGAATTGGTAGAGATTCACTCACATTGGGTGCGTTTGTTTGAAGATGTTGAATGCGCACGAGTTTAGGGGATTGATCGACGAGAGATAACTAACAAAATAAATAACGAAAAGGTACGTTAAGTATGTGGATTTTATTAACTATTTTAATAGGATTTTTGGGTATAATTTTGTGAGTTTAAGGCTACTTTCTAACTTTGAAAACGTTATTTTTAAGTATTTTTAATTGATTTTTAAATTAAATAAATAAATAAAAATAAATAAAAAATGTTGACTTTGACCGTTGACCGAGACCGTTGACCGTTGACCGGTTCGGTCGGTTATATTGTTGCACTGAGCGAGGTTCGAACCGGTGACCTCCCGTACGCGTGCACGCAGCTCTACCAACTGAGCTACGTGTCTAACCCGAAATAATTTTGTTTTTAATTATACTTATATACTATTTAATTTAATCCGAAAATTATTTATTTTTAAAAAGATTTTAAACGTATCGGACCGGTGCTGACCACAGGTCTCGAACCCGGGACCTGTGGGTTAGCGTACACACAGTCCACCGCTGGACTGTGTGTCTCACCTGGTTATTAACTCGGTTTTTATTATACTTAACATGGTCTGTGAGTCAACCCGGTTCAGTTAAAAAGGCAAATTTTTATTTCGAGCGAGTAAAGCTGGGACAGGATTCGAACTCGCGTCGCATGTGTGTTTGTTGCACACAGTCCACCGCTGGACTGTGTGTCTAACCCGTTCATTAAACCGATTTTAATTAATCTTATATTATACATCACTTCATCTTCTTCGTTCAAAACACAGACATCGACCAATTGACTGTTATTTGTTAAATTAGCTTAATGAATGTTATGAGCCATCGTAAAGAAATGAACGGAAAAAATTAGAGGGTTGATTGTACTAAACTGTTCGTTTTTCTTCAGATGTCCGGCAAGGTCGTCGGCTCCGTCTTGGTGAGCTGCGGCTAATAGGATTTACCAACAATTTGGAGGGATTAGATATGAAATGGAACTACTGGGTAACGACCATCAGTAAGTTAGAAGAATCATACCGGTTAACAGCAGTTTCTTGAAAGTTCAGAATTTCTCCGGCGAAAACAGATAATCCGGCAACGTCGTCTGGAAAGGATTCTGGGTGAGGGATTGATATTAGAATTTTGTCTAATAAAGGAATGAGCCAGAAAAATCGAAGTAATTACCGTGTAGGTGGAAGTCTCTCAGTTTTCCGGCGAGTAAATTTTCGTCGAGAAAGGTGCGATTTGTGAGCGAAAAGGTTTCCGGTGGATTGTGGGTGAATTTATAGGGAAGTATCGAGATGTATGGGGTCTGAATTCGGTATCAATTCAAGGTCAGCCGTTCTCCGGCGGTTACGACTAATGTCGCGGTTCAGACGTCGGTTATAACCGTCGTTAGAGTAAATTCTTCGGTTATTTTGGACGGAAACGTAAATTATCGGCGAAGTCGTCGGGATTTCCGACGACTGCTATTTGGGCGCGATTTTGACTGAATTTGACTTCCGCGCTTTATTATTTGAATTAATTGATTCATTATGTTATCAGAAAATCAAAGTGGCGGAGCGGTTGATGGTGTGAAGGTTAAGTCTTTGGGGATTTCCGGCTGACCCGGGTTCGACTCCCGGCAGCCGGTTTTCCTTTTTAATTAATTTATTTTTATATTTTTACAATTATAATTTATATCTTCTAATTTTTGATTAATTATGAATCGTTTAAAATTAAAATAAGCCATAATGAACAACAAAAATTTAAAACTAATTGTTCGGTTATTAAACGAAGCGGGTTTCGAAAACCGTTTTTCGACAAATGTTACACTCCCAATTGATTTAAGCCTATATCGTCGATTTACGCATCATCGAGTTTATTACTATTATTTGTTTAAAATTTTGAGAATTTTCGCTCTATTCGATTTCTCGCTTTGATGATTTATCATATCATCGATTTCTCGATTTATCGCATTTACACTCCATCAAATGTATGCACAACTAATCGCTTATCTCGCTTATGTATCGCCGATATCTCACATCTTATATCGCGCTACAATTGTTGCTATTAGAAGGTGAATACGTGCAAAATATGTGCTTACGTGCCTATGTGATTATGTGCTTACGTGCTTATATGTTTACGTGCTTATGTGTCTATGTGGATACGTGCTTACGTGTTTCTGTGCCTTGCATGAATAATTATAATAAATATTTTAAACATAACTCTATTATAATTGAATCTCGTCTAATCCAAATCTTTGTGTAGATGTCGTCACTCGGATCTCACACTCGCCGTACTGCTCAACGCCACAAACACAACAAGCGCATCGCTTCACTAGTCGCCAAGGAAGTGGCGAAGGTTATCCCGCAAATCGTCTCAGAGATTCATGCTGTAAGCAGTAACTCTTCAGTTGACTCCAAGGGAGATGCCCCGAAACCCCACTTCAGCTTTAAGCAGTTCAAAGCATGTGGACCGCTTACTTTCTTAGGCACCGAAGGACCGAGTGCCATGTTCCACTGTTTGACTCTATCGAGGTCACATTCTGCCAGAGTGGATGTCCCGAGGCTCTGCGCACTATCAATGCCACCGGCGTGTTTCAGTCAAGGGCTCTCGACTGGTGGACAGCCGAGCGCAACAGGCGTGGGAACGACGAAGCCTATGGACTCACTTGGGAGGAACTTAAGGAAATTATGATCAAGGAATTTTATCCTCCCTACGAGATCCAGAAGTTGGAGAACGAATTCTGGAATATCAAACAGAATGGTCCCGACAATGCTGGTTTTACTGCTCGGTTTAAGATTTTGAGCATCATCTGTCCCAGCCAGGTTGATATGACTGAGAAAGCTATCAACAAGTACATCCGTGGTTTACCCGAGTGTGTTGCAAGTTTCATGAAAGTTGCTCGTACTACAACCATCGAGGAAACCTACATGCTCGCCGCTGAGATCAACGATCAGCGAGTTCAGGATGGTTATTTCAAGAACTCTGCTAAAGTCGCCAATCAAGTCGTCGTCGAACCAACCGCTGCTACCGACTCATCAAGTGAACCAAAGGGAAAGCGTCAGGGACGCAAGAGAGGAAACCCGAGTAAGAACTATGCTCTCGCCGCTCCAGCAAACCCGCAACCGTTTCAGTCAGCCGCCCCGAACGCACCTCCAGCTAAGCGTGCATACACCGGTCCTCACCCACTGTGCCCTAAGTGCACTTATCATCATGTGGTGGGTGGAAACTGCTGTTTCTGCACAAACAGCAATATCTACGACCATTGTACTGTGAGTTGCCGATCAGGTCCTCGTCAGCCAGCTCCTCAGGCTCCGGCAGCTCCAGCTTTACCCACTCCTCCTCAAGCCAATCAACAGCAAGCTCCAAAAGCACGTGTGTGCTATGTTTTGGTGATCCGAATCATTTCGCCAATGTCTGTCTGAATCGTCCTGACAAGCAGGAGCAACCAGCAAACCGCAGCCTCAGCAGCACCTCAGCCACCGCAGCAGCAGCAACAACAACCACAAGCTGCGCGTGGCAGAGCCTTCAATCTCAACCATCGCCAGGCTCAGAATGACAACAATGTTGTCAATGGTACGTTTCTCGTTAATGGTATTTATGCTGTGTGTTTATTTGATACTGGTGCCGATAATTGTTTTGTATCGCTAGAATTCGAAAAGGTTTTAAAATGTGAACGCGCTAAACTCCCAAAGACTTTCGATGTGGAAGTCGCCACCGGAAAATCCGTCACCGTAACCTCCGTCTTACGTGGTTGTTCTCTCGATCTCAACAACCATGTCTTCTCGATCAATCTCATACCTATGCAATTAGGTAGCTTCGATATCATAGTAGGTATGGATTTTCTTCGTGAAAACCATGCTGAAGTTGTATGCTTCGATAAAATGATTCGTTTCCCTCTTCCTAAATGTGATCAACTCCATGTTTACGATGAAACTCCCTCAAAGAAGTTGATGCTTCTATCGTGTACTCGAGCACACAAGTGCTTGCAAAAGCGATGTGTTGTCTTCCTCACCCATATTGTGAAACAGGAGAAAGAAAGAAGACTTATAAAGATGTTCCCATTGTTTGTGAATTTCCCAAAGTCTTTCCCGACGATTTACCCAGTTTAACCCCTACTCGACATGTCGAATTCCGTATCGATTTAGTTCCCGGAGTTACTCCCGTTGCAAAAGCTCCTTATCGTCTCGCACCATCCGAAATGCGCGAGCTATCGAGCCAACTTCA
This sequence comes from Scalesia atractyloides, assembly GCA_947069175.1. NCBI lineage: Eukaryota > Viridiplantae > Streptophyta > Magnoliopsida > Asterales > Asteraceae > Scalesia > Scalesia atractyloides. The sequence continues at coordinate 79,432,763 of CAMTDV010000019.1, read as the reverse complement.
AGAGCTTCTTGATAAAGATTTCATACGCCCGAGCACTTCGCCATGGGGCGCACCCATTCTTTTCATGAAGAAGAAGGATGGATCGTTCCGAATGTGCATCGATTATCGTGAAATTAACAAACTCACGATAAAGAACTGCTACCCTCTTCCTCAATTGACGACTTATTTGATCAGTTTCAAGGTGCTACTTGTTTTTCGAAGATCGATTTACGTTCCGTTACCATCAGTTACGCGTGTTGGAAGAAGACATTCCTAAAACAGCCTTTCGTACTCGTTATGGCCATTTCGAATTCGTGGTCATGCCTTTTGGTCTTACGAATGCACCCGCGGTCTTCATGGATTTGATGAACCGTGTGTGTAAAGCTTTCTTAGATCGTTTCGTCATTGTTTTCATCGATGATATCCTTATCTATTCGAAGTCGAGAGACGAACACGTGACCCATCTCTGTTTAGTCCTCGAACTTCTTCAAGGAAATCCCCTTTATGCTAAGTTCTCAAAATGTGAATTCTGGCTCGAAGAAGTCCAATTTCTCGGCCACATCGTTAATAGTCAAGGAATTCGCGTCGACCCTGCAAAGATTGAAGCCGTCAAGAGTTGGATTACACCGAAGAATGCTTTCGAAATCCGTACATTTCTTGGATTGGCGGGTTACTACCGTCGATTCATCGCCGACTTTTCTAAAATCGTCGTTCCGCTTACCACATTAACACATAAAGATAAACCTTTTGTTTGGGATTCCAAGCAAGTGGAAGCTTTTCAAACCCTCAAGCGTATGTTATGCAACGCTCCTATCCTTGCTTTACCCAATGGAAACCACGATTTCGTTGTTTATTGTGATGCCTCTAACCTTGGTCTTGGTTGTGTGCTTATGCAACAAGACAAGGTTATCGCGTATGCGTCTCGCCAACTCAAGATCCACGAGAAGAACTACACAACCCACAATCTCGAACTCGGTGCAGTTATTTTTGCATTAAAGATATGGTGACACTACCTTTACGGTACTAAGTGTACGGTCTTCACCGACCATAAGAGCTTACAACATATCTTTAATAAAAAGAACTGAATATGCGCCAACGCAGATGGGTTGAACTTCTCAACGATTACGATTGCGAGATACGCTACCATCCTGGCAAAGCAAACGTCGTCGCCGATGCTCTAAGTCAACGAAGCTATTATATAGTGTTCGTGACTCTCAAGCTTTAAATGATCTCGAAATCATAATTCGCTCCGCTCAACACGCATGTTTTAACGAGAATACTTTGGAAGAAGAATGAAACGTGGTGCCGAAACTCAGCTTGTATCTAAATCTGATGGTATTTATTACTATCTTAATCACATTTGGATTCTCAGTCGTGATAATCTCCGTAGTTTGCTAATGACCGAAGCCAATAAATCTCGATATTCCATTCATCCCGGAGCCGACAAGATGTACCAGGACCTTCGTCCTAAGTATTGGTGGCCGGGCATGAAAAAGGATATCGCCGTGTACGTCTCAAAGTGCTTAACTTGTTCGAAGGTTAAAGCCGAACATCAAAGGCCCTCTGGTTTACTCGAACAACCCGAAATCCCGATGTGGAAGTGGGAGAGTATAGCTATGGACTTCGTTACTAAACTCCCGCGTACTTCTTCAGGTCACGATAGCATTTGGGTTATCGTTGATCGTCTTACTAAATCCGCGCACTTTATTGCTATACGAGAAGACTTTAAGGTCGAACGGTTAGCCCGAACCTATACCGACGAAGTTATATGTCGACACGGGACGCCTCGTGACATCATCTCTGACCGTGACGGTCGCTTTACCTCGCGTCTCTGGGAGACATTTCAATCCGCTATCGGTACTACGCTTAATCTAAGTACCGCTTTTCACCCTCAAACCGACGGTCAGACTGAGCGCATGATCCACACCCTCGAAGACATGCTTCGTGTGTGCATCATAGATTTCGATGGTAAGTGGAATACGCATTTACCTTTATTTGAATTCTCGTACAATAATAGTTATCATACCAGCATTCAAATGGCTCCTTTTGAGGCACTGTATGGAAGAAAATGTCGATCGCCTATTGCATGGCACGAGATCGGGGAAGCACAAATCACCAGTCCCGAGCTGATTCAAGAAACGACAGACAAAATCCTCCAGATCAGAGACAATCTCTTGAAAGCTCGGAGTCGTCAAAAGAGTTACGCCGATAAACACTGCAAGCCCATGCAGTTCGAAGTGGGAGATCACATTCTCCTAAAGGTTGCACCTTAGAAGGGATGGGTCCGCTTCGGTAAGAAAGGAAAGTTAGCGCCTCGATACGTTGGTCCCTTTAAGATTCTGGAAAGTATCGGTAAGGTAGCCTATTGTCTCGAATTACCGGAGGAACTCATGTTGGTGCATATGTCTGTTGTCTTCGTCATTAACGTTATTATGTATTCGTGTCACAAGTAGCTTCATCATCAAATGCTAATACTCTTGCGGCGAACCAGATGAACATCGACAACGAAATGGGTACTACTCAGAAACTGCCGAAGCTAATGAGTATAGATGAGTTTGAAGGATGGAAGGAAAAGTTTGTGAATTGGATACAAGCAAACCAATTTGACAGCTGGGTTGCAGTTGAGGATGGTTACAAATGGCCAAAGAATGAGTGTGATCAAGATCTTCCGTTGAACAAGTTCTCACAGGGTGATAAAGCAAATTAGGTCGCCGAAAAGAAAATGATTAGCTTGATTCAACAATCAATAAAGGAAGATATTCTGAGACTGTTGCCAGAGTTTGAAACTTCACAAGAATTATGGCAATCTCTTTGTGGTAAATTCAAAGGAAGTGATGAAATGATCAAGAGCAAGAAGGCCTTAATTAAGAAAGAATTTGAGATCTTCACGATGATCAGAGGTGAAAGTATGAAGCAAATGATTGATAGATACTGTCACCTTATGGTCCAGATGCGAAGACATGATATCAAAAGATCTAACGAAGAACAAATCGAGAAGTTGGTCGATGCGCTTCCAGAAGGAGAATGGACGACATATCTGACGATTCTGAAAAATAGTCCATCTTGGAGACATTTCAAGTTATCATCTTTCATCGACAAATTAGAAGGTCATGAAATGGAATTGATGAAGATTGCTAAATCAAAGAATGCAAATATTGTTCAAGATGTCGGTGTCTATTACAAAGGAGGTATACAAGATACTCCGATTCAAAGACCGAAAATTTAAATGGCTTTTAGTGCAAATGCAAATTCTTCTCCGAATCAAAGCTCTCCATATTCTGGCTATTCTAGTGCTAGTTCAAGCTCTTCATTCCAAAATCAGACAAGTCAAGCTAGTTCTGATTCAAATGTTTTCCAGTGCAATATAGCAGTTGATTTGAAGAATGTATTTCTAGAAAAAAGTGGCTAAACAACACATAGCACTTCTCGCTACCGTCCTTGAATCGTATGAATGTCTTGTTGCTGGAAAGATCAAAAATCCAGAAATGACAGCAGAAGATTACGATCAGGTAGACCAAGAAGAATTGGAGCTGATGATATTAAATGGAGCCTTGCGTCCATCATTAGAAGAGTTACTAAATTCGTGGCACTCACTGGAAGAGACATTGGAAATTCAAGCAACAAGCTTGGATTCGACAAATCAAAAGTCACATGCTTCAGGTGTCGACAAAAAGGACACTTCAAACGTGAATGCAGTAATCAAGAAGCAAGTGGAAACCAAAATCCTTTCGATAGCAGCAATGATTACTACAAGAGAGCTCTTTATACAAACCATATCCAAAGAAGACACAAGTTGATATTGAAGAAAAATCTTCAAAGAAAACTGAACAAGCTCTTGTTGCTAATCAAGAAGAAGATGGCTTTGACTGGAATAGATACATCGGAAAGAAAACTGGTGTGGCTATGATGGCAGAGGTTGTAAATGAACCAGAGACATCGTATGTTGATGCTGCTTTGGAGAATGCGTTTCTGGAAGCATACATGCGGAGAACTGAAGAAGAAGAGATAGTTTATGCTGAGATGCAAAAACAAGAAGCTTTGAAAGCAGAGGCCGAAAAGGTAAAAGCTGAGGTAAGAATGTCTGAAAAGGAAGTTGTGAAAGTTGTGGAGGTTGAAAAACCTTGCACAAAGTGCACAAGTCCTTGTGAACCATACCTTGATAAGGTCAAAGTCATAAGAGAATTAACTGAACAATGAAACTTTTCGTTATGATTACAGAAACATGAAAGAAGCTTATGACAAGATACAAGGCAAATATAAAAATGTTGAAAAAGCTAATCTTGAACTTGCTGCTAATGAAAATTTTTTAAAAGCAACATGATTGATAACAAGAGGCAATTAACATGTACATTAATACCATTGCCGAAACAAAACGTGAGCTTCATGACATTAAGATAGAAACAGAAAGAGTAAGACAATTACTGAAAAGTTAAACTACTAACGCTTATGTCATTGATCACATTTTACCTTCGATCAAGTTGAAGGAAAATGTTGATAAATCAAAGCGTAAAGAATACGAAATGTTCCTCCACCATGTCTTGAAAATTATTCCTGCAAGAAAGATGATGAAGTGGAAAAGGCATTTGATATACTTCTCTTATCAGAAATGAAAGATCAATTGCCTGAGAACATTGACGTAGACTTTACGAAATCAAATGATGATATTAAAGCAGTGGTAGAAAATGTGGTAAAGAAAGATTTGGGAAATGATTCTGATGATAACAGTTCTGATTCACAGTCTGAAAATGACGATATAGCATCAGAAAATGATCTAAGTGATGATCCTAATATTGTCATGTACAAAATTAAGGATTCTGATAGATTATATTTCGATGATAGCTTCCCGATTCAGAACGTGAAAGAAGATCAACTTGATAAATTTTTCAAACTTGTAGAAGTTTCGTCAGATGATCTCGATAAAAATCAAAAGAAATTTTATTCTAAACCCAAAAGGAACTTTAATAATAACCGAAAGGTTAGTGGTGATTTTCCTGAGAACAGGAGAGCAGGATTGGGTTTTGAGATTGAAAAGGAAGAACCAAAGAAACCAAAGTCAACGTTCCAGGAATACAGAGGTAAATACATGAAGTTTGTGTATGGAACAAATACGGTTCAAAAGAAAGCTTGATCGTTAAGCAATCAAATGATGAATTCAAGAAAGCAAAAGAACTTCGGAACAAGGCTAAGACCAAGTCCACAAGTGTATTGAAACCCACTAGTGGAAATGTTTCAGATAATCGGACTTGCTTTAAATGCAATACTGTTGGTCATATTGCTCGCAAGTGTCTGAATATAAAGCCTGTGTTTCAACGAAGGAAAACCGAATCAAAAGATGAAAAGCAAAAACAACAAGAGATTGTGAAAAATGTCACAGTGTCAAATAGAAACAATGAATCAAAAGATGAAGTGAAACCTAAAACGAGTTCAAGGTTTGAAAACTTAATTTTTGAAAAGGTGAAACTTCAAGATTTAATGAAAACAAATATTCTAGATTCTATATCAAGAAAGCGAGAAGCAAGCTACATTCCTGGGTTGCTAAGAAAAGGCTTTCATCATCAGAAAAACCAAAGTCTGTTGCTGACAAAACTGAAAATGTTAAATCAACTGAGTCAGTAATCAAACAGACAACGAAAGAAAGGTCAAAATGTTTTCACAATCGACATTGGACGAAATGTTCGATGATGATTTTGAATATGATGAAGAGTTAGAATATGGTTATGATGCTTATCAGTACAAACCTAAAACCAAAAAGGTTTGGGTTTCCTTTTTCAAATAGTTGTTTCATGTGCAGGAGTCCCAAGATCCATTCTATCAAAAGTTGATTATGGATTACGGAGCTCCATATCAGTTTAACTTATCCAGAAATATCATATCTTTGTCATTTTGAGGGGGAGTAGTTAAGGAGAAAAGTTTTTGAAACTAAAAGCCAAAACTACAAGTGGTTATTAAAGGAAAGATTTGAAAAAGTCAAAATTATGAAAATCCACACAGTTGAACAGAAAAACTAATTTCAAAGTTCTTACGTGTTCAAATACTTTTACAAGTGGTAAATGAGTCTAATGATTGTTTGTTAAACAATTGCAGATACAAGATTGAGAAAAAGGATCGGACGACGAGGTCACGGGGTCTACATTGGTTTGATACATTTTTAGAAGAATTTCTTTAAATCTAAAATCCAAAAATATGTTTTTGATTTCAGGGGGAGTAAGAAAATTTTAAAAATTGTTGAAAAATAAAAAACATATGAAAAAGTTGAAAATTCAAAAACATTGAAAAATTCAAAAAGTACCAAAACATGAAAAAGACAAAAAAAATTTGTTGTCAAAAAGGAAATGATAGTACATCAGTGGACTATCACGGTATGCTAAAGATTTGTAAAGTTTAAAAGTGATGAACAAGTCTTACTGTGGATGTGTCCATAGGCTTTACACTTCAGTAGATTGTTTCAGGGATATAAACTAAATTTTACAACTACTTAATCTCGTGGTTTAACTCATCTTGGATATATGGACTTAGTACTCCGAAATTTCGATTGAAGGGTTGCCTGATTATGAGATACGAGGTCTTTATAGATAGTTGATATCTGGGGTATTATACAAGTTCTTCTGATTTTGCGAAAGCAATAGCCTAGAACTTCTATAATGCTTTTGCTAAAAACCCCAAATAGTATGCAAATCTGAAAAAATCGAAAGATCTAATCATTTGCAATGCTGAAAAGATTCCTTAAGTGGAACACACCTTTAAAGACGAGCCTTCATCTCTTTGTTTGTACAATGGTACTAACCTGAGCTCTCAAGGTCTCGCACAACCCAAATATAGATATCAATTACGCTATACTCACCTGTAAGATGAAATATAGGGAATCTGGATTCGGGAGTATATTCAAGAGGTGGGAACCATAGTTAAGTCAAGTTTCATAATTCCTACTTAAACATATCTTGGAATAATTGAGAAACGTGATGAAGTTTAAGTGGACAAACATATCGGCAATCTAAGGTAAACGAGTTTAAAACTGAAAGTCATTTAAAGGTCAACGGTACTGGTGATATGTCTCAATAAAACTGATATGATCCTTAGACAAGAATTCACAAAAAATAAGTCTTTAAATATGTTTGTACATAGTTTACTTTACTTGTTAAAAGTTCTGTAAATATTTTACTTGTTTTTAAATCCAAAAAGATTTTCAACGAGCCAGTGTTGGAGAACTGATCATTGAAGTCTGGTAAGAAAAGAGTTCATTAATTTGAAACTTTAAAATTGACAAAAACATCAGTTGTTCACAACGGTTTAACCAAGGTCATTAACTTGGACTTGGTCACAAATTGGTTAATCAAGGTCATTAACTTGGACTTGGTCAACTAAGTGGATTTTAATAATTGAAAATCATGAGAATGGTCAAGGTCTTAAATGTTAAAAGTAATTCAAGGTCATTAACTTGAACTTGAATAACTAAAAAGTTTTTAAAAGAAAGACACGTTCTTACAAGTAAATCTGAAACGTTTACTAGTATGCTTAAGAACTTTGGAACAGGAAGCAAAGGTTTAAGAAGAGCAGGACGAAACATGATTTATAGTAAAGCTCAAAGCAAGGGGGAGCATAGCTCGCAGCTTAGGAGGAGCTTGGAACTTAAAAGTTTTATCAAGATAAATTTGAAGAAAAAGATGGAGATTGAAGATCAATATGTTAAAGTTTATTCAAGAGCTAAAAAGATCGGAAGACTCAGAAGATTTTAAATGTCAAGGATGACTATGGAGATATCCAAAGAGAAGTTGTATGGGGAGTGTCATTATGTATCGAGTCTGAGTGAATAGGGCTTAATCTGTGAGAAACGAGGCGTATTTAAGTGAGTTTGTAAGCAAGTTCGCTTGAGAAGGAACTTGAGAAGTCAAGTTCGGCCGAATTTGACTAGGTCAAGTTCGGGCGAACTTCCAACCATCTTCGGCCGAACATGCTATATCTTCGGGCGAACTTGGTGTCTCCATGAGCGAACTTGCAATTCTATAAATAGGTGCCTTGGTGATTTCATTTGTAACTTCAGAGATTTTGGCACAGAGACGGCGAAGCTCTGTCGGATCTGGTTCTCGAATGTATATGACTTTAGATCAATGAAAACAACGTTTAAATGAGTAATTCTTGTTATTTGATTAACATGTCATTACTTTCCGCCTATTGGACATTAGATAGCAAACTTAAGGTTCCCGTACTGTTCGTGGACGTTCCTACAACTCAATAATGTACATCCGACTTTCCAAGTGTCTATCTCAAAAAGTGCTTAGCCGAAGAAAATCTGTATGTCCTCTCGAAGATCTGCAAATCAACAAGACTCTCCATTCGTGGAAAAGCTTGTGGAAATCATGGACCGAGAGACCAAGAAACTCCGATGCTCTCGCATCCCTATCGTGAAGGTCCGATGGGAAGGCAAGCGCGGCGCCGAGTTCACTTGGGAATTGGAAAGTGATATGAATGCCAAGTACCCGCATCTATTTGTTACAGCTACTACTTGAATTTCGGGACGAAATTCCTTAAAGTAGGGGAGACTGTAACAACTCGAAAATTCGATTGTTATCTTTACATTTTGTTTTCCCGTTTATCTACCTTGTAATCCCGAGATTCGGTTTATAATAAAGTTTATGTTAATTATTATGGTGTTGTATGTTATTATCGCATCTAATCGCTTATTAAATCGCATCGCTAATCTCATCGCATCGCGAATCGCAGTTAATTATTTGGTTTTATGTTATTTATATGTTATGTGTGTTGTGGTTATGATTACGCTTGCTATCGCATCGCTCTCGCACTCTCGAATCGCTAAATCGCACTATTATATCAATTATAATGCTTAACGCCGTGAATTTAACGTTTAACATAACTAACTAATACGAACCGAATAACCAAACGAACTCTTAACGCGAAACAAACTAAGGAAAACCCAACATTGGGTCAAGTTTGGTCGAACTTGGCGACCCCAAGTTCGGCCGAACTTGGCTGACTAACTCAAAACTCCCATCATTCCTCAAGTTCGCTCGAACTTGCCCTTCTAGGGTCAAGTTCGGCCGAACTTAGCTCAAATCCTTCAAATATTTCACAAGTTCGCGCGAACTTGCATGTCTTCATGCAAGTTCGGCCGAACTTGCTCTCACCAGCTCACCTTTTTGGCCTTCACTTATAAATATTCAACTCATCCTCTAATTTGAACTTGCTGTAAGTTCGCCCAGAGCTCCCGAAACTCGAAACCCTCTGTTTTCTACGTAAGAATCAAACCGATTTCAACTACAATGATGTTCAACAACGTTTTACAAACGTTTACAACGATTTTGGCACAAGGCATAGCCTTCGTTTTCATCAAAAGTCATTCTTTTACGAAAATCTTCATCTTTTTCTTCCAAAACTTCTGTTTTAAGCTTAGATCTATACAATACGAGTTCGTTTGGTGTTAGTGGAGGCTTCTCAAACACGAGATCTGCAAGATCTCGGCTTGTAAGTTATAGATCTGAGAAAAACCTTTGATAAACATTGATTTCAACACAAGATTCGGACTTTTGATGATGTTTTGTTCATTTTCTGATATGAAACGAAGCATCTATCATTCAAGATCCTAGATCCGGAAGCACAAGGACGTTTACGTTGGTTTACACAAGCCGGACTAATCCGAACGAACCTTGAGTTCGCCCAGATTAGCCCACGCTTTTGTAAAATGGCTAAAACTGCTCTAAAAGACCTCTCCGACCTAAGTTTGCTCAGTAGCACAGGGCCGGAGGGATGAACACTCGATTTTCTTCAGCAAACGACACGAAAACGCAAGATTTTGGACCCGAAAACATCAAGTTCTCTCAAGAATCACCAGCTCCCCAGGTCAAGTTCGACCCAACTTGCACCCAAATGGGACAAGTTCGACCGAACTTAGGCTATTTTCACCAAAACTCCTCACAAGGTCGACCGAACTTGTCATCTCAGTAAGGAATTCTTACAAGTTCGCCCGAAGTTGACAAGTTTCTCAAAGAAACTCATCAAGTTCAACCGAACTTGACTCTAAACCACCAAATTCATACAAGTTCGCTCGAACTTGCGTGTTTACACACAAGTTCGCCCGAACTTGGCTACTGCCCAACCAAGACTTAACCGTTTCAGCTTTTCAAAGACTGATGCACTTCCGTTCGCGTATGCAGGCTGATCTGGCGCTCTTATCAACTTCTCGCAGATCCCGATCTCTCCCTAAAACGCACCCACAATGAGTATACTTGACTCATTTTCCTTTTAACGCACTTTTTGGGTGTTACATATGTTCTTCTATCAAAATCACTTCACAAATCAAACTGTTTATCACACGCGAATAATCTGATTGTATATGCTCAATACGTGATACTAGAAACATGTGACTAGGACTTATTTTCGTTAACTTGCCTCCTTAACTAGTATGGTACTATAGTGTGGCTTACACCCGACGGGGTCTAGGTAGGATGGACGCGCAAGCCTTCTCACGGTAGTTGGCATGAGAAATAAGCCTATGTTAATCTGTGTGAAATGTTTTGGTGTGTCATGATAAGTAGTTAGATTATCTCGCGAACGGTTTTCCTTATTATGCTAGTACTACAAAAACTCGTATGCTCACCTTTACTTAATTGTATTGACTTGTATTTTAACGTATGTAACAGGTTGAGGATTTAGCGTGGATGCTTGGATGTTTCTTAGTTTAGTTTATTTTGTTCAGTTAGTTTGTTAATGTATTTCAGATTTGGAACTTATGTATGAAATCTAGGGGAAATCGAACCCGGTTGAATTTTATGAGAAATCTCCGTTTTGTATTAATTGTTTAAATGTTACGTTTAATAGTATGGGATATTAAGCAAATTGTGATATGTTAAATGATTGTTATGGAACATCTCGTAAAATCAATCTGGTCGCCTAGTGCCACTAACCCTGATGTTTCCGCCATCGGTTGGGGTGTGACACAAATATAATACGCTTTCGTGCTTATTTTTATGTACATGTTCAGTTTATCCACGTTTTGACGTAACTTTTGTTCAGAACCAATTCAGATCTTGATGGTACACATTCGAGTTACTTTACATTTGGACCCACACGCCATTCTGAAAACGCAAGGAAATACTAGTTAATTTTCAGAAATTACGAAACGCTAGAGTAAAAAAATAAACCCAGTTACCCGAAACATCATAAACAAAAATAAAACAATATGACGATCAACAACCGACACGGCCGCCATCATCGTAAACCAGTAACCACCGCCATCATCTTTACTGTAAATGAACAGACTGCCATCCCCATGCCATCGCACTTGCAAACGGCCACTACTCCACCTTTTTAAACCACCACATCTCTTCTCAAATCACACCTGCCAACCACGTTTCATCCTCTCTTTCTCTCTCTCCATCTCTCTCTCTTTCTCTCTCTGCTGGATCTGAATGCGGTTTCTGTTTAACGGTGGGGAGTGATGGTGGTGGTGAACGGTGGGGTTTAACCTAAGTTAATTGACTTTTTTGAATGGAGTTAGTGAGTTAGATGAAAATGATTGAAAAACTATTTGAACTAAAATGTCATTTTGAGACTAAAATGACAATTTACTCACAGAATCGATAATATCATATTATTATATAAAGTATAAAATCAAAGAAGTTCAATAGTGTAGTAATACATCTAAGGGTAAAGGGAGTGATTATCTCTTCTAAATAGGTAAACTCCTCATTCATCCAATCAAACAGTGCCACGTCAATTCACCTAATTTGTTTAACTGATGCTCAAAAACGTTAGCGGTGGTTTACCTAATGGGGTTTAGGTGAACTATTTTAAAAAAAAATGGGGAAAATGTGTGATTGATTTAGAAGGAATCGACCCCACCACACACCCATCTCTCTCCCCTTTTCCCTCACTCTCACCGAATCGGTGAGCCTTTACCGATTTTGGCCACCAATTCGGTAACATGTGATGTTGGCAGTGGTTTACCGACTCGGTAAACAAGTTTGCCGCATGAAACCGCATCCCACTCCCTTCACCCCAATGCATGTTTTACAAGTTCATCAATTTTTTGTCATTTAGTTTATTTCGTCATTTAGTGTAAACTTTTTAATTTACGACTCATGTGGTTTAACTGTTGTATTTTTTTCTTTTACTTTAACCAAATTACTTTTCTACCCCTAAATAATTTTTTTAACGAACACGTTAATACCGTTTTAGACGTATTTTTAAAATTTTTCTTTTTCTATGCTATAACGAGTGTGACAAAGGTTTTTTAAGTTTAATAATTTTTAACGAACACGGCGATACTTTTTTGAACATATTTTTTAACTTTTCTTTTTCTTTGCTATAACGAGCGCGCCGACACTGATCGAGTTTCTATCGTTTTCTTTTTCGTTTACCTTATTTTTACCTTTATTATTATTTACTATATCATTTTACCTTATTATTTTGATGTTCAGAGCCGAGTTATGACGCAAATAGCATAACCCATTAATATATCATTTTAATTAATTACACAAATTTATTTATGGTTGTCATAGTATGTATACGTTCTAACTTTCAACGTGCCCCTGCGCTACGCGGGGTAACTACGATTTTAGTTTAGATGAAAAATATTGAAAGGAAAAAACCCTTTTTTACGAGTACCTTCAATAGACAGTACGATCATCTTTTTCTTCAAATTTTCAGACATCTTCTTCTTCAAATTTCAAACTATCTTCTCATTTTTTTCAGAGTTAAATGCTTGGTTGGTCACTGTGGTTTGCAAATATTGCAGACTTGGTCCCAGTGGTTTAATAATTACATATTTGGTCCCAGTGGTTGTAATTTTTGCACTCGGGTGATCCTTATCACTAACCTAAGTTAAATTTCTTAGTTAAATGTGTATGAAATGACAAGATTACCCATGAGATTAAAAATAAAGCAATTTAAAAAAAAGTAAAAAAATAAAACAAGGGGCCAACCCATCATCTTCTTCATCATCGTGGCGCTCTCCACTGCTTCCCACCCCAACCCCTTCGTTTCCACCGGTGACCACCCCTCCACCGGAGACCACCCCCGTTATAGGTGAGACTTAATTTATTTTCAAATTCTCTGCCCATTTGTTTTTGAAGTATCCATGTGAGTGACTTATATGAAGCTTTTGATTTACAGGTAGTTAATAAGTGATATGATTGTGATATTGTGCAATGGGTTTGATGATCTCCGGCGACTTGGGTGTTTAGTGGTGGTGGTGGATGTCCGGTGGTGGGTGTACGGTTTGATGATCTCCGGCGACTTTGATGATTATCGGCGACTTGGGTGTTTAGTGGTGGTGGTGGATATTCAGCGATGGAGGAAGATGGTGGTGGTGGGTGTTCACCAGTGGTGGTGGTTTAGGGTATAAGAAAGAGAATTGGTGGTAGGTATATATTGTTTTATTTTGTATTTTCTAAACAAGTAAGGGTATTATAGTCATTTAACATATACTTAACTGTGATATTTAACTTAAGTTAGTGATAAGGCTTATCCGAGTGCAAAAATTACAACCATCAGGACCAAATATGTAATTAGTGAATCACTAGGACCAAGTCAGCAATATTTGCAAACCACAGGAACCAACCATACATTTAACTCTTTTTTTCAAAGTTTTCTGATCATGTCTTGTTCCGATTACTATACCATGTGCCAAAACATTGAATGTAAGTATTTTATTATTAACATTTTTCCCTTTTTCTTTTTCTTTTTCGTTTTCATTTTTCGTTAACATTCGTTTGTTTTTGTGTTGTTAGCCCTAAAAGGAGACCGTACTCTTATTGACTCTCCACAACACGCTGTCTCCGAAGAAAATGAAAATGAAGATGATTTCCAAAGTAAGTTTGTTAAAAAAATTTATTTACATGTGAAATAAAATGATGTTTTTTCTGGTTTCATTTGTGCTACAGTAAGCAAGCAAATCATTAGGTGGAATGTTGCTAGAAATGTAACATTCGTCGAAAAACGGGTTTCAAAACCCGCTTCGTTTATTAATCAAATATTCAGTTATATGTTCGTTGCGTATTTATTGTTCAGTTTATTTTTAAATAATACATAATTAATAAATTTTTAGAATTTAAAAACCAAAAATTATAACTAACAATAATAAGTATCAAAAAAAATATTGGGGCAGGCGGGTTTCGAACCCGGGTCTCCCACAAAGACAAACACACACCAACCACTCCGCCACACACTTCTTTTGTGATAAATACTGAAACAAATAATACTTATAATAAAAACCGAAAGTCAAATCTGCAAATCAGCGCGCCCAGAACTCGCAATCACCGGAAAAACCTAAACTCCGCGATTTTGGCTGTTTTTCCTTTGACTGAAACGGGTAAACTGATTTCGACATCAGTTATAACCGTTGCCGGCAATCAATTTAGTCAAAAACCGTCGGAAATCTTTAATCGCGATTGTTGACCTTAATTCAAACCCAAATCAACTGTTCCTCCTTATAAATACCCACTCCAACCTCCTGTAAACCTTTCGCTCAGAACCGCGCTCACTTCCTGAAGCTTTAGTCCACTCAGAACATGTCGCCGGAAATTCTCGCACTCGCCGGAATATCACCGGAGAACCGAAAGCCTTACTCCTAATCGGTACAATCATCTAAACCGTTCTTGCTATCTCTTGATTAGTAATCTAATTGCTCAACACAATAATCGAAACTGTTAAACAGTTCACTCAGCCGGAAATCACAAATCAGAGCCGACGAAATCTTGCCGGAAATCTGAAGCAAACTCGCTGTTTGGTATACCATATCACTTAATCTTCTTTCCATTTCAATCAAGTATAAGTTGTGGTCGATTAAACAGAACTGTCGGATTTCACTGTTCTGTATTTTTGTAAGTGAAGAAGATGAAGATGAAAATGTGTATTAGTATAAAAACGGATATTTAACAGGGTTAGACACACAGTCCAGCGGTGGACTGTGTGCAAATACAATACACACGTCCCGATTTCGAATCGCACATGTTACCTACTTTCTGAAATAAAACCAACGTTTTTAAAACCTATTCAGATCAATCCACAGAATGTATATAAGAGGAATATAATCCAGTAGTTAAGCAGATTAGACACACAGCCCAACTGGTTGGGCTGTGCGCACTCGAACCGGAGGTTCCGAGTTCGACTCCGGGTCTCTGCAACCGGTTCGGCCATATTAAATCATTTTTAATAAAACTAAATAAGGTTAAAGTGAATTAATATATTATATATATAA
Source organism: Scalesia atractyloides (assembly GCA_947069175.1). Classification (NCBI taxonomy): domain Eukaryota; kingdom Viridiplantae; phylum Streptophyta; class Magnoliopsida; order Asterales; family Asteraceae; genus Scalesia; species Scalesia atractyloides. Next base: position 79,417,573 of record CAMTDV010000019.1, on the reverse strand, counting down.
TTAAAACAGAGAATATTTCGGGTTAGACACGTAGCTCAGTTGGTAGAGCTGCGTGCACACAAACGAAAGGTCCCGAGTTCGATCCCGCGCGCCGCATAGAATAAACACAGTCTGACCGGTTAGACCGGTCAATTGTCAGAAAGTCAACCCATTTTTTATTTTTACTTATTTATTTAATTGAAAAAAATCATTTAAAAATACTTAAAACTAAGATTTCTAAGTTAGAAAATTTCCTTAAACTCACAAAAATAAATATAAAAATCCCTTTAAAGAGCACTAATTAAAAATATTAATCTCAAATAAAATTTATTTATTTATCGAATCATTTCGTTATTATTTAGGTTAGTTTTTCCCTCGTCGGTTGAATCATAAATTCGTGCGCATTCATCGTCATCAAAGAACGCACCCACCGTAAGTGAATCTCTACCAATTCCCGTTTTAATCATGTTTTGGGGTGTATCATGTGTCGTATAATTCTTTTATTTTATTTAAACACTTGTGCATACATCATATCCGTGATCAAATGTGTATCAAATGTGTATCAATTGTTGTGTGAATTATATGTAGATTGGATTTATCATTTTCAGTGCACGCATTTCATTAGGCCCATCAGTTCCCCGTGGGAATACGGGTTGAGCATCAGGAGCCTCATTGGATCGGCTCCGTTTGATTGAGCCTTGATCTCACATATGTAACATCCGTAAAAAACGGATTTACCAAACCCGCTCCGTTTATCAACCGAACAGTCAGATAAAATTTTTATTGCGAATTAAATGCCCAAAATAATTTTAAACGATACATAATCAATTGTTATACGAGGATATATAATTAGTTTTTGAAAAACTGTCAAAAATAACAAAATAAAAATGTTTTACTCATGCCGGGTTTCGAACTCGGGTCTGTACCGGTTCAAACAAACAACTTATCACTCAACCGATCAACGCTCCGCCGTTTTGATTTTATGTTAATAACAGGAAACAATTAATTCAATATTCAAGTTCGGAAGTTAAATTCAGTAATTGCGCCCAAATAGCAGTCGTCGGAAATCCCGACGACTTCGCCGCTAAATTACGTTTCCGCTCAAGTTAACCGTAGAATTAACTCCCACGACGGTTATAACCGACGTCTGAACCCGCGACATCAGCCGTAACCGCCGGAGAACGGCTGACTTCGAATTGAGACCGAATTCAGACCCCATACATCTCGATACTACCCTATAAATTCACCCACTACTCACCAGAAATCTTCCACACTCAAATCGCACCCTTTCTCGGCGAAAACTCACTCGCCGGAAATATTTTGTATGTCGCCGGAAAACCGTGTCCTTAATCTCTGAGCTTTGCTGAACCCCCTAAACTTTTACCGAAGTCACCCACACCCTTGTAAGCTTTCTGAAGATTCTCTACCGCAAGACACTCGTCGTCGGAAGAGCTTGCTGTCGCCGGAGTTTTGCCGGAAAACAGGGGAATTCAATCGTATACCTCACGCTCAATTTCTTCATTCTTTTTATGTAATCTCACTTGTAATCAACACCCTGTCGCTAAAGATCATGTTTTAATCTCCGAACCAGTCAGTCGTCACTTCCGGTTAAAACCAGTGAAGAAGACGACGTTTCAGTAATGGTTAAGTATAATTAAAATCAAGTTATTTACCGGGTTAGACACACAGTCCAGCGGTGGACTGTGTGCACATTGAACGCTAAGGTCTCGAGTTCGAGTATTGTTCCTCACACGCTGCCTTAATAAAAATTCCTTTTTTCGCAAACTGAACCGGTTTGATTTTAGGTATATGTTAAGTATATTAATAACCGAGTTAATAACAAGTGAGACACACAGTCCAGCGGTGGACTGTGTGTACGCTAACCCACAGGTCCCGGGTTCGAGACCTGTGGAGCGCACCGGTCCTCTTGATTAAAAATCGTTTTTAAAGTAAAGGTCTTCTGCTTAATTCTAATTAATGTATATATATAATTAAATCGGATATATGACGGGTTAGACACGTAGCTCAGTTGGTAGAGCTGCGTGCACGCGTACGGGAGGTCTCGGTTCGAGCCTCACCCAGCGCACAACAATATGCACTCGAACCGGTCAACGGTCAGTCAAAGTCAACGGTCAAAGTCAACTGTAGCAAAAAAAAATCAAAATTTTTTATTATTTTTATTTATTTATTTTAATTAAAATCAATTAAAAATACTTAAAAATAACATTTTTTTAGGTTAGAAAATAGCCTCAAACTCACAAAAATACACCAACAATCCTACTAAAATAGATTAATAAAACCCGTTTGCTTACCGAACCAAAATGCTATTTATCTAGGTTAATTTCACTCGTGGTTAAAACCATTTCGCGTACATTCAACATCATCAACCGAACGCACCCAAGGTGAGTGAATTCTTACAAACTCCCCTTTTTTATCCATGTTTTGGGGTGTATCATGTGTCGCTTAAACTAATTCTCTTATGCAAACTCGTGCTATACCATTATATGATCTAAACTAGAATGTAACTATTGTTGGTTGTGATGTATTACATATTGTCAAAGTTGTATGCAAATTATTTAGGCCCATCAGTTCCTCGTGGGAGACGAGTTGAACAACGCGTGCCTTAAAACTCATTCATTAGGCCCATCAGTTCGTAAGAACAACGCGTGCCTCAAACTCATTCATTAGGCCCATCAGTTCGTAAGAACAACGCGTGCCTCAAAACTCATTCATTAGGCCCATCAGTTCGTAGAACAACGCGTGCCTCAAAACTCATTCATTAGGCCCATCAGTTTCTCGTGGGAGACGAGTCGAACAACGCGTGCCTCAAAACAATCATTTGGTGTATGTGTGTGCAATATTCAATATTGTTTGTTGTGTGAATAAATTTACATCTACATTTACTCATATGTGGTTATGCACATTATTTATAATCAATCGGATAAACTTGTTCAAATGCTTTCCATAGGATTCACTCGCCAACTTTATGTTGATCCAAAAACCCTTTTACACATGATACAGTGAACAGGTTGAAGCAAGGAAAACATAGGAAATGCCTTAGAAGAGAACCAAGAAGCTTAGATTGATAGTTAGAACATGTTGTATCATTTATTGTAAATTTCCATTAAATTGTATTAATGAATATGAAACATATAATAAATGTCATGAGCTTTGATGATAACCCAATTATGCCCCGATCACCTTTTCCGCTGCGGGTCGGGGTGTGACAACATACATCATCATTCATGTCATATACTCATCCAAAGTGGTTTGTGATTGTTTATCTATATATGTTTGCTCACATGTGATTATTGCAACGAATTTTCTTTATTAAATAAGACAAGAAATTAGTAAAAAAATGTTTTATCAAGCTTCACTCGCCAACTTTTGTTGACCCAAAATCTCCCCCGTTTTACACATGATACAGGTGATCCAGCTGAGACAGGAAACACTTAGGAAGGCCTAGAAGAATAAACAAGTTTATGCTTTGGAATAATTATGTAGTTTCATTTTCTTGTAATTGTATGAATTTTGTTTTGGATATTTAAGTTTGTAATTTGAATTTAATAAATAGGAAACATCTTAGTAAATATCATGAGCTTTGGTGATAATCCAATTATGCCCGACTTTTATTCCGCTGCGGGTCGGGGTGTGACAGATTGGTATCAGAGCTTGTGACTATAGGGATATAGGATAGGTTATTAGACCTTAGAGCCTATACTATAGTTGATTAAATTTTAATTGTTTATGCGTTACATGCAAAATTCATGATGTTTATATGTTTCATGTTTATTTTCACACCCAATGTTATGCAAGCACGCTCACAAATACATGTTACTATACAATGCTCATCATGAATCATATCCTCATAACATATCATATCCATGAGAGCACACACCTTACGATTTCCATGATTTTTGCAATGATTTTTTTTGTATTTTTCAAATCACATCAAAGTGAGTTCTCATGACGGGCGTTGTAGTAACTGGAAGGGTACGAGTACCGGTAGTCGGAACGTCCTGTCTAGGCTTGGCATTCGTATAAATCCAAAATAAAGGACCAGTTTGCCTACCTGGGGACTAACGATGAGAGTACGAAGGACCTATTAGGCCAAAGCATGCTATACCAAACGTCGTGTGAGCTAACCCCACTTTGAGTTTTCATTGTGTCTACACCTGGACACCCTCCTACCATACATCTTGCAATCATATTTTACGATTTTCATTCGGGTGGTGCAAGTGTTAATCCGCTGACACCAATGTGAATCCTACCAAGCCCAATAGTCATGGGGGCCCACGTGACTACACAGGCAATGGTATGGGGACATTTGGAGGCCCAAACATGAGCAAACCCAAGACATCCTATGGATGTAGTTAAATTATTGCCAATTATGTTGTTTTTCATTCTTTTTACAACACATGACACCTAGAAAATTTTAAACTCACAATCTTCCTATGTATGTTCCTGTAGATGTCGGCTAGGCAACTATGCGGAGGTAGAAAGTCAGGAAGATCAAATGAACGCTTGGCCATACAAATTGCTAAACAAATGGCCGCAGTGCTTCCCGACATCGTAATTCAAGTTCAACAAGCTCTCACCGCAAATCCCATCAACCCTCCCAATCAAGAAGACCAGAGCGTCGCCAACCCTCCTTCCAAAAAGTGCTCCTACAAACACTTCAAATCTTGCGATCCCCCAAAATATGAAAAGACCGAAGGTGTTACCGCCCTCCTTCACTGGTTTGAAGAAATGGAAAACACTTTCCTCAAGTGCGATTGTCCCGAGGATCGCAATGTACGTTATGCAACTGGAAGACTGTTTGGGTAGCCCTTACCTGGTGGAACACGGAAAAGGGTAAGCGAGGAGTTGAAGATGCCATGGCCTTAACATGGGAAGAGTTAAGGGAACTCATGACAAGACGCTTCTGTCCAAGAAGCGAAATCAAAAAGTTGGAAGATGAATTCCACGCGCTGAAACAAAAGGAAGGAGACCACACTTCATATAATAAGAGATTTCTCGAACTGAACCAGATGATCCCAAATTTGTTCACCCCTTTGTACCGCTTAGTTGAACATTACATTCGAGGTCTCCCTCGAAAATCCAAGACTCGGTTTTAAGCACTTCGCCTGCAACACTTGAAGCCGCAATGGAATTAGCTACAGAACTCACTGAGAATCGCATTCGAAACGGCAAATTCAAAGATGGAAAAAGAAAGCACCCATTGAGGCCCCAACTCCAAACCACCCCGTCTCCTCCTCGAAGTTTGCTGGTAAGAGGAAACGAAACAGCAAGAATTTTGCTGTCACTCAAACCAACACTCCTATCACTGCTGCACCAATCACCCAAATTGCTCCTTCAGCTGCACCATTCAAAAAGCCATACACCGGCCCACACCCAAAATGCAACCGTTGTCAATACCATCACCCTCCCGAAAACCCTGTCAACATTGCACAAGCTGTGGCCGTGCGGGTCACACCATCCAAACCTGTCGTACCCTTCAACGAATGAACCGCAATCAACCTCCAACCCAAACCCACAATCAGATAGTGGGTCAAGCCCAACAACCCTTACTTCTACCACCTACACCACACGCAGCCCAAACTTACTACCAACCCAACTACCCTATTATACAACCATGCGAGCTTGTTATAACTGTGGGGACCCAAACCACTTCAGGAACACATGCCCACGCCTAGTGAACATCATTCATGCCCAAGCTCACGCAAACCCAGTAAACCAAGCTAACCAAGCTAACCAAGCTCCCCCACCTGCCAGAGGGAGAGCTTTCAATATCAATGCCAACCAAGCCAGGGCTGACAACAACGTGGTCAACGGTACGTTTTCATCAATGGTAGTTATGCATCCATATTATTCGATACTGGTGCGGATAAGAGCTTTGTGTCCTTAGAATTTGAACCTATCCTCAACCAAACTCGTGTTAATCTCATGGAATCTCTAACGGTGGAAGTTGCTGACGGAAAACCCGTTTCATTAAATTCTATTATACGCAATTGTACCCTCACTCTAAACGATCACGACTTTCCAGTTGACCTCATTCCTATGAAGTTGGAAGTTTCGATGTTATAATCGGTATGGACTGGCTCAGCCAGCATCACGCTGAAGTAGTGTGCTGCGAAAAGTTCATTCGCATTCCTCTTGCAGATGGTCAGACCCTACCTATTTTTGGGGAAACCCCTTCGAAAGGACTCAAATTAATGACCTGCCTTCAAGCCCGAAGATATCTCCGCAAGAACTATGTCGCATTCCTAACTCACGTCGTCAAAAGGGAACCAAGGAGAGGAAACTCGAAGACATCCCAGTTGTGAAAGAATCCCACAAGTCTTTCCCGACGACATTTCAGGACTTCCTCCTGTGAGAGAAGTCGAATTCCGCATCGATCTTGTACCTGGCGCTACACCAGTCGCAAAATCTCCTTATAGGTTAGCCCCATCCGAAATGCAAGAGCAGGCCAGTCAACTGCAAGAGCTGACTGACAAAGGATTCATACGTCCTAGCTCATCGCCTTGGGGTGCACCTGTTCTTTTTGTGAAGAAGAAAGATGGAACGTTTCGCATGTGCATCGATTATAGAGAACTCAACAAGTTAACGGTTAAGAATCGCTATCTACTACCTCGCATTGATGACCTCCTAGACCAACTTCAAGGCGCCACCTGCTTTTCAAAAATCGACCTTCGTTCTGGTTATCATCAGCTCAGAGTGCATGAAGAAGATATCCCAAAGACCGCCTTCCGGACTCGTTATGGTCATTACGAATTCATGGTCATGCCATTCGGTTTAACCAACGCCCCCGCTGTCTTCATAGATCTAATGAATAGGGTATGCAAACCCTACCTCGACCGTTTCGTCATAGTCTTCATCGACGATATTCTTATCTACTCCAAGTCTAAATCCGATCATGAGCGACACTTTCGACTCATCCTTACACTCTTAAGGACTGAAAAGCTCTACGCTAAGTTCTCAAAATGTGAATTCTGGTTAGGAGAAGTACAATTCCTTGGACATGTCGTCAACGACAAGGGAATTCATGTTGATCCTTCAAAAATCAAGGCAGTGCAGGAATGGCAAGCGCCACGTACCCCTACCGAAGTTAGGTCATTTCTCGGTTTGGCTGGTTACTATCGACGCTTCATCGCCAAGTTTTCCCGTATTGCTGTCCCACTCACGGCCTTGACTCATAAAGGAAAACCCTTCATATGGGGACCTAAACAAGAGGAGGCCTTCCAAACCTAAAGCAAAAACTTTGTGACGCACCTATCCTCACACTCCCTGAAGGTTGCGATGACTTTGTAGTATATTGCGACGCATCAGGGCAAGGGCTAGGCTGTGTATTAATGCAAAGAGGAAAAGTGATAGCCTATGCCTCTAGGCAACTCAAGGTTCACGAGAAGAATTACACCACCCACGACCTGGAACTTGGGGCCGTTGTGTTCGCTCTCAAGATATGGAGACATTACCTCTACGGTACTAAGTGTGAAATATACACAGACCACAAGAGTCTCCAACATATCTTCAACCAAAAGGAGTTGAATATGAGGCAACGAAGATGGGTCGAACTTCTCAACGACTACGACTGTGAAATTCGGTATCATCCTGGCAAGGCAAACGTGGTGGCTGATGCGCTCAGTCGAAAAGGTTATGCGAACTCTATTCGTCTTCTATGTTCGCAAATCATAACCGACATCAAAGATCGAATCCGAGCAGCTCAACATGTTTCTGTAACAGAAAATGACGTACGCGATGAGCTGTCATGTGGAGCTGAACTCAAAATCGAAACCAAATCCGACGGTATTCTATACTATTTAAACCGCATATGGATTCCTGATCGCGATAACCTTCGTGATTTCCTCATGAATGAGGCGCACAAAACACGATACTCTGTACACCCAGGAGCCGACAAGATGTATCAAGACCTACGATACACCTACTGCTGGCCTGGCATGAAAAAGGATATCGATGTTTTTGTTTCCAAGTGCCTTACCTGTTGCAAAGTAAAAGCTGAACATCAAAGACCTTCAGGACTTCTAGTCCAACCCGAAATACCCGTATGGAAGTGGGAAAACATAACCATGGATTTCATTACCGGGTTACCTCGCACCTCCAGTGGGTTATGACACCATATGGGTAATAATCGATCGTCTTACAAAGTCATCTCACTTCATTCCGATTCGTGAGGACTTCAAGAACGAGAAGTTAGCTCGTATCTACATCAGCGAGATTGTAAGCCGTCATGGTGTACCATTAAGCATCATTTCAGACCGTGATGGTCGTTTCACTTCACGAACATGGCGAGCCGTACAAACCGCTTTGGGTACACGATTAGACCTTAGCACCACCTTTCACCCTCAAACTGACGGTCAATCTGAACGCACCATCCAAACCCTTGAAGACATGCTGGCGAGCATGTGTCATAGACTTCAAAGGGAACTGGGATGCTCACCTACCATTAGTTGAATTTTCGTACAACAATAGCTATTATTCAAGTATCGGCATGGCTCCTTTCGAAGCTTTATATGGTCGTAAGTGCCGATCTCTAGTATGTTGGCACGAAATTGGGGAAGCGCAAATCACCGGTCCAGAATTAATTCAAGAAACAACCGACAAGGTCCTTCAAATTCGAAACAGTCTTCTAGCGGCTCAAAGTCGTCAAAAGAGTTATGCAGACAAACGACGAAAGCCCTTGGAGTTTGACATTGGTGATCAAGTACTTTTAAAAGTATCACCGTGGAAGGGAGTGGTTCGTTTTGGCCAGAAGGGCAAGCTAGCACCACGCTACGTAGGACCTTTCAAGATACTCGAAAGAGTAGGTCCTGTAGCATACAAGCTTGACCTACCAGAAGAACTCAACAGAATTCATCCCACATTTCACGTATCAAACTTGAAAAAGTGCCTCGCCGATGAAAATCTCCATATTCCTCTAGAAGACATTCAAGTCGATGAATCGATGTACTTCGTTGAAAGACCAGTAGAAATCATGGATTTCGGAGAGAAGCGTTTAAGGCGAAGTCGTATTCCAATTGTCAGGGTACGTTGGGAGTCAAAACGAGGACCCGAGTTTACTTGGGAACGTGAAGACTCAATGCGCGAAAAATACCCGCATCTTTTTCTAGTTACCACCACTACTTAAATTTCGGCACGAAATTTCTAAAAGTAGGGGATACTGTAACATTCGTCGAAAAAACGGGTTTCAAAACCCGCTTCGTTTTATTATATAAAATATTCAGTTATATGTTCGTTGCGTATTTATTGTTCAGTTTATTTTTAAATAATACATAATTAATAAATTTTTAGAATTTAAAAACCAAAAAATTATAACTAACAATAATAAGTATCAAAAAAAATATTGGGGCAGGCGGGTTTCGAACCCGGGTCTCCCACAAAGACAAACACACACCACACCACTCCGCCACACACTTCTTTTGTGATAAATACTGAAACAAATAATACTTATAATAAAAACCGAAAGTCAAATCTGCAAATCAGCGAGCCCAGAACTCGCAATCACCGGAAAAACCTAAACTCCGCGATTTTGGCTGTTTTTCCTTTGACTGAAACGGGTAAACTGATTTCGACATCAGTTATAACCGTTGCCGGCAATCAATTTAGTCAAAAACCGTCGGAAATCTTTAATCGCGATTGTTGACCTTAATTCAAACCCAAATCAATGTTTGATTTAAAAATGACCCCCCACACCTCTCTTACCTTTTCCCTCAAAACCGCGGACCTACTTCCGACTTTGCCACTCGAACATTGATTGGCAGTGGTTTCCGACTCGGAACAAGTTGCCCGATGAACCGATCCCACTCCCTTCTACACCAATGAAATGTTTTAACAGTTCACTCAATTTGTCATTAGTTATTCGTCAATATAGTGTAACAATTTCGACATCTGTGGTAAACTGTTGTTTTTTACATATACTTAACCAAATTTCATTTCTACTAAATAATTTTTGTCGAATTAAACCAGATTAGTCGTATTTTTATTTTCTTTTTTTTAAGCTGAAAGAGTGTGAAGAGGTATTGTAGTTTAATAATTTTTAACAACACGAGATATTTATTAGAACATATCTTAACTGTCTTTTCAATCATAACACGCGCGACACGATCGAGTTTCTATCGCTTCTTGTTTACCAACTTTTAAATTAAACATTTTTATTACTATTTGAGTTCAGAGTCCGAGTTATGACGAAATAGATAACCCATTAGTATAAGCATTAATTAATACACAAATCATTTTGGTTGTCATGTGTGCGTCTAACTTTAACCGGCCGGTCTACGCGGTAACTACGGTTTTAAGTTTGATAAAAATATTGTAAAGAAAAACCCTTTTAGAGTACTTAAATAGAAAGTACGATATATTTTCTTAAATTCAGACATATTTCGTTAAATTTCAAACTACTCTCATTTATTTTCAGATTAAAGCTTGTTCGGATCCCGGTGCGTTAAATAGTTGCGCAGACTTGGTCCAATGTCAATAATTACATTTTTCTATTTTAATTTTTTATTGAATAAATCACTAATAAGTTAAATTTCTTAAGTTAAATTTGTTGAAATGACAAGAATAACTAAGATAAAAATAAAGCATAATTTAAAAAAAATAAAAAATAAAATAAGGTTTAACCAATCATTTCTTATCATTAGGTTACTGTTCCCCCACGTTCGTTTCATACCGTGCGCCATCCCATCCATCAAGAACCACCTTATACGTGAGATTGAATTATTTCAATTCTCGCCCTTTTTAGTTTTGAGTGATCCATGTGTGTTATATTGCTTTTATTTAATTTAATATGTGCATAATGATTGTGATCAATTGTGCAATGGGATTGATGATTGCAATTGGTGTTTAGTGTGTGTGATGTGTGTGGTATTTATGATCTCCGGCGACTTGATGATTATGGCCACATTGTGGGTTTAGGTGGTGTGGAAATTCAGGAGCGTAGATGGCTCGTTGGGGATTTGACAGGGGCTTGGTATACAAAAAGATATGGTGTAGTATATAAATGTTTTATTTGTATTTTTAAACAATAGTTAGTCATATGTATTTATTGCTTAACGTATTTTAACTTTATTATATAAGAACAAAAATTAAAATAAAAAATGTAATAGTTCACTAGGCCAAATCCATTTTGAACCCATAATCTCCCAGCATTTTAACTCTTTTTTTAATTCTGTGCTTGTTCCATTATGATCCCAGGAAACATTGAATGTAAGATTTATATAACATTTTCCCTTTTGAATATTCTTTTTCGTTTTCATTTTTCGTTAACTTCGTTGTTTTGTTTTTAGCTAAAGGAGACGTTTTATCTTCCAAATTCTAATAAATATGAAAATGAAGAATTTCCAAAAGTAGTTTGTGAAAACCAAAATATGTCGCATTTATCTACGTGCGGTCATTGGTGGATGTTGCAAGAAAATCATATAATTTTTTGTTTGAATATTTTTTTTGCTTCTATTTGTGTTTTATTCTTGTTTATTATTTTTAGATCTGAAATTGTACTCTTTTGTATTGTTTTTACTAATATTTTGTAGTCAAATCAGCTTTAACTCTTTTAGTTTTGTGTTGCTGATAAATGGGTTCACCTGTACGAGTTGTATAACTATGCAACTCGTATAGGCTCACATTTTTTAACAAAGTTGGGGTGTTAAATCAATCGAATTCTACACCTAGACGACTCCTATAGGTACACATGGCTCGTATGACCATCATCTTTACATGTCGCTCTGTTTTGTGACTCGTATAGGGCTATACGAGTCGTATAGTCACAAAAACACATTATATTATATCTTTATGAAAGAAATATCATAATTTGCTTAGTCTTAATTACAAAGTGTTACAATTGTTTACTTTTATTAAAAATGAAATTACTATTTGACAAAGAAAATATTGTATGTTTTTTAGTTTTATTACAAAATGTTATTTTTTTAACTAAAAAAATGGGATTTTTTTAAAAGATTTTTTTAACCTATACGACTAGTATAAGGCTATACGATAAGACATACCTGACACACCACTAATACTCTATACAACTAGCACAGGGCTATATGAGTATTGAGTCGTATAGAATGTCAGCGTTATTGGAAATCCGCCAGTGTGTACGAACATGTTTGCAGCCTTTTTTTAATATCATTTTTAATAATTGTTTTTGTTCATCATTATATTTGTGATCTGTAAACTAATTTATTTTATGTGTTTTAACAGCATATCAACGTAAAGAAAACAGACAGAAAGTTACATCTCTTGTTAAAAGGAAAAGGAAAAACTTTGTGCACACAATTATAAAAAGTTCAAAACATTAAGACTTAGGAATACTCCCAAACCCTTCTACAATGCCATACAATCTTTAAGCAGTGCACAGAAAAAAAAAAGTCACGGATATCGGGTTCGGGGCTCTGTTAGGAAGTAACTGCAGCGGTATTCCATCGATGTTAGGGTACTTTGTGGTAGACAGTTTTGATCCCAAGTCTATGGAATTGCGGTTGCCCAATGGACGTATCCAAATAACTGTCGAGTTGATACATCACATATATCGTATACCTCATGGAGGAACACCTGTTAGTAGTTTGGTGGTTAACGAATCAGCAAAAGAATGCTATCGTATATGGCAATCTCAGTTTGTTAAAGTCATAAGGCCGAGTGACATTGTAAGAAAGATTGAAGAAAGTGACGATGCTGACATGGTTTTGTTCAAAACTTTATAACGTTATTTCTGAACTCGATGGTTGTATGTTTATTGAGTGGAAGTTTATTGACCCATCTTCTAGAACGCTTTGATGAGAGTGTTGATATAAAGTTGATAGATTGGTGTGGCTACATCTTTGAGTCTTTGAAAGGATGTAAACGATTATGGAACAGAGACGATACAAGATGTTATTTCAATGGACCGATTGTTTTCCTTATTGTAAGTTCTTTCCACTTTTTTTACTTACTATACTTTCGCAGCGTATATTTTATATCGGTATTTACTTCACTTCAGCTTCTCTACCTCGAAGCTACATCATTCGAAAAACTGAATGCTCCAAGTAATGTTCAAGCAATGGTTTTTGGAGGGGAGATGAAAAAACGTGAACTACTGGAAATTGAGTGTAACGGTTTTGGACGATGTAAAATAAAAAAATTAACAGAAAAAGAGGCTGTTCAAGATGAATCTGATCAGTTAGAGGTTCGTTTTTGTTTTCAATCTTTTAGTAATATTCAATCTTTTTATTTTATAGTGATTTTATATCCACAATTGAAGTTTTTTATTTTATATAGAGTTAACTGTCATTTTCGTCCCTCTGGTTTGTTCACTTTTGCAATTTCAGTCCAATTTTATAAAATGCACCAGGTTCCTCCCTGACATACTAGAAACTTGCCACTTCAGTCCAAAAATTAAAACTCACTTAAATAAGGGGTGTTTGTTTACCTCTTAATGGAGCTCTTAATGGTTCAGATCTGTTACTGGTTCACCACTTAATGGTTCAGACTGTTTGTTTTGCGAGCAAATGTCTGAATGGTTCAGACATTTGCCTCTGAATGGTTAAGCTTTAATACTAAGTTGAATAAGACCTCTAATCTGAATTGGTCAGACATTTGCCTCTGAACGGTTAAACATTATACTACCTCTTAATGGTTCAGACCTCTTATTGGTTAGCACTTAATGATTCAGACCTCTTATTGATTCAGCAATTAACCATTCAAATGTTGCCAAACAGCCCCTAAGACAGGTAGACAGGTTTAATGAAGGGTATTATTGTCTTTTCATTTGTCATACATAGACTAAGGTGAAAGTAAAAGATATATGAGTTGACAAAAATACCCTTCATTAAACCTGTCTGACTTAACTGGGTTTTAATTTTTGGACTGAAGTGGCACATTTCTAGTATGTCAGGGAGGAAAGTGGTGCATTTATGAAAATTGGACTGAAATGACAAAAGTGAACAAACCACAAAGACGGAAATGACAGTTATCTCTTTTATATATGTTATTCTACGTTTATTTTAATTATAACTGTTAGATTTTTCTTTTGTTATCTGTTGAAACAGATTACTAAACTGCTTGACGATGTCGAGTCTAAGCTGGATTCGTTGTTGGATTTGAAAATTTCTTTAGAGTTACTATTTTCAAGTGGAATTAAAAAGTTTCTCGAATGTACGACTCTCAAAGAAAAGAAGAAGTTGTTTCATGATATATTAAACAGCACAGGTTCAAAAGCAGACACAACTATTGTTTGTCTCAGTTCTGAAAATTCAGAAGATGATGATTTACATAATGGAAGTTATTTCACCAAGAAGTCGTTTGTTGATCATGCGGTTCAGAGTAATTTCCCTATTGATCTTCAAGATCAATCCACCAACGGTATGCAAACTGCAACGTTCAACATCTTGTAACAACCTTAATGTGTGTTGATTCTCATTACTTATTTTTGTATCAAATGTAGTTGCAGCAGGCGATCGTATGAATGGCTGGATATGGGAATCTGACGATCCCCAAGATGCTTTAGCACCATCACTCGATCATGCACCTGTCACCATAGAAGATCCGGAGGGATTGTGGCGAGGGAACGATGTTGGACAGCTAGAAAAAAGAGATGTTACAGGCGGTAGAGACCGCTACCCACAAACATTTCAAGGGCTAGAAACCATTCCAAAGAGTTATCGGCAGTCAACTTTGAAAGAACTTCACAATTTCATCAAACGTTTTTTTACAAAAATCTATCAACGAACTGGAAGAGGGTGAGCTAACTAGTCTTGAGACGGATATAGATTTTTTTGGGAGGATCGGGTTTGATCTTTCGTGGGCCCGTAACAGGGTACACATGGTGAGAAATGTAAAATTTGGGAATGACCCGTTAAGGCTGGAGTTGGTTGAAGCAACAGTGAGGAATGAGAGGGCTCGGGTAGAGTTTGAGAGGGCTCAGATAGAGTACGATAGGGCTACAGATGCCCGAAACAAGACACTACATGAGATGGCGTGCAAGTATGGTTCTGTGTTTCATGACGTGTTAAATGGCGAACTTGGTTTCGGTATGCTGCCTGGGTATTAGGTGATGAGGATTTTGGATTTTAGGAGCAGTTTATTATGTGTATATAGGCATAGCTGTTTAGACGTTGGTGTGATTAACTTGAGGTTTGTTAGTTTGTCTGTCGGTTAATGTTTTCGGCTATGTCTGGTTGGTTGCTAGTCATCTATATATATATATATATATATATGTATATGTGGTTTTAGTTTCAGTTTCTTAAATATGTGTGGCAACATTCAACTGTCAAGAAGATCTAAACTTAAACATGTTTGTTTCATGAATTAATCAATTTATACACCAATCTTCAATCTGATTTCAAACCAAACTAGCAGAAACTTTGATCTGGTTGGATTTTTTTTTCTATTTATATATATTTAAAAGTTTTCAAATAGAAGCTTAAAAATTTATCTTAGAAATTCACATAGAGAAACATATGTACAACTTATTAAAAAAGGTTGACTAAAATAAGTATCGAAATAAAAACTATTTATACTAAATCCGTTGATTAAAATAAGAGTTAATTACACTTTTTTTGGAACGGCAGAAGAGTTAATTACACGGAAGCTCATATTACGCTTTATCACCATCAGCCGATCATCAGCATACTGTCTCAGTGTGCATGCTGTTCAATGTTTTTACGTATACTTTTCTTTCGTTTTTTTATTTCTTTTGTTTTACGAGCTTTTTCAGTGTTGATGGTCGCTAACAACGGCGTGACATTGATACTACTTGGTATTTTACTCTTTGTAATATTTCTTGATCCAAAAGACATGACCAATAATGTAGATAACTAATAATGTTTATATGACCGGTACTATGTGATGAAATGCATCTATCAACAACCAGTAATGGACCCATGTCTTTTTATTTTACAGAAGGTAACAAGTTGTGTAACTAATCAGAAAATGTTTTTTTATATTGTAATAAGCTATATCATGATTATAGTTATACTAGGTTATCACCCGGGAATGCTTCCCGGGTAGAAAAATTTAATTTTAAATACTCACAAGTGTATAAAATGGGTTAGCAATACTGAGGCATATGAAAGAAAAGTGCAGACTATGTAGACCATGGGTAAACAAAATAATAACGAAATATTCAACGTCTTTAATCCAAATAACGAAATATTCAATGTGTGTACCCTGTCCATATTTTTACCTTTGAATTCTTCATGGCTTATCTTTTCAGCTCTTCGACTCTTGCACCATCTTTTACATCTATCTTTCTTCGTATGCAAGTGCTTTTTAGTAAAACAGGTCGTTTAGGCAGATGTAAAAATACCAGTTTGCTCCTTTTCCAAACAAAAGATGTGAATTACTTATTGAATGACACATGTTTGGCTTTATTACTAATCCACAAGATGCTCCAAACTTCGACTTCAGCCACTACTTTTGAGACCATAATCTCTTTGTTTCTAAATACCTTTCATTAGCTCTCCATTGGCATCTTCATGGACAACTGCTCTTTTATTACACAATACAGTAGCAGACACTAAAATATATTAGACCATCAACATAGATATATATATATATATATATAAATATCGTCATCGATTCGGCTCAATATAGTTATAAAACATAAAACCTAGTAAAGCAAGTGTTGGGATTTATCTTATGCTCACTAATATCCATTTCACCCTCACCTGCAGTACAAGATATAGAGTAAATATACAGTACAAAAAAATAGGACTAATATAATAATAGAAAAAAAGCTCATACAAACCTCCTTTATGCAGCCTTCTTACAACCAAATGTACACTAATGACATTCCTAGAAGTAGGCAATGCACATGATATTTTTAAGATTTTCACTAATGACTTTTAGTGAACCCTATTACATGATTTATGGATCACTTACAGGTACATGCATATTAAGTTTCCCCATCCATAGAAGAAAGATGCCCACAGTGGCGGATTAGGATTCGTTCGTAGCGGTAACGTTTTAAAAAAAAAGCGGTGGCGAAATCGAAAAAACGTCAAATTTTTCCAAAATTTACACTAATTTTACACTACCGGCGGAACGCCAAGCGGTAGCGGGCGTTGCCCCTTGTTAACATATATATCCGCCCCTGGATGCCCAACATGAACCAGTGAACCTGCATAAAATTGTTAAATGAAACCATCAAAAAAATACTTAAAAGAAACGGGTAAGATATATAAATATAATTAATTGAAGGGAAACGAGATTAATAGCCCAAAGAGTATTTTGAATCCTAAATAAATTTATAATAAAAAATAAGACTATAACCATAAGTACTTCAGGTCAAACCTGTTTCGGCAGGACAAAACACACATGTTCTGATCTGTTACCAAACAAACCCATTTTACCAGCTCTAGATTTTGTAAGTAATACAACATTTCAATCACGACACACAAATTTAGTGACATCTTTGAGAAACACAAAATAAATTATAATGGAAAATAAAGTTTACTGCATGAGATCTTTAACCAAGTGTGCGCGAGGGATTAAAAGTCCATTTCCGGTCATGGCAAGCAGCATTGAGAAAGATGACAATCCTCTGATGTTTTCAGGGTTCAAGAAATTTGTCCACTGTTCAGAAGTTGGAACCAATAATTGTTAATCAATTGAGTTTTTTTGTGTACTAAATACAGGAGCTAAAATGATATGCTACATTTGTGCAATGGGCATCCACATGAAAAGGAGTGTAGCAGTCCGTCTAGATATATTGATCCAACAAATTTGGTGGCATTTTCTACAAGTTTCCCAATTCGAGCCTGCAAGTAATTAGAAAACTTTAGTAGTAATTCAATAAAACGTAGCCATGTTTCAATACATTTCAGACAACTTGAGTTTCATGACCAGTTTAGGTTTTAATGTATTCTTTTAGCTAAACCCCATTTGACACGTTAGAACACCGGTGGATGTAAATGGGCTTGAGGTACACCTCTTGGAAATGAGAAGGTTGTGTTAAGACAAAGAATGAACCATCAGGTTTCAACCTTCATAATATAGCCATATTCCTCAAAAGGTAAAAAACAGCTATCTCAAAGGGCCTATAGTTGGCCGAATCAAACACATTCCAGTTAAACAAACTTAATTAATAAGATGTAGGTTACCATGACAACCATCACCATGGCTATCACAAAAGAAATGATTCCTGGTAAGATACTGTTTGGAACATAAGGTACAAATGTTGACCACATGACCTGCATTATTCGTACGAAATTCATTCACTGGCATCATTTTTAACTGAAAAATAAAGAAAAAAAAGAAGATTGTATGTATTACTTGTGGAAGTGCGGAGAGGCCAGCAACAGTAATGAAATCCTCCCAAAAATTCCAAATGTTTTGATTAAGCAGATTAAAAATAGTTTAAGAAATTGATAAGGAGACCACAGGCAACCACCACAGAAGTAGCGGTAAACTGTGGTACAGGCATGGATCCGGCCATGGCTAGCTGAGCGATAACAGTGTATGTTGATATAACTCCCAAAGTTTGAACCACCATTGTTGGCGGGTTACCCATTTAACCTATTTATATTATATTATATATTATTATATAAACATGCTTGAACCATAAGAATACATTAGACAGCAATTGCTCACTACCTCACCCAAAGACTCAAAGTGATCACAAGGCATATCAAATTCGGCAAAACCCAAGCTACATCTACAACTCTACAAACCTTTTGATTCCGAACCAAAATCACAACTTTTAATCAAGAAATTAACATAGATGTAGATAATAAGTGACTAAAGTGAATCATTCTTACCTGTACGTTAGCCATTTCAATTCCACGGCTCACCTCTGACATCCAATACCTAGTTGCGAGCAAAACACCAAACCAATTGTAAGCAAAATTAACAAATCACTAAATCATTATTATTAAATCCGTTTTAAGCCAATCACCAAATCGATCGCCGGTTTAAAATATGTTACCTTGATACATGAGTGTAGATAAAATCAAATATCTCTGATCATAAATTCGGGTGACAGCTAGCCTTCCTGTCCTTTAATCCACCCAAAAATCCCTACAAAAGGTTTTAAGTTTCCATCAAAATTCTAGCCAAAATGAAACAAATAAGAAGCAGTGTATACACTGACCTTTTTTTCTGACTACAATCATCAGAAGCTAACAGTTGATGTTCAATGCACGTCATTTCTCCCCTTTCATTCAGATCCATTCTTAACAACATTCATTTCTAAAAACCCTAGGTTACCAAATCGCTAATGATGTCCTTCTCCTCTTCCTGAATCATCTTCCACCCCCACCATAACAAACTGAGGGTATTCAATCTCTTTTGGTATTAAAAACTCATGAAAAGCGGTATGGTAATTGAGGCTGATATTATAGGTTATGAAGAGCGGTGGTTATCGAAGGATAGGTGAAAGTACCTGCGGTGGAGGCCGGTAAAGAGACAAAGAGACCGGACATATCGAGCTGGTCTTTCATGGCCGGAGAGTGATAGAAACCCTAGTGTAAATCTGAAAGACAAATCATAGAAGAACGTGGTGGCAAGAGCAGTGTGCGATGGATGAATCATAGAACAATGAAGAAGAACGACCGCTTGATATCTAGGGTTTGAGAAGGTTAGCTATTGATGTAAAGGCAAAAAAAAAGAAGATTATATATGATCCGAATTAAATGGTGGATCGGGTCTTCACTTAGGAAAAAAAGCGGACCCGAGTTTTGGAGCCAAAATCAGCCCTACAATTATGACACATCAGCAAAATTTATCATGTTTATTATATATAATAGATAATAAATTTATAGACACTATGTTTCTATTGCAATAAAGCAATTGGCAAGCATGAATATCCGACTTATACCACATTACCTTACCTGTATTTGCAATTATAAATTTGGATGAATAGTATCTTAGACATTTTTTTTGTCTTTTTGTGCTTTTATAAACTTTTACCCTTCCAGTTTCAGTATTGATATTTACAACCCCTTAACTTTGTAAATACTTTGTAATCGAATTTTACGTGTTTTTTATGTATGTGTCGGTATAAATACAAGTTGATTTATGTTTCGAAGTAACGTTTATGTGTCGGTAAAAAAATTCGATAGTACCTTAGACCTTTTTTTTGTCTTTTTGTGTTTTTATAAATTTTTACCCCTCCAGTTTCTGTATTGACATTTACAACCCCTTGACTTTGTAAATACTTTTTAATCGAATTTTACGTGTTTTTATGTATGTGTCGGTATAAATTCAAGTTGATTTATGTTTCGAAGTAACGTTTTCGGTTAGTCTACGTTTTGATGTGACTTTTATTGTTTCCCGGAAATGAGTCGGGTCAAATACATACGTTTTTGTGCATATTTTTATGTACATTTTCAGTTCTACTTTTTGACATAATTTTTTTTCGAAAATTAGTCAGGTCAAATACAATAATTTTTATCAGACGATAAAATTTCGATATATTTTACGTTTCAACGACGCAGCAACGCGCATGACAACTTACTAGTCTAATTACAACCGAAAGTAAAAGATTCAAAATTTCAATATACAAACATTATGTAGAAACAAGCGTCTCCTATCATCCTAATCAAAACACGAACGGTGTCGGAGAAAAAGCGGGAATCACCATTGCCTGAGTAATTTTCCTGCATTTTTACGGTACAATAATAATAATTATAATAATTAATATCACATGTTAAAAATCCATAACACTTTTCAATTCTTATTTTAATTTTTAGGTTATTACAACTCTTATCATAAACACGTGATGCTCACTTGATTTTTTATGATCAATTTTTAGTAGAGTAAACTGCCAAAATAGCCCATGACTTTTGATCACTTTTGTCATTTTAGCTCAAAACTAGATATTTTGAATCTGATTTCTTTAGTTTCAATTTTGTTGTCATTTTCATTCAAAATCAAAATTTGGTTAGATTTTTCAGTTAATATCTAGCTTTTTGGTCTTTTTTTCTCACTTTTAATGAAGGACAAAATGGTCTTTTAATATTTTACTATAACAAATTAAAAAAATCTGACTATTTTGTCCTTTATGAAAAGAGGGGGGAGAGAGAGAGAGACAAAAAAAACTGAATGTTAACTGAAAAATCTGACCAAGTTTTGCTTTTGGATGAAAATGACAACAAATGAAACCACAAGGAATCAGATTCAAAAGGTTTGAGTTTTGGATTAAAATGACAAAAGTAACCAAACCTCAGATACCATTTTGGCAGTTTACTCTTTTTAGTACCTATATATATATTATATTGAACTTTTTTTTATAAAATTATAAAAAAAATGATAAGTGATTAGCTAGTAGAAGTTTTACCTGTAATCACCGCTACTATACGAATGCGATCGAGCTTTTCCAGTCGATCTGGTTTTGTTCAACGGTTTCTTCTCCGATCTGATGGATTCATGGCTTTGTCTGCGCGTGTTGAGGATGCCCCGGTCCTCAGCAATTGTTGAGAGCTCCGGCTTCCAGTGTTTGGTGAATTTACCATGCCTTTGGCGTCGACGAGTGGTTGAGACATCATCGCAGACGATATTTGTTGCCTGTGTAGTTACGACGGTACCGCCGAAACAAAAACCAAGCCCCGAGAAGAAAAACTTCATGAAACAATATATGTTTGGTCTCAAATGAATATGATTGTATGCTATAAGGTGTAAAGGTGAAGTGCTAAGGGGGTTTACGTGAGTCTTCACTTAAGTGGTGAATTTAACTATTTATAGAGGAAAATAAATAATAAAGTGGATAGTGGAAGGGTGTGACAATGACGTGGCTTTTTCAAGATTTTTAAGTATCAAACAAGATTATCTTTTATCTTCTAAAATGCTAAATGTTTATATCCTTATCTATGCCCATTTGTTATCAGTAGCAACTATGAGGATTAGCAATAATTGAGTTACTGCTAATAGAGTTTTTGTTGATGCAAGTGAATAACTGGTAATAAATATAAACGACAAGCATCAACTGAAATGTTGTGATGGTTCTCCAACTGGTAAATGAATTTCTTTTTGTCTGATTTTGGTAAGTAGTTTCGTAATAGAACTATATATATTGTCTTTGAACCATATTAACTTCAAGAGTACCACTGGAATACCTTAATCTGAACCCATTACGATTCATAAGAGTTATCCATGCACTACGAATTTTGAAACCTACTGATAGGTTTCTAAACACAAACTTTAGTATAATTAGTCTTCGACCATACGATAAGTTCTTTACTTTCAACAAGGAAATTTCTTACATTTGATTTGATATATAGGGTATGTTTGGCATGAAGCTTTTAGGAGCTTTAAGCTTTTAAGAAAAAATGATACTCAATAAAAGTATTGTTTGGTTGAAGGAGCTTGAAGCTTTTAAGTTAGGAGCATGAAGCTTTTGGTTGAACACTCCTACAGCTACCAGCTAGTAGCTACCAGCTTCCAACCACTAGCTACTTTTGCCAAACATACCCATAATGGGCGTCCAATTGAAACAATTTGCTTTGTGAGCTAAAAGTAAGTTAGAGATGCTTTAAAACAAAGATGAAAGGCAAATCTTGCAACCTCCACTAGATTTATACCTACTTCAAAGACTAGGGTTTAGATAAGTTAACTTTTTAACATGAAGCCAATAGAAACATATAAGAATGCGAATATGTACTTGGCTTTACTAAAACTTTATTGGAATATTATCATTTCTCACTTTAATCTCATAAAATGTGTTATTTTCATTGGCTTTTAGCATTGTCATATGCAAGTTCTACGAGACAAAAATAAAAAGAAATGAATCACTTGATTATGATTTGTGGATGTCACTTAATGATTTTCAAAACACACTTTAAACCACCACTAAACATATTAAAATACATGTACTATTTAATATAAAAGTGGGTTTAGAATCTTTTCCTAGGTCATTAATTAGGTTTACTAGTATAAAAAAAATGAATTTTATATTTCAATTGGAAATAAATAAATCTTTATATCGGAAACTAGTAGATCCGTCATAGATGGCCATCTGTTTAGATATATTAAAGGCAACTTATGATGAAAGGCAGTGTCTTGGTCAATGGCCCCGTTGGTCGTGAGTAAGCATGTAAACAAGACTAAAATAAACTCTTTGATCATGACACATAATTGCTTGGTGGTTGATGACATAAATACACATTCTTTAATTTAATAAAAAAGTTAGGGTTACATGATTAGTTTCTCGACAATCTTATATAATCCTTTTTTTCAGATTTAGTTCTCTACTATTTTTAAGAAACCATAAATTACTATGAGTAATTTTTTTTAATATTTAACTCGTTTAATAAACAAATCATAAATTCAATTTATCGGGTTGGTCCGTACGATACCGCGAATCTCAGTAAATCTCTTTTGGATTATTATTATTATTATATTTAGTAACTATGTACTTTAATATTTAAATAAGATAATACTTAATTTACTAATATAGTATTTAGTTATAAAATATAAATAGTAAATGTAGCTATTTTGGAGAGCGCAATCTAACCGACCTACCTAATCTTATTTGGATAGTATTATTATTATTATTGTTGTTGTTATGTAAATATTTAGTAATTATATAATTAAGTATTTAAATAAGATAATACTTAATTTAAACAGTATTTAGTTATAAGAATATAAATACTAAATGCAAATTCTAAATGTTAACAAATCCTACAAATAATACGTATTTCATTTTTCTTTTAATAATACGTTGGGTACTTAATAATACATATTGGTCGGGTAGCATGTCGTGTCAGTCAACCTCACATATAAAGGGTTCTTTTGGTTTGAATAAAAAAAGGTTCAGGTTAAAACAACCTTTAAGATAGGTTGAGTGAGATTGCGTCCTCTAAAAGAGCTACATTTACTATACTTATATAAATAAATACTATTCAGCTTATAATTTTAAGGTAAACTTATAATTTAACTTAAATTTAAGATACTTAAGAAATTTTACAATGCATTTGATGTGAATCTTGATGCGTAAAGAACCTCTCATTTACCATTTTGTTGCTCTTATGATATTAATAAAATACTCAACGAATAATATCTATTAATTATATACTTAAGTATTTAAATAAGTAATACTTAATTTACATAGTATTTAGTTATAAAATTATATATAATAAATGTAAACTTAATTCTTAATTTAAAGTTTTATAAACAAGATTATTATTATTATTGTTGTTGTAAATATTTTGTAGTTATATAGTTAATACTTAATTTAAATAGTATTTAGTTAAAAAATAGAAATAGTAAATGTAAATTTAAATATTAGTTTAAAATATCATAAATAAGATAATAGTTATTGTAATAAATTAGACGATATCATGTGTATCATATAACGTATTAACAGGAAGCAAATTAGGACTATTGCATTAAACACTTATATCCAATACTTCAAATATAGAATATGTGTTTTAAAAAAATTGTGAAATTATATCTCTATCCCAAGGATATGCTTTATATAGTAAATAGAGATAGGTCGACCCACCAACTCATTTATTGCATGTTTAACTAGTGTATTACAAACACAAACTTGTTTTAAATCTTTGCAAGATGTCAACCCATTTGAATAATTTAGATAAATGTGTTAAACAATTTGTATTAGCATTACACAACTTTAAGTGTATACCGGTTAGAGTTGATACTTTTGGCATGAATTATATATATTCGTCCAACAAATGTTTAGACTCTTCTTGCGATTCTATACCTTAAATTGATCGTTATATTGAACATGTATCATCATATTCCACTACCCTCAAACAAATGCAACAATATTTGGGATATTAAAATCTAATATTCTAAAATTTTTGAAGTTGAGACTGTTGGCGGCAAACGACCGATAGTTAGGATTATTAAATCTAATATTCCAAAATTATATAATATCTTCTTTAAGGAAGTATCAAATTATATAATATCTTCTTTATTAATTATATATAAATACCACGCAGGTATCTTTGTATTGTACATACAGAGCATGGTTTCAAGTTTCAAGGATAACTTATACAAGTAAGAACTTTATAAATTAAAATATTTTCTCAACTAAGATATATACACGGAAGGTATTGTGAATCTCTTTATGTTTACAAAAGATTGATATGACTATCACTACTATAAAACTAAGTATTAATGACCACAATTTAATTTCTATAAAATCAAAATGGTTAGAAAACTAGCAACAACATTCAGGCCGGTAACAAATCAGTCGCAAAGTTATGTGACTAACTTATTTTAGTCTCAAATGAGTAGTAAAATTTAAAACAAAAATAAAAGTTATAAGCCGGATACAACTTTTTTTATGAAAAAAAAACCCTTTTCCGGTCGATTTGCAACTAAAATGATGATCACACGTACTAAGTTTTCTAGCAATGAGCTTTTAAGGGAGGGCGTGTGTGACGCTCCCTCTCCACCCTCGACCCAATGATGAGCGGCTATTTTATTTGTAGGTGTAATCATTCACACCTAATAGATAAGAACTGACTGTGTCATATGTCACAAATCTGTAAGTCGGAGAATGTTTTTCCCTAACTCCCCCATATTCTATTTATTATTTTTAAAGTTGAATAATAAAATCAATTTCAATTAGATTTTGTCTTAATACATCGTTTTACGATTCCTAATTTTTCCTTACAAACTATTTAATATTTCAATCTTTCAACCCGTGTAATATAAAGATCTGCATGTTATATTATATTTTATGTGACGAGATTAAAACTATGTTATCTTATGTCCGATTTAATATCGTGTATTCGTGTGTGCATCCTATAGATGCCCTGTTCATGAGGGAAATGTGAAAGCACACAAACCACTTAGGTTCGAATGTATACGGACAATATATCCCTCATCACCAACATTTTTGAGAACGTGGCCTACTCTTTGTTTCCATATCAAACACCACATCATTCTTTATATTAAAAACTATCATCATTCATAACACAAATGCTAACATTATTTGGTTTGAAAAGTTATATATAAGACGGTTATCTAAACGCATACCATATTCTTTTTTTGGTTTGTATTGTATAGCACTAAGTACAAGTTTATTATATCCTCCGCATCCCAAAGCGCGCTGCCCTCCTAGGCGCGCAACACTAAGTAACCCAAGCCAACCCACATTACTGACTAACTGTGGTTCTCTCTTTGAAGTAGATTTGTTGATAGATCAACTTAGGAACTCATTCATTAGAGAAAAAACATAGATCATTTACTAACGAGGAGGTTGTGAGTGTCTTAATTAGGTATCATTTAGAGAAGAAACGAACAAATATCTATCTACTATATTAAAAGAATTCATCTTAGCCACATCACGTATTCTTAGCCTAGAGAATTCAGAATTGAGCGCCAATATGTTTCCTCTTATTTTGATGATGCGTTCTATTATTATCAACATAATAATATCTTTGCCTTTTCCACTTCAAAACCCTAAAACTCAAAGGCATGAACTATCTAGGTATTTTTCTTTATCTTTCATGATGTAATCTTCGTATCCTTTGTCCGTCTTCAAACCCTAGAACGAGTCTTTTGTGATCAGTGATCCGAAGTAACAAGGTATAGTTTTTTCGATCTCTAAACTCATAACGTAAGCTTTCTTTGAAGATTCGTATTTCATATATGCATAATTTTGATTTAATCACCATTATTCTCTCTGTTGTTCATTCGACTACACAGGAACTTTGTTTTCTTCAAACCCTAAAATCGATGGTTATTTGTTTAAGCTCGAAGATTTGCCATATATTTCTAAAAGGTACGTGTCTATCCATCGAGTGTTCTTCATAGCCTTTTGTCCAATCATTAAATATTCACTTATATAACTTGTTTCTTCGTTTTAGGGATTTCCTCTATTTCCTTTGTGATATGTAACAAGGTTTCTCTATTTTACTTCAGAATTATGTTCATGATGTTGGTAGATGAATCATTATATTTATTTTTTTTCAACATTTGTTATGCTGAATATATTGTGTTTTATAAAAAAAACTAGCTTTAAGAGGAATACTATTATATTAAAAGTTGTTTGGATTATAATGGACTTTTCAATATTGGTTCTAGGTGGCAAGGGTTCTGAAGTCACTACAAAGACCTAACGCAGAGCGATTATGAAACTACTTAGCACTTTGTACCAGGCTTCACATCTGGGAAATTTGTTATTAGCTTTTAATGGAACTAAGAGTGCCTTTGATGTTGACCCATTGCCCTCGATTCAAAAGAGTTTGCTGTGAAAGATGACTTTGTTGATTATTCAATGTCACTTAGCATCTTCTTTTATTGAATTTCAGTTTGAGTTCAGGTAATTAAGTCATGAGTTGAGTTGAGTTGTGTGTTTCTATCATTTTATAGTACATATGGATATCAAGAGGGCTATAGGCTATGCTATTATTTGTTTGCGTGCTATTATTTTGTTTGCGTGGTGAGTATTTATTTATTCTAAACGAGTAACTTTTAGTAATTTTTAGAACTAAACCCTTCTTTTGGTCGCTTATACAAGTCAGTATTCACCACATGCATTGTTTTTCGTCCCAACCCTAACCCGGATGTGCCACACTATGGGTAGCCCAAACCTGATATGTGTAGTCCTATTATTAAACAGGTTAAATGGGTTGGCGATTCAATTAAAAAAACATAAAACCTTAGATACAAAAAACAGGTTTGCTGGTTGAAAACGGGTGGACATGCTGAGGTGAGGCTGGTTGGGTCAACCTGTCCTTCAACTTGAATCACTAGACGGATAGTCATGTTGACGCGCTTAGGTGTGTATTACCCAAACCCATTTAGCCCCAAAGATAAACATGATTCATGCTAGGTTGGTGTGATGTTTCTCTATCTGGTGGGATTGTGGGGAACGCGGCCCCGGGATACTAGCCTTATATTATTACACAACACACACGAACCATATTAGACAATATTAGGGATGATTATTTTGGAAAGTGCATGGCCCTGTAGTTACAAATATTTTTTGTAATAGATGAAACTCATGCATTGAAACTATGGTATGTAGTATGGAATCTTATATCCAGAGTTGCAGCAACAAAAAGCCCACTCTTTTTATTGGAACCAACGAACATATGGATGAGTTTGAAGTTTTTATGTTAAACTGTTTGTCAGTTGTCTCATGGGTTCACTTAGAACCAGATGACTCTATGGAAGTATCCATCAATGGTTAAAATGGTTGAGCTCACTGGTCATACATGCAGAGCTCTTTTAATGACACAGATAAAGTCAAAAAATATTTTGAAAGTCAAAGTTAAAGTCAAACATAGATCTCTAACTGTGATCTAATATGTTTTTTTTTGCAGAGTACAAATAGATGTACGTTTGCATCTACTGCAGGAGATGAGATTTTAGTTTTTGGAATGTTTTTGGGAGCCTTGTAATGGCTGCTAAAGTTGCTATTGTAAAACCCGTTTGCTCACCTGGACCGTATTCGCTGATACGTAAGTTTCTCACGCCTCAATTGTAAACAGATAAATATGTAACTTACTTGGTTTAGATTGTAGGTTACTAATATGTCGAGAAACCTGTAATATCCAAAAAAATCTGTTAAACTTATGATTTAATTTTTATTGCTTATAGGGATGAGCATGGTACCGGACCAGTACCTAAAATACTAGTACCAAATGTAACTGGTACGGTACCGCCATTTTGGTTGTTTTACCGGTAAATACCGGTACCGAAAAATGGAAAAACAGGTACCAGTACCGGTATTGAAAATAACCGGTTCGGTACTGGTACCCGGTAACAAATGCTCATCCCTAGCTTTCTATGTGTGTGGTTAACATCATCTACAAAATATGTTGTTACTAATGTGTTATGAACTACAAATGAGTTAATATTATTCATGACCTTTTTTGAGTTTTTTCATGGATTCAGTTGATTCATTTATATATTCATGGATTTGGAACAGACAAGTGCTATGTCAACTACATATTCAGTTTTTAGGATTAGGGTTTAGGTAGAATCGATTGAATTAGAACAAAGGCCCAATTGTTTACATATTTTTTTTTTTCTTTAATGCTTCTTATTGCATTATGCAAATTTGTAGGTATAGGTGAGTTTGTCTGTTTCGTTCGAATGAAAAGAAAGGGTTTGGACTGACATTATTTTTCTGACTTCGGTTGTTCTGCAGATGTTGTACAATCGTTTGGTGTATGAGCTCGCCGGAACCCTAATACCTCCGAATTTTTTTTTACGCTGGTATATTGTTCTACCCCAAACTGTGTTTTGGTTGCCAGAGATCTTAACGGCTATGATTACAACTTTACCTCTACATTTCTCTCTCTCTTTCTCTACTAGGCGTGCAACCTGTGTTGCAGCCATGGCGGAGATATGATTGTTGCTATTCTGGGCTGTCACGACGAGAGTAAAGGCAACCTCTGTTATCCAAGATATAAGCCTTTGTAATGGAGATTTAAACCGTGATCGAAGACCTCAACCGCCTCACGTTTCCGTTGCCTCACAAACCAGGTACTAGGTATAATAATATGAAAGATTATTGAGGAATAGCATAGTTTTTAGTATGCAAACCTCGGTTGTATATTGAGGGTGCTAACTGCTAATTCCTTTGGTTCTTATGTATGCAACTTTAAAAAAAGGCCATGACTTTCCTATTATGTGATTGACATCGTGATGGTGTCTTTAGGTTGCATTCGGCTTTTTGTTTATGATTATAACAAAGGAAACTGGCCAGTTTCACCTTATGTTATGATTATTATGTTTCGTAATGTACTTTATTAGTTTGATTTTGAAGTGCCGTTTATAAAGCCGTCTATAATTAGCTAAGCAATTGCATAAGCAGTCTCATATTTGGTATTAAATTGAATCTACAGCTCTTGAACTGGGCATCTTGCACACATGGAGATATTATTATAATAGGTGGACTGGTAATATCAACCTTTGAGTTATGATATGTTATTGTATTTTATGTTCTTATTTATTAATTTTATCTTTCTTTTAACTAACCCTTTTGTTGTTATATAGTTGTAGCTTTGAGTTGTAATCTGTTTTGAACTTACTGTACAACACAGTCAGTTGGATCCTTCAAAATTTGCAGGTTTGTTTTTAAGTCTAATCTCTTTTATATTTGAAAATTTTGATTAATTTATGTATTTGGTGAACTTATGTTTTTTTTATTGCAATAATCAGGTGAGTTCAAGGATTTCACTAAGGAGTTCAAACAGTGACATCATTCCTTTCATCCTTCTACAACTGATGCATATGCATGTAAGAGTTCAATTGATAGTGCATATCTTAATCCATTAAATATCGGTAGTGAGTTGTTCGTATTTCATTATTTGTCCGTCTTTCAATATTTCTACTACAAATTGTATGTAATGGTCTCATAATCTCTCTTTTTTCTAGAGTTGGTTTGTACTTGAAACAATCCGTCTTCTTTTATAGTCAATTGTATGTTGTTTTATCAAAGGTAAAACACGAGATGGAGTCAAACTACTAATATTTGACAACATCTCCAAATCTACAGATAAAACATCTAATGTGGTTTGTAAAGAGATTTTCAACGAATTGTGATCGTTGCATATTCATATATTTCAATTTGTCGTAATCAGATATATTTGTTTGTGTTTTAACATGTATAAAATCGTAATAGTTATGTCAACGGTGATAATGGAGATATTTTCTTTTAGCAACCCGTGAAATTCGCGGGTTCTTAAACTAGTTGTTAAATATAAATAAAAAAGTTAATCTTCTTATTAATGTGTTTATACTATATCTTTTATGCATTATCGCAGAGACATCTATTAAATTTAAAAACTCGTTCGAACACAGAGTTTCTTTTTATTCAACTTCTATTTTGTTTATTCAAAGATGTTAAGCAAGAATTTTTAGTTGGAGTTGTGTGTTCTTGATTCACTTGTTTAAACAACCTCAAGTTTAACAAATGCCATTAGAGCCTGATGATCTAGGCTCGGTTCTATCGTAGATTTCCCATCTGTCTGGTTCGCAGTGTTTCTGATTGATGGTGTCCAAGTTCTCGATCGCAGGCGTACAGGTTCCGATTGCAGGAAGTAATTAGGGAAGGAAAGTTCTTAGAAAACCGATCGCAACAAAGAGTTAGTCAAGAAACTGACACAATGGTAGAGTTACGGGTCATAGGAGGAATTAAGAAACTGAATCAAAGCAACCACAAACGATGGTCGACGTGCATCAAATCGTATCTTCAAGGTCAAGATCTTTGGTAGGTAAAGAACAATACCGAGACGAGACAACCCGCAAAACGATATCAACAGTGCTATCGCGAAGTGGCAGGTGAAAGCGGGTCAAGCGATGTTCATCATCAAGACAGCAGTCGATGATGATGTTCTTGATCACATTTAAGACCTCAAATACCCAAAGCAAGCGTGGGATACGCTTGAAACCTTGTTTGCGAAGAAAAACGATGCCAGGTGGCAACTAGTCAAAGGCGAACTAATGACGGTGTCCCAAGGTGATCTTCCTATTTCATGATGCAGTTTCACGTGCAATCAAATGGCTCAAACACAATGATTCATTCAAAGACCGATAAACGAACCATAGGGTTCAAGAACAACGTTCTTTCAATTCAATAATCAACATAAACTGTCTAAACAATAACCCTAAACACCCAATTTATAAGATATGAATCTTAATTCAAAAGGAAACAAAATAAGATAAAATATTAAATTCAAATAAAGAGATTATTAAAGGGACCAGGTCTATCCGCATCATTTCATAGTATTTCTGAAAAAATTAAAATCTATGTCGTGAAATTGGAGAACTTAATTGTAACAACTCGGAAAATTCGTTGTTACCTTTTTCTTTGTTATCGATTGTATCTATCCTTTGTAAATCCGATATTCGCTTATTAATGAAGTTTATGTTAACTAATTATGATTGTGTATGTTATATCGCATCTAATCACTTATTAAATCGCATCGCTAATCTCATCGCATTGCAAATCACAATTATTTATGTGGATTTATGTTATTTATGTGTTATGTGTGTTTGTGGTTACTATTACGCTCGCTATCGCATCGCTCTCGCACACTCGAATCGCTACGCTCTATTATATCAATTATAACGCTTAATATAACTATCTAATACGAACCAAATCGCCAAACGAACACTTAACGCGAAATCGGCAAACGAAACTTGGTCACCAGGCCAAGTTCGGACTAATGACGTATGTTTCGTTCACTTTTGAGTGGAATGAGGCGTTGTCGAAGCTAAATCTCATATCCGGAAGCACAAGGACGAAATCGTCACTTTACACAAGCTGGACTAACCCATACGAACCATCAAGTTCGCTCGGATTAGCCCGAGTTTCTGTAAAATGGCTAAGTTCGCTCCAAAAGACCTCTCCGGCCTAAGCTTTACTCAGTGGCTTAAGGTTGGAGGGATGGACACTTGATTTCCTCAGCAAACGACGCGAAAACGCAAGATTTTGGACCCGAAAACCTCAAGTTCGCTCAAGAATCACCAGCACCCAGGTCAAGTTCGACCGAACTTGGGTCCTTTTTCATCAAATTCCTTACAAGTTCGACCGAACTTGTCTAGTTTCTTAGGAAACTACACAAGTTCGCCCGAACTTGTCTTTTCAGTAAGACCTTTTCACAAGTTCGCCCGAACTTGGCTCAAATCTCTCCAAAACTTAACAAGTTCGCTCGAACTTGTATGATTACATACAAGTTCGCCCGAACTTGCCTACTGCTCAATCAAAACTTAACCGTTTCAGCTTTTCGGAGACTGATGCACTTCCGTTCGCGTATGCAGGCTGATCCGGCGCTCTTCACAACTCTTCTCAGATCCTCTAATCTTACCTAAACGCACCCACAGTGAGTGTACTTGACCCATTTTCGCTTTAATGCACTTTTTGGGTGTTACATACGTTCCTCTATCAAAATCACTTCACAAATCAAACTGTTTATCACATGCAAATAATCTGATTGTGCATGCTCAATATGTGATACTAGAAACATGTGACTAGGACTTATTTTTGTTAACTTGCCTCCTTAGCTAGTATGGTACTATAGTGTGGCTTACACCCGACGGGGTCTAGTTAGGATGGACCCGCAAGCCTTCTCATGGTAGTTAGCATGAGAAATGAGCCTATGCTGTGTGAAGTGTTTTTGTGTATCATGATATGTAGTTAGATTATCTCGCGATCGGCTCATTCCGCGTATTACTCATCACGAGATATCTTCGTTGAGTTAGGAGTGATATTCAAATCTCGACGAAAATCTCCATTTCTATCTAGTGGAATGCCCGATGTAATCGGTGCGCATAGCCACAACTAGGAATGACGTTGCTAAGTTAGGGGTGAAACCCGCATCTTAGTAACAAATTCCGCTCTTCGATATTCAATCTCACCAAAGTCTCGATTATTCCGATGATTTGGAACACGTAGTAACCGGAAGGATAAT
Organism: Scalesia atractyloides; assembly: GCA_947069175.1. Lineage (NCBI taxonomy): Eukaryota > Viridiplantae > Streptophyta > Magnoliopsida > Asterales > Asteraceae > Scalesia > Scalesia atractyloides. The sequence goes on along the minus strand of CAMTDV010000019.1, from coordinate 79,384,265 downwards.
GCCGTTAGCCGCTTGCGGTGAGAGCATCTATATATTAGGCCAAAGCGTGGGTCCAAAGTCAAAGGATGGTCGAACCACTTTGGGTAGTCACGTCTCAAAACCCTGGACACTCCCAATTGATTTAAGCCTATATCGTCGATTTACACATCATCGAGTTTATTATTATTTATGTGTTTAAATTTTGAGAATTTTCGCTTTGTTCGATTTCTCTCTTTGATGATTTGTCATAATTATTGATTTCTCGAATTATCGCATTTACGCTCCATCGAATATATGCACAACTCGCACAGCTCTCGTAATCTAAAACGCTAATTAATACACCAACCAAACTAATCGCTTAACTCGCTTACGCCTACGAGAACATGTGTGTGGTATTATCTCGCTATTATATATCGTTTATATCTCGCATCTCATATCGCGCTATGCATGATGGTTAATTAGAAGTGAATACGTGCAAAATATGTGCCTACGTGCTTACGTGATTATGTGCTTACGTGCCTATGTGCCTACGTGTTAATGTGCTTACGTGTTTATGTGTTTACGTGGATACGTGCTATTGTGTTTTGTGCCTTGTATGAATAATAATAATAAATTTCTAAACATAACTCTATTATAATGAATCTCATCCAATCAATTCCTTTATGTAGATGGTATTGATGGGATCTCACTCGCCGCACTGCGCAGCGCAACACCGCCGACAAACGCATCGCCTCTCTGGTAGCGAAAGAAATGTCTAAGGTGATCCCACAGATTGTCAGCGAAATTCAAGCGGTTATCAGCAACTCTTCAGTTGACTCCAAAGGAGATGCCCCAAAACCCCGCTTCAGCATTAAGCAGTTCAAAGCATGTGGACTGCTTACTTTCTCAGGCACCAAAGGACCGAGTGCCATGTTCCACTGGTTTGACTCTATCGAGGTCACATTCCGCCAGAGTGGATGTCCCGAGGCTCTGCGCACTATCAACGCCACCAGCGTGTTTCAATTAAGGGCTCTCGACTGGTGGATAGCCGAGCGCAACAGGCGTGGGAACGATGAAGCTTACGGAATCACTTGGGAGGAACTTAAGGAAATTATGATCAAGGAATTCTGTCCTCCCTACGAGATCCAGAAGTTGGAGAACGAATTCTGGAATATCAAGCAAGATGGTCCCGATAATGCTGGCCGCACTGCTCGCTTCAAACAGTTGAGCATCATCTGTCCCGGTCAAGTGGATACGACCGAGAAAGCAATCAAGAAGTACCTCAACGCTCTGCCCGATTTCGTCACTGACTTTGTGCAAGCAGCACGCCCTGCTACTATCGAGGAGACCTACCAATTAGCCGCCAAGATTAATGACAAACGAGTTCAGTCTGGTTACTTTAAAAGCAGCAAGGTCGCGAATCAGGCCGTTACTGAATCAGCAGCTCCTACTACCGAACAGCCCCGAGAGCCAAAGAACAGTCGTCGTGGTCACAAAAGGGAAAACCCGAGCAAGAACTTTGCTCTCATTGCTCCCGCGAACCCTCAGCCACTCCAGTCAGCAGCACCAAACGCACCACCAGCAAAGCGTGCGTACACTGGCCCGCATCCTTTGTGCTCAAAGTGCACTTATCATCATGCCGTTGGTGGCAATTGCCGTTTTTGCACAAACTGCAACATCTACGGCCACTTTACAGTCAGCTGCAGTAGTGGTACTCGTCAGCCAGCTCCTCAGCCCCCCCTGCAGCACCAGCTTTACCAGCTCCTCCCCAGGCCAATCAACAACAAGCCCCGAAGGCACGTTCTTGTTACGCGTGCGGTGATCCGAACCACTTTGCCAATGTCTGCCCAAACCATACTGTCAAACAAGAGCCGCAGCAACAGCAGCCCTGCAGCAGCCACCACCGTAACCTCAGCAGCAACAACAAGCTGCGCGTGGAAGAGCTTTCAACCTGAATCACCGCCAGGCCCAGAATGACAAAAATGTTGTCAATAGTACGTTCCATGTCAATGGTATTTATGCTTCATGTTTATTTGATACCGATGCCGATAACTGCTTTGTATCGTTAGAATTCGAAAAGGTTTTAAAATGTAAGCGCGCTAAACTCCCAAAGACTTTCGATGTGGAAGTCGCCACCGGAAGAACCGTTACCGTCAATTCCGTCTTGCGTGGTTGTAATCTCGATCTCAACAACCACATCTTCTCGATCAATCTCATACCTATGCAGTTAGGTAGCTTCGATATCATAGTAGGTATGGATTTTCTTCGTGAGAATCATGCTGAAGTTGTTTGTTTCGATAAAATGATTCGTTTTCCTCTCCCAAACGGTGATCAACTCCATGTTTACGGTGAAACCCCCTCAAAGAAGTTGATGCTTTTGTCATGTAATAGAGCACACAAATGCTTGCAAAAGCGATGTGTTGCTTTCTTCGCCCACATTGTGAACCCGGAGAAAGAAAAGAAGACTTATAAAGACGTTCCCGTTGTTTGTGAATTTCCTAAAGTCTTTCCCGATGATTTACCCGGCTTACCCCCTACTCGAGATGTTGAATTTCGTATCGATTTAGTTCCCGGTGCTACTCCCGTTGCTAAAGCTCCTTATCGCCTTGCACCATCCGAAATGCCCGAGCTAACAAGCCAACTTCAAGAGCTTCTTGATAAAGGTTTCATACGCCCGAGCACTTCGCCATGGGGCGCGCCCGTCCTTTTTGAGAAAAAGAAGGATGGATCGTTCCAAATGTGCATCGATTATTGTGAACTTAACAAACTCACGATAAAGAACCGCTATCCTCTTCATCGTATCGACGACTTGTTTGATCAGCTTCAAGGTGCTACTTGTTTTTCTAAAATCGACCTTTGTTCCGGCTATCATCAGTTACGTGTGTTGGAAGAAGACATTCCGAAAACCGCCTTTCGTACTCGCTATGGCCATTTCGAATTCGTGGTCATGCCTTTTGGTCTTACCAAGGCACCCGCGGTCTTCATGGATCTGATGAACCGTGTGTGTAAAGCTTTCTTAGATCGTTTCGTCATTGTTTTCATCGATGATATCCTTATTTACTCGAAGTCGAGAGCCGAACATGCGCATCATCTTCGGTTTAGTTCTCGAACTTCTTCAAGGTAATCGCCTTTATGCTAAATTTTCAAAGTGTGAGTTCTGGCTCGAAGAAGTCCAATTTCTCGGCCACATCGTTAATATTCAAGGAATTCACGTCGACCCTGCAAAGATCGAAGCCGTCAAGAGTTGGATTACGCCGAAGAATGCATCTGAAATCCGTTCATTTCCTGGATTGACGGGCTACTACCATCGATTCATCGCCGACTTTTGTAAAATCGATGTTCCGCTTACCGCTTTAACGCATAAGGATAAACCATTTGTTTGGGATTCCAAGCAAGAGGAAGCTTTTCAAACTCTCAAGCGTACGCTATGCAACGCTCCCGTTCTCGCTTTACCTGACGGAAACGACGATTTCGTTGTTTATTGTGATGCCTCTAATCTTGGTCTTGGTTGTGTGCTTATGCAATGAGACAAGGTTATCGCGTACGCGTCTCGACAACTCAAGATCCACGAGAAGAATTACACAACCCACGATCTCGAACTCGGTGCAGTTGTTTTTGCATTGAAGATATGGCTATACTACCTTTACGTTACCAAGTGTACGGTCTTCACCGACCATAAGAGCCTACAACATATCTTTAATCAAAAGGAACTGAATATGCGCCAACGACGATAGGTTGAACTTCTCAACGATTACGATTGTGAGATACGCTACCATCCCGGCAAAGCACACGTCGTCGCGGATGCTCTAAGTCAACGAAGCTACGTATATAGTGTTTGTGACTCTCAAGCTTTGAATGATCTTGAAATCATGATTCGTCCGCTCAATTTGCTTGTTTTAGCGAGAATACCTTGGAAGAAGAAATGAAATATGGTGCAGAAACTCAGCTCGTATCTAAGCCTAATGGCATTTATTAGTACCTCAATCGCATTTGGATTCCTAGCCGTGATAATATTTGAAAGTTGCTAATGACCGAAGCCCATAAATGTCGATATTCCATTCACCCCGGTGCCGACAAGATGTACCAGGATCTTCGACCTAAGTATTGGTGGCCGGGCATGAAGAAGCATATCGTCGTTTACGTCTCAAAGTGCTTAACTTGTTCGAAAGTTAAAGCCGAACATCAAAGGCCCTCTGGCTTACTCGAGCAACCCGAAATCCGATGTGGAAGTGGGAGAGTATAGCTATGGACTTCTTTACTAAACTCCTGCGTACTTCTTCAGGTCACGATAGCATTTGGGTTATCGTTGATTGTCTTACTAAATCTGCACACTTTATTGCTATACGAGAAGACTTTAAGGTAGAACGGTTAGCCCGAATCTATACCGACGAAGTCATTTGTCGACACGGGATGCCTCTTGACATCATATCTGACCGAGACGGTCGCTTTACCTCGCGTCTCTGGGAGACTGTAACAACTCGAAAATTTGACTGTTATCTCTTCTTTTGTTCTCTGTTTATCTATCCTTTTGTAATACCGAGATTTGGTTAATAATAAAGTTTATGTTAATTACTTATGGTGTTTATTATCGCATCAAATCGCTTATTAAATCTCATCGCATCGCAAATCACAGTTATTTATGTGGTTTTATATTATTTATGTGTGTTATATGTGTTTGTGGTTATGTTTACGCTCGCTATCGCATCGCTCTCGCACTCTCGAATCGCTAAATTGCACTATTATATCAATTAAAACGCTTAATATAACTATCTAATGTAAACCGAATAACCAAACGAACCCTTAATGCGAAATCAGCAAACAGAACCTGGTCATCAGGCCAAGTTCGGCCGAACTTGACTACCACAAGTTCGCCCGAACTTGCCTGGCAACCAGGTCCTCCTTTGTTTTATCAAGTTCGCGCGAACTTGCATGAGTATATGCAAGTTCGGCCGAACTTACTCATAATTCTTCCCAAAATCCATCAAGTTCGCGCGAACTTGCATGAATTTCATGCAAGTTCGGCCGAACATGCCTCCACCAGCTCTCCTCCTATAAATACCAAGCTCATTTCTCTCGTTTGAACTTGCTGTAAGTTCGCCCAGAGCTCTCAAAACCCGAAACCTTCGTGTTCTAAGTAAGAATTGACCCGATTTCGACTACAACAACGTTTATCAACGATCTACAAAGGTTTACAATGATTTTGGCACAAGGCGTAGCCTTCGTTTTCATCAAAACCCATTCTTTTACGAAAATCTTCATTTTTTTCTTCAAAAAACTTTTGTTTTAAACTTAGATCTACACAATACGAGTTCGTTTGGTGATAGTAGAGACTTCCCAAACACGAGATCTGCAAGATCTCGGCTTGTAAGTGACAGATATGAGAAAAACCTTTGAAAAACATCGATTTCTACACAAGATACGGACTTTTGATGGTGTTTTGTTCATTTTCTGATATGAAACAAAGCATCTATCATTCAAGAGCCCAGATCTGGAAGCACACGGACGTTTGTGACGGTTTACAGAAGCCGGACTAACCCGAACGAACCCCGAGTTCGTCCAGATTAGCCCATGCTTTTGTAAAACGGCTAAAACTGCTCTGAAAAGACCTCTCTGACCTAAGTTCGCTCAGTAGCACAGGGTCGGAGGGATGAACACTCGATTTACTCAGCAAACGACGCGGAAACGCAAGATTTTGGACTCGAAAACACCAAGTTCGCTCAAGATTTCAGCAGCTTCTGGTCATGTTCGACCGAACTTGTACCCAAATGGGTCAAGTTCGACCGAACTTAGGCTAAATTTCATCGAATTCCTACCAAGTTCGACCGAACTTGCTTAGTTTCTTAAGAAACTACACAAGTTCGCCGGAACTTGTCACCTCAGTAAGGTTTTCATACAAGTTCGACCGAACTTGGCTATAAACTCACCAAATTCATACAAGTTCGCTCGAACTTGGCTACTGCCCAACCAAGACTTAACCGTTTCAGCTTTTCGGAGACTGATGCACTTCCGTTCGCGTATGCAGGCTGATCCGGCGCTCTTCTCGACTCCTCGCAGAATCTCAAACCTAACAAAACGCACCCACTGTGAGTATACTTGACCCATTTTCACTTTAAACGCACTTTTTGGGTGTTACATAGTTCGTATATCAAAATCACATCAGAAATCAAACTGTTTATCACACGCGAATAATCTGATTGTATATGCTCGAATACGTGATACTAGAAACATGTGACTATGACTTGTTTTCATTAACTTGCCTCCTTAGCTAGTATGGTACTATAGTGTGGCTTACACCCGACGGGGTCTAGTTAGGATGGACGCGCAAGCCTTCTCACGGTAGTTAGCATGAGAAATGAGCCTATGTTATGTTAAGTGTTTTGGTGTATCATGATATGTAATTAGATTGTTTCGCAAAAGCTTTTCTCGATTATGCTAGTAGTATTCAACCCTGTATGCTCACCTTTACATAATTGTATTGACTTGTATTTTAACGTATGTAACAGGTTGAGGATTTTAGCTATGGATGCTTGGATGTTGCATGCTTAGCGTACCTTTGTTTTGACTTTATTTTGTTTAGTTTCCAAGTGTAATAAATCTAGGGGATATCAAATCGTTTTGTTTTTATGAGAGAACCTTGGATTTTGTAATGATTATTTAGAATATTATGTTTAATAGTATGGGATGTTAAACGTTTAGCAATGTTGTGAATAATTGTTATGGAATTTCTCGTGAGAACAATCTGGTCGCCTAGTGCCACTAACCCCGGTGATTCCGCCATCGGTCAGGGTGTGACAGATTGGTATCAGAGCGAGTTCCTTAGGATAATAGGTAGAATTGCCATGTTCGACCTAGCAGCATGTCTAAGTACCCGATTGACCATTCTTTGATCTTAAATGTTAAACTACTTGCCATAAATGCTTAAATGTGCCTTTCCTAAGGCTAATACAATAATACACGCTTGGAAACGCTCGCATCACACCAAACGAGTGAGCAAGTCGAGAATAGGTGTGAAACCCGAGAACTCTCGACGAGATCATTCACTCCGCGCATTCTCTCGCACGGGATACCTTCGTTGAGTTAGGAGTGACATCCAAACCTCGACGAAAATCTCCATTTCTATCTAGGAATAAGGTTGCTAAGTTAGGGGTGAAACCCGCATCTTAGTAACTGATTCCGCAATTCGATTTTCAATCTCACCAAAGTCTCGGTTACGCCAATGGTTTGGAACACGTATTAACTGGAAGGGTAAACGTCGTTAGCCGCTTGCGGTGAGAACGTTTATCTATTAGGCCAAAACGTGGGTCCGAATGCAAAGGGTAGTCGAACCACTTTGGGTAGTCAACGACTCAAAACCTCTGACACTCCCAATTGTTTAAGCCTATATCGTCGATTTACGCATCATCGAGTTTATTATTATTTATGTATTTAAAATTTTGAGGATTTTCACTTTATTCGATTGCTCGCTTTGATGATTTATCATATCATCGATTTCTCGATTTATCGCATTTACGCTCATCGAATGTATGCACAACTCGCACAGCTCTCGTAATCTAAAACGCTAAATTAATACACCAACCAAACTAATCGCTTAACTCGCTTACGCCTATGAGGACGTGTGCCTCATACGCGGTATTATCTCGCTTATCTCGCTATTATATATCGCATATATCTCGCTATTACTATCTAGCATCTCAAATCGCGCTACGCATGATTTACGAAGTTAAAGGTGAATACGTGCAAAATATGTGCTTACGTGCTTAAGTGCTTACGTGTTTAAGTGCTTACGTGGATACGTGCTTACGTGTTTTGTGCTTGCTTGAATAATAATAATAAATATTTAAACATAACTCTATTATAATCGAATCTCGTCTAATCTAAATCCTTTATGTAGATGGCATCAATGGGATCTCACACTCGCCGCACCGCTCAGCGCAACAACGCCGACAAACGCATCGCCTATCTCGTAGCCAAGGAAATGGCTAAGGTGATCCCGCAAATTGTTAGCGAAATTCAAGTGGTTAGCAGCAACTCGTCTGTTGACTCCAAGAGCGATGCTCCGAAATCCCGCTTCAGCTTCAAGCAGTTCAAGCTTGCGCACCTCCAAACGTTCTCTGGCACCAAAGGATTGAGTGCCATGTTCCATTGGTTTGATTCGATTGAGGTTACCTTCCGCAAAAGCGGATTCCCCGAGGCACTGCGCACTATCAACGCCACCGGCGTGTTTCAGTCAAGGGCTCTCGATTGGTGGACACCGAGCGCAACAGGCGCGGAAACGACGAAGCCTATGGGCTCTCATGGGAGGAACTTAAGGAAATCATGATTAAGGAGTTCTGTCCTCCGTACGAAATTCAGAAATTGGAGAACGAGTTCTGGAACATCAAACAAGACGGTCCTGACAATGCCGGCCTTACCGCTCGTTTCAAGCAGTTGAGCATCATTTGTCCCGGTCAGGTTGATACGACCGAGAAAGCAATCAAGAAGTACCTCAATGCTCTCCCCGATTGCGTCGCTGACTTTGTGCAAGCAGCACGCGCTGCTACCATCGAGGAGACTTATCAGTTAGCAGCCGAAATTAACGACAAGCGTGTTCAGTCCCGGTTACTTCAAGAACACCAAGGTCGACAAATCAAGCAGTTACCGAATCAGCAGCTCCTCCTACCGATCAGCCCCGCGATTCAAAGAACAGTCGCGTGGTCGCAAGCGTGAGAACTCTAGCAAGAACTTCGCCCTCGCAGCTCCAGCGAACCCACAGCCGCTCCAATCCGCAGCACCCAACGCACCTCCTGCCAAGCGTGCGTATACTGGTCCTCACCCGATGTGCCCTAAGTGCACATATCATCATGTAGTGGGTGGCAACTGCCGTTTTTGCACAAATTGCAATATCTACGGCCATTTCACAGTGAGCTGCCGTACCGGCCCTCGTCAGCCAACTCCTCAGACTCCAGCAGCTCCAGCTTTACCTGCTCCTCCTCCAGCCAATCAGCAAGCTCCAAAAGCACGTGTGTGCTATGTTTGTGGTGACCTAACCATTTCGCCAATGCCTGCCCTAACAAAACGCACACACAGTGAGTATACTTGACCCATTTTCACTTTAAACGCACTTTTTGGGTGTTACATACGTTCGTATATCAAAATCACATCATAAATCAAACTGTTTATCACACGCGAATAATCTGATTATATATGCTCGAAAACGTGATACTAGAACATGTGACTAGGACTTGTTTTCATTAACTTGCCTCCTTAGCTAGTATGGTACTATAGTGTGGCTTACCCGACAGGGTCTAGTTAGGATGGACGCGCAAGCCTTTCACGGTAGTTAGCATGAGAAATGAGCCTATGTTATGTTAAGTGTTTTGGTGTATCATGATATGTAATTAGATTGTTTCGCAAAAGCTTTCTCGATTATGCTAGTAGTATTTAAACTTGTATGCTCACCTTTACATAGTTGTATTGACTTGTATTTTAACGTATGTAACAGGTTAAGGATTTAGCTATGGATGCTGGGATGTTGCATGCTTAGCGTAGCTTTGTTTGACTTTATTTTGTTTAGTTTCCAACTGTAATAAATCTAGGGGATATCGAACCGTTTTGTTTTATGAGAGAACCTTGGATTTTGTAATGATTATTTAGAATATTATGTTTAATAGTATGGGATGTTAAACGTTTAGTAATGTTGTGAATAATTGTTATGGATTTCTCGTTAGAACAATCTGGTCGCCTAGTGCCACTAACCCGGTGATTCCGCCATCGGTCGGGGTGTGACAGAGACCTTTCATCGCTCTCGGTACTACTCTCAATCTCAATACGCTTTTCACCTTAAACTGACGGTCAGACCGAGCGCACGATCCGCACCCTCGAAGACATGCTTCGTGCGTGCATCATAGATTCGGTGGTAACTGGGATACACATTTACCTTAATTGAATTCTCGTACAATAATAGTTATCATACAGCATTCAAATGGCTCCTTTTGAGGCACTGTATGGAAGAAAATGTCGATCGCCTATTGCAAGGCATGAGATCGGGGAAGCACAAATCACCAGTCCGAGCTAATTCAAGAAACAACGGACAAGATCCTCCAAATCAGAGACAATCTCTTGAAAGCTCGGAGCGTCAAAAGATTTACGCGATAAACGCCGCAAGCCCTGCAGTTCGAAGTGGGAGATCACGTTCTCCTAAAGGTTGTACCTTGGAAGGGAGTAGTCGCTTCAGCAAGAAAGGAAAGCTAGCGCCTCGATACGTTGGTCCCTTTAAGATTTTGAAAGGATCGGTAAAGTAGCCTATCGTCTCGAACTACCGGCGGAACTTAATAATGTTCATCCGACTTTCCACGTGTCTAACCTCAAGAAATGCCTCGCCGAAGAAAATCTCCATGTACCTCTCGAAGATCTGCAAATCAACGAGACTTTCATTTCGTGAAAAGCCTGTGAAATCATGGACCGAGCGACGCTCTCGCATCCTATCGTGAAGGTCGATGGAAGGAAAACGCGCGCCGAGTTCACTTAGGAATTGGAAAGTGACATGAAGGCCAAGTACCCGCATCTATTTGTTACAGCTACTACTTGAATTTCGGACGAAATTCCCTAAAGTAGGAGAGACTGTAACAACTTGGAAAATTCGTTGTTATCTTTTCTTTGTTATCGATTGTATTATCCTTTGTAAATCGATATTCGCTTATTAATGAAGTTTATGTTAACTAATTATGATTGTGTATGTTATATCACATCTAATCACTTATTAAATCGCATCGCTAATCTCATCGCATTGCAAATCGCAATTATTTATGCGGATTTATGTTATTTATGTGTTATGTGTGTTTGTGGTTACTATTACGCTCACTATCGCATCGCTCTCGCACACTCGAATCGCTAAACGCTCTATTGTATCAATTATAACGCTTAATATAACTAACTGATACGAACCAAATCGCCAAACGAACACTTAACGCGAAAACGGCAAACGAACACTTAACGCGAAAACGGCAAACGAAACTTGGTCACAGGCTAAGTTCGGCCGAACTTGACCATCACAAGTTCGCTCGAACTTGCTGAGACACAAGAATCTTTTGTTTTCCCTCAAGTTCACTCGAACTTGTACATACATGTACAAGTTTGGCCGAACTTAGCTATCCAACCATTGAAATCTCTACAAGTTCGCGCGAACTTTTACAATTTTGTACAAGTTCGGCCGAACTTGACTCACCAGCCCACTTTTTGTCTTCACTATAAATACTCAGCTCTATCCTCTCATTTGAACTTGCTGCAAGTTTGCCCAGAGCTCTCAAACCCGAAACCCTTTGTTTTCTAAGTAAGAATCAACCTGATTTCAACTACAATGATGTTCATCAACGTTTTACACGATTTTGCACAAGACATTGCCTTCGTTTCATCAATCTCTTCTGTTTAGGAAAATCTTCATCTTTTTCCATAAAACTTCTGTTTTTCACTCAGATCTATACTTAGATCTGAGCAAACCCTTTAAAATATTGATTTTTACACAATATTCGGACTAATGGCGTATGTTTCGTTCACTTTTAAGTGGAATGAGGCGTTGTCGAAGCTAAATCTCAGATCCGGAAGCACAAGGACGAAATCGTCACTTTACACAAGCTGGACTAACCCGTACGAACCATCAAGTTCGCCCGGATTAGCCCGAGTTTCTGTAAAATGGCTAAGTTTGCTCCAAAAGACCTCTCGGCCTAAGCTTTACTCAGTGTTAAGGTTGGAGGGTATGGCACCGATTTCCTCAACAAACGACGCGAAAACGCAAGATTTTGGACCAGAAAACCTCAAGTTCGCTCAAGAATCACCAGCACCCAGGTCAAGTTCGACCGAACTTGTACCCAAATGGTCAAGTTCGACCGGACTTGGTCCTTTTTCATCAAATCCTTACAAATTCGACCGAACTTGTCTAGTCTCTTAGGAAACTACACAAGTTCGCCCGAACTTGTCTTTTCAGTAAGACCTTTAAACAAGTTCGACCGAACTTGGCTCAAATCTCTCCAAAACTTAACAACGAACTTGCCTACTGCTCAATCAAAACTTAACCGTTTCACCTTTTCGGAGACTGATGCACCTCCATTCGCGTATGCAGGCTGATCCGGCACTCTCCACAACTCTTCTCAGATCCTCTAATCTTACCTAAACGCACCCACAGTGAGTATACTTGACCCATTTTCGCTTTAATGCACTTTTTGGGTGTTAATACGTTCCTCTATCAAAATCACTTCACAAATCAAACTTTTTATCACACGTGAATAATCTGATTGTGTATGCTCAATATGTGATACTAGAAACATGTGACTAAGACTTATTTTCGTTAACTTGCCTCCTTAGCTAGTATGGTACTATAGTGTGGCTTACACCCGACGGGGTCTAGTTAGGATGGATGCGCAAGCCTTCTCACGAGTAGTTAGCATGAGAAATGAGCCTATGTTGTGTGAAGTGTTTTTGTGTATCATGATATGTAGTTAGATTATTTCACGATCGGATTTCTTTATTATGCTAGTATTACTAAACCTGTATGCTCACATTTACTTAATTCAATTGACGTTGTATTTTAACGTATGTAACAGGTTGAGATTAGCTTGGATGCTTGGATTTAGTATTGCTTAGTTTGTGTTGTTATGTTTTAGTTCCAAGTGTAATAAATCTTGGGAAGATCGGATAAGATGTTGTATTTGAGAGATTTTTGTTGAATTGTAATGGTTGTTTGAAGATTGTATGAGTTTGATAGTATGGGATATTAAATGTTGATTATTGTCTTTGAATTAATCGTTATGAAATCTCTTGATCAATCTGATTCGCCTAGTGCCACTACCCCGATGATTCCGCCATCGGTTGGGGTGTGATATTAATCCACAATCTCGGGTTTGCGATGCTCAAATGAAGCAGATACTTATTCACGATGTAAGGCTAGAGTATCGAGAATAAAAATCTTTTTTACCCTTATCCAAGGTGGGCGACTCAACCAAATATAACTAAATTGGAGAATAGGCTTGCTGGGCAAGAAGCCTTGGCAAAACAATTACCTAAGGTGTCAATTAAAACCCAAACCCTCTTATATGCTAGAAGAAAGGAGAAAAAACAGTTCACAAAAAATCGAAACCATAATGATAAGAAAGGTAAGGATAGTTGCCGAGATAAAAGTAATAGACCAAGAGGACAGAGTGGAACAGAAAGGGCCGAAACAACCAAAAGAAACTCATGAAGAAGATTTATCGGATGAAGAGAACCAAAAAAAAGAATCAAAGTATCGATCCAAACAACAATTCCGTCATGGTCGATTTTTAACCCTTTTTTACCGCTTTACTATTAGAGAGAAAAATCTGTTAGAGAGACTTTTTTTACTGTCATGGTCGAGTTTTTTACCCTTTTTTACCACTTTGTCCCCATATGTCAGTATAATACGTATTGGGTGTGTATTTGCTTGAAGGATTAATTGGGCGTGACAGAACGAATGCAACATATATCCACAGTGGAATGCGAGATGAAATACAAAGGTGAGGCGTACGAGGACGAGGTAAAAGGTGGATTGAGACCCCAATGACCAACGATGACGCTACAGTTGATGAGTACCTATGCAACAACTCGGGTTGGGTGGGTGAATATTAAACACATCATGATATAGTGACAAATAAAAAAATTATGAAAAAAATTATCATGACTTCTATTTTTTCGGTGCATTACAATTTATGGTTACTATAACGAATAAATAAAATTTGAATTATTTTTTAAAGTTTGTTTATTTAAAAAAAAACTGAACATGAAAAAGATATGAAAAAATCGGCATGAGGCACCGATTTGGGTCCGAACGAGTTTCAACCCGACCTCAATGCATTTGGATAGTGTTCAATAATTTCCCTCTAAAATTGATTTTTGAGCCAACCCAGACCGGGTTATGACTCCAATCAATTTGGAAAAAAAAAGAGTTGAATTATACACCTCTAGAGCCAATTAAATATATATTTAATCAAGGGTAATTCTAGGCATGGCCCAAATGAGCCCATGAATGATGCACCCAGGTAGATTTTAGAAAATATAAACGAGTATTCATTCTGTAAATATAGAACATGTGTGATTATTACATAAACATCGGTCCAGTTTAAAAATGTTGGGTTATGTACGTTTTGTTGATGATGAAATCCAGAACCTAAGAGAATCATCTTCCCTGCCTGATGGAATAAGTTAAAGTATAATCAAAGTCCAAATGTTTCCTTCATTAAAAGCTTTCCAAACAACTACCTAAACTACTGGTATTGAACTATGTATTAAAGAAACAAGAAGACAAGTACAAAAGTGTTGAGTCAACTAAAGTCAACTAGGTCAAGTTAACAGATCAAGACTGAAGACCAGAAGACCAAGTCAAACAAGACCAGATTGTACTGAATTCCAAAAGTGTTGGAATCCTTCCAGCAATTTTGGAATCCCAGCTGTTTTTCATTGTTTTTACAATAGTTTCATGTAATAGTGTTTAAACCTTAACTTTCCACCAGTTTAGCACAACTGGTGACAATTACATCATTTATTAGGTTGTTTAGGGTCGCTTTCATAGTGATGTCACCGACAGTTCTCTCCTTTATAGATAATTTATCATACAACTTGTATTTGTAGCTCTTAAGCAGAAGAACTTAGAGAGAGAGAGAGTTTACCTAGTAAGTTTTTATCTACATTTTAGTATAACTTTTGTTACAAACGCAAATAATTTTTTTTTGAAAATGGAAGGATTGAGCCTTTTTTAATATTTTTAATCCTATTATTATAGTTTTTGTTATTATAATTACTTTTAAATTTATTCTTTTTTTCTTATACCTGTTAAGATTATTAAATTTTTGAGTATGTCATTATAACGTGCTTATTTTTATCAAATTCTAGATATAAATTTTGAGTTGTGAATAATATACAAGTGATTGAAATACACACGTACATGTTATTAAAGTTAAGTCACGACATAATATTTAGATTTTTATATACGTTGTGCTATAACTTTAACATACTATACATGTAAGTTTTTGTCTACATTTTAGTATCAATTTTGTTACTTGTTACAAACGATATAAAATATATATATATATATATTATATATATATATATATAATATATATAGGATATAGCCCTTTTTTAATATTTTTAGAATCAAATACAAACTACATTTCGTATACAAACGGTAAGAACCATTCAAAAAGTGTCATGTGGCATCCAACCAATTATAAATTAATGGTAAAATGATAACCTAAATAATATCAATTATCTAGAATTCCTTATAATTATACTAACAAGCAATTAATTCTTTATTTGGATCTTTCTTTTGTTTTCAATTTGCTGATAAAGAAAAGTGCCGATATAATTCACATATGTGTTTAAAATCAGTTATCTTGATAAATTCTCATGTGCTAATATAATTCAAAAGTGCGACTTTTATTTATGTATTATTTTAGTATGTGCTAATAACATTTTTTAAGTGCTAGGATCTGTTCTTACGGTTTGTATGATAAATATGGTTTGTACCAGAACCAACCCTACTTTTAAATTTATTCTTTTTTTCTTTTAACTTTTAAGATGCAAATCTTTATTAAATTTTGAGTATGTTATTGTAACATGCTTATTTTTTATCAACTTCTAGATATAAATTGTACTTCAAATGAGTTGTGAATGGTAATATATTAGTCTTCTATATACAAAGTGACGTGTTTACTCTTTTTCTTTGAGTAATGTATACGACGTGCTTATATTTATCTACGATTCGATAAAAGTCATATTTGAGTTAGTCAAATATAGTTGTTTTTTTTGTTCTTTGTCGTGAAAGTTGAACTGACACCATCAGTGTAACGCCTCGCGTTTTCATAAAATTTATTTTAGGAAATACGTGTCGTACCACTGAATTATTTATTCATCTAATTTATTATTATTATTATTATTATTATTATGAATTATTTAGTTATTATTTTATAGATAATAATAACAATAATAATAATAACAACGACGACAACAACAATAATAATAATAAACAAAATAAATTCAGCGTTTTATGAAACTTGTACTTGAAATCAGATCTCGTCGGTACGTTCAGGCCAATCAAAAACGTTAGAACAGGATAACGGGCCTTGGCCCAACACACCACCTAAACCCTTAACTTAAAACCCTAATCTATTTTAAATACCCTAAACTATCACCTCAACACTACACACACTTAACAAACTTATACAGAAGCCGCCTCCCCGTTCTCTCCCGCGTTTCCACTCGCCGGAGCCGGTTCCGGCCGGTTTCCGACATCAACTCCGGCGTCACACCTACGGTCACTCCCGAAACCCTCTCACTCTATCTCGCATAACACTTGCCACGCACACTCTCGACCCTCTCACTCGAAGAGTGTAGCTCTGCAAACCGTCGCATTTTCGTCGGAAGAACCAGCACGTTGCCGGAGGAAACCCAACCGCCGGAAGTCTCACCGGAGAAGACGACTCGGTTCGTCGGAACGCCGCGCTTCGGTATATTCTTTTTCTTTTTACTGTCTATTAACTTCACTCCGGATAAATCTATCGATGTCGTAACCAAGTATACGTACATATATATATAAACAGTACACGTATGTATGTATGAACATGAAGAAGACAAACCGGGTTTGTTACATAAATCTTATTAAGACGCGAACATAACACCAACTAGGCTGTAGCCCAGTGGTATGATGAGCCGTCGATAATTCGGAGGTCGCCGGTTTGATCCCTGGTTACCTCCGATTTATTCGCTGCTGTCATTGTTGTTGTTGTCTGGCTCCCTGTTGGGCCGGCCCTTTGGGCCCTTTTCTTTTATCCTTTTTATTTCTTGATTGGGCCAGTCCTTTTGTCTGGGCCAGTTCACTAGGCCACCAGACTGGGCTCTCGCAATTGGACTGATTTTAATTAAACATTCTAATTCTGTATGGTTAATATTATTATTATTATTATTATTATTATTATTATTATTATTATTATTATTATTATTATCATTTTCAGTAAAATCAGTATTTTAAAAACATCAATATCATTATTATTATTATTATTACTATTATTATTATTATTATTATTATTATTATTATTATTATTTTAATTATAAATATTATTAATATAATCTAATAAGTTTGTTAGATATAATTATCATTATTTCATTAATTGTATTTTTACAATTAACATCAAATATGACATAACTATTATTTTGTTAAGCATCTTTTATGGTTATTATTGATTAACATTATCATTAATCTTGCTACTAAATGGTCACAATGTATGTCAAGGGATAACAAGTTAAAATTGATTTAATTATTATCGATCATCAAATTTTTACCAAATCCTTAGAACAATCTCTATCAATGTGTATTCCAATTCGAAATCAATAACAAATTCATATTTATAATCTAGGACAATCACTTTCGTTGATCCTTCAATCCTTACTCGTGCGATTCCAAGAATCATATACGCAACCTAAGGTGAGCATACTCGACCCCTTTTTATACTTTAATGTATTTTGAGGTGCAACATGTATAAATTACAAAATTTATTTTTAACAATATTAAATGTGTTCCCAATACCAAACGGGTTATCATTTACGCTGATGTGTATTATATGTGTTAAATTAAACTCGTTTATACATGCTACGTGTTACGTTTGAGTTGTTTATGCTTATTAGTTTAATCTGTATTCTCACGACATTGTTATGATTATGATACTAAGCATGCTAGTTAAGGAATTCAATTATATATAATTATGTGGGAGTCGTCTACATATATATGCGATTCAGCTTTATTATACTCCCGTCATGATTGAAATAAACTCTTACACTTAGATTTTATTTTTTAAACTTGTATGCTCGCCAATACTTTTGTATTGACCTACACTTTTAATACATATTGCAGGAAAGCTGATGATGCAAGAAATCAAGTTAGGACAAGCTTTAGAAACGCACCTTAAATAAATATTATGTTATACTTGCTTATTTTATTCGAAACTTTGTATATGAATTCTTAGTATTTATGAAATTGAATTCAATTATATTGTCACAATAGTGTCATGATGCTTTTGAACAATTTGCTCGTCTCATCCCGATGTTTCCGCCATCGGTTGGGGTGTGACAATCAGAACATCGGTACCGGTACCTTATTCGTTTTTAATGGTTTTTCTTGATGTGCCAAACAGTGGTACAGTAACGGTACCATAATGGTATCGAAACGAATTGAACCGATACCGAGCAAACAACATTGGTAACAATAACGATATTCATCTTTATATTTTCCATTCGTTGTAAACACGTGTCAATATCCACTTTGATATATCTTTTTCGGTTATTATTACATTAGAAGTTGGTTCCAAGCTTAGTGCACCGGCCAATGCACCATTTTCCGGTAACTTGTACCAAAGCCTCGCCAGGGCCTTGCAAGTCTAGGATGAATGTATAACAACGTAAAACATTCTTTCTTAAATAGCATAGCTTATACAATTAGCACCTTAACTTTAGTTTTAAACAATACTATTTTACACTTAATTAGGCATAGCCCCTGGCTGGGGTGAGCTGAAAATACGTTTGGAAACTTAAGGGACTAAAGATGTTTTTGTTCAAAATTGAAACTGTCAAGCAGTTGTGAAAAACAAAAAATACGCTCCCAATTTTTTTAGGGAAAACCCTAGACGAATTTTGTTTTCGAGACGAATCCCCAAAATCTCACAATCAAAAATTTCCATACAAAAAATCTAGAATTTCTCTGATTTTATCCGATCAAAGATTGGTAGCCACTCCAATTGTTTGATCTGATAGTGATTACACGACTTCAGATTTATCCAAGCATTTTCGAATTATTCCCAACAACTTGAAGGTCAGAATATATACCAACCTATACACACACAGACACACTTACGCTATTAACTTGTAAAACACTTTTTTGCTGATATAATTTCCTTCTTACAGTCAAGCACGAAGGTGGAACTCAACTTTATTTCACCTGAAAGTCTTGGCGAATGCATCTGGTTACAAAAAGAACTACGTATCCTTCCCAACAATCACAAGGCCAAACAACAAAGACTAAACGTAAACTATCTGAATTTTCTGCTCAAAATTTCTCGTTATATAAATCAAGAAATTGGTGGTCCTTTGCATGTTTTCCTTTTACATAACCTCCTGTTGTTTGCGTTCTATAGATTGGGAAGATGTTGATTTATGAATTAGATCACACTGTAGCAGAATTGTCGGGGTTTATGAATTCAAATAGTCCCACTGATGATCTTCAAGATCAGTTCACCAATGGTATGCAAAATGCAACATTCAACATCTTGTAACAACCTTATTGTGTGTTGATTCTCATTACTTTTTTGTATCAAATTAAATGTAGTTGACGAAGGAGATCGTATAATGGCTGGATATGGGAATCTGACGATCCCCAGGATACCAAAGCACCATCACTCAATCATTCGCCTGCCACCATAGAAGATCCAAAGGGATTGTGGCGAGGGAATGCTGTTGGACCGGTACAAAAAGAGATTTTACTAGCAATTGAGGAGCGCTATCCGCATACATTTCAAAGGCTACCAATTCTTCCAGATAAGCCTTATTGGCCGTCCACTTTGATACAACTTCTTAAATTCATTAGAACTTTTATGCAAAAATCTGTAAATGAGTTGGAAGAGGATGAGCTGATTAATCTTGAGAAGGATATAGAGTTTTTTGAGAGGATTGGGTTTGATCTCTCGTGGGCCCGTAACAGGCTACACATGGTGAGAGATCTCAAATATGGGAATAACCCTTTGAGGCTGGAGTTGGTCGAAGCCATTACGAGGACTGAGAGGGCTCGGGTAGAGTTTTAGAGGGCTCAGTTAGAGTATGATAGAGCTACAGATGCCCGAAACAAGAAGCTTCATGAGATGGCACACAAGTATGGCTCTGATTACAATGACGTGTTAAATGGCGAACTTGGTTTCGGTATTCTGCCCTGGTATTAGGTGATGAGGATGTTAGATTTTAGGAGCAGTTTATGATGTGTGTGTATATATATATGTATGTATAGGCATAGTGGGTTAGATAACGACGTGTAAGGTTGTGCAAAAACCGTGACTGACTAGTGCTAAACCTCTGAGGTTTGTTACTTTATCTGGTTCTTGGTTAATGTTTTTCGACTTAGTCCATTTCAAAATCGGCGAGTTGCTACGTCTTTTATTAATAATGTTTTATATTACATCCTAGATCACATTAGATATGAAACTCTACTCTTTTCTTTTTTCTTCTTACTATTAAAGTGCAAAGAATAGCAACAAAAGGAAGAAGGCCAAGGTGAAAGTTGAGAACCATCCG
Source organism: Scalesia atractyloides (assembly GCA_947069175.1). Lineage (NCBI taxonomy): Eukaryota > Viridiplantae > Streptophyta > Magnoliopsida > Asterales > Asteraceae > Scalesia > Scalesia atractyloides. The sequence continues at coordinate 79,363,997 of CAMTDV010000019.1, read as the reverse complement.
ACCGTACCACCTTAAAAAATGTTGAGGTTATTGCTCATTTAAGGTAGTTAGTTTATTTGATCTTCGGTGGGTAGTTGACGAACCAAAATGGTGCCACCAATGCTGTCGGAATGGTCAAAGACCTTGTGGTCATATAACAGTTAGTTTAAAAGGGCTGCATGATTTCATGAAATGTTTTCTAGGAGCATCCATGCATGCATTGACCGAGGATCAGCTCATAGTCTTGAGACGGTTTTAAAATTTTTTGAGAGGATTGGGTTCAACCTCTCGTGGGTGCGTAACCCACGGCTACACTTGGTGAAAAATCTCAAATTTGGAATTGGCCCGTTGGGGACTGGAGTTGGTCGAAGCAAATGCAAGGTTTGAGGAGCTCGGTTAGAATATGATAGGGCTACATATGCCCAAAACAAGAAGCTGCATGAGGCATGATTGTAAAAGTCGCTAGGCGCTCCCTATAGATGCCCAAAACAAGAAGTACATGAGGCATGGATCTGTTTAGGTTTGTGCAGTGCCAAATGAAATTGTATTATAAATTTTTTTTTTTAGTTAAATGTCATTTTAGTCCTTGTGGTTTTGGCCATTTTGCCACTTTAGTCCAAAGTTTCTTTTTTAACATCCGGATCTAAAAAGGTTTCATCGTTGCTATTTTGGTCCAACTGACTTAACCCCATCCAATGAATTCTGTTAAGTCAAGGGCATTTATGTCTTTATAGTTTATAATATGAATAAAAAAAACAAATCCAATAATACATATGCACTCACATATAACACATGGTCAGTACTCCAATCCCCATCTCTAGATCTCTCCTCTCTCCTCTCTCTCTCTCACGACTACACCTGCCGCCATCACCACCACCCGTTCACCACAACCATCACAACCACCTGGCCACCACCATCCGGAGAGCAATTTGTAACCGTCGGCCACTGCCACTGTGGGAACTCCGACGTCCCTCCGGCGTCAAATCCGACCCATTAACGGCAATTCTTTCCGATTCCACTCGTTTTTTTTATTCCAAACAAAACCCCTCTGTCAATTTGACATGACAGGGATTAAACGATCAATTTGGTGGTTTTTAAATCTTGGGTTCTTGAGGATAGTGGGTTAGTTTCAGTTACCAACGCGGGTGATGGTGTGGTTGGTGGTACGGGAGGGTGATGGTGATGGTATTTAAACGGGTGGCGGTAATGGTTGTGGTGAGGCGGTGGTGGTGAGGCTGTGATGGTGATAGTGGTGGTGGTGTTGGAGTCACATTAGAAGTTGGAGTGGCAATGGTGAAGAGACGGCGATGGTGATGCTAGGGGAGGACTGGTGGGTGGTGGTGAAGCAATGCATGGTGGTATGGTTGATTGTTGATTGTTGAAATCCGGTGGTTAGATCAAGCGACGACGGTGGTTAGATCCGGTGACCCACCGTCATCCTGCGAGCTCCGGCGAAACTCAAGTGGCGTGATTTACCTCTCCGAGTTTTGTACACAAACCTGCATCACATTCAAGTGAGGTTGAAATCTGTATCTATATTGTATACACACGATTGATGTGTGGAATGGAGAATTGTTTTACCTGAAAATGTTAGGTTTGAATGGAAGAAATCCGGTACATATACATACAGATGGATGAGTGTTTGTATGTATACATGTAAAAAGGGTTACAGAAGAAGAAGAGGCTTCTGATTTTTGGATTATAAATGGTTACAGAATTTATGAATTTAAGGAAGTAGTTAAAAATAAATTAGAAGGATAATGGTGACGTGGATCCTACCTGGATAAAGACATACTAATATACCTGAGTAATATTTTATGGAGTTAAATTAATTAAAAGAAAAATAAAATGACTGAAATGCCCTTGGCAGACTTAACACATATGGATGGGGTTAAGTCTGTTGGACCAAAATGGTAACAAAGAAATCTTTTTGGATCCAGATGTTAAAAATGAAACCTTTGGACTAAAGTGATAAAATGGCTAAAACCACATGAAATAAAATGACATTTAACTTTTTTTTTTTTTGAAAGGGGATATGCATATTAATTTTTTATATTAAATGTAGTAACTGGTTTTTGCAGTATACATAATTGATTCTTTTTGATATGTTGTTATTATCTTGCAACAACTATTTGCACTATTTTGATCCCATTTTTTAGGATTAAAATTCTGAGCAGCAAAATCTATCCTAAATATATTTTAGAAGAATTTTTAATCTTGAACAAAACCTTATTAGCTATACTCCAATGTCATGACCCAATTTAGGATTAAAAGCAATACGTGTGTAATTTTTAAAGACCCCAAATCTGAAAAGGTTAAGCCGGCTCTGTCATCTGCAATTGCTAAGAACTTTGGCTTCCGGTGTTTGGTGAATTTACCATGCCTTACACGAGTGGTTGAGACTTTAGCGTATATGATACTTGTGTTATGAACGAATGAAGTGAACGATGGAAGGGTGTGACAAACTCATGAGATTATCTTTATCTTCTAAAATGCTAAAAATATTATATCTTCCTGTATCAAGTAAGTTTTATTCTTGACAAGCTCATGAGAACTTCCTAGGTCAACCATTTACCATTGTGTACTTGTTTTGTCGGGTCACGAGTTTGACAGTGTTGTATTCGCTATCAGATGAACCTATTTGGTGATACTACGAATGATTAATCGGATTAGATGTGTCTAATGATTGTATGAGAATTAGTGAAACCATACCAGAACCTCATGTCATCGTCGAATGTATATGTCGACCAAAAATTAAATGCGTCCTTTATCCATGCACATGGGTTAATTGTTTTTAAATAAACAATCAGATCTTACATGTGATCCAATCTACATTTTAAGCCCAATTCAAAGTTTGAACATAACCCAGTATGTGAAAACTTATATATCAAGTTAATCCATTTGGCCCAAAATTCACAAAACAGTACCAAACATAAATATATATATACACACACATACTAGTAAGATTACTCACGCTATGCTACGGGTTTCGGTCGATATCTATTTTGGTTCAGTATTCCAATCAAAAGAAATATGTTCAAAAGAATATCGACACATGTTTTACATCGACCGAAAACCATAAAAAATAAATTTAAATTGGACTGCGTGACGAAATGATTTTAAATTAACTGTAAATGAAAACGTAAATGTTATCATAAATATAATTGTAATGAAAAGGAACCTAAAACTAAAACACTAAACATAAAGAAAACTAAAAAAATAGAAAATAATAAAGTCTAGAAAGAACAAAAAGCCAATAAGATAAAAGCACTATCCACATAACATCCTAATTGTAATTTACGTTAAAACGTAGACCAGATGAAAACGTACATAAAAATAAGCAAGAAAACGAAATATATTTGATACATTTCTGAATAAAATTTACGTCGAATCATAAACCGACTTGAATTTATACTGACGCGTGCATAAAAATAAGCACGTAAGAAAATAGTTACGGCGGTGTCGACATGTAAAGTGACTCGAATTTATAGCGTTTAATGAAAACGTATTATATTTGACTCGACGTGTTTTCGAATAAAATTTACTTTCAAAAAGTAGACTATTTGAACACGTACATAAAAATAAACATGAAAACATATTATATTTTACCCGACTCATTTATAGAAAAAATAAAATATAATTTACATTAAAACATAGACCATAATAATAGGTATAAGGAATATATTTTATTTGACCCAACTTGTTAGCGGGAAAAATTTACATCTAAACGTAAATCAATTTGAATTTATACAAACACGTACCTAAAAATAAACAAGTAAAAATTGATTACAAAATTTTAAAAAGTTAAGAGGTTTTAATTTTTATTACCGAAAGTTAAAGGGTAAAGACATAAAAAATAATAAAGACAAAAGAAAGAAAAGTCAAAAAGAAAAAGAAAAAAAGACAAAAAATAAAAAATAAAAAGTAAGTTACTATTCATCAAACTTGCAAAAGTTAATATGTATATTAGCATTTAGTAACTTAATATAAAACAAAATTGATGAATATGCCAAATCGTATTAACATTAAAGCGAGCATGCACTCCCGCATCTTCTAACTCGTTTAATATTTAATAAGATTCACTAGGTTGACGAGTTAATCCAACATCAACAAAATCCGTCGATAACACTTAAATTAACATACTATTTTGATGGAATCCGTTGTGCTTGTAGCCCCATAATGTGGCCAAAATGGAAACCGATTATCTAGTTCAAAATGTAGTCTCTCATTAATCATCATTGATCTAGACTTGTCTTCATCGTATTGGGTAACTAGGTTCACTCTCTTTAAACCGATATCTCTTTTATCTAAGACCGATGTAAGATTCTTTGAAATGTGATGGGAGTCATGTGTACCAACCGACAAGCCCATCTCAATCCAATTTTCATTCGAAAAACAAGAGGTAAAAAAGGTTTGTACATGTCACCTCATTGTTAAAACTATAAATAAAAATGGGATATAATATTACTAAAAAAACAAATATATTATGCACTTTCAACTTTACTTTTGAACGTTGAAGGAGGTTGATTTAGAGTATGTTTGGTAAAAATAGCTGTTGTTGGTAGCTGGAAGCTGGTGGCTAGAGGTTAGAAGCTGGTGGCTGGAGGCTGGAAGCTGGTAGCTGTAGTTGTAGTTTTTTAGATATATTTAGGTGTTTGGCAGAGTAGCTGGAGCTTTTAATAAAATATATAAAATGACTAAAATGGACATTACAAAGTTAGTACATTAAAAAGTTCATTATTTTAGAGGTTAAAATAGTCATTTTTTTCCTAAAAGCTTGTAGCTCCTTCTAAACGCTACTAGTAGGAGCGTTTAACCAAAAGTTTCAAGCTCCTAACCTAAAAGCTACAAGCTCCTTCAACCAAACAAGGCTTTTATTAAGTTGGAGCTTTTTCTTAAAAGCTTGAAGCTCCTAAAAGCTTCTAAAAGTTCAATGCCAAACATACCCTTAATGTTTTTGCTAGTTACAAAAAAAATCTCGTACATTTATCTTAATGGCCCAATGTATTTCTTAACTCATAGAGTCATAGTTGTGGCAAATAGGGATGGCAATCAAACCCGAAACCCGACACATTTGGAACGGATTTTGGGTTGGTTAAGGGGGTTTGGGACGGGTTTTTATTTTTTATGGGTTTGGGACGGGTTTGGGATTTAGTGATATACCCATTTACCCGGTCCAATTACCCGATAAAGTGTACTCGTTTACCCGATTGTATACCCGATATAATTTCTTTTATATTATTAAATATGTATATATATGATACCTTCATTTATTACACATGTAGGTATTCTATTCTGTATACATTGTAGTTATTTCATATATATTATTATAGTGACAATACGAAATGTAATCGATTAGTAGTTACCCGATGCGTTTTGGGTTGAGTATACCCAATGGGTAAGCTTTTTAAATTAATGGGTTTACCCAAACCCACGGGTATACCCGATACTCGATGGGTTTTTACCCGCTAGAAACCCGACGGGTTTTAAGACGGGTTTGGGACAAGCTTACTAAACGGGTTTGAGGTTAAGATTACATAAACCCGTCCCAAACCCGAACCATTGCCATCCCTAGTGGCAAAGGGCCTAAGATATCTATCACCACTTTTGAACCTTTTTTTAAACAGTATGACTTGATCGTAATTCCTTCTAAAGGTTAAAACACCATAATTTGAATCACAATATATTGTTTCCAAATGTTTGAAAACACCAGGACTTGAATCAGACGAACTTCTTGGAACATTCTTTAAACCACAATGAAGAAGAGGGTTGATCGGTTACTTTTATAAAACAGTGTGAATTTGAATCTTGATTCATTACTCCGATGAAAAAGGGAACTTGCGGATGTTTTGGAGTTTTGATGATAACAGTTTGTATTTTGTGAGGTGGTTTCTTTATTTAAATCATGAAAAAGACACTATTACCCTTAATCAAGTTAAATTAGGCAAAAAAAAAACAAAACAATTTACAAATTTGCCATTTTTTTAATCTCAACCATTAAATCTAAATCTAATGGCCTACACACTTATTATCCTTCTTATATAAAACCTCAGCTAAATGATCGGTTCGGGTTATACACTTGGTTCAAGTCCCAAGTCGTTAAACCAACAAATTGTCAAAACCTAACCGTAAACCAAATTGTTTGGATCTGAAATCAATGACGTGTTCTGGTTTGGGCCATTTGTGAGCATCCGTACTCACCTACAATGTACAAATACCCCGCAAATACAATAAATTAGGTAAAAAAGAAAAACCTTGCGCTAGAAGCTCACCTTCAAATGGTTAAAGAAAATTCCAATAAAGTTGGATGGAAAAATATATATATAGATAACTTTTGGTACATTGTATCTTGTAATGATCACATATGCTTCTCTAAATGTATACTTATTATTTAGAAAAAAAGCAACAGTTATCAAATGTCCATTTGACCAATAGTAAGAAATGAAGGATGAGCTATTTGGTTCGGTCTCCGTACCCATTTTCACTGTTTTTCGGTATCGTACGGTACCAGTGTTTCGGTATCACTTCTAAATTAACTACACCTTTACCCAGTTAGTTTTTCGTTGATGTGGACACTTATGTGTTGACGTAGCATCTGACGTGGAATTTTTTAATGATGTGGCATCTAAGGTGGTCGCTGACGTGACATTTGACTTGGCTTTTTGATGACGTGGTAGCGGAGGTGGTAGCAGATGTGGCTTTTTGATGACGTGGCAGCTGAAGTGACACTAGTATGATGATGTGGCAACTAATTTCAGCAAACTGGGTTAGTGTTGGGTTAGTTTTGAAGTGCTATCGGTGAATAAGTTTTTTTGAACGATGAACTTCATGTATAAGGTTACCACGTTCTCCAAATCTGAGAGCCTCGTATTACCCCACTTTGACCAGGCTATGTTGCCTTAACCAGACCTACGCTGGCTTCAAATGTCGCTTTTTTGGGTGTTTCACAAGGTTCTTGCTGATAGATTTGCTTCTATTTAGAAAATTCGCATGGCATTTACAAAAGATATCAACTTTGCATCATTGATTTAATGCAAGTGATGAATTCAAACCTTCCAAAACATAGGAATGAACCAAAAAAATTCCATTACATCATAACCAGTAACAACTATGATTCCACCTAAATAAAACTAATTTTACAAAACAATACAATTAGAAAACACATCAACCCAACACTTTACCTCATAGTTCAAACAACGAAAACAAACAACATACTAAAAAACACATTACTTGTTTTCAAGTTGACTCTCTACATTCAGTGGCGGAGCTTGACCAAAAGTTCCAAGGGCGGAAAGTCACGGGACCCCCAATTTATATCTGGGGGGGAAGGAAATCCTTTATAATTTTAAATTTTTTTAGACGAAAAATTGATAATCTAACCGAAACATTGGGGGCGGTGCCTCTTGAGGATATTACTATATTTCGGGTGTGCATTGTAATGAATTAAACTAAAAATAATAACTATTATTATATCAAAACAATTTCACGTGACAAGCATCGACGTAAAATCTTTTTCCTTTTACCGAGTTATAAGATAAGTTAAATTTTCGATATGACAAGAATCAACGTAAAATCTTTTTCGTTTTTACCGAGTTAAAAGATAAGTTAAATTTTCGATAATAGAAATCGGAGTAAACTTCACTATAGTTTCAACCTTTTTACTCTTATTTTTTTCTTCAGTTTAGTGGTTTCGCAACAACACACGGATCTTAAAAGCTCGTAAAAATCTTTAAAATTCACCGAATCAAAAAATAGTCATGAATCAACATTTCAAAAGACGAATTTTTTTATTAGATATGCAATTGTATACGAATATCAAACAAAATTGTTTTAAAAACAAACAAAACCGGTTTTACAAATATACATATTTGATGATTTCGATTAACATATTATGTGTCACATAAGGCCATGGGGTATGGGCGGGGGTTTGGGCGTGGGTTGGGGGAAACGCCCATGTGACCACCCGGGTGGGCTTGGGTTTGGGCGTGGCCCTTTTAGACTGGGTTTCAACCCGGACGTTGGGCGGGGCTACCCATCTGAGCTGGCGGATGGCTATTGGGTGCACCCAACCCTATATTATCTATTAATTTAAAAATAAAAAGAAAAAAAAAAGAATTTGGCCAAGCCAACCCCAAACCCACGTCTCACCATACCCCAAATTTTTTGGGTCTTGTCCAATGGAGCCCACCCAGCCCACGTATCAACCCATCCCCTAAACCCTCACACCACATACCCCATGTTCTAATCATGGGGCAGAAAGAACCATATATGAACAAATCTGGTTGTACGTACGTTTGTAACTGCCACAATATGTTAACCTAGCTAGCTGTCTGTTGTACCAAGCCGACATACTCCCGCCTATGTGCTAACCCACCCACTCATCCCCACCGTCCGATCTCCATCCGACGGAGATTAAGATCTGCTTCTGTTGCAGGCCACCTGAGAGAGAACAAGACAAAGAGGATACCACTGGCAACCGGCAGTTGTCGGTTAACGGATTCCGGCAATCGCCGCATCACATAATTCCAAGAAGATACCGGCGTTATTCATCTGTTCTTCCACGTGTTTATTGCCGTTTTAACATATTTTTATACATGGATATCCAGTTTGGTGCAGTTACAGAATAGTCCCTCTGCTTATATATTTTTAAAAGTAATTTTAAACTCTAACTATAGTTATTTCTTCCAAAATCTTCACTTAAACTTTGTGAATAACTAATTTTGCTTGGCATTTTATGAGAATAGTTGATTTTGTAAAAATGACGTGGTGTCTCACTTCTTGTACATAGTTTTTGCACTCGTTGATACAAGTTCAAAATATTTAATTTTATTGTGTAAAGATCAAATATAAATGAGTCTTAAAATATAAAATGTTTTTAACATCAGAGGTGAAAGAAGCTTTTTCCCCCTACAACTTAAGAATGATACTAATGGGAAAATGTAAGAAAATCATGATTTTACAGTAGTAGGGTAATTATTGTCGGGTAATTATAACTACTCTACGAAATTACATAATTAATCTACTGGTGTAAAATTGTGATTTTTTTTATTCCGGGATGAAAATACTTACTTAGAGCAATAAGATGGGGAAAAATTCAAAAAAGAAAGTTCCCTCTTTCAGTTCTCACGTTAAGGTATTTGGTATGTTAAGAATCATTTGTACAATGACATAAACTTAATTTTATTTCTCTAAACTTATTAGTTTTAGTAATTAGAGAGATTTTAGATACTCGATGACAACTTTGTATATCCAAAATATCACTTGTGAAGCTAAAAATGCAATGAGGTTACGTTTTAAATTTGAATCAAACTAAATGAAAATGTTGTCATATTATATTAATAATAATTAATATTAATTATAGCATTGGAAACAAGGGTTGGTGTTTTTCTATAGTTTTTGTATTATACAAAAATTCGATACATAGATATGGCATAAAAAAACAATATAAACTAGAAGAGTTTTATCAACGGTGGAATTCGTTGGTTGGCGAATATAATACCAATAGTTGATAACTCCTAGTGAAATTTTGTGAGAAAATCCAGCTAGACTTTACCGGCAGATCATCAAATGGCGTTTTATTGACATATCGGCTAAAGAAGGTTCACGCCAAACACAATACAGAAGACTTTAAATGTTGGTTTATTGGAATTTGTTTTATCCATTCGTAATCCATGGTGATCACCAACAAAACATTCCATCCCCAGTAAACAATTCATTGGCAAAACTTTGTTTCATGGTAGTAAATTCAATATAAATTTCTTAAATATTAAAAATACATATCATATAAATATTTGTCAAGTATTAAGTCGTGATAAGCTAATTATTAAAAATACATATCATATAAATATTTGTCAAGTATTAAGTCGTGATAAGCAAATTTTGTTGATGCTTAAAATCCTTAAAAGTTAAGGAGCTATGTAGCAAATGTTAAATGTTGAGAGGGGGTAACATGAAAATTTAACTTGAAAAGGATTCCGTACAAAAAGTGGATGACACCTGTGCCACTCATGCTCTATAATCGGTACTTCCGCCTGCCCCCTCAAATTAATTTTTTTTAAGACAAGGAAATACTTGAGACCTTAAGTTATGAAAATGGTTTATTTATTTTTTAATATTATAATATCCAATAAAATTTTTTAAGACAAGGAAATACCTTGAGACCTTGAGTTATGAAAATGGTTTATTTATTTTTTAATATTACAATATCCAATAAAATTTTATTTACGAAATAACTTTTGCCTTGCAAATTTAAATCTTAAAAAATTAGAAATATTTAAGATGTCAATTAGGGGTGATAGGAAAAAAAATAACAGTGAATGTCTAAAATCGAAATAATTAAATCGAGTGAGAAACTGTTTGTTCAGTTATGAGTTTATAACCAACTAATTTTAAGGTCTAGTATAGATTATGATAATTGATTTTAAAAGTTTGTTGTTATATTTATATATATAATCTTTTTTTTTCTTTTCGTATATTCATTTCACATCATAAAAAAACATGTCAAGTTACATTAAAACAGAAGGTTGACGGCCCTTTATAATCGAATAATCGAATTAATATAAATGGAAACAACCTTTATAATCTATATTTTCTAAAAGGTAGTATATTATAAAGTAAATTGCACAAAACGTCCTTTATGTTTTCTCAAACTTGCAGGTTCCAGCCTTAATGTTTAAAACTTGCCAAAAACAACCTTTACGTTTATTTTTGTTGCCGGTTCAGTCCTTTATTACTAACCAAGTTAATTATCTCAATTTATTTCCCTCACATGCCTAACATGTGAGGATATATTCGTCATTTTGTTTCCTCTTCTTATAAAACCCTCGAAAAACACTTCATCAAAACTAAAAACCCGTTGTTCACCGACCTGTACACAACCTCCTTCGATGACTTATCCCGTAATCTCCGACTACAATGTATTGAACCCATATTTGAACCAACAGCCAAGCGGACCGACCACCATCTTCAACCCAGACAAACCCATCACCATCTGAACCACCAACCAACATGCCACCATCAGAACCCTAGTTGTTGTCGTCATCAAAACAAGCGGCTAGAGGCCACCACCTCCTCTGCCACCACCTCCACCTTCGACAAAACCCCCAAAATCCCCAAATAACTCCGCCACCATCATCTTCAACTGCTACCACCACCACCGCCACCTGATACATCACAACCGTAGAGAGAGAGAGAGATCGTAGAGAAAGAAATCGGTGAGAGAGAGAGAGACCGTATAGAGAGAGAGAGGGAGCGGCAGGAGACGCGGCGGTGGTGGGTTTTGATGGCGGTGGTGGGTTTGATGTTCTTCATCTTCAAACAAAACCCCCAAATCGAACGACGACGGCGGTGGAGGGTTTGATGTTCTTCATCTCCGCCACCGCCTCCACCCCCACATCTCCGCCACCACCTCCACAGAGCATAAGAGGGAAAGAAGAGAGAGAGAGTGAAAGAAGAGATAGATCGGCGGTGGTGGGTTTGATGTTCTTCATCTTCAAACAAAACCCCCAAATCGAACGACGACGGCGGTGGTGGGTTTGATGTTCTTCATCTCCGCCACCACCTCCACCCCCACATCTCCGCCACCACCTCCACAGACCTGCATAAGAGGGAAAGAAGAGAGAGAGAGTGAAAGAAGAGAGAGATCGGCGGTGGTGGGTTTGATGTTCTTCATCTTCAAACAAAACCCCAAAATCGAACGACGACGGCGGTGGTGGGGTTTTGATGTTCTTGGCGGTGGTGGAACGACGAAGGCGGTGGTTGTGGTTGCGATGGGGGTGGGTTCTTGGAGTGGGGGCTAGGGTTTGCGGTGGTGCTTGGCTTCGCGGCAGGAGACAGGGGGCGGTGGTGCTTGACGGTGGTTGTTGGTTGTGGTGGTGGCAGGTGGACGGTGGTAGATGAGATGGTGGTGGTAGATGAAGGCAGAGAGAGAGATGAATGGTCTGTGTGTGTTTGTGTGTGAGTAGAGAAGAGAAGGGTTTTTGTAGAAAAAAAACAAACATAAAATGACAAATATACTCTCACATGTTAGGCATGTGAGGGAATTAAACTAGGATAATTAACTTGGTTAGTCAGAAAGGATTGAACCGGCAACAAAAATAAACGTAAAGGTTGTTTTTGGCAAGTTTTAAACATTAAGGCTGGAACCTGCAAGTTTGAGGAAACATAAAGGATGTTTTGTGCAATTTACTCTATATTATATGTAGAAAAAAAATTAACTTTTTTTTTATAAAAGGCAAATTGGAAATAAATAATTTCACTTAACTCTATTTGGCCGATAATAATCCTAAGTCATTTATTGGAAATTAATAATCCGAACTGGTCAATTTTTTTTTGTAAAATAGTCTGCCGTTAAAATAGTCTAACGGAGTTAAGTTTTTTTTTTCCGAATTACAAACCGATGTTTTAGGACTTTTGATCAGAAAGATGATACGAGTCGATTGATGTAAAACTTACCTCAAAATACTACCCCAACCCACGAAAACGGTGCTTCAATTCGGGTGTTTAAACTTCCAATTAACAAAAATCAAGACATTTCGAGCACAATTTCGAGGTAAGTTTTACATCAACCGACTCGTATCATCGTTCTAATCAAAAGTCCTAAAACATCGGTATGTAATTTGGAAAAAAACTTAACCCCGTTAGGCTATTTTAACGGCGGACTATTTTACAAAAAAAAATTGACCAGTTCGGATTATTAATTTCCAATAAATGACTTGGGATTATTATCGGCTAAATAGAGTTAGGTGGGATTATTTATTTCCAATTTCCCTTTTATAAATAACATATTGATTATTGTTTATTCTTCTACATAAATTAAAAGAATCGTTAATATTTTATATATCACAGATAATTGGATTCGTGTGGAGGTTTAGTTGAAGTCCTAACGTCAATGTTTTGTTTTGTTTGTCATGTCGAGGTCCGAGATGGTGGTGATATGGAAGTTCTTCTCTCGGTTGTTAGCGGTATCAAGTCGAATATTAACACAAGTTGTCTGTATAGTAAATAACAATTGCACAATTTATCTCTATTAATCAATTAATGATATAGTCCATAAGAAATAATGTGTATGTGAGCCATTGAGCCCTGTGAAAAAAGTGATGCAACGTGAGTTAACGCACCGCAACGTGCGTGTGGGGTTTAACATTAATAACTAATATATATATATATATATATATATATATATATATATATATATATTACTTATTTTTATCCTTATCTTTATCTAAAATTAACAAATAACTTCAATTTTACAATTTAGACCCTCTTTTTTTTACTTTTAAACCAAAGTTTTTCATCTTTTGCAATTTAATCCCGACTCTTTTTTATTTTCAGTTTTGGTCCATTATACTTTTCATCTTTCCCAAGTTTTTTCGTGTCGTTCTAAATTTTGTGAGTTAACGCACGGCAACGTGCGTGTGGGGTTTAACATATTTTCGTATATTTTTTCTTGTTTGAATAGCCCGTCGCAACACATTTATTTTTCTCCGTTTGACAAGTTCGTCCAACGCGCGGGTCCTGGATTGACTTAGTTATTTTTTTCTATACTTTACATTTCGGTTTAATTTCTTTGCAACGAGCGTTCGTGATTCAAAGATTTTACATCTGCTTTTCACTTGGCATTATTTTTTTCTTTTTTTTTATTTTGTTTTTACGAGTTTTTTCGGTGTTGGTGGTTGCTGACAGTGGTATAGCATTGATACTACTTTACATAATTTTACGACAACCTCTGCAACGCAAGGGCTTAATACTAGTAAATGTATTAAAAATGTATACATATTTAGAAGATATGATTGTTCTGATTTGTAGGGGAGGTTGTTAGGATTATACGTGTACTTATAGTGGGTTCCTTTGTCATTGACTCATTATTATAAATCATCAATTAACATTGCTCGATACATTGACTTGTATAGTATCAGAGCCTAGCTCTATACCGAATCCTAGCTTTCTCTTCTGCGTCGTTTACACACCAACTCTTTAATTAGCCCATGATTTCTTACATATATTTCAGGTGCTAATCCATTATTCTATTCAAGTTTGCTTCATATAAGAAATGAATTATGCCTTAGTTTACTTTAATAAGAGACAATGGCTATGTTATATTTTGGAACAAAGTTGTTTTCCTTTGGTTTGTTTAAAGAATAATGTAATTTGGTTGATTTTTTACGAAACGGTCCTCCCTCTCTTCTTCTCTTTTCACATGACTCGATTTTTTACGAAACGTTTTTCATCACTCTTCTCCACATCAATCACATATCCTATCTCACTCCTTCAAGTGAGTTAAAAAACACGATTACTCGTGCATTGCTGACCTTCTTTTGTTTAGACATCTTTTTTTTTATATCTGATTATTATTACCTATATGGTTTAAAATAAGAAAAAATGCAAGAAAAATCCACGAGGCAGAAACATACTCCAATATGTGGGCCCCTTATGTAAAACAAAATTATCATATCATATGGGCAATTTTGTAATTTACTCCCTTTCCTATATATATCCACCACTGTCACGCAACCATGCATCTCTCCCTCTGTCTCTAAAAATGGACCGAAGTTTCCAATCGCTTCTTCTCACCGGAAAATATGTCATCGGTGACCGTAATTTTCCACCGGACACAACTTCCGACCAGACACTATCCCTACAGAAATTAGTTACAACAAATCTCTGCTTCCATACGCTTCATCATCATACGATACATTCAACGAAAACATTCATAGCGCAAAAACAAGCGAGAGTTCAAGCGAATACACCACATCAACGGAGTTCAAACGGCTGAAAACCGCACCTTCGCCGGAGTTATTCAACCTGAATAACATTCCTACATTCATGTTCAACCAGTTACCAGATCTCCGATCAATCGAGCCGCTGAAGTATTCACCTGTCGAAACGACACCGTTTAATCACCACACGCAGCAACCGACGTTAACAAACTACTTCACTCCAACGCCACCGCAACAACCGCCGTTTCCTCCTCCTCCGGCGAAGTTATCTGGAACAGAACTGGCGTACAAACGACGCCGTACACTCAGCGACAAAACACGATCGTTACAAAAGCTGCTACCGGTGGACAAAAAAATGGATATGGCGACGATTTATGAAGAAACGTACAAGTATATTATGTTTCTGAAAGCGCAAATCGATGTGCTGGAATCGATGCCTGTTGTGTCTAGTTCGTCATCGTCGTCTTCATCTTTGAATCTGAGATCTGGAAACCCTAGGTATGGCGGATTGGGGAAGCTGAACAGGCAGCAGGTGCTTGAGGTTATGGTTAACTCACCTGTGTCTCAGTCGGTTTTGTATTCGAAAGGTTGTTGTGTTTACTCGCTTGAACAGTTGGTCTTGTTTAAGGAGGTTGCTGAGAAGAGGTTCTTGTTTTAGTATACCATTTTGAAGGTATTTGTGTTTAATTTGAATTAATTAATTTCTTTATTGTTTTTTTTTTAAAAATTTTTTAGAATTTTTAGCTGATGTTCTGCCTTTCTTTTTTTTTTGTTGCAGGTCCGTTGTGTTTAGTAATTTTCCGGCACCGGCATCACAACGGCAACACAGGGATATTATAGGAAGTGATAGTTGAAATTAGTGTTATTGGTAGTTTTCTAGTTAAATTTGGGTGGAAAAAAGTGTGCACGAAGATGCATTGTTAACAATTTCGGTATCTTTTTTTAAATCATCACTACGATAGTACGATTAGACTTTTGGGTTATTTTGAGAATCTAGCGGTAAAACTTTTACATTACATTTTCTTTTAGCAAAACTTGAGCTTACTAAAAAGAGTTGGATATTCGAGCTCAAGCTCTCTTAAATTAAATGGACTGGCTCATCTAGGCTCGTTTTGGTCACAAGTCCGGTATTTCACTGAATAATCAATTATTATTTTATTTTTATGAAGCATGTGTTTAAAATTAAATATTTGCATTTTCTGGTTTATAGTTGTAAATTGCTTTTTGAAAGCTTAAATGGGCACCGTCGCACATTATCAATAACTCCAGTTGACTCGGTCGTAGCTCGCTCGAACGAAGTTCGAGAAAAACTAGTTAAAAAAATTAAATTTGATATGAGGTGAACCAAGCTGGCTCATTTTGTAACCGAGCCCAGCTTGAGCTAAGCTCGGCTCGTTTATTCCAACGTAAAGCTCAAGCCGAGTTTAGCCGCTTGAACTAATTTCGAGCTTGAGCTTGACCCTACCCTGGCTCCACTCGGCTCGACTCGTTTTCAGCCCTAAATAAAACATCTATGGTTGTTCTCCTCATAATCGGTCAATCCCAACTCCCATTTTTTTACAAACATTTTCGAGGGACCAAAAAACCAAATCAAAGGAAACATTGGTATACAAGGTAGATGTGTAAAAAATTAATTGGTTCGGGCCCGCCTAACCGGCTCAAAACTTGACATTGCCCAACAAAAAAAACAGTATGGGCCAATTAGTTATTAATATTGAATGTTTAGCCTTACATCGTTAGGTCGAGCTTGAGCTCGAGCTTTACTTCAGTTGTATCTTGTTTGCGTATTTTTTTCCTGTACAAATGAATGTAAGGAACGGACGTCAACAATGCATGCTATAACCCGACCATTTTGGCCCTAGTAAACTACATGTCATACACGGAAACTAAGCTAAGATAAAGCAATGTCCCTTCCAAAAAGTAATTATATGCGCAATTGATGATCTATTGTAGTTAAAATAGTGTAGAGAGTAAATAACAAAGGACAAATAATATCAAACATGATTACATGAAGATCTTAAATCAAGTTGCCTACAGTTCTTGGGTCTTAAAAACCATAGATAATGGATTAGTGTCATAAATTGAACATTTCTAACCCAATTAATTACCAAGATATAACATAAGTTTTAAAATTGCATCATTTACCTATGATGCCACGACATCGCATATGTTACTCTCCAACGTGATTCTCCTATTTCTCAACATAAACACATTTTCAAAAACCGCTTCCCGTTTCTCATTCATTTCTTTTCCTTTAGTTCCCCAGTTCCCCAAATCAGTGATCTAAATTTGCCGTTAAAAAAAAGTTCCCCAAATCAAACTCATATTCTTCTTGATCGAATTGACAGCACACCAGGTGAAATTTCAAAAATGCTGAAACTTGAGAGTTCAATTCAGCATTCGAGTAACGATACACTGTCTCAAAATCCCCAATTATTAGATAAATATATGCATATATGATTACTTCGTTTATTCTGCTAAAAATATTTTTTATTGACCAAATTGACTTATTATAAAATCCATCAAATAATCAGATAGCCAAATAAGAAAACGTATTAAGTTTAACAACTATTTTCTCATATATCCGTTTCAAATATTATATAATCATGTTGTTTTAAGTAATTTATGACTTTATCTGTCAAAATGTCAAATAATCAGTATGGTTGAACATAAAAGCTTTTAATAAAACTAAATAAAAATAAAAAATTCAGTGATGAAAATAAGCTGCAAGAATAAAACAGCATGGGGATGTAGCTCAGATGGTAGAGCGCTCGCTTAGCATGCGAGATGTACGGGGATCGATACCCCGCATCTCCAATCTTTTTTAAAGTCCAAATCTGTTTTCTATTGTGACGAAATGCTGCTGACGCTAGTTTTTACCATTTGGTTTTCTATTCGAAGATGAATTTATGTATGTTGAATGTGAGGTATGGCTCACAACTATTTCATAAATTGTCCAACTAACATTTAAGAACATGCAAGTTTCAGTTTTAGATAAATGGTTTTGGGTCATATACACGGGTAACCTGTGAAAACGCTTAACTAAATGGGTTGTGGGTGGACAGACGCACCCCTTGAAAAAAAGTTTGTGCTAATTTTCGTCGAAAACCGACTGCACCTCTTGGATTTTTTTCAACCGCACTTTTGAAAATTTTCAATTGCCCTTCTTAGAAAAAAAATATTATGAATTATAAAAAAATTTAATCACGGATTATTATTATTATGAATATATAAGTATATAACACAAATTATATAATTATTCCTTAATCACTTATTCACTTAATTACTTAACCCAATCTACAATCTAATTTTATTAACCCAAATACCCAAGCCCAAAGCCAACCCAAAGATTTTGAACGAAATAAATAACCCAAACCAATCAACCCAGTCTGATTCCAAATCCCAACCCAAAAAGACACCTAGCGACTACGGCAGTACAACGATCAGACGAGTAGAATGGGCATTCTTTCTTTATTGATTGTTTTTTTGTTGTTTTATGTGGTGATAGGAGAAAAGAAAGATGTATAAGGATTTGATCTTTTTATGTTTTTGATGTTTTTTTGGTTGTTCTAGCCTTTGTTGGTTTATTTAAAGCTTTGTTTATCTAAATGATTACTAATCAACATTTAAAACTAGAGCTTGATTATTTGAAAATTAAAATAGAAAATTATGGACTATGGTATTGGTTGAACATGATCATTTATTTTATTCAAGTGTTTTGTGTTGTTTTATGAACTTATGGAGCGATTTATATGTTTTATGTTTTAGTTATGGCACGATTTCTCAAAAGGAAAGGGGTTGAATCATCTGATGTAGGATACCCTTCGTTCGGATCCTCATGATCGCAAGCTGGATTTTATATGTTATGTAGATAAAAACTTGCTTAAGAAACTATCTCTAGATGATGTTTTGGATAAATTAAAAAAAATGAAAACCCAAGAGCATAATTTTAGATATGTTTGTAATGACGTTTGACATTTTTTATGATTATATAAATTTTAGTTTGATGTTCTTTGGTTTTACATGACACGATCTGACCCGACCCTGCTATGAACCGATTTTTTTTAATAACTATGGGCCTAAAATCATTAAATATATTACACACCCCTAGGAAAAAAAATTAGGTTCACCACTGCATGATAAGCTCATGAGTTGATCCGTTTATTTTTGTAAGTTACTAAAATAAAATATATGTTTTGCATCATAATATAAACCAATATGGATATGTTATGTCAAAATTTTAACTAATACGAGATAAGTGAACATCAAGTATTATAATTTAAACGTCATTATTTATTCACATTTGTAATTTGGTTGTAAATTGGTAATTTTATAGTATTAATATTCAAAAATAAAAATAACCATCGACATAAAGTTTTAACATATGTTATATATGTACCAAACATAAACACTTGTGTTGTGTTCATGTTCATGTGTTGCATACTTGCATATGATTTTTATGTTTGTATCACATTTCATGTTTGAGTCATTATAATCTTTGAATCGACGAATAACAACCTTTAATTCTAGAATTTGGTTCTTAAAATAATGTAGATTATGGAGATTGACATAAAACTTCGTAGTGCATGTATGAGAGTATATCTGCTGGTTGTTAATCTTGGTTTTTACAGAGAAATTCGAGTATAGACACTTAAAAATTCTCATATTATTTCATGAGGTGTTTCATAAATGCATGACTTAGAAACAAGTATAATTACTTGAAAATGTTGTTTGGTTTATGCGATAAATTCAATTATCATCTCAAAATCAATAATTATTTGTTAGTGTTTAAGAAAATCTCACATTTAGTTAAACGGTGTATCGATTAATTAATTGTGTAGCCATGTTGTGTCGAAACGATCCGTTTAAGACAACATGACACATTTTGTTAGTGATTTTAGGGTCATCAACCCATTTTAAATAGTTGGGTTTACTTAAGCCAAAGAGAAGCCTAAACAAATATTGATACATGATTGCGAGATATGAACTGCACGTTTGTTCAAGATAATTTCTAATTTTTCAGTACTAATAACTCCTAGCCGGCCCATAACGTAGAGAATCTAAGCAGTGGTCCAATGGCATCGCCTTAAACGCGTCAAAGGGGTTGAGCCCCTAGGGGGTCTCGATTTCTGATTAACGAGTATCGTCCACACTGAGCGAAAAATCTATTACCATAAGCAGTAACGGAGCGGCCAACGCTAAACGTGCTTAGTAGCAATGGCGGACCCAGAAATTACTTTCTGGGGGTGCGGATGAGAGGTTCAATCATATTTTTAAAAGATGCGATCGTGTTTTTTGCCTTAAAATACACTATTTTTTTCAAAAGGTGCGCCCGCCAACCAACCATCAACCTGGGCCCGCCCCTACTCAGTAGTAATTACTATTAGCCGTTTTAACTAAACATTATGTTGGTTCCCCAACTATAAAACAAATGTCTTTAGTCTATATCTGGTACACATTTTCAGAATAGAAAAACACAAATTGATCTTGTTTTTTCTTTGAATTATCCGATTTACATTTCCAGAGTATCATCAAAATACGTTGATCCGTGAGTGAACACACACACGGTCTCCTCCTTGGATCAGGGTCGAACTCATGGAGTCAATCGCCCTCACGAAAAAAAAATAGTGTATTTATATGCTATAATCTCGATTGTCCCCCATAAAATTTTGATTAAGCCATCCAATCATCCCATGAAAAAAACATCTTGGGTCCCCCACTGCCTCCGATGACGAAAGCTCACAAACATCATCCTCCTCTAGGTAAGGGTCTCGTCTACTTTAACGTTTATCACTAGTCTAGGTTGTGAATTTGGGTCTGGTTCTGGTTCTCTTCAACTCTTGGTTATCTAAGATTTAAGGAGATGACAACTGGTTTGGGCTTAACCGTGGGCCTGAACCAAAAACCCAAACCAAACCTCCTATACTTTTGAGACGGGAGAATACCTAATTTGGCTTCACGTGCCACCACTGCCACCTCACAACCACTTTTTACTTTCCACAACAACTTTCATATACAAACTATCACGCTTTAAAAGCTTATACCTTCTGCATTAAAACATGTACACTCCTCTAAACTTATCAAATTTAGTTCTGGAAGAATCTTCAAACAAACTACAACTGATAACAAACTGAAATCCGCCATTGTTACATCTTCCAAGCTTCTGCAAATTTCTTAGAGATAGAAAGATAGAGAGAGAGTAATGTGTTACGTCGGTAAGGCAACGAAGATCTTCATCTTCATCGTTGCCGTTATTATCGTCACTGGCATCGTCGTCGGCCTCGGCATACTCGGCCGGAATATTAACCCTAAGTCACATAACTGCTCCGGAGAAGACTGCTCACTATCCGATTACTCTCCTCCATCACCGTTACAGTTTCCGTTTCCCTTTGTACCTGAACTAACGCATAATCCACCTGATTCAACTGTCAGCTCCACCGCCGCTCCACCCCACCGGAAACCTCTCTGCCACTACCGGAAACCTCTCCACCGCTTAATAATCAATCGCCGCCACCTCCGTCGGTTAAGAAGCAATCGCCGCCTCCGTCACATGTTCCGGTTTCTGTAACTACTCCTCCGGCAACGGTTACGGCTGCTCCGCCGCAAGCGGTTAAGGTGTCTCCAGGTCCGACGAATTCATCTTAATCTTCTCCGTTACAGATTCCGTACCTGATCCTAACGCACCTAATCCACACCGCACCTCCGTCGGTTGATAATCAATCGCCGCCGCTTTCTTATGTTCCGATTTTTGTAATTATTTCTCCGGCAGCAGTTACGGCGGCTCCGTCGCAGGGGGTTACGGTGGCTCAAAGTCCGATGAATTCTTCTTAGTTTTCTTCGTTTTCACGTGTATTGCATTTATTTGAATTAGTTTCAAATCTTTTTTATTGATTTTAATGATGGAGGTTTTACGATTTGACTTTGAAATCTGACTGAAAATCTGTTTGTCAGATTCGTTGTATGAATATTGTTGATATGAAAGGACACATTACTTAGGAATCGTCACCGTTTTTTTCTGACGGAAACTTGAATTCAATGCAGAAATGAAAAAAAAATTATAAAAAAGAACGTTTTGACCATTATTTTATCATTTTATGTTGATGCATGTCACCATGTTGGTCCATTTAATCGTAAAGAGTATTAGCGTAAGTATCCGATCATATTCGTCTCTACTTGACAGTATATCTGTATATTAATTAAAGAGGAAATCCAACAAATCTAGAAAAACTTCTCTTGTGGGAATCGAAACCAATACATTATAGTCTTCAAGTCTTATTCCACCCTAAAATGTCACTAGACTATAAGGGTGGAAAGGACACCTTCAGTGACCCTTTCGGTAACCCCACTTTACCCAGCAGCAATGGTTCGTCAGCTCCCAATCGGTGTTTGGTGATTGTTTCAAACGGTGAAGACTCACACAATGCGGGAAGAGGAGAGAGAGGGGTTGAAGGTAGGCCCCATCCTTTTTCAACCAAATACAATTTTACCTTTTTTTTAAATAAAGAAAAAAGTTTATCAGATGTGTTTGAGCAGCCGTAGTGTTTGAGTGCAAATTAAGAAGTGAAGAAGGAAGTTAATATGGTATGATATTATTGGTTACGAGAAAATTTGGGGAACAACCTTTCCACCATAATGTCATGGGCAAAGTTAACTGTAATTAGTATAGGAACAACTAAACCGGTTAGGTTAGGTGGATTAGCTAGATCGGGAAGAAAAATATTAATAGTTTTAAATCAAATTTTTAATCATCTCAAAAATGTTATTTTGATATTATTTTTTCAAGATGATAAATATAGTTTAGAAATAAAAATGCAAACCAACAAGTTTTGATGATTTATATTACATAGAAACGGGAATCTAGTTTGTTGTGGTAGGGGCACTCATGGAGTTACCTACAATCAAATCAAGGTTAAAAGAATAGTATTACCTAATTTTTGTGAAAATAAAGATAATGATTATTGGAGGACACTAATGACACCAGATTCACCGATGACCATATCTGGTTATTCTTGGGCATCAAATGACCGTAGTAGTGAATTCGTTCTTAAAAACATGACGTTTTATTCTTTGTTGAAGCGTAAATCGAGTTACACATATAGGTCAGTTCAGGCATGTCGTATCAGATTTGGTTGAAAATCCATATTATATGCATTGGCAGTTATTATATTTGATGGGACCGATAAGAACAACGAGCTACAACGGGCATCGATATGCTATGGTGTGTAAGACTTTTAAACCCAAACTGGAATATTAGCCGTGGGGTATGGTGGGGTGGGGGTTGGGGGCATGGGCCGACACGTGGATTTTGAGGGGCACTGCCGGTCAAGCAAACGAACTGTGGGTATGGTGGGGCTTGGGTTTGGGGGTGACTTGGCCAAATTCCTTTTATTTTTTCTTTTTTTTAATAAATGGATAATATAGGGTATGATGCACCCAATGGCCACCTGCCAGCTCAGATGGGTAGCCCCGCCCAACGTCCGGGCTGAAACCCACGCCCAAACCCAAGCTCACCCGGGATGGTCATATGGGCGTTTCCCCCCAACCCACGCCCAAACCCCTGCCCCATACCCCCATAGCCTTATATCAAAAAAAAAACAAAAGAATAAATGAATAGCAATAAAATGCATACTTAGTAAAAGAATTATGAGCCTAAACTAAGTAAACGCTTGGATTATTTGTATAAGCCGAAGAGAAGAATGTTAGCTGATTAAATGTATAAGGTTGCTCAACCTTAACTTTTTTTTTTCACAAAAGGTGTTCTATAAGGTTTATCAACAACAAAAGAATTGTCCACCTCCTCAGCTTTTCACGCGTGATGTAGACGTGGCCATGGTTCCACATGTGGAGCTATGGCATGAAGCTTTCCACCGGAACGAAAACAATAGAGGAGGTGGATTAGAGCAAAAATGAAGTGTGAAACTATTTCCTTGACTAGGTGTAAAATTAAAATCCTGCTAAAAACTAGCTTATTACAAATCTCTCAAGCATTTCATCAGTCCTTTCTCTCATTCAGGTTAGTCACAATCCTGCTTTCCTTTTCTGTGATTTCTCTTGATCGTTTCTCATGGGTGCTCGTAAGGATCTATCGGTTAGTTACCCTCGTCTCACCCAGGAAGAAGTGGAGGCGTTTTGTCTAGAATGGGGCATTGGCTTAAAATTTAAACCGGTTGCACCAGGTTTAGATACATCTATTGATCAATGCCTTTCTGGTTCAATCGCTTTGTACTGTCGACATTTTGAGTTTTCAAACCTTCGTCATCCATTTTCAACCTTTGTGTTAATTGTTTTGGAATATTATCGCGTTTCCTTTGATCAAATCCATCCTCGGGGTTTGGCTAGGGTTTTGCACTTTGAGGTTTTGTGTCGGACCTCAGGATATGATTCGTCTCTCTTGTCGTTCCACCGTTTCTTCCGTTTAGCGAAGAATGGTGATTGGTATACTTTTGAAACGTCCTAGGTGGATACTTGCTCGGTTTCATCCATGGTTACCACTCTTGGTGCCTGGAAGGACCAATTTTTTTGGGTCTCAGAGTCGATTGTTCTGTTCAAGATGATCTGGTGCAACCAGACGCTGTTCTCAATGAACAAGAACCCTCTGATTCTGACTTGAACAGTTGCTTTCTCAAAGCCATTAGGGAATGTCCTTCGAGACTTCGACATTTTCCCAAATCCTTGCTAGTGTTATTGGGTATTTACAAGTTGTGGGATAAACTAGATCGGGATCCAGTACTCATGAGGGATGGTCAGGGTATGCATTTTATTTATTTTATCTGACCATTTTCTTTATGTGTGTTTGCTTATTACCCATGTTATTGGATTGTAGTTATCTCTGTGTTGGATTTTATCAAAAGTGATGACAAATCAGATGTTGCCTTTACGGATGCTGCTGCTATAGAAGGGGAAGATGTTGTTGCTCGAGGTGTTGAGCATAGGTTCGAGGGTTCAGGGTATGTCAATGTTCCCAATGTTAAAGGCTTTACCAAAGTTGCTTCTTCCAAGACGTCCGTTCATCTTTTCATGGTACGACGTATGTTGAAGGGTGCTGATCAGCCATCTGGTTCATCAGAAGCAATTGATCTTAGCGAGGATATTGAAGTTTCTGGTGATTAGGGTACCGGGGTTGACGTGGAAAAGGAGAAAGATTTGGTGGTTGTTGGAACGAAAAAGTCAGGTGGTAAGAAGGCAGTGGTGTCTTCTATTCAAGGTCGTCAAGGAAGGGTGTTGGAAGTTCAAGCGAAGATGAGGTTTATGTCCCCAACTGGGGTGTTAAGGTTGGAGATAGTTTCAAGGATGCCAATGTTTGTGCGGATGTGTTGGCCAACTTTGCTCCTCCAGCAGTTCGAGGTTTTATTTTGGGGATGGAGGGTGATACCACGCTTTCTCGGTTTTGAGCTCTTGCAACCTTTCTGCCTTGTTAGCTGAGAGGGCCAACCGGTCCGCAAAGGGATGCAGGAATATAATGAGTTTTCAAAGAAGAAGGATAATATGAAAACCTCGATGGCAGCCATAAAGAAAGACATTGATGGATTTGCTAAGAAGGAAGAGGCAGGTGAAGAAAGTTGGTGAGATTACCTCAAGGCATGAGGTAGAGGTTGGTGAGTTGAAGAAGGAGGTGGAAGCCTTGAAGGCCCGGGAAAAAGCTTATTTGGAAGAGGTAGAAAGGTTGGAAGCTTCAAAGGCCCAACTGACTAGTGTCAACAGATGGTTGATCGAGCATGGCTTCCAACAGGTGGTTACTTACCTTCTTCACTCCTCTGAGTTTAACCAGGTACTAGGTGGGGTTTATAACAAGCTGCTTATGTAACATCCGTAAAAAAACGGGTTTCCAAAACCCGCTTCGTTTATTAACCGAATAGTCAGTCATAAATTTTCGTTGCGTATATATTGTTTATTTTAATTTTAAACGATACATAATTAATAAATAAATTGGAATTTAAAAACCATAATTTATAATTATAATAAAAACTGAATAAAAAAAATAAACAGGAGACGCCGGGATTCAAACCCGGGTCTCGCATATAACCAAACACACTTCACACCACTCCGCCACACACAGTTATTGGATATCTTTGAAATCAATTAAGATATATAGTAATTCGTGCGGATCATCCGCAACATTCAAACCAACTAGAAACGGAAATCCCCGCGATTATGGTAGATTGATAACCAATCAATTCGCTATTAGCTGGTAATCCGTGACCAAATTACCAGTCAAAAATCTCGAAGATCAAGTAACGAAACGTGCGGAATCTCACGGACCGAAGTCCCAGCCCTCGAAAGCCTATAAATACACAGCAAGAGTTAGTCCAAATTCGCTCTTTCATCTCTCGAAAAAAAACCTGTCCTACACACTGATCAAACAACTTAGTCTATTGCCGGAGCTCTGTCTGCCGCCAGACGCACGCCGCAAACAACCTCGGCAACCACCTCACCACAACCTCACTCTCGGTCTTGAACACCATCACTGGAAACATCAAGGCTCGCCGGAGAAGAAGGAGTTCGTCGGAGTTCTCTGCAAGTCGCCGGAAATCCTCAATTACTCGCCGGAATCATCACCGGAGGATTTCAATTCGCCTCTGATCGGTATAATCTTTTGATCCATGTCCTTTTATCATTTAATTCACCAAAGTATATTAGATTACTGAATTAGCAGTTGAGTTCGAACACTAAGAAATAAACCGGAAGAAGATGAAGTGTGTATAGTGTATATGTATACATAAAACCGGTTATAAAACCAGGTTAGACACACAGCCCAGTGGTGGACTGTGTGCATAGGAAGTCAAGGTCTCGGGTTCGACTCTGTCCTTGTTTCGATTCGTCACAATATTCCCACCTTTTTATAAAACCCAAATATAGAACTTGACAGTAAGTATATAAGAGAAATAAAAATCATAATATAAACGGGTTAGTCACCCAGCCCAGTTGGTAGGGCTGGGTGCGTTGCAAGACTAAGGTCGCGGGTTCGAGACCTGTTATGTGCACCGGTTCGACATAATTACAAATCTTTTTAAAATAAATGATTTATGAATAAATCTAAATAGTATATAAGTATAATTAAAAACAGAAATATTACGGGTTAGACACGTAGCTCAGTTGGTAGAGCTGCGTGCACGCGTACGGGAGGTCACGAGTTCGAACCTCACTCAACGCACATAATAAACACAATCAGACCGGTCAACGGTCAAAGTCAACGGTCAACAATTTTTTTATTTAATCAGAAAATTATTTAAAAATACTTAAAAATAATATTTTTAAAGTTAGAAAATGTCCTTAAACTCACAAAAATAAATCTAGAAATCCTATTAAGGTTATGAATTAAAATTATTAATCTCAAATAAAATCCACTTATTTACCGAACCATTATGTTATTATTTAGGTTAGTTTCTATCATGGTTAAATCCAAATTCGTACGCATTAATCATCAATCCAAGAAACGCAACCACTGTGATTGAATTCTTACAAATTCCCCTTTTTATTCATGTTTTGGGGTGTATCATGTGTCGCTTAAATTAATTCGCTTATTCAAACTCGTGCTATACCATTATATGATCTAAACTTAGAATGTAAATATTGTTTGTTGTGACGTATAACATATTGTCAAGTTGTGTGCAAATTATTCATTAGGCCCATCAGTTCCTCGTGGGAGACGAGTTGAACAACGTGTGCCTCAAAAACATTCATTAGGCCCATCAGTTCGTTGAACAACGCGTGCCTCAAAAATCATTCATTAGGCCCATCAGTTCCTCGTGGGAGACGAGTTGAACAACGCGTGCCTCAAAAACAATCATTTGGTGTATGTGTGTGCAATATTTAATATTATGTGTTTTGTGAATAAATTTACATCTACATTTACTCATATGTGGTTATGCACTTTATTTTACAATTGATTCAATAAACACGTTTAAATGTTTTCATAGGATTCACTCGCCAACTTTTTGTTGACCCAAAAACCATTTTTACACATGATACAGGTGGACAGGTTGAAGCAAGGAACACATAGGAAATTGCCTTAGAAGAATATATTGAAGTCTTGAAAAATGTATAGAACATGTTGTACTAGTATGATTGATTTAATGATTCTCCTTTAAATAGAAATAATAAATATGAAACGTTATAATAAATGTCATGAGCTTTGATGAAAACCCAATCATGCCCCGATCACCTTTTCCGCTGCGGGTCGGGGTGTGACAGATTGGTATCAGAGCTTTTGACTATAGGGATATAGGATAGGTTATTAGACCCTTAGAGCCTATACTATAGTTGATTAGATTTTAATTGTTTATGTGGTTACATGCAAACTCATGATGTTTATTTGTTTCATATTTATTACATACACAAATGCATGCAAACACTTCCACTATCATATTGTGTGATATTTAATAAGTTATACTTATTGTCAAACATAACATGCTTACATATACATTCATCACGCATATTTCAATGTTCACATATTCAAGTAATCCTCATATTCCCTTATTCAAGATTTTGTCGCATTTTTCATTTTTCAATCTCATCAAAGTAAGTTCTACGACGGGCATGTAGTAACTGTAAGGGTACAAGTACCGGTAGTCGGAACGTCCTGTCTAGGTTGGCATTCGTATAAATCCAATATAACGGACCAGTTTGCCTACCCGGGGACTAACGATGAGAGTACGAAGGACCTATTAGGCCAAAGCATGCCACACCAAACGTCGTTCGAACTAACCCCACTTTGAGGTATCACCGTGTCCACACCTGGATGCACTCTGAATTCCATACGTTACATACATATTTCTCGATTTTCTCCGGGTTTTAGTGTACGTTACCAGGCTAACACATGCGAACCATACGAAAGACCCGGTAATCATGGGGCCCACATGATTACGAAGGTGAAGTATGGCGGCATGCAAAGGCCCAATTACGAGCAAAGCCCAAGACATCCTATGGATGTAGTAAATTTATTATTCTTCATTTATTTTATGAATGTTCATTCCTAAATACGACACATGACCCCTAAAACGACCAACTCATACTCTTGATACGTATTCCTTGTAGATGTCTTCTAGTCTCGCTCGTAGGAAGATGAGATCAGGAAAAGCCCGCGAGCGCATGGCCGCCCAAATCGCTCAACAAATGGCTGACGTAATACCCAACATCGTAGTTCAAGTTCAACAGGCCCTTACCGCTAATCCCGTCAACCCAATCCGCCAAGAAGATCAAAACACTGTCAATCCTCCCCCAAAAGCCACTAAATGCACCTTCAAGCATTTCAAATCTTGCGATCCTCCAAAATACGAAGGGACTAAAGGTGTCACCGCTCTCCTCCATTGGTTTGAGGAGATGGAAAACACTTTCCTCAATTGCGACTGTCCCGATGATCGCAAGGTGCGATATGCTACCTGTCGTTTGTTTGGAGTAGCACTTACATGGTGGAATACAGAGAAGGCCAAGCGAGGTGTTGAAGATGCTATGACTTTAACTTGGGAAGAGTTGAAGGAAATCATGACAAGACGGTTTTGTCCAAGAAGCGAAATCAAGAAATTGGAAGATGAGTTCTATTCTTTGAAAAAAAAGGAGGGCGACCACACCACATACAACAAGAGATTCCTTGAGTTAAATCAAATGGTCCCCAACTTGTTCACTCCCCTCTACCGTTTGATCGAGCACTACATTCGAGGTCTTCCTTCAAAATTCAAAACTCTGTAATAAGTACCACACCTGCAACTTTGGAAGCAGCAATGGAGTTAGCTACAGAGCTCACCGAAAACCGCATACGTAATAAAGACTTCAAGGAGGAGAAGAAGAAGGATAAAGCATCAACTGAAACCTCAAACTCCACCCAAACCGAATCCCCTTCTCAAACCACTTCTAAGAGAAAACGAGATGGACAAATCTTCGCTGTCACCCAACACAACCAACCAGCTTCACAAGCCATACCCCTCCAAGCTATCCCAATCACTCAAGTAGCACCCAACTCAACTTACCCAAATAAGAAACCTTACTTTGGACCTCACCCTCAATGCAACACCTGTTTTTATCACCATCCATCTACCTTACCTTGTCGACTATGTGCGAATTGTGGATGCTATGGTCATTTGAGCAAGGTTTCCCGCACCTCTCAAAACCAAACCTCACCCCCTACTCAAAACATGATCCAAACATATCAACAACCCCAATACCCCATGTTTCCATATGTTCGAGCTTGTTTTAATTGTGGCGACCCTACCCACTTTAGAAACACGTGCCCTCGATTGGTTAACATCATAAACGCCCAAGCTCAAGCAAACCCAGTTAACCAAGCAAATCAAGAAAACCTAACCACTAGGCCACCAGCAAGAGGAAGAGCTTACAACATCAACGCAAATCCTGTTGAAGATAATAACGGCCCAAACGAACCACCCAACTAGTTTTCTTCATCAAAAATCAAGATTCAACTCCAACCGCTTAGTTTTTTGTGTTTTGTTTATGTTATCTCAATCTTCACGTATCTCAATTATAAATTGGAAATTTATCCAAGAATCTTAATGCGAATTACTATTTCAGTTTTGTTTTATACTCATTGATTTAACATTCATATCATCATACATCTCGACGTATCTCAATCTCATCATTCAAAGAAGTTGGGTTGTGTCTCACTTCTACATAGACTAACCTCTTCATCATAACAAACGAGAGAGGTACTGTCATCATTCAAACATGTATACTTTCAGAATTAAGACTCAAGCTTTGGTCGTTGTGTTTGTTTATGTTTTAGAGTCACATAAAACTAATCATAACTTACTGATAAAGCCAATGAAAATTTGACAAGTATATGGTGGATACGCCGCTGGTACTTCCTATATATAAGTATTCTTGTCAAAGGATCAGAGGCATTGTCAGGCGGTTATGAGAAGTTCCATGTAGGATTTAGTAATGTCATGGTTGAAGTTTGTTTTATACTCACTGATTTAGCATTCATATCATCATACATCTCAACGTATCTCAATCTCATCATTCAAAGAAGTTGGGTTGTGTCTCACTTCTACATAGACTAACTCCTTCATCATAACAAACGAGAGAAGTACTGTCATCATTCAAACATATATACTTTCAGAATTAAGACTCAAGCTTTGGTTGTTGTGTTTGTTTATGTTCTAGAGTCACATAGTACTAATCATAACTTACTGATAAAGCCAATGAAAATTTGACAAGAACATGGTGGATGCGCCGCTGGTACTTCCTATATATAATTATTCTTGCCAAAGGATCAGAGGCAATGTCAGGCGGTTATGAGAGGTTCCATGTAGGTTTTAGTATCGTCATGGTAGAAGTTTTGTTTTAGGATATAACCTTATCTTTCCAAACGTATCGATTCTCTCAAAACTCTTGTGCATGAGATCATACCTAGTCAATCAACTCTGTTTATCAATATTCCTTATCTTAGGCATCAAAAAGCGATTCCTGTAGCAGGGTATCCAACCCTTACTAGGAACGTTACCGCCTCAAATAAAAATTAAACTCTTACTCCCCTTCTAAGTATGTAATTGTCAAAACCACCCTCCTTTCGAGTTAAACATACCACTACTTAAATTTCGGGATGAAATTTCTAAATGTAGGGGATACTGTAACATCCGTCAAAAAACGGGTTTCCAAAACCCGCTTCGTTTATTAACCAAATAGTCAGTCATAAATTTTCGTTGCGTATATATTGTTTATTTTAATTTTAAACGATACATAATTAATAAATAAATTAGAATTTAAAAACCATAATTTATAATTATAATAAAAACTGAATAAAAAAAATAAACAGGAGACGCCGGGATTCGAACCCGGGTCTCGCTTATAACCAAACACACTTCACACCACTCCGCCACACACAGTTATTGGATATCTTTGAAATCAATTTATAGTAATTCGTGCGGATCATCCGCAACATTCAAACCAACTAGAAACGGAAATCCCCGCGGTTATGGTAGATTGATAATCAATCAATTCGCTATTAGCTGGTAATCCGCGACCAAATTACCAGTCAAAAATCTCGAAGATCAAGCAACGAAACCTGCGGAATCTCACGGACCGAAGTCCCAGCCCTCGAAAGCCTATAAATACACAGCAAGAGTTAGTCCAAATTCGCTCTTTCATCTCTCGAAAAAAACCTGTCCTACACACTGATCAAACAACTTAGTCTATTGCCGGAGCTCTGTCTGCCGCCAGACGCACGCCGCAAACAACCTCGGCAACCACCTCACCACAACCTCACTCTCGGTCTTGAACACCATCACTGGAAACATCAAGGCTCGCTGGAGAAGAAGGAGTTCGCCGGAGTTCTCTGCAAGTCGCCGGAAATCCTCAATTACTCGCCGGAATCATCACCGGAGGATTTCAATTCGACTCTGATCGGTATAATCTTTTGATCCATGTCCTTTTATCATTTAATTCACCAAAGTATATTAGATTACTGAATTAGCAGTTGAGTTCGAACACTAAGAAATAAACCGAAAGAAGATGAAGTGTGTATAGTGTATATGTATACATAAAACCGGTTATAAAACCAAGTTAGACACACAGCCCAGTGCTGGACTGTGTGCATATGAAGTCAAGGTCTCGGGTTCGACTCTGTCCTTGTTTCGATTCGTCACAATATTCCCACCTTTTTATAAAACCCAAATATAGAACTTGACTGTAAGTATATAAGAGAAATAAAAATCATAATATAAACGGGTTAGTCACCCAGCCCAGTTGGTAGGGCTGGGTGCGTTGCAAGACTAAGGTCGCGGGTTCGAGACCTGTTATGTGCACCGGTTCGACATAATTACAAATCTTTTTAAAATAAATGATTTATGAATAAATCTAAATAGTATATAAGTATAATTAAAAACAGAAATATTACGGGTTAGACACGTAGCTCAGTTGGTAGAGCTGCGTGCACGCGTACGGGAGGTCACGAGTTCGAACCTCACTGAGCGCACATAATAAACACAATCAGACCGGTCAATGGTCAAAGTCAACGGTCAACATATTTTTTTATTTAATCAGAAAATTATTTAAAAATACTTAAAAATAATATTTTTAAAGTTAGAAAATGTCCTTAAACTCACAAAAATAAATCTAGAAATCCTATTAAGGTTATGAAATAAAATTATTAATCTCAAATAAAATCCACTTATTTACCGAACCATTATGTTATTATTTAGGTTAGTTTCTATCGTGGTTAAATCCAAATTCGTACGCATTAATCATCAATCCAAGAAACACAACCACTGTGATTGAATTCTTACAAATTCCCCTTTTTATTCATGTTTTGGGGTGTATCATGTGTCGCTTAAATTAATTCGCTTATTCAAACTCGTGCTATACCATTATATGATCTAAACTTAGAATGTAAATATTGTTTGTTGTGACGTATAACATATTGTCAAGTTGTGTGCAAATTATTCATTAGGCCCATCAGTTCCTCGTGGGAGACGAGTTGAACAACGTGTGCCTCAAAAACATTCATTAGGCCCATCAGTTCGTTGAACGACGCGTGCCTCAAAAATCATTCATTAGGCCCATCAGTTCCTCGTGGGAGACGAGTTGAACAACGCGTGCCTCAAAAACAATCATTTGGTGTATGTGTGTGCAATATTTAATATTATGTGTTTTGTGAATAAATTTACATCTACATTTACTCATATGTGGTTATGCACTTTATTTTATAATTGATTCAATAAACACGTTTAAATGTTTTCATATGATTCACTCGCCAACTTTTTGTTGACCCAAAAACCATTTTTACACATGATACAGGTGGACAGGTTGAAGCAAGGAACACATAGGAAATTGCCTTAGAAGAATATAATGAAGTCTTGAAAAATGTATAGAACATGTTGTACTAGTATGATTGATTATAATGATTCTCCTTTAAATAGAAATAATAAATATGAAACGTTATAATAAATGTCATGAGCTTTGATGAAAACCCGATCATGCCCCGATCACCTTTTCCGCTGCGGGTCGGGGTGTGACAGCTTATTCATGAGTGGCATCAAGTCTTTGTTGCCGGTACAAATCCTGTGAATCCAGCGAGTCATAAGACAAGTCTTCTCTTTACCAACCACAAGCTCTCCAAGTTTTTCAATATTCCGTTCGGGACATGGAGCATCTGACCAAATAGGTTGTAGGAAGGGTAATCGTTAATCGAAACAACAAATCGAATAATGTGCACAAACACTATTTAAATACGCTATTCGTTAGAATAATTTATACTAGATAACTTGAAGTAAAAATAAAACTACTAGTTTTAACAACTTTCTTATTATCAGTAATACCATGTTATTTGTTGTTTTCACCGAAATTATAGTTCTCAAATTTTTTCAGACCCTCTCAAAAAAATTCATGGATCCAGTAGAGAGCTCAATACAAAACCACAAATATTATATGAATTACGAGTATTAATCAGAACCATTCAAATAGTAGATTAACGGCTCATCTATCTATATTTATATAATAAAAGAAATCAAAGAGTGGACACATGTGATTCATTGAAGCTATCTATGTTTTAGTTTTTCCTCTCTCTCCTATTTAATTATAGATAATTTATATTAATTAAAGATAATTATAAAATTAAATTTAATATAAATTTAAACAATTTGTATAGGAGATAATATAATAATTTGAAATATTTATTAGATTTCAAAATTATTTATCCTGAAATTAATAAAAGACGTACACTAAATATAAATTAATATAATGTAAATGATTTATTTATTTTATTAAAGTAGTTAAGGATATAACCTACTTCAAAAATGTTTATAAGGGGTAAACAAAAACATTAATCAATGTTTATTGGTTTTATACTTTTATTTTCGTGTCCAACTCTCAACTCAAATACGGTGCTCACTATGTTTACGTGACATTTATAAGAACCATCACCACAATCACCCCATCCATCATATATCGAGTATATTCGTTAGTTTTTTTAAATATATATTTTTTATTAGATTCATTCAACCCGTGTAATAAACGAGGTTTTTTAAAGATATAATATTTTTATTATTTACTATATAAAATTACGTTTATGCAACTCGTGTAATACACCAGGTTTTTCAATAGATTTATGAGTAAATTACAAAAATTGTCCTTTATGTTAACATTATATTGCAAGTTGTATCCTTTGTCTTCAAAAAGTACAAAAAACGTACTTAATGTTTACAAACCCTTACACATTATGTCCTTTAGCCATAACTTAGTTAGTATTTATGGTTAAATAAAGTAACACAAGTGTATTTTAGTCTTTTTACCCATTTATTTAAAATAAATTAATAAATAAAACATAATTAAACTTTTAAATTAATATATATCTATCTCTCCATCTAAACCCTTCTCTCTCTACCTTTCTCTCTTACGAGTTCTTTCCTGCACCCTTAGCCACCACCGCCACCGCGTCCAACAATTACCCATATACTAATAATTCTGAGTTATGTTAAGTCTAATTTTAAAAATTAGTTTACAATAGTGGATTACTTTGACAGATGGTGTTCATATAAAAAAATGTGCAGATCCCTTTTACAACTAATAGAAGTCCACCCTATTTGAGAAACTTAGAAGCATTCTGGATCACACATTTTCTCTTAGTTTTTTAATATAAACATATGTATAGTTTAAAATTGATTATATACATATGTGTATATTGATTATACACATATGTATATAGTCAATTTTAAACTATACATATGTGTATATTACGAAAAACTTAAGGAAAATGTGTGGTTCAGAATGCTTCTCAAGTTTCTCAATTAGTCTAGTGCTTCTCACATGATTCTAACCATATATATATATATATATATATAGGAGAAGGTTCGTTAGGAACCACCCTTTGTTGCGAGAACCAATGTAAACACAACAAAAATAGCTAAAAAAACACAATTTTTTTTAATATTTTTTATTTAAAAATCGTTGTATTTCGTCATCAAAAAAATTTGCTACAAAAAGTAGCGATTTTTACGTAAAAAATATAAAAATAATTGTGTTTTTTATATTTTTTTAGGTTTTTTGAGGGTTTAGTTTTTATCATTTAGCTTGGATGGGGGGTGGGGAGGTTTTTTAGGTTTTTTTTTTTTTTTTTGGGGGGGTGGGGGGGCTAGAGGTGTACAAAAAACCGGTTTTAGAACCGAAACCGGTTTTTTAACAACCGGTTAGTGACCGAAACCGAACTGCCGGTTGTAGACCGGTTATGGTTTTTTGCCTTCGAAACCGGTTAATAACCGAGACCGGTTACAAAAAACCGGTTTTTTAGGTTAAACCGGGTATAAACCGACCCTAACCGGTTGGACCGGTTATTAGTTTGAGTAAAAAAAACCGGTTAGTAACCAGAACCGGTTATACAAAAAACAAGTTCTTGATTTTGAGGAGAAAAACCGGTTAGGTTAATAATTGAAGCCGGTTTTTTCAAAAAAAAATTGATTTGTACACCTCTAGGGTTAGGTCTTTTTAGGTTATTTTGTTGTGTTCACATTGATTCTCGCATGAACCCTACCATATATATATATATATAAAACAAGTTATGGTTCGGGACTCATAAGTTTCGAGTTACGTGAGTTATGCCATGGTTCAAATGGTTCGGGTCGGTTCAATCACGATATGGATTTGGCTTTGAATAGGGGTGTTCAAAAAACTCGTGGCTCGTAGCTCGCTCGAAACTCGCTCGAAAAAAGCTCGGCTCGAAATTGGCTCGGTTCTCGGTTTGTAAACGAGCCGATCTTGGCCTGGCTCGGTTCGCGAGCTAATGAGCTGGCTTGATAAGGTTTACATCCTTCATTTTTTGTCCCACGTCGCTTAGAAAACAAAAACTAAGGGAGTATCTCATCTATAAAAGAAGGTAAAGACAATTTACAAAGTGAATTAACTATTTATATTTGCATATTTAGCCATTTGGTTAAATTAAATTGCAATTATAGTCCTTAGTCTATGAAGAGATTCATATTTGAGGGCTTTTAAGTACTAAATTTTACGGTTCTTTGTTAATTCGAGTTGGATCGAGCCGAGCCAAGCTAGCTCGAATTTTAATCGAGTCGAGCTTGAGTCTCAAATCTCAGCTCGATCAAGCTCGAGCCGAGCCAGCTCGAATCGAGTTCGAGCTGAGCTCGAGCTAGGTCTAACTTGGCTCGACTCGGCTCGTTTACAGCCCTAGCTTTGAGTACTCGGTGTAAAATAAATTAGATAAGTGTATTCTATCCATCACACAAGTTCATGAATTTGTATAAATAAGATATTGTTTTGGTAAAAAATCACGACAAGGATAATGTAACAAAATCTGATTTTTGTGAGGTTGAGTGCTTAGTTTGATGAATGAATGTATGAACTAGTATGAAATGTTGTCATTGATGAACACAAGGATTTATACGAGGAAAAAGCCTTTGATCAATAAATGATCTCCGGCATAAAAAACCTCGGGTGATGGAAACTACCGATCACCAAATGTATAGCAAAACAATAATAATGATTCTAGTACAACTTCGCAAGATAACAAGCTCAATACAACAATTTGCTAATGTGTGTGTGTTTCGCCAATGAGTATCAAAGAGTTCGAGTAATGGCTAATGTGTTTCTATTATGAGCTTATTTTCCCCTTTAAAAGTAGAAATATCTAGCTAACAAACTATCCGAAATCCATGCAAGCTTCACACGTTCCCCCTTAACGGTCATGACTCCCTTTGCACGTGCCATAATTAGCATATTCCTCCGATATCCCCGTGTTGACTCAGTTCACTTCACATAATACATGCAAACATTAACTAAATACACAAGGAACAATTGTTAAAAAACATAGACATTAATAAGGATCCTTGATCCTCAGACTCCCTGCATTATCCGTTAAGGATCTGTTATCCAGGTTCAATCTCAGGATGGATGATCCTCAGCATAAAATCCACGCCATAACAATTACCCCCAAAATATGAGGAATTAATTGTAACTAGATGAGTCATATTTTCGCTGAAATCCAACTATTCGTTGCCAAGAAACTAGCTGTTACAAGTTGTCACACCCCAACCGATGGCGAAAAATCGGGATGAGACGAACAAATCGTTCAAAAGCATCATAACACTATTGTGACAATATATTTAAATTAAATTTCATAAATGCTAAGAATTCAAATACGATGTTTCAAATAAAGTAAACATAGCATAACAAAATATTTATTTAAGATGTGTTTCTAAAGTCCATCTTAACTTGTTTCTTCTCTCCATCTTGACTATCATCCTGCAATATGTATTAAAATATGATCAACAATAATGTTGAGCGAGTATACAAGTTTATTACACATCATAATAGATAAAAAGTTTCAAAACTCACATCCACCATGAAACAAATGTTACAAGTTACAAATATGCTGAAACGATGTCACATATGATAAAACCCAAGTTTCCAATGCTTTAAAATAGCCTATCCCAAAGAATAACAGGAGGTAACAAGTTTCACTTAACAATACCCAGGACTCGTGGGCGGTGCATTACCCCTATAGCATATGCATAGTACCATAATTGTTAAAGAGGACTCATATAGACATAGAAAGTTTACATAGCATACAAGACTAACAAGCATCAAATTGTTCATGTATAAATGTGAATAGAGTGTGCATAAACAAGTTTCAAGTATCACGTGTTTGATATAGTATACATCCTATACTTTTGAGATGGGAGAATACCTAAATTGGCTTCAAGTGCCACCACTGCCATCTCACCACCACTTTTTACTTTCCACAACTTTTCATATCCAAACTATCACGCTTTAAAAACTTATACCTTCTGCATTAGAAAAATGTACACTCCTCTAAACTTATCAAATTTAGTTCTGGAAGAATCTTCAAACAAACTACAACTGATAACAAACTGAAATCCGCCATTGTTACATCTTCCAAGCTTCTGCAAATTTCTTAGAGATAGAAAGATAGAGAGAGAGTAATGTGTTACGTCGGTAAGGCAACGAAGATCTTCATCTTCATCGTTGCCGTTATTATCGTCACTGGCATCGTCGTCGGCCTCGGCATACTCGGCCGGAATATTAACCCTAAGTCACATAACTGCTCCGGAGAAGACTGCTCACTATCCGATTACTCTCCTCCATCACCGTTACAGTTTCCGTTTCCCTCTGTACCTGAACCTAACGCATATAATCCACCTGATTCAACTGTCAGCTCCACCGCCGCTCCACCACCACCGGAAACCTCTCTGCCACTACCGAAACCTCTCCACCGCTTAATAACCTCTCCGCCACCGCCACCTCCGTCGGTTAATAATCAATCGCCGCCACCTCCGTCGGTTAAGAAGCAATCGCCGCCTCCGTCACATGTTCCGGTTTCTGTAACTACTCCTCCGGCAACGGTTACGGCTGCTCCGCCGCAAGCGGTTAAGTGTCTCCAGGTCCGACGAATTCATCTTAATCTTCTCCGTACAGATTCCGTACCTGATCCTAACGCACCTAATCCACACCGCACCTCCGTCGGTTGATAATCAATCGCCGCCGCTTTCTTATGTTCCGATTTTTGTAATTATTTCTCCGGCAGCAGTTACGGCGGCTCCGTCGCAGGGGGTTACGGTGGCTCAAAGTCCGATGAATTCTTCTTAGTTTTCTCCGTTTTCACGTGTATTGCATTTATTTGAATTAGTTTCAAATCTTTTTTATTGATTTTAATGATGGAGGTTTTACGATTTGACTTTGAAATCTGACTGAAAATCTGTTTGTCAGATTCGTTGTATGAATATTGTTGATATGAAAGGACACATTACTTAGGAATCGTCACCGTTTTTTTCTGACGGAAACTTGAATTCAATGCAGAAATGAAAAAAAAATTATAAAAAAGAACGTTTTGACCATTATTTTATCATTTTATGTTGATGCATGTCACCATGTTGGTCCATTTAATCGTAAAGAGTATTAGCGTAACTATCCGATCATATTCGTCTCTACTTGACAGTATATCTGTATATTAATTAAAGAGGAAATCCAACAAATCTAGAAAAACTTCTCTTATGGGAATCGAAACCAATACATTATAGTCTTCAAGTCTTATTCCACCCTAAAATGTCACTGACTATAAGGGTGGAAAGGACACCTTCAGTGACCCTTTCGGTAACCCCACTTTACCCAGCAGCAATGGTTCGTCAGCTCCCAATCGGTGTTTGGTGATTGTTTCAAACGGTGAAGACTCACACAATGCGGGAAGAGGAGAGAGAGGGGTTGAAGGTAGGCCCCATCCTTTTTCAACCAAATACAATTTTACCTTTTTTTTAAATAAAGAAAAAAGTTTATCAGATGTGTTTGAGCAGCCGTAGTGTTTGAGTGCAAATTAAGAAGTGAAGAAGGAAGTTAATATGGTATGATATTATTGGTTACGAGAAAATTTGGGGACAACCTTTCCACCATAATGTCATGGGCAAAGTTAACTGTAATTAGTATAGGAACAACTAAACCGGTTAGGTTAGGTGGATTAGCTAGATCGGGAAGAAAAATATTAATAGTTTTAAATCAAATTTTTAATCATCTCAAAAATGTTATTTTGATATTATTTTTTCAAGATGATAAATATAGTTTAGAAATAAAAATGCAAACCAACAAGTTTTGATGATTTATATTACATAGAAACGGGAATCTAGTTTGTTGTGGTAGGGGCACTCATGGAGTTACCTACAATCAAATCAAGGTTAAAAGAATAGTATTACCTAATTTTTGTGAAAATAAAGATAATGATTATTGGAGGACACTAATGACACCAGATTCACCGATGACCATATCTGGTTATTCTTGGGCATCAAATGACCGTAGTAGTGAATTCGTTCTTAAAAACATGACGTTTTATTCTTTGTTGAAGCGTAAATCGAGTTACACATATAGGTCAGTTCAGGCATGTCGTATCAGATTTGGTTGAAAATCCATATTATATGCTTGGCAGTTATTATATTTGATGGGACCGATAAGAACAACGAGCTACAACGGGCATCGATATGCTATGGTATGTAAGACTTTTAAACCCAAACTGGAATATTAGGCAGTGGGGTATGGTGGGGTGGGGTTGGGGGCATGGGTCGACACGTGGATTTTGAGGGGCATCGCGGTCAAGCAACCGAACTGTGGGTATGGTGGGGCTTGGATTTGGGGGTGACTTGGCCAAATTCCTTTTATTTTTTCTTTTTTTAATAAATGGATAATATAGGGTATGATGCACCCAATGGCCACCTGCCAGCTCAGATGGGTAGCCCGCCCAACGTCCGGGCTGAAACCCACGCCCAAACCCAAACTCACCCGGGATGGTCATATGGGCGTTTCCCCTCAACCCACGTCCAAACCCCTGCCCCATACCCCCATAGCCTTATATCAACAAAAACAAAAGAATAAATGAATAGCAATAAAATGCATACTTAGTAAAAGAATTATGAGCCTAAACTAAGTAAACGCTTGGATTATTTGTATAAGCCGAAGAGAAGAATGTTAGCGGATTAAATGTATAAGGTTGCTCAACCTTAACTTTTTTTTCTTCAAAAAAGGTGTTCTATAAGGTTTCATCAGCAACAAAAGAATTGTCCACCTCCTCAGCTTTTCACGCGTGATGTAGACGTGGCCATGGTTCCACATGTGGAGCTATGGCATGAAGCTTTCCACCGGAACGAAAACAATAGAGGAGGTGGATTAGAGCAAAAATGAAGTGTGAAACTATTTCCTTGACTAGGTGTAAAATTAAAATCCTGCTAAAAACTAGCTTATTACAAATCTCTCAAGCATTTCATCAGTCCTTTCTCTCATTCAGGTTAGTCACAATCCTGCTTTCCTTTTCTGTGATTTCTCTTGATCGTTTCTCATGGGTGCTCGTAAGGATCTATCGGTTAGTTACTCTCGTCTCACCCAGGAAGAAGTGGAGGCGTTTTGTCTAGAATGGGGCATTGGCTTAAAATTTAAACCGGTTGCACCAGGTTTAGATACATCTATTGATCAATGCCTTTCTGGTTCAATCGCTTTGTACTGTCGACATTTTGAGTTTTCAAACCTTCGTCATCCATTTTCAACCTTTGTGTTAATTGTTTTGGAATATTATTGCGTTTCCATTGATCAAATCCATCCTCGGGGTTTGGCTAGGGTTTTGCAATTTGAGGTTTTGTGTCGGACCTCAGGATATGATCCGTCTCTCTTGTCGTTCCACCGTTGCTTTCGTTTAGCGAAGAATGGTGATTGGTATACTTTTGAAACGCCCCAGGTGGATACTTGCTCGGTTTCATCCATGGTTACCACTCTTGGTGCCTGGAAGGACCAATTTTTTTGGGTCTCAGAGTCGATTGTTCTGTTCAAGATGATCTAGAGGCAACCAGACGCTGTTCTCAACGAACCAGAACCTATGATTCTGACTTGAATAGTTGCTTTCTCAAAGCCATTAGGAATGTCCTTCGAGTCTTCGACCTTTTCCCAAACCCTTGCTAGTGTTATTGGGTATTTGCAAGTTGTGGGATAAACTAGATGGGATCCAGTACTCATGAGGGATGGTCAGGGTATGCATTTTATTTATTTTATCTGACCATTTTCTTATGTGTGTTTGCTTATACCCGGTGTTATTGGATTGCAGTTATGTCTGTGTTGGATTTTATCAAAAGTGATGACACATCAGATGTTGCCTTTACGGATGCTGCTGCTATAGAAGGGGAAGATGTTGTTGCTCGAGGTGTTGAGCATAGGTTCGAGGGTTCAGGTATGTCAATGTTCCCAATGTTAAAGGCTTTACCAAAGTTGCTTATTCCAAGACGTCCGTTCATCTTTTATGGTACGACGTATGTTGAAGGGTGCTGATCAGCCATCTGGTTCATCAGAAGCAATTGATCTTAGCGAGGATATTGAAGTTTCCGGTGATCAGGGTACCGGGGTGACGTGGAAAAGGAGAAAGATTTGGTGGTTGTTGGAACGAAAAAGTCAGTGGTAAGAAGGCAGTGGTGTCTTCTATTCAAGGTCGTCAAGGAAGGGTGTTGGAAGTTCAAGCGAAGATGAGGTTTATGTCCCCAACTGGGGTGTTAAGGTTGGAGATAGTTTCAAGGATGCCAATGTTTGTGCGGATGTGTTGGCCAACTTTGCTCCTCCAGCAGTTCGAGGTTTTATTTCGGGGATGGAGGGTGATACCATGCTTTCTCGGTTTTGAGCTCTTGCAACCTTTCTGCCTTGTTAGCTGAGAGGGCCAACCGGTCCGCAAAGGGATGCAGGAATATAAATGAGTTTTCAAAGAAGAAGGATAATATGAAAGCCTCGATGGCAACCATAAAGAAAGACATTGATGGATTTGCTAAGAAGGAAGAGACATGGGTGAAGAAAGTTGGTGAGATTACCTCAAGGCATGAGGTAGAGGTTGGTGAGTTGAAGAAGGAGGTGGAACCCTTGAAGGCCCGGGAAAAAGCTTATTTGGAAGAGGTAAAAAGGTTGGAAGCTTCAAAGGCCCAACTGACTAGTGACAACAGATGGTTGATCGAGCATGGCTTCCAACAGGTGGTTACTTACCTTCTTCACTCCTCTGAGTTTAACCAGGTACTAGGTGGGGTTTATAAAAAGCTGCTTATTCATGGGAGGCATCAAGGCTTTGTTGCCGGTACAAATCCTGTGAATCCAGCAAGTCACAAGACAAGTCTTCTCTTTACCAACCACAAGCTCTCCAAGTTTTTCAATATTCCGTTCGGGACATGGAGCATCTGACCAAATAGGTAGTAGGAAGGGTAATCGTTAATCGAAAAACAAATCGAATAATGTGCACAAACAATATTTAAATACGCTATTCGTT
This sequence comes from Scalesia atractyloides, assembly GCA_947069175.1. Taxonomy (NCBI): domain Eukaryota; kingdom Viridiplantae; phylum Streptophyta; class Magnoliopsida; order Asterales; family Asteraceae; genus Scalesia; species Scalesia atractyloides. The sequence continues at coordinate 79,320,560 of CAMTDV010000019.1, read as the reverse complement.
AGAATAATTTATACTGGATAACTTGAAGTACAAATAAAACTACTAGTTTTAACAACTTTCTTATTATCAGTAATACCATGTTAAATTGTTTGTTTTCACCGAAATTATAGTTCTCAAATTTTTCAACCCTCTCAAAAAAATTCATGGATCCAGTAGAGAGCTTAATACAAAACCACAAATATTACATGAATTACGAGTATTAATCAGAACCATTCAAATAGTAGATTAACGGCTCATCTATCTATATTTATATAATAAAAGAAATCAAAGAGGGGACACATGTGATTCATTGAAGCTATCTATGTTTTAGTTTTTCCTCTCTCCTATTTAATTATAGATAATTTATATTAATTAAAGATAATTATAAAATTAAATTTAATATAAATTTAAACAATTTGTATAGGAGATAATATAATAATTTGAAATATTTATTAGATTTCAAAATTATTTATCCTGAAATTAATAAAAGACGTACACTAAATATAAATTAATATAATGTAAATGATTTATTTATTTTATTAAAGTAGTTAAGGATATAACCTATTTCAAAAATGTTTATAAGGGGTAAACAAAAACATTAATCAATGTTTATTGGTTTTATACTTTTATTTTCGTGTCCAACTCTCAACTCAAATACGGTGCTCACTATGTTTACGTGACATTTATAAAATCAACCCATCCATCATATATCGAGTATATCCGTTAGTTTTTTTAAATATATATTTTTTATTAGATTCATTCAACACGTGTAATAAACGAGGTTTTTTAAAGATATAATGTTTTTATATTTACTATATAAAATTACATTTATGTAACTCGTGTAATACACCAGGTTTTTCAATAGATTTATGAGAAATTACAAAAATTGTCCTTTATGTTAACATTAGATTGCAAGTTGTATCCTTTGTCTTCAAAAAGTACAAAAAAGTACTTAATGTTTACAAACCCTTACACATTATGTCCTTTAGCCCTAACTTAGTTAGTATTTATGGTTAAATAAAGTAACACAAGTGTATTTTAGTCTTTTTACCCATTTATTTAAAATAAATTAATAAATAAAACATAATTAAACTTTTAAATTAATGTATATCTATCTCTCCATCTAACCCTTTCTCTCTACCTCTCTCTTACGAGTTTTTTCCTGCACCCTTAGCCACCACCGCCACCGCGTCCAACAATTACCCATATACTAATAATTCTGAGTTATGTTAAGTCTAATTTTATAAATTTAGTTTTACAACTATAGTGGATTACTTTGACAGATCGTGTTCATAAAAAAATGTGCATATCCCTTTTACAACTAATAGAAGTCCACCCTATTTGAGAACTTGAGAAGCATTCTGAACCACACATTTTCCCTTAGTTTTTTAATATAAACATATTTTAAAATTGATTATATACATATATGTATATTGATTATACACATATGTATATAGTCAATTTTAAACTATATATATGTGTATATTACGAAAAGCTTAAGGAAAATGTGTGGTTCAGAATGCTTCTCAAGTTTCTCAATTAGCCTAGTGCTTCTCACATGATTCTAACCATATATATATATAATATATATATATATATATATATATATATATATATATAGGAGAAGGTTCGTTAGGAACCACCCTTTGTTGCGAGAACTAATGTAAACACAACAAAAATAGCTAAAAAAACACACAATTTTTTTTAATATTTTTTAATTAAAAATCGTTGTATTTCGTCATTAAAAAAATTGGCTACAAAAAGTAGCGATTTTTACGTAAAAAATATAAAAATAATTGTGTTTTTTTTTATTTATTTTTAGCTTTTTTGAGGGTTTAGTTTTTATCATTTAGCTTGGATGGGGGTGGGGGTTAGGTTTTTTTTAGGTTTTTTTTTTTTTTTGGGGGGGGGGGGGGGGGGGCTAAAGGTGTACAAAAAAACCGGTTTTAGAACCGAAACCGGTTTTTTTAACCGGTTTTTTTAACCGGTTTTTTAAACAACCGTTTAGTGACCGAAACCGAACCGCCGGTTGTAGACCGGTTATGGTTTTTTGCCTTCGAAACCGGTTAATAACCGAGACCGGTTACAAAAAAACCGGTTTAAACCGGTAAAAAACCGGTTTTTTAGGTTAAACCGGGTACAAACCGACCCTTACCGGTTGGACCGATTATTAGTTTGAGTAAAAAAACCAGTTAGTAACCGGAACCGGTTATACAAAAAACAAGTTCTTGATTTTGAGGAGAAAAAACGGTCTGGTTAATAATTGAAGCCGGTTTTTTCAAAAAAAAAAAAAGATTTGTACACCTCTAGGGGTTAGGTTTTTTTAGGTTATTTTGTTGTGTTCACATTGGTTCTCGCATGAACCCTACCATATATATATATATAACAAGTTATGGTTCGGGCTCATAAGTTTCGAGTTACGTGAGTTATGCCATGGTTCAAATGATTCGGTTCGGTTCAATCACGATATGGATTTGGCTTTGAATAGGGATGTTCAAAAAACTCGTGGCTCGTAGCTCGCTCGAAAAAAGCTCGGCTCGAAATTGGCTCGGTTCTCGGTTTGTAAACGAGCCGAGCTTGGCCTGGCTCGGTTTGCGAGCTCATGAGCTGGCTTAGTATAAGGTTTACATCTCTGTCGATATCGAGCCGAGCTCAGCTCGATAAGCTCGAGCCGAGCCAGCTCGATCGAGCCGAGCCAGCTCGAATCGAGTTCGAGCCGAGCTCGAGCTGGGTCTAGCTCGGCTCGACTCGGCTCGTTTACAGCCCTAGCTTTGAGTACTCGTTGGTGTAAAATAAATTAGATAAGTGTATTCCATCCATCACACAAGTTCATGAATTTGTATAAATAAGATATTGTTTTGGTAAAAAATCACGACAAGGATAATGTAACAAAATCTGATTTTTGTGAGGTTGAGTGCTTAGTTTGATGAATGAATGTATGAACTAGTATGAAATGTTGTCATTGATGAACACAAGGATTTATACGAGGAAAAAGCCTTTGATCAATAAATGATCTCCGGCATAAAAGATCTCGGGTGATGGAAACTACCGATCACCAAATGTATAGCAAAACAATAATAATGATTCTAGTACAACTTCGGAAGATAACAAGCTCAATACAACAATTTGCTAATGTGTGTGTGTTTCGCCAATGAGTATCAAAGAGTTCGAGTAATGGCTAATGTGTTTCTATTATGAGCTTATTTCCCCCTTTAAAAGTAGAAATATCTAGCTAACAAACTATCCGAAATCCATGCAAGCTTCACACGTTCCCCCTTAACGGTCATGACTCCCTTTGCACGTGCCATAATTAGCATATTCCTCCGATATCCCCGTGTTGACTCAGTTCACTTCACATAATACATGCAAACATTAACTAAATACACAAGGAACAATTGTTAAAAAACATAGACATTAATAAGGATCCTTGATCCTCAGACTCCCTGCATTATCCATTAAGGATCTGTTATCCAGGTTCAATCTCAGGATGGATGATCCTCAGCACCACGCCATAACAATTACCCCCAAAATATGAGGAATTAATTGTAACTAGATCAGTCATATTTTCGCTGAAATCCAACTATTCGTTGCCAAGAAACTAGCTGTTACAAGTTGTCACACCCCAACCGATGGCGAAAACATCGGGATGAGACGAACAAATCGTTCAAAAGCATCATAACACTATTGTGACAATATATTTAAATTAAATTTCATAAATGCTAAGAATTCAAATACAATGTTTCAAGTAAAGTAAACATAGCATAACAAAATGTTTATTTAAGATGTGTTTCTAAAGTCCATCTTAACTTGTTTCTTCTCTCCATCTTGACTATCATCCTGCAATATGTATTAAAATATGATCAACAATAATGTTGAGCGAGTATACAAGTTTATTACATAGCATAATAGATAAAAAGTTTCAATACTCACATCCACCATGAAACAAATGTTACAAGTTACAAATATGCTGAAAGGATGTCACATATGATAAAACCCAAGTTTCCAATGCTTTAAAATAGCCTACCCCAAAGAATAACAGGAGGTAACAAGTTTCACTTAACAATACCCAGGACTCGTGGGCGGTGCATTACCCCTATAGCATATGCATAGTACCATAATTGTTAAGGCGAGACATAGAAAGTTTACATAGCATACAAGACTAACAAGCATCAAATTGTTCATGTATAAATGTGGATAGAGTGTGCATAAACAAGTTTCAAGTGTCACGTGTTTGATATAGTATACATGCTACATCCCAAAAGTGATAAAAACAAAAAGGGATCGGGTATACTAACCTTAGGTTGCGTAATAGATTCTTGGAATTCGCACGATTAAGGATTGAAGGATCTACGAAACGTTTAACCTAGAATACAAGGATGAATTCGTTATTGTTTACTGTTTCAAGTTACGTTATTTTCATACGTTTTAACATAAGAGAAAAGTCCTAATTAATGAGGGAGTTTTTGATCGGTTTGGTAACGATTAGAATGATTGGTATTATAAGGATATTAGTTTTATAAAAATTATAGGATTATTATTTATAATTAAGAATATTACTAGATAATTGTAGTTTAACGTTATTGAACAGATAATATTAGTATTAATAATGATTAATAATAATAATTTAGAAAAATAATTAGAATTTAACAATGATAATATGATGTAATCTAAATAGTTTTATCATGATAATTAGATTAATGGTAATATAGATAATAATACTTGTAATAATAATAATAATCTTTAATTATTTATAATCCACGTTTTAATCTTTTAATAATTATGATAATAATAATTATGTTTTATAAACTGTTTTATAAATGACCCAAGATTTAGTTTGGCCCAAAATGATATTAACTTGTTATAACTAATCTGGCCCAATTTGGAAAACAATTAAATAAAAAAAGTGGCCCATAGGGCCGGCCCAACACAACAACAAACAGAACAATAAGCAGCGAACCAGAGGGTGCTGAGAATCGAACCAGCGACCTCAATTTAAACAGCGCGAGCAACACCACTGGGCTACAGCCCAGTTGGTGATTGATTTTGGTTTAAAAGTTTTTAAACAATAATAACCCTTCATCTTCTTTTCTTGTTTTATGAACAACTAACTGTTGGTTAGTTGAGTTGCGATTCAATTAGCAGGTTAATAAGCATATATATATATACACGACAGCAATTAAGAGAAAAAGCAATGTACCGAAACGATCGAGCGCGAACTCCGTACGTTTCCGGCGATTTCAACACGGCTTCCGCGATCTCCGGGTATCGTCAGGCTTCTCCGGCGAGTTTCTTCTCCTCCGGCGAACTAGCAAGTTTCCTACGTTGTCAGTGCGACGGCGAACGGCGGTTCTCCGACCAAAGTTGCAGGTTTCGGGTAACGGCTTTTGACGAATGGAGGGGGCGAGGGGGTTGTAGAGGGTGTCGAGTGTGAGGTGTTCGGGTATTTATAAGCGGAAAGGAAAGAAACTGACGGAGAATCAATTCGCTGGAAACTAAAAAGCTGTATTCAATTCGTTTCTTGCAGATGTGTTCTTGGCGGCAAGGAAGGAAACTGAATCGATTAGAGTTTGTGTATATATATTTAACTGCTGGGCCTGACTGGTTCTTGTGTTTCGTTAATTCCCCCGAACCGGTTAGGTCACGGGTTCGAGTCCCGGCTAACCATTTTATTACTTTTTTTCAGTTTTTAAGTTTCATAATTTACACAAACAGTCCCTGTGGTTTTGTTATACAATTTTTTTTAGTTTCAAACTGTACAAATCACTCCCTTGACTTTGATAACATAACTAACTTTGCTAATTAACTAGGTTAGTTATATAAGTGTGATTTGTTATAAAAACTTAACTAAGTTAACTTTAAAACTTAACCTAGTTAGTTTAAAAGTTAACTTTAGATTATAATTTCTTATTTTTTTAACTTTTTAATATAAAGATAATATAACTATTATTAAATATTTAAATAAATGATAAATAATGTTTTGTTTAATAAATGTATAATTAATTAAATAAATAAATAAGATTAATGTATACATAAATAATAAATAAATGAAAAAATGATTATTATAAATGTATAAATATTTATAAAAGGGTTTCAATAGGTATTGAATATATATAAATAAATATTGAATAAATATAAATAAATAATGATTAAATAGTTAATGTATTTAAATGAATAATGAATTTAAATAAATAAATTGAATAACTTTGGAATAAATAAAGCTGGATAAATAAAGAATAATAAATAAATAAATAGCGCGAAATTACGGAGTGTTACAGTCTCCCCTACTTTAGGAGATTTTGTCCTCGAAATCTTTTAGAGAAGGACTGAACAAAAGTTTTGGAAAGATATTATAAGATTTGCTATTAGAATCAAGCGTGTTTATTATACGCTTTTCCGATTAAGATTCGGTGTTTGCGAGCTTAACATGTTTCAAGTGTTTAACAAGAATCAAAATTTACAAGTATAACGTCTAAATATTCAGAGTAATTACACAAATAAACACGAACATTAAAAAAAATTCCATTCTCATTATGATCAGTAAATACAAGATTTGAAATGGAAAGAGAGTACAAATATTTAAATAAGGAAAGTACGACTAGTCTAGTTCAAAATAGAACACGAAAGTACAGAGCGTTACACAAGTGGACTAGCTGTTACAGTGATGACGTCAGCGACAAGACTTTCCTTGCAACAAACATCATTATATATAGGGAATAGATAGAGATGAGATTGTCATTTAAAACCTGATCTTTGCAATTTATATCCGCAATTCAGAAGTCTCAAAGGTATTCTCTCTCTTCTTTTCCTTTCTCCCTCAAAATCCATGGCGAAGATGGTTACCCGGTCCTCCCCGCTAAAGGATTATGAGATCGATAGTCCACCCAGGAGTCAGGATCTCCTCAAGAATCCTTCCCTGGAACTATGTCGTTTAACTGATCCTGAAATTGATCAGATACGTCATTGTTTCCCGGAGGGAACAATCTTCAGACCTTTTGACTCTTTGATGAAGAGCGATTGCAAATCCGACATCTGGGTTTCTTTTCTTGCTGCCCCTTTTCAGATTGGTTTTTCTTACCCTTTTCCGGCGTTCACCCAAAGTTTCTTCACCCTGACCGACTTGTGCTACATCCAGGCAATGCCGATGTTTCTTCAAATCATTCCATACTTCAGAAACAAGTTAAGAATAAACTTGACCAACATACAATTCATTAGGAATAGAATTTAGAATCCAAGTCAACACAATGGAATTACATCTATCCCACTGTCTAGCTAGAACATCATCAGTTTTTGATTTAGACAAGTACCAGTGTTGCAACCCCCGACCCCACCCCGGGAACGGGGGCCGCGAACCAGTCAAGTGGTACCGGTGTTTATTAATTTAGTAGCGGAAATTAAACATCAGGATCGTAGTTAGGAAATATTATCAGAGTTTCAAAACACCAAACTTTTATAATTAACCAATAGGATAAAACCCATGTTTGCATTACAATACATTCGTAGGGGGTAAATCCCAATTTATGAAAAGCATAAACTCCTTTTTATTTAGGTAACTTTTATAGCCACTTTTTCTAAGCCTTCAGTGCTCTCCAGCTGGCTTCTATTAACTTCACATTAAGTTACCTGAACGCGTTTTAAAAACATTTTATCAGCAAGAAATACTGGCGAATTCATCTCAGTTTTATCAAAACAAGTGGTTATACTTTACAATTATTGAGAGCATCCGCATTTACAATGTTTATATCTACACAATTACTCAGTCAGTATTGTCACTCCTGACTTGTGGGTCATATTACTTTGGGCCCTGTCACCCAAGAGTAACGGTTCCTGTCACATTCCTGTGACTATGGACTAGTAATGTATACAAAACCCCAACATACCGGCAGTAATTATAGAATACATATACTCAATTATTGTTAAGCATAATTAAAACATTTGAGGTTTTGGTAACACATTTGACTCACAAAAAGGTTTACAAAAAGAGAATGTACTCGCCTTGAAAACTTAGGCATTCCTACGGAGTTCCTGGTGACAGTTCTTGATTACTTCCGGGAATTTCTATTTAAAACACACAATGCACATGTGTTAGTAAATTAATCCAAGTCACTTTAGTCATACAACACGAGACAGAACCCCAACGAATTAGTCAGGCAGAGCCTCGACATGCGTCAGTGGGTCCTAACTCAATCGGGTAGGATGCCCATACAACACGAGACAGAACCCCAATGAACTTAGTCAGGCAGAGCCTCGACATGCGTTGGTGGGCCCTAAATCAATCGGGTAGGATGCCCATACAACACGATACAGAACCCCAACGAACTTAGTCAGGCAGAGCCTCGACATGCGTCGGTGGGTCCTAAATCAATCGGGCACGGTAACGAATTAGTGATCAGGGTTAAGATACTTACAGCGGGCAGCGCTTTGCAGGTTTAGGGGTTTAGGGGGGGTGTTATTTAAGAGTACAAAGATTCAGAGAGTTATGATCGGAGAAATGCGATCGAACAGGTGCAACGACTTCAGTCCCACGCTGCTCCATTTATAGGCCAGGTCGACTTCTCCTGCGCGTCGCGGGAGGAACCGGGGAAACCCCCGCTGTCACACCCCGACCCGCAGCGGAAATAAGAGTCGGGGCATAATTGGGTTATCACCAAAGCACATGACATTTACTATTATGTTTCATAATTAAATGAAGTCAAAGTTACATTTCTCAAACCTTCAAACATGTTCATTCATTACAAAGGAAAATAACCAAACATAATAATCCAAACACTAAATCATTTTATTTCTTCTAATCCAGGTCCTACGTGTTCCTAGCTGCTGCTGGTTCACCTGTATCATGTGTAAAATGGGAGGTTTTTGGGTCAACATAAGTTGGCGAGTGAACCTTATAGATAAACATTTAATAATGATTTTTCTGGTTAGTTTATCAATAAAATATTGTGCATAATCATAAAAGAGCATATGCATGAAGTCAAGCAATGGCAACATCGGTTACAATTATAACATACATTAACAATCGATTACATACATGAACATACCAACATCATATGATAATTAACATAAATGAACTGTGAGATCAAGGCTCAATCAAACGGAGCCGATCGTATTGCATGAACCGAAAATGTAAATTGAACTGTGTGCTCAAGGCTCAATCAAACGGAGCCGAGCGTATTGCATTAACTTGAAATGTAAATTGAACTGTGCACTCAAGGCTCAATCAAACGGAGCCGAGCGTATTGCATGTATTGAAATGAAAATAAATGACCGATCAAGGCTCAATCAAACGGAGCCGATCGTGCGGGCACGCCCTGATCAACCGCATAACAAAATGGGGATCAAACTCAACCTCGAGGGATGGGGAGCTACGGCCTCAGCAATTGCATGTACTGAAATAATAACTTGCAAACAATCCTAACTACTGAACAGCAACAACTAACACACATGTCATGATATGATATATATGCACAATAACTTAGTTATAATAAGAAAATGAATAAGACACATAATACACCCCAAAATGTGATTAAAACGGGGAATTTGAAGGGTTCACTCACATTGGGTGCGTTGGATTTGAATTGGTGAGATGCGCACGATTTAGACGAAACGAGTTAACGAGGAATCACTGACCTAAATAATAATAGGAAAAAAAATATATTAAATGGATGGATTTTATTAAAGATTTTTAATGGGATTTTTAGATATATTTTTGTGAGTTTATGGCTATTTTCTATCCTTAAAAATGTTATTTTTAAGTATTTTTAATTGATTTTTAATTTAAATAAAACAATTAATTATTTAAAAAAAATATATTTTTTACTGTTTGACCGATGACCGTTGACCGTTGACCGGTTCGGTCAGCGGTAATTCTTGCGCCGAGCGGGATTCGAACCTGTGACCTTCCGTTCACGCGCACGTAGCTCTACCAACTGAGCTACGTGACTAACCCGTTAGAAATCTAGTTTTAATTATATTAATACACTTATTCGAATTTACCGAAAATTCCTTTATTTTACAAAACGTTTTATTCTCATTGAACCGGTGTTTGTGTCGAGACTCGATCGCGTGACGTGCAGTTTGTGTTGCACACAGTCCACCGCTGGACTGTGTGTCTAACCCGGTTATATTCTTGAATTATATTATACTTAACAACTACTCAATCTAACCCGGTTAGTTTTATGAATAAAAAGGAATGTTATTACGCAGCGTGTGTGTAGCAAGGATCGAACTCGGGACTCGTATATAAACTTTGCACACAGTCCACCGCTGGACTGTGTGTCTAACCCGTTAACTATCCGAATTTTATTTATTCTTAACCCGTTGTTATGTTCGTCTTCTTCACTATAATTACCGGTTTTACACAGATCACTGGTTCCGGGTTCTACTTCTTAAATAACATGATTACTAGTTTGAATGAACAAACCGAACAGTTTGGGTAAAAGAAATACCGGACAGGTCGTCTTCTTCAGGAAGTCCGGCGAGAACAGGCAACTCTGTTATTGAAACTTCGGCTGAGAGGGGCTAATCAACAGAATTAAAGAATTAAATTTGAAATTGAAACAGAGTACATGGATTATTTACACGATTGAATGTGTTTACCGTCAACTAGCGTGATTCCGGCAAATTCCAGAATTTCTCCGGCGAAACCAGAAATCCAGCAAAGTCTTCTGTGACTGACTTTGAGTGACGGAATAATGTTAGTAGTGTCCTAACAATAGATTGAAACAGCAAGAGAGTAGAATCTTACTGGTTTGAGTTGGACACGGTTTTCCGGCGAGAGTTGCAGAGGATTCCGGCGACAATTTTCTTGAGCTCAAAAGACTTGAAAACGCGACGAAAAGGGTTTGGAGTGTATTTGCGACAGTTTTGAATCGTATAAATGATTGGAATCAGAATTATTTGAAGCTTGAATGTTTTTCGGTTTCAAAACCCAAAACTTGAAGTTCATTCAATCTGAACTTTAATTAGAAACCGATATGCGTCGGTTATAAGTTAATTAAACGAACGAAAACTGATTTGGCAATTTGGCTCACCGATTTCCGTTATACAGATATCAGTAACCGTTAATCCGAGTTTGCGTATAAAATTTAATTGTTTCATAATACTAACAGAAAACAATTTGTGGCGGAGTGGTTTGGAGACGGAAAGATAAGTCATTGGAGGCAGTTGACCCGGGTTCGAGTCCGATCAGCTCCAACTATTTTTTATTTATTTTATTTTAACTTTTTATCAAATATAATTTTTATAGTTTAGTTTATATATTAATTATGTAACGTTTAAACTCAAAATACTCATAAATACTTAATGAAATTTCGTAACTTGGTATTTGATTGCAAAACGAAGCGGGTTTTGGAGACCCGATTTATACAAATGTTACAGTATCCCCTACTTTTAGGAATTTCGTCCCGAAATTCAAACAGTTGATGTAGTAGGGAAAAGATGAGGGTATTTTTCACGCATTGAGTCTTCACGTTCCCAAGTAAACTCAGGTCCCCGTTTCGACTCCCAGCGTACCCTAACAATAGGAATGCGACTTCGACGTAGACGCTTTTCTCCATAGTCCATAATCTCTACTGGCCTTTCGATAAAATGCATGGATTCATCAATCTGAATATCCTCCAGTGGAATATGAAGATTCTCATCAGCGAGGCACTTCTTCAAGTTCGACACGTGGAATGTGGGATGAATTCTGTCGAGTTCTTCCGGTAGGTCAAGCTTGTAAGCTACAAGACCTACTCTTTCGAGTATTTTGAAAGGTCCTACGTAACGTGGTGCTAGCTTTCCCTTTTGACCAAAACGAACTACTCCCTTCCACGGTGACACTTTTAAAAGCACATGATCACCAACGCTAAACTCCAAGGGCTTCCGTCGTTTATCTGCGTAACTCTTTTGACGACTTTGAGCCGCTAGAAGATTGTTTCTGATTTGATGAATCTTATCTGTTGTTTCTTGGATCAATTCCGGACCAGTAATTTGAGCTTCCCCAATTTCGTGCCAACAAACAGGAGATCGACACTTTCGACCATATAAAGCTTCAAAAGGTGCCATGCCGATACTAGAATGATAACTGTTGTTGTACGAAAATTCGACTAACGGTAGGTGGGCGTCCCAATTTCCCTTGAAGTCTATGACACATGCTCTAAGCATATCCTCAAGGGTTTGAATGGTGCGCTCAGACTGTCCATCAGTTTGGGGATGATAGGCGGTACTGAGATCTAGTCGAGTGCCCATTGCGGATTGTACTGCCTGCCATGTCCGTGAGGTGAAACGACCATCACGATCAGAAATAATACTTAATGGAACTCCATGACGGCTGACGATTTCGCTGATATAAATACGAGCAAGCTTTTCGTTCTTAAAATCTTCTCGGATAGGAATAAAGTGAGCTGATTTTGTGAGTCGGTCTATAATCACCCATATAGTGTCATACCCACTAGAAGTGCGAGGTAACCCGGTAATGAAATCCATGGTTATATTTTCCCACTTCCAGACAGGTATTTCTGGTTGGACCAGAAGTCCTGAGGGTCTTTGGTGTTCAGCCTTTACTTTAGAACAAGTGAGACACTTGGAAACAAAAACGGCAATATCTTTCTTCATTCCAGGCCACCAATAGGTGTACCGTAGGTCTTGATACATCTTATCGGCTCCTGGGTGTATAGAATATCGCGACTTATGGGCTTCATGCATGAGCGTTTCACGAAGATTGATATGGTTAGGAATCCATATACGATCTAGGTAATACAAAATACCATCAGATTTAGTTTCCAGCTTTAGCTCGGCTCCACAGGACATCTCCTTTTGTACATCTTCCTCTGTTATTGAAACGTGTTGAGCTTCTCGAATTTGATCCTTAATATTGGTTATAATTTGCGAACATAGAAGATGAATAGAGTTCGCATAGCCCTTTCGACTAAGTGCATCAGCCACCACATTTGCTTTACCAGGGTGGTATTTGATTTCACAGTCGTAATCATTTAGAAGTTCGACCCATCTCCGTTGCCTCATATTTAACTCTTTCTGATTGAAGATGTGTTGAAGACTCTTATGGTCAGTGTATATTTCACACTTCGTGCCATAAAGATAATGTCTCCATATCTTAAGAGCGAATACGACGGCTCCAAGTTCAAGGTCATGAGTGGTGTAGTTCTTTTCGTGAGTCTTGAGTTGCCTTGAGGCATAAGCTATGACTTTTCCTCTTTGCATGAGAACGCATCCTAATCCTTGCCCTGACGCGTCGCAATAGACTACAAAATCATCACAACCTTCAGGAAGAGTGAGGATTGGTGCATCACAAAGTCTTTGCTTGAGGGTTTGAAAAGCTTCTTCTTGCTTGGGCCCCCATACAAATGGTTTCCCTTTATGGGTTAAAGCCGTGAGTGGCACCGCAATGCGAGAGAAGTTTGAAATGAATCGACGATAGTAACCAGCAAGTCCAAGAAAAGACCTTACTTCAGTTGGCGTACGTGGAGCTTGCCATTCTTGAACTGCTTTGATCTTTGATGGGTCCACATGTATTCCTTTGTCATTGACTACATGCCCAAGAAATTGTACCTCTTTTAACCAGAATTCACATTTAGAGAACTTGGCATAAAGCTTTTCCTTTTCTAGAAGTGCAAGAACAAGTCGCAGATGACGCTCATGCTCAGCTTTAGATTTTGAATAGATAAGAATATCGTCGATGAACACAATAACAAATCGATCAAGGTAAGGTTTGCAGACTCTATTCATTAGGTCCATGAAAACAGCTGGTGCGTTGGTTAATCCAAACGGCATAACCATGAATTCATAGTGACCATAACGAGTTCGAAAAGCAGTTTTAGGGACGTCTTCTTCATGCACCCTAAGCTGATGATAGCCCGATCGAAGGTCGATTTTCGAAAAGCAACTGGCACCTTGTAGCTGGTCAAGAAGATCATCTATACGAGGTAAAGGATATCGATTTTTGATAGTTAACTTGTTGAGCTCTCTATAATCGATGCACATGCGAAAAGATCCATCCTTCTTCTTTACGAAAAGTACAGGTGCACCCCAAGGCGATGAGCTGGGGCGTATAAATCCCTTGTCAGTCAACTCTTGCAATTGACTGGCTAGCTCTTGCATTTCAGAGGGGGCTAACCTATATGGAGATTTTGCCACTGGTGTAGCACCAGGTATAAGATCGATACGAAACTCAACATCTCTGATTGGAGGAAGTCCTGAAATGTCGTCAGTAAAAACTTGTGGAAAATCTTTTACAACAGGAATATCTTCAAGTTTCTTTTCTGCGGTCCCCTTCTTGATGATATGAGCTAAAAACGCGACATAATTCTTGCGAAGGTATTTCTGAGCTTGAAGGCAAGACATTAAGTTGAGTCCTTTCGCCGAGGTTTCTCCAATAATTCGAAGAGTCTGACCGTTTGAAAGAGGAATACGAATAAATTTCTCACGACATACAACTTCCGCATTATGCTGACTAAGCCAATCCATTCCGACTATGATGTCGAAACTTCCCAGCTTCATAGGAATAAGATCGACTGAGAAATCGTGATCGTTTAGGGTGAGCGTACAGTTGCGTAAAATAGAATCTAACGAAACTGGTTTTCCATCTGCAACTTCCATTGTTATGGATTCCGCGAGCTTATCTCGATTTTTACTTAAGATAGGTTCAAACTCTAATGACACGAAACTTCTATCCGCACCAGTATCAAATAACATAGAGGCATATCTACCATTTATAAGAAACGTACCGTTGACCACATTGCCGTCAGCTCTGGCCTGGTTTGCGTTAATATTGAAAGCCCTTCCTCTAGCAGGTGGAGGAGCTTGATTTGCTTGGTTCACTGGGTTGGCTTGGGCCTGAGCATGAATAATATTGACCAGCCTTGGACATGAGTTCCTGAAATGACTTGGATCTCCACAATTGAAACATGCCCGCATAGGTTGGCCCATAGGGTAGTTGGGTTGATAGTATGTTTGGGCTAAATGTTGAGTGGGTGGAAATGGTTGTTGTTGTTGGGCTTGACCCATAAATTGTTGGTGGGTTTGGGTTATAGGTTGGTGGCGATTTGTTCGTTGAGGTGCGCGGCATTGTTGTACAAGGTGTCCAGCGCGACCGCAGCTGGTACAGTACTGGCAAGGATAGTCAGGGGAGTGGTGATACTGACAACGGTTACATTTTGGTAGTGGTCCTGTGTATGGTCTTTTGTATGGCGCAGGTGGAGGAGTGGCTTGAGTGATGGGTGCAGCAAGAACAGGGGTGTTGGTGTGGGTGACTGCAAAGTTCCTGTTGTTACGCTTCCTCTTGTTAGCAAATTTGGAGGAAGGAGTGTGGTGGTTTGAGGTTTGTCCCTCAGCAGGGGTTTTCTTCTTTTCCTCCTTGAACTTCCCATTACGAATTCGGTTTTCGGTCAGTTCTGTCGCCAATTCCATGGCAGCTTCTAGTGTTACCGGTGAAACGCTGAGGACCGAATCCTGGATTTTCGAGGGAAGTCCTCGAATGTAATGTTCGATCAGACGGTAGGTTGGAGTGAATAAGTTTGGTACCATCTGGTTCAACTCCAAGAACCGTTTGTTGTAAGTAGAGTGATCACCATCTTTTTGTTTCAGGGCATGAAATTCATCTTCCAATTTCTTAATCTCACTCCTAGGACAGAATCGCCTAGTCATGATTTCCCTTAACTCCTCCCAAGTTAAGGACATCGCATCTTCCGTTCCCCTCTTTCCCTTCTCGGTATTCCACCAAGTGAGAGCTACCCCAAGTAGTCTCCCGGTGGCATAACGAACTTTGCGATCCTCAGGACAATCGCAGTTTAAGAAAACGTTTTCCATCTCCTCGAACCAACGCTGGAGAGCAGTGACTCCCTCAGTCCCTTCGAATTTTGGGGGATCGCAAGACTTAAAATGTTTGTAGGTGCATTTGCTGGTAGGAGGGTCGTTGATGATCTGGTCCTGTTGTTGAGGAGGGTTAGTAGGATTTGCAGCAAGAGCTTGTTGTACTTGTACTACAATGTCAGGTAATATCGTGGCCATTTGGTTGGCGATATGGGTGGCCAATCGTTCCTGAGACTTTTCCGATTTCCTACTCCTTCGATGCGATCTATACGACATCTACAGGATCATAAAATGAGAAGATTGTGAGTTTATGGTATCTTTTAGGTGTCATGTGTCTTAAAAAAAATGAAAATAACATAAATATCAATAATGCAACTACATCCGAAGGATGTCTTGGGTTCGCTCATGTTGGGCCTCAAATGTCCCCCATACCTTCACCTATATAGTCATGTGGGCCCCCATGGCTATTGGTTTGGTAGGATTCACATTAGTATTGGCAATTTAACACTCGCATCCCCCGAATGCTAACCACAAAATATGTTCATGAGATGTTTGGTCGGAACGTGTCCAGGTGTAGACACAATGACAACTCAAAGTGGGATTAGCTCTCACGACGTTTGGTATAGCATGCTTTGGCCTAATAGATATTTCGTACTCTCATCGTTGGTCCCCAGGTAGGCAAACTGGTCCTTTATTTTGGATTTTATCGAATGCCAGCCTAGACAGGACGTTCCGACTACCGGTACTAGTACCCTTCCAGTTACTACATGCCCGTCATGAGAACTCACTTTGATGAGATTTGAAAACACGAAAATCGTTGTAAAATCAATCATGATGTGGTGTGTGCTTGCATGGATGTGATATGTTATGATCATACGATTTCATGATAAGCATTATTTGATAATACACACTTATGAACATGCTTGAACAATATCAAATGTAACATTTTAACATAAACATATAAACATCATGAAATTTGGCATATAACACACAAAATTCTTATAAGTTTCTAATCGACTATAGTATAGGCTCTAAGGGTCTAATAACCTATCCTATATCCCTATAGTCATGGCTCTGATACCAATCTGTCACACCCCGACCCGCAGCGGAAATAAGAGTCGGGGCATAATTGGGTTATCACCAAAGCACATGACATTTACTATTATGTTTCATAATTAAATGAAGTCAAAGTTACATTTCTCAAACCTTCAAACATGTTCATTCATTACAAAGGAAAATAACCAAACATAATAATCCAAACACTAAATCATTTTATTTCTTCTAATCCAGGTCCTACGTGTTCCTAGCTGCTGCTGGTTCACCTGTATCATGTGTAAAATGGGAGGTTTTTGGGTCAACATAAGTTGGCGAGTGAACCTTATAGATAAACATTTAATAATGATTTTTCTGGTTAGTTTATCAATAAAATATTGTGCATAATCATAAAAGAGCATATGCATGAAGTCAAGCAATGGCAACATCGGTTACAATTATAACATACATTAACAATCGATTACATACATGAACATACCAACATCATATGATAATTAACATAAATGAACTGTGAGATCAAGGCTCAATCAAACGGAGCCGATCGTATTGCATGAACCGAAAATGTAAATTGAACTGTGTGCTCAAGGCTCAATCAAACGGAGCCGAGCGTATTGCATGAACTTGAAATGTAAATTGAACTGTGCACTCAAGGCTCAATCAAACGGAGCCGAGCGTATTGCATGTATTGAAATGAAAATAAATGACCGATCAAGGCTCAATCAAACGGAGCCGATCGTGCGGGCACGCCCTGATCAACCGCATAACAAAATGGGGATCAAACTCAACCTCGAGGGATGGGGAGCTACGGCCTCAGCAATTGCATGTACTGAAATAATAACTTGCAAACAATCCTAACTACTGAACAGCAACAACTAACACACATGTCATGATATGATATATATGCACAATAACTTAGTTATAATAAGAAAATGAATAAGACACATGATACACCCCAAAAATGTGATTAAAACGGGGAATTTGAAGGGTTCACTCACATTGGGTGCGTTGGATTTGAATTGGTGAGATGCGCACGATTTAGACGAAACGAGTTAACGAGGAATCACTGACCTAAATAATAATAGGAAAAAAAATATATTAAATGGATGGATTTTATTAAAGATTTTTAATGGGATTTTTAGATATATTTTTGTGAGTTTATGGCTATTTTCTATCCTTAAAAATGTTATTTTTAAGTATTTTTAATTGATTTTTAATTTAAATAAAACAATTAATTATTTAAAAAAAATATATTTTTTTACTGTTTGACCGTTGACCGTTGACCGTTGACCGGTTCGGTCAGCGGTAATTCTTGCGCCGAGCGGGATTCGAACCTGTGACCTTCCGTTCACGCGCACGTAGCTCTACCAACTGAGCTACGTGACTAACCCGTTAGAAATCTAGTTTTAATTATATTAATACACTTATTCGAATTTACCGAAAATTCCTTTATTTTACAAAACGTTTTATTCTCATTGAACCGGTGTTTGTGTCGAGACTCGATCGCGTGACGTGCAGTTTGTGTTGCACACAGTCCACCGCTGGACTGTGTGTCTAACCCGGTTATATTCTTGAATTATATTATACTTAACAACTACTCAATCTAACCCGGTTAGTTTTATGAATAAAAAGGAATGTTATTACGCAGCGTGTGTGTAGCAAGGATCGAACTCGGGACTCGTATATAAACTTTGCACACAGTCCACCGCTGGACTGTGTGTCTAACCCGTTAACTATCCGAATTTTATTTATTCTTAACCCGTTGTTATGTTCGTCTTCTTCACTATAATTACCGGTTTTACACAGATCACTGGTTCCGGGTTCTACTTCTTAAATAACATGATTACTAGTTTGAATGAACAAACCGAACAGTTTGGGTAAAAGAAATACCGGACAGGTCGTCTTCTTCAGGAAGTCCGGCGAGAACAGGCAACTCTGTTATTGAAACTTCGGCTGAGAGGGGCTAATCAACAGAATTAAAGAATTAAATTTGAAATTGAAACAGAGTACATGGATTATTTACACGATTGAATGTGTTTACCGTCAACTAGCGTGATTCCGGCAAATTCCAGAATTTCTCCGGCGAAACCAGAAATCCAGCAAAGTCTTCTGTGACTGACTTTGAGTGACGGAATAATGTTAGTAGTGTCCTAACAATAGATTGAAACAGCAAGAGAGTAGAATCTTACTGGTTTGAGTTGGACACGGTTTTCCGGCGAGAGTTGCAGAGGATTCCGGCGACAATTTTCTTGAGCTCAAAAGACTTGAAAACGCGACGAAAAGGGTTTGGAGTGTATTTGCGACAGTTTTGAATCGTATAAATGATTGGAATCAGAATTATTTGAAGCTTGAATGTTTTTCGGTTTCAAAACCCAAAACTTGAAGTTCATTCAATCTGAACTTTAATTAGAAACCGATATGCGTCGGTTATAAGTTAATTAAACGAACGAAAACTGATTTGGCGATTTGGCTCACCGATTTCCGTTATACAGATATCAGTAACCGTTAATCCGAGTTTGCGTATAAAATTTAATTGTTTCATAATACTAACAGAAAACAATTTGTGGCGGAGTGGTTTGGAGACGGAAAGATAAGTCATTGGAGGCAGTTGACCCGGGTTCGAGTCCGGTCAGCTCCAACTATTTTTTATTTATTTTATTTTAACTTTTTATCAAATATAATTTTTATAGTTTAGTTTATATATTAATTATGTAACGTTTAAACTCAAAATACTCATAAATACTTAATGAAATTTCGTAACTTGGTATTTGATTGCAAAACGAAGCGGGTTTTGGAGACCCGATTTATACAAATGTTACACCCGCGTGGCGCGGCAGCTTCCAGCTAGGGCTAGGGAGGCTACGTTGCATGCATAGCCTAGCCAGAAGTCGCGAAACAGAGACACGTCACCTGGACATCTCCCACGCGTCGCGGGAGATGCCAGGGTTTCTCTCGCGTGTCGCCTGAGATGCCCAGATCAGATTTCTTCGTTTTTCGCGTCCGGTCTCGTGGTGCGTGTTAGGTTCATCGTTTATGGTCCGGTTTGGGGTGTTTTGGAGAGTTGTTACATCCTCCCCACCTTGTTTTAAATCTCGTCCTCGAGATTCACTTGAATAGGTGTGGATACTTTCTTTGCATTTCTGACTCTAGCTCCCAAGTATATTCTGGTCCTCTCTTCGAAACCCATTTAACTTTGACCAGAACCAATCTCTTGCGCTTGAGATTCTTGATCTTTCTATCCTCAATCTGAATGGGTTTCTCTACAAACTTAAGCTTCTCATTTACCCCTATGTCTTGAAGAGGTATCACCAACGATTCACCTACTAAACATTTCTTGAGATTACATACACGGAATACCTCATGTATTCCTGCCATTTCCTCTAGCAATTGTTGAAAGGTCCAACATACCTTGGGGTTAGCTTTCCTTTCTTACCGAATCTTACAACTCCTTTCCATGGTGAGACTTTTAATAGCACTTTATCTCCAACTTGAAAATCCAAAGGTTTGTGTTTGTTATCTGCATAACTCTTTTGACGATCTCGGGCCACTTTCAGTCTTTCTTTGACTTGAATGATTTTGTCAGTTGTTTCTTGCACAATTTCAGGACCTGATAGTTGCTTTTCTCCAATCTCTGCCCAACATACTGGTGTTCGACATTTTCGTCCGTAGAGTGCTTCAAAGGGTGCAGCATTAATGCTGGTATGATAACTGTTGTTGTAGGAAAACTATATCAAAGGTAAATGTTCATCCCAATTTCCTCCGAAATCAATTACACAGACTCTAAGAATATCTTCCATAGTTTGGATTGTCCTTTCACTTTGACCGTCTGTTTGAGGATGGTATGTTGTACCTAAATTTAATCTAGTTCCCATTGCTTTTTGGAAACTTGTCCAAAAATGAGAAGTAAAACGGCTGTCCCTGTCAGACACAATAGACAAAGGAAGTCCATGTAATGAAACTATTTCATTTACATATAATTTAGCTAACTGTTCCATACTGAAAGTTTCCTTCATCGGTAAGAAATGAGCAGATTTAGTTAACCTGTCTACAATCACCCAGATTATATCATTACCTTTTCGTGTTCTGGGTAGTTTGGTAACAAAATCCATTGTTATCAATTCCCATTTCCAAATTGGTATTTCCAATTGTGCAACAGTCCTGAAGGTTTCTGATGTTCGGCTTTAACCTGTGTCCAGTTATACATTTAGCAACATAGCTTGCTACATCCTTCTTCATTCCTATCCACCAGAAATTCTTTCTTAAGTATATCTTATCACTTCCAGGATGCATTGTATATTTAGTCTTATGGGCCTCCTCCAAAATTTGATTTCGCAGGTTTCCTTGGATAGGAATCCAAATCCTTTCCTTATGGAATCTCCAAATTCCATCTGTTCCTTTCTCTAGTTCCTTAATATCCCTTTTAATACTTCAGCATCGTCCTTGATTGTTGTTTCCTGTGTCTGTTTAATTTGCTCATTTAAATCTATCTGCAGGTTTAGTCTAAGAGAGCGTACTCTTTTCGGCTTCTCATGATACTTTCGACTTAAAGCGTCTGCTACTTCGTTAGCTTTTCCTGCATGATACTGGATATCACAATCATAGTCACTAAGGATTTCCATCCAACGCCCCTGTCTCATGTTTATTTCCTTTTTTCCAAAGACATATCTTAAACTCTTATGATCTATGAATACCACTAACTTACTACCGTAAAGATAGTGTCTCCAAATCTTAAGGGCAAAAATTATTGCTCCTAACTCTAGATCATGGGTTGTATAATTCTCTTCATGCTTCTTAAGTTGTCTAGAGGCATAAGCAATTACTTTTTGACGTTACATTAGCACACATCCATATCCTAACTTAGACGCATCACAATAGACTATGAAATCTTCAGTCCCTTCTGGCAAAGCGAGTATTGGAGTGTTGGTTAACTTCTGCTTTAAAATCCTGAATGCTTCTTCTTGCTTTGTCCCCCATTCAAACTTAACTGATTTGCAAGTTAGCTTGGTTAATGGGATGGCTATTCTAGAAAAATCTTGAATAAGACGTCTATAATATCCTGCCAATCCAAGAAAACTTCTTACTTCCGTTGGTGATTCTGGACCTTCCATTTGGTAATTGCTTCTATCTTTGTGGGATCCACATGAATTCCTTCATGGTTTACCAGATGTCCAAGGAATTGTACTTCTTGTAACCAGAATTCACATTTTGAGAATTTCGCATAAAGCTTTTCCTTTCTTAGCAATGATAGGAGTAAATGCAAATGCTCTGCGTGATCTTCCTTACTCTTAGAGTAAATTAGAATATCATCTATAAAGACAATTATGAATTTATCCAGGTATGGTTTACATATCCTGTTCATCATGTCCACAAATGCAGCTGGGGCATTGGTTAAACCAAATGGCATGACATTAAATTCATAATGACCGTACCTTGTTCTGAAAGCAGTTTTAGGAATGTCCTCTTCCTGTACTTTCAACTGATGACATCATGAGCGTAAGTCGATCTTAGGAAAGAATCGAGCTCCTTGGAGTTGGTCAAACAAATCATCAATTCTCGATAATGGGTACCGATTTTTTATTGTCACTTTGTTCAATTCTCGGTAATCAATGCACATTCGCATTGATCCGTCTTTCTTCTTGACAAATAACACTGGTGCTCCCCATGGCGATGAGCTGGGTTGTATGAAACTTTTCTCTAGTAATTCATCCAGTTGTTTCTTTAATTCCTGCATCCCCGTCGGTGCTAGGCGATAGGGTGCTTTGGCAATCGGTGTCGTTCCTGGTATCAGGTGAATTCTAAATTCAACCTCTCGATCTGGCGGTAATCCAGGCAACTCTTCTGGGAAAACATCAGAGAATTCAGATATTACGGGAATATCTTTTAATTCTTTTCTTTAGTGTTTATGATTAGGGAAATCATATACACCATTCCTCCTTTCCGTATATAGCTTGCAACTTTCATCACAGAGATGAACTTTGTTGATCTTGTCGACTTATCTCCTTTAATTGCGATCCTTTCGCCAGATGGCGCATTTACTTTTACAGACTTTTGGTCACATAATATGCTTGCATGATTGGCTACCAACCAATCCATTCCAACACGACCCATCAAATCCGGCAAGATCCATTGGAAAAAGATTAGCAGCAAAATTATGACTTAAAATTTCTATCTTTACTCCTTGCAGGATTTTGCTTATTTTGATAGAGGATCCATTTTTCGTTTCCACCAGACAGTCTTGGTGAAGTTTAGTTAATGGTTGATTAAGAAAATTGCAGAAGGAAGTATTTATGAAACTTTGGTTTGCACCAGAGTCGAATAATACTTTTGCATAAACATCATTAACTAAAAACGTACCGGAAATCACATCCGGAATCATCTTGACTTCTTCAGCGGTCAGCACGAATGCTCTGGCAGTCTTCTTGGGTCCTTCGGTTGTCTTTGCTTTATTGTTGGCCGCTGGAGCTAGTTTTGGACAGTTGGTTTTAATATGGCCGAATTCTCCGCAGTTGTAGCACAATCTATTGCTAACTTTCTTTCTGCAGTCTTCTTCCTTATGCCCTGGGAATTTACAGAAATTGCAGTATGTAGAACATTTCCCTGAATGTTTCCTTTTGCAGAACTTACACGGGGGTGAAGAAGAACTCGCCCCTTTCCCAGGATTGAAATTACCATACCGTAGTTCCTGGGTTATATTTTGAGCTAGGTTCCTTTTCTGGTTTTCTTCTTGCGTACGTACCAATTCATCTGTCAAGGTGTTTGCTAGCCCTACTGCTTCTTCTATGGTTTGTGGTCTAGCTGCTTTGACTACATGTCTGATCTCACTGATCAATCCCCAGATGTAACGGGCGATTAATACTGGTTCTGGTGAGGCAAGGGTTGGTACAATCCTTGCATATTCAAAGAATGTGGTAGTATATTCTCTGCAATCTACCCCGATCATTCTATGATTTAGGAATTTATTAGCAATCTATTCTTTTTCATTAGGAGGACAGAATTTCCTTTCAACTATTTCCTTAAAGTTGTTACATTCCATACTGTAGACCCTGTCACTTCCTCTGGACTGAAGAATGGTATTCCACTACTCTAAAGCTGCATCATTAAAAAGATTAGAAGCATACATGACTTTATCTTGATTTGCACATTTACTTATCTTTAAGACTGCTTCTGTCTTTTCTATCCAGCGTAAGGTTGAAATAGCTCCTTCATTGCCTAAGAATTCTATCGGTTTGCATGATAAGAATTCTTTATAAGAGCAACCATATGAGATGGTTCTTTTTCTCTTTGGAATTGGATCTTGGATTAACAATTCGTGATTTCCATTCACGCTGTGATTTGATTCAGGGGGTACACGCTTATTCCCGTTTATGGAATCATTATTTTCTGCCTTTTTAATAGTATCGATAATATAGGGCATTGCATCTATGATTCCTTGGGCCACTATGTGTTCAATAGCACTTTTATTCATTTGATTCTCGTTATTATCGTTATTCTGGATTTCCTGATTTACTTCGTCTGACATCTGAATTGTAAACATTTATCAGGTATCAATATCACAGAATAAATTAAATAACAATCACACCAACACAGTGAACCAAAATCGTCGAGCATTGCGACTTTTACTCTTTTCATATATATGCATTTAGTACAAACATAACTGGAATTCAAACATTACTAACCTATGCATCGATATATTTATATAGGTGATATTACTTTATGTATTTTTTTAGTTTTTTTTTCAAAGTAACAAAATACATACACACACACACACACACACACACACACACATATATATATATATATTATATATATATATATATATATATATATATATATATATATATATATATATATATATATATATATATATATATATATATTAAGCTATTGCTTTCTTAAAATTGCATCTCCCGCTCGTCATATTTCCAGACAAGCTTCTCCCTGATTTGGTGGATCCGGTTTCCTTCCTCAACCAACTCCTCACCATACTGCGGAGTTCCTCCACATGATCCTTGGGTAGTAGTGGGCCTGGTATTGGTTCAGGATAAGGTGGAACTGGTTCTTCATAGGGAATTGGGTTTTCTAGTAGGTTCTGAATGCCCAGTTGTTAGCCCACCATTGATCTAAAGGGTCTGGTGCTGGAATTCTAGGTATCTCATTGGGATCAAAGGCTGGGATTGGAAATTAGTTTTCTTGGTTCTGATCTAGGTTCATGGGTTGGTTAGGAAACAAGGGAAGTAACTGTGGTTCTGGATTTGCTACTTGGTTGAAATTGGGTTCTCCTCCTACATTTCCAAACGTGTGAAAATTTGCTAATAGTCTATCCAATTCTTCTTCCCATAAAGTGTCACACCCCGACCCGCAGCGGAATAAAAGTCGGGGCATAATTGGGTTATCACCAAAGCTCATGATATTTACTAAGATGTTTCATATTTATTAAATTCAAATTACAAACTTAAATATCCAAAACAAAATTCATACAATTACAAAGAAAATGAAACTATATAATTATTCCAAAGCATAAACTTGTTTATTCTTCTAGGCCTTCCTAAGTGTTTCCTGTCTCAGCTGGATCACTAGTATCATGTGTAAAACGGGGAGATTTTGGGTCAACAAAAGTTTGCGAGTGAACCTTGATAAAACATTTTAACTAATTTCTTTTTTTTATTTAATAAGGAAAATTCGTGCATTAATCATATGTGAGCAAGCATATATGTAAACAATCACAAACCACTTTGGATGAGTATATGACATGAAATGATGATATATTTAAGATCAAGGCTCAATCAAACGGAGCCGATCTAATGAGGCTCCTGATGCTCAACCCGTATCCCACGGGGAACTGATGGGCCTAATGAAATGCGTGCACTGAAATGATGAAATTCAATCTACATATAATTCACACAATAATTGATACACATTTGATCACGGATATGATGTATGCACAAGTGTTTAAATAAAATAAAAGAATAGTACGACACATGATACACCCCAAAATATGATTAAAACGGGGAATTGGTAGAGATTCACTCACAGTGGATGCGTTTCTTGATGACGATGAATGCGCACGAATATTATGATTCAACCGACGAGGGAAAAATAATAACGACATGATTCGTTTAAATAAATAAATTTTATTTGAGATTATTATTTTTAATTAGTGCTCTTTAATGAGAGTTTTAGATTTATTTTTGTGGGTTAAATGCAAATTTTTAACTTTAAAAACTTATTTTTAAGTATTTTTAAATAATTTTTCAATTAGATAAATAAACAAAAATAAAATAAAAAGGATTGACTTTGTCAGGTTTGACCGGGTCTGACCGGTCAGACTGTGTTTATTCTATGCGGTGAGTGAGGTTCGAACTCGGGACCTCTCGTATA
Organism: Scalesia atractyloides; assembly: GCA_947069175.1. Classification (NCBI taxonomy): domain Eukaryota; kingdom Viridiplantae; phylum Streptophyta; class Magnoliopsida; order Asterales; family Asteraceae; genus Scalesia; species Scalesia atractyloides. Next base: position 79,294,349 of record CAMTDV010000019.1, on the reverse strand, counting down.
CGTGCACGCAGCTCTACCAACTGAGCTACGTGTCTAACCCGAAATATTCTCTGATTTAATTATATATATATACTAATTAACTTTAACATTATTTAGTTTTTATTAAAAATGATTTAATCTGGCCGAACCGGTTGCAGAGACCCGGAATCGAACTCGGGACCTTCGGTTCGAGTGCACACAGCCCAACCAGTTGGGCTGTGTGTCTAATCTGCTTAACTACTGGATTATATTCCTCTTATGTATATACTGTGAATTGATCTGATTATGTTTTAAAAATGTTGGTTTTATTTCTGAAAGTCGGTAATATGTGCGATTCGAACCCGGGACGTGTGTTTTACATTTGCACACAGTCCACCGCTGGACTGTGTGTCTAACCCGGTTAAATACTCAATTTTAATTACATTTATATACAACTTAAACTTCGTCTTCTTCATTAAGAAGAACACAGAACCGTGAACCCGACTGTTTTGCTTAATCGACCAACAAACTTATAATTGATTGAAATAGAATAGAAAAAGAAGATTAAGTAATATGGTATACCAAAACAGAGAGTTTTCTTCAGATTTCCAGCAAGTGTTCGTCGGCCCTGATTTGCGATTTCCGGCTGAGTGAACTGATTTAACAGTTTTGATTATTGTGTTGAGCAATTAGATTACTAATCAAGAGATAGCAAGAAAGGTTTAGATGATTATACCGATTAGGAGTAAGGCTTCGGTTCTCCGGTGATATTCCGGCGAGTGCGAGAATCTCCGGCGACGTGCTCTGAAGGACTAAAGCTTCCGGAAGTGAGTGTGGTTCTGAGCGAAAGGTTTACAAGAAGTTTGAGTGGGTATTTATAAGGAGGAACAGGCTGATTTGGGTTCGAATTAAGGTCATGATTTGCGGTCAATGATTTCCGACGGTTTTGACTGAAATTGATTGTTAGGCATCGGTTATAACTGATGTCGAAATCAGTTTACGCGTTTCAGTCAAAGGAAAATAGCCACATTTGAGGAATTTCGGTTTTTCCGGCGACTGCGAGTCTAGGCGCGCTGATTTACCGGTTTTGATTTTCGGATTTTACTTCAAGTGTTATTTGTTTCTGTATTTAACATAAGTGAAGTGTGTGGCGGAGTGGTGTGGTGTGTGTTTGTGTTTGCGGGAGACCCGGGTTCGAGACCCGGCGACTCTATTTTATTTTTTATTTACTTATTATTATTATTTATTAATTATGGTTTTTAAATTCTAAAATGTTTATTAATTATGTATTATTTAAAATAATCTGAACAATAAATACGCAACGAAACTTATAACTGAATACTTGATTATTAAACGAAGCGGGTTTTGAAACCCGTTTTTCGACGAATGTTACACAAAGGTCCAACTTACGGGTTTTGAGTGTTTCTCTCAGTTCTAGCTGTTATGGCTTGTTGTTGTGCTTGGCTCAGTCTTTTCCTTCTCTCTCCTCTAGCTCTACTAAACCAACCTCTCTTTTTAGGGGGAAAAGGTTCTGCGGATTTGGCATTGAAAACAAAGATATCTTCAGAATCGGCGATGTAGTCCGTGGTTGGCTGAGATGTTCCTTCATCCATGAGAGAATGAGGTAGGTGACGATAAGCGTCAGAAGTACCCTGATCACTCATACTATAAACTAAAGAAGTTATTAAAATAACACCAGATAATATATATTTTTACACAGAGTAACAGAGAAGTCGCCGATATTTCCTAACATAAATGGGTTAAAACTTAGGTATTTCAAAAGAACACCTAAATGGCTTAAACCAGTGGCTCTGTTACCACCTTTTGTCGCAACCCCCGACCCCACCCTGGGAGCGGGAGCCGCAAACTAGTCAAGTGGTACCGGTGTTTATTAATTTGACAGCGGAAATTAAACATCGGGATCGTAGTTAGGAAATATTATCAGAGTTTCAAAACACCAAACTTTATTAATTAACAAATTGGATAAAACCCATGTTTCCATTACAATACATTCGTATGGGGCAAATCCCAATTTATGAAAAGCATAAACTCCTTTTTATTTAGGTAACTTTTATAGCTACTTTTTCTAAGCCTTCAATGCTCTCCAGATGGCTTCTATTAGGTTCGCATTAAGTTACCTGAAACGCGTTTACAAAACATTTTATCAGCAAGAAATACTGGCGAATTCATCTCCGTTTTATCAAAACAAGTGCTTATACTTTACAGTTATTGAGAGCATCCGCATTTACAGTGTTTATATCTACACAATTACTCATTCAGTATTGTCACTCCTGACTTGTGGGTCATATTACTTTGGGCCCTGTCACCCAACAGTAACGGTTCCTGTCACAATCCTGTAACTATGGACTAGTAATGTATACAAAACCCCAACATACCGGCAGTAATTGTAGAATACATATACTCAATTATTGTTAAGCATAATTAAAACATTTGAGGTTTTGGTAACACATTTTGACTCACAAAAAGGTTTACAAAAATAGAATGTACTCGCCTTGAAAACTTAGGTATTCCTACGGAGTTCCTGGTTACAGTTCTTGATTACTTCCTGGAATTTCTATTTAAAACACACATTGCACATGTGTTAGTAAATTAACCCAAGTCACTTTAGCCATACAATACGAGACAGAACCCCAACGAACTTAGTCAGCAGAGTCACGACATGCGTCGATGGGTCCTAAATCAATCGGGTAGGATGCCCATACAACACGAGACAGAACCCCAACGAACTTAGTCAGGCAGAGCCTCGACATGCGTCGGTGGGTCTTAAATCAATCGGGTAGGGTAACAAATTAGTGATCGGGGGTTAAGATACTTACAGCGGCAGCGCTTCGCAGGTTTAGGGTTTAGGGGGTGTTGTTTAAGAGAACGGAGATTCAGAGAGTTCTGATCGGAGAAATGCGATCGAACAGGTGCAACGACTTCAATCCCACGCTGCTCTATTTATAGGTCAGGTCGACTTCTCCCGCGCGCCGCGTGAGGAACCGGGGAAACCCTGCGTGGCGCGGCAGCTTTCAGCTAGGGCTAGGGAGGCTACGTTGCATGCATAGCCTAGCCAGACATCGCGAAACGGAGACACGTCACCCGGACGTCTCCCGCGCGTCGCGGGAGATGCCAGGGTTTCTCTCGCGTGTCGCCTGAGACGCCCATATCAGATTTCTTCGTTTTTCGCGTCGGGTCTCGTGGTGCGTGTCCGGTTCGTCGTTTATGGTCCGGTTTGGGGTGTTTTGAAGAGTTGTTACAACCATTAACGAATCCTAATTTCTTTTTAGCCATTAAAGCAAGTTTCATAGCATTTGACCAAACTACATAATTTTCAGTTCCTTTTAATTTGATATTAACAATAGTAAGACCACTAGAATCACTAGCATGTAAGTACAGAGGGTCACTAGCATCCAACTTGCTTATCAAAGTAACAGAAGATTCAGTCTTATCATGCATATTGAACAAACAAAAAACTAACAGTCAAAACACAACAACAATCAAATAAACACAAGATAACAAGAAGCAAACAGAATCACATATTCAACCCGGAACACACAAACACACTAAGGATAAAAAATACCAATATGAGAAATAGAGTATCAGGAAACTAACAATAACCACAAACTCAAAACAAGAGCCAAACACAAACAAACAGGGCGAAACTACACTAGTGTTCCAGATCGTTGGATTGTCACTCAAATGCTGCCAACGCAGGTCTTAGTGTAGAAGCTAACTACCTTAGTACACCAAAAAAAGGACATATCTCACCGAGGGATTTTCCCAAGTTAGGGTTCTCCGATAATACACTCACAGTTGTAACCTTCATTTGGGTAACAAACTGTGAGGCAAAGAAAACAGCGAGACGCTCCAAATAATGAATAAAGCCTCCCTTGACCCGGATCTAACCTTCGAACAGCAGAAAACCCTAGGTCTGACTTCAGATCTAGAAACCCCAAAACCAAGAGCTCAAGATGAATCGATTAACAAGGATTGTTAATCAATCTTCAAGAGCAGCGGAAGAACATCAAGAACACTCGATTCAACCTTTGAGCTCTGGTACCATGTCATAAACTCAAGATCGAACAAGAAATTTTATAACACTTCAACTAAGATACGAACTGAACCAGTACAAACGATTAAGTCATAAAGATAGACTGAATAATATCACAAGAGTATCATCAAAGAGATGATCTCAAAACAAGAAAACATTAGTGTACTCTAATTGTTAAACTAAACTTGGTATCGTAATATAATCGGCGACATATTACAAACACATATCTAAATAATTTAATGTCTAACTCATCTAAGATGGCAAAACTCGTTTTCCGCTAATAAACTCGTATAGTATTCAACATTAGACGAAATAAACTGTATATCAACAAAAACTCGTCATATGTTTTCAAATACTTAGACGCTTTCGCTAATAAACTCGTATATCAACAAAAACTCATCATACATTTTCGATTTTACAAATTACCTAAAAACTTTAAATCTCTGCGAGTCGCATAACCCTATACGACTCGTCTAGATGTTGATAACCCTCAAAAACTGTTAAAAACACAAGAAAATATTAGAGTTGGGCCGTATGACATTATATTGATCGTATATGATCCTATACGACTAGTAAGACAAAAGAAATATTGCCTGGCCTTTATTTTTGTGCAATATTCTTTTATATGGACCGAGTAAAGTTAACTGTGTAAAAATTAGATAGTGAATGTGGAAGCTGAGGAGCCAATATAAATACAGAATTATTAGTACTTATTGTGTTGGTACGTTGTGGTCATTATAGTTTGCTGTCCTGAATTAGTAAATTACTTTGTTTTGATTGACAAGTTAATAAGTATGACCGGTTGAAGATTGTAATAGTTTTATGATGTGCTTTTTTTCTAACTTTCTATAATAACTATATATTATTGCGTGAATCACAAATGTCACTAAATAGAATATTTACTATTTGTTTCGATACTAAAATAAAAAAAGTTTTAGATATTACGGTTCTTGGCATTGATTATCGACTATTTGGGTTCTTGAATTCAATTGTTTTGTTGAATTTATCACTTTAATTGAAGTAACTTTTTAATTTTAATGTGTAGAATTCATATTTGCATTAAAGAAAGGAAATAATTTTATCAGCGAGCCCTGGAAATAAATATGAAACATAGAACTAATGGCAATACAACAAAAAACATAACATTTTGCATCAAAGAAAACACACACAAAATAATAAAAAGACTGTTAATTTACATCATCATAAGGAACCCAATTCCGACCATAGAACCAACACTCATCTTTACTATTGTGGCTGATGATGGCTTTGGAGGTTCATCGCCGCTAGATGCCGGAGGTGATTGTGAAACGTTGGTAGGAGAGAGTGGTGGTGTTGGTGAACAGATGATGGAGGAGTGGTGGTTGTTGGTGGTCCGGAACTTGCGGCTACTGTCTTAATCTCAACTTTCATTCCTTGGTCACAATGGCCTGCCCTGCCACAGATGAAATACCTGGTTCTAGCATCCTTAAGTTCGATGGTTGTTGGGCTATCAGTGTTACTCGAAATGGGATTACTTGCAGAGCAAGAATCATAGTTGTCCTTGGTCACTTCTAATACATCGGTGTTGATGTATACGTGAAAACTGCGAATAAAGAGGTTAAAAAATTGTTTATAGGGCGTTTGAATGAGCATTTTGAAGATCATGATGATGCTCAGGCGGAACCAGGACGTATTTGTCAAGGGTCATCATAAACATCACTTTTATACTGACTAAATATATAATAAGGGGTTCAATTCATGTTTTCCTTGAAAAAAACAAATATTTCATTTAAGGGGCAATTTCGTAAGTTTGTAAGGATACATATGAAATTAATCCTTTATTAAAACATTCTTACAAATTCCTATGACATGTCAGTTGACCCCCCTCGTGAGTAAAAGAATATTTATCAATTCGGGAAAAAAAATAAATCAAATAAGTTACCTAAATTATCGCCTACTGTAAATGTTTCCGATGAAGCCCATGTCTTGAGGTCAGTTACCTGGTCCCACGACCCTCCAGTCCCCCCTACTGCGTGATCTGCGCCTAATGCCAATTCAAAGAGCATCGTTGTAGCAACAATGCTTAGTAGAATTGTCTTCATCACTGCACAAGCCATCAATGTGTTCTATAGGTCGAATGTTGAGTTTTGGATTGATGTAAACCTACGTATTTATATATTCGAAGTTATATTAATTTATGTGTTCAATTATTGCATGAACATGGATTGATTCCAAAGTTGTGATCACCATATTGATTTTGGTAATGATTTGGTAGATGGAAGTTTGAGCTGACTTTATAACTCACCATATACAAAATACTAAAATAGTTGTGTTCTATTTATATACTAGTTGATGCCCCGCCCGCGTTGCGGGGCGATGGCCGAATAATGAGCGAGTGTTAGGCAGCTTCGTGACACAGAAACCAATAAATCGAGTCAACCAATTAAAACAAAACACTTTTATTATTTTCTAAAAAAACTAAAACAGTGGCAATACTGTTATTTTTAACTAAAGGAAAGTTTTATTTTTTAACTGGGGTAAAATCGTAATTGTCCAAAAGGTAAAGTGATGACAGTACTGTAAATTGGAACCAGGGGCAAAAATGTAAATTTGCGCAGGTGCAAATTCGTAAATTTGAACTTGGGGTAACACGATAATATAAATTTGAACTAAAGGCACAATCGTAATTTTAGGCTGGAGGCAAAACCATATTTTTATTTTGAACCGAGGGCAAAATCGTAATTTTGAGTTGGGGCAAAAGCATAATTTTATTTTGAACAGGGGAGAGAACGTAATTTTGAAACTGAGAGCGAAATAATAAATTTTTAAACGGGGAAAATAATATCTTTTAACAGAGGGCAAAATCGTAATTTTTAGCTGGGGGCAAAAACATAATTTTATTTTGAACCGAGTGCGAGAACATAATTTTGAGCAGAGGGCAAAATCGTAATTTTGAATCGAGGGGCAAAGTCGTAGTTCTGAGCTGAGGACAAAAGCGTAATTTTATTTTGAGCTGGGGGCAAACCGTAATTTGAAGCAGTGGCAAAACGGTAATATTACGATGAATATAAAATAGTAAACATGGTGGTCCAATGGAGGAGTGTCAAGACAGCTGCCTGACACTATTCACCCAATTCATTTTTGTATAGTATAGAAATAGAAATAGAAATTAGTTTAAAAATAAATTTAATTTATTTAATAATTACATTGACTTAAAACATTTTCTTCTATCTCTATTTCTCTATTTAATTTTATCGCATTTTTCAATTTCATCTCTTTCGATCGGGGTACTTAATTTCATCGACGTATAAACCCGTCAGTAATCCATTGGTAATTCATCAATGAAATTGTGGGAAAACGGAAGTAACAAAGAATCCACCAACAAATCTTGTTGATGGACTACCAATGAATGCTCTGACAAATCACTGACATATATTTACAGGTAAACACACTGAATCGATACATTACATACTATAATCGTATAATGCGAATTGAAAACCCATTCAAAAGCATGTATGATCGTGGGTGGGTGTTCATTGTTTTAAAGGTTTTAACATAGGAGATGATAAAAGCATGTATGATCTGTTTGACGTGCCTCCAATTATTATTGTGGTAGTTGACCTTTTCTTGTTGATTTATTGGTTGTAAATTTTTAATATTTAAATCATATAACAACCTAGACCTAAATGTAGTACCTTTTATTGCGTGCAATTAAATATTTTTATTATTTTACATCATTTTTTACTCTTAAATACCACCTCATCAGTATTTGCTATCAATTTAAACTCACAAAGTCACACCACATTTGTGGGGACAATGACTATGTTACTAGTCCACAAAAACCAATAAAAATAGATGTTTTTAACAAACGTGGGGACTATGACTATGCCATTAGACCACAAAAACCAATAAAAAAATAGATGTTTTTAACAAACAAGAAGAGAGTGATGGCAAACACATGTAAAACCAAATTTGTATGTAGAGGCGTCTCCATAAGTTTAGACATAAAAAACTAATTTAAAAAATTATACGTGATAAATTATATATAGTATTCATAATAATATGATTTCTTTTTTACCAATATGCAAATTTTTACTCTATTATTAATTTTTTTCGTGTGTTTTTTACTTGAAAATAAAATTCATATATTTTCATTGTTAATCATTTAATATTTTCTTTATTCAATTCATATGATACACGAGTCTGTTATGAATAATTCTGTCCAAAGCCGAGTTTCATAATCATATGATTTATATCATTTTTAACATTAGACACTATTACAAGTATTGGACTCCTCCCTAAGCCCATAATTATTTCCAGGTAGGTTATCAACAAAAGTATCTTGTATTATCACGTTACATTAAAATACTGTAAAGACTACGTTACATTAAAATACTGTAAAGACTTAAGATCACATCACATTAAAATAGTGGAAGAATCCACTAAAAATGGGCATTACCTAATTAGCATAAAAAAGGATTATAATGATAACATGTGACACTCTTATAAGTAGAAAAAAAAGATATTTTGGTACTATAAAATTTTGGTTCTTATAAGTAAGAGTGTGAAGATGACATGTATGTATGTATGTATGTGATAAAAAAAACTGGCCCGTTCAGCAAGGCCGAGGGAGGACGTTGGCGACGTGGACGACTTGGTTGGCGACGGTGTAGACAGGTCCAACGTGGCTCGCCGGTCCTGAGCCCACCCCACACCACTAAAGCTTAGTAAAAAAAATCATTCTTAAAACAATTTTTTTTTCTTGATTCATATAAATGAAAAAACAAGTAATTAAATAAATAGACTAATACCAAAAGACTTCGGCGTGGTGGTATGACTATAAGTGCCCCCACTAACCAAATGATATATTATGGGCCGTTTAAAAAAATATATAATCATAGATCAAAGTTTTAACCTTTTCAATATTATTTTTTCCCAACTCTGATAAATTAGTAATCCATTCTTGATTTATTTGATCGATCATTTGCTATTTATACAGCAGGTTTCAGTATAAACCACAATTCAAACCGGTTAGGACGGCTTAAAAAATATTCAAGCCAACACTCAAAAGTGTTAAAAATAAATTGTCTACAAGACCAACCTAATGACTAATTTGAATTGTTCTACGGTTTTTAACTGGACCGTGAACACCCTTGTATTAACACAACATATTATTAAATGGATACTACCAAATCAGTTCATCTTCATGACACTCCCTTATGCCAATTTCCAACTCTTCACGTCGCGATGATGGTAACACGTCGCAACATTGTCGTCTAGGCGTCACCAGCTGTTAAAAAACAACCCAAATAATCATATTTATAGTGATTCTTTTTATAATATACAATCTTTTTGTTTATTTTATAGCAACTTGGTATTAGCAAGGGTGTTTAAAGTCTGGTGGGCTCGATTTAGTGAAGTCATGACAATCTTAGGTTGATAAGGTTGATACGTTGACTATGGTTTAAAAAACAACAAACTAAACCGGTCGGTTGCTTCGGTCGGCTTAAGCGTTCAAAACAGTTCAGTTTTGCGGTTAAGCGAATTGTTTTTCTTTTTGTAATTCAAATTAGTTAGTTCGTTTATTTTTAGTCCAATATAGATGATACAACTTGTGATGCGTAGAGTGCAACTAAATGAAGTATAATGGCACCATAAATTCATAATTCTATCATTCTAGCCAAGGAAGTTTACGGTCCGATTTAGTGGTTTTGATAAAAAAAAATATATTGCCTTAAACTGCTAACTATTGTCAGCGGTGATCCATGGGAGGGGCTAAGTGGGCGATCGGCCAAAGCCCACTCTCCCAAGGGGGGTATGGTATTATATTTTTTTAATATTTTTTTATATTATGTATATAGTTTTTTAAAATAAAACATTACAATATTTAAAGACCATTTTTTTTATTAACATAACTCATTAACCTTTTAATTAGTTTAGAGTCTTTAGACCCATTAGACTATCAAATCCATTTTTCAATTGAACCCAATTACCCATTAGCCCAATAATGTTGTAAACTAAACATTTAAATTTAAACTCATTAATAAAACAAAGCCTAGCGACAACAAAAAGGAAAAAAAATCCAACTAGAGGCCCATTTTTTATATTACCGCGGGTCAGCACCCTTGAATTCTTAGGGATTTTCAAGGAAGGCCTTAACTAACTACAGTTTGAGAAAACAAACAAACAAACCAAACCGTAGGGTTGGGTGGGTTGATCGGACTGACTGGTTTCAGCGATTTGATGATTCGGTTTTTACAAATAAACCTAATTTTAAAACTTTTTCTTAAATCGTTAGTTTTTGTTAAATTCTTCAAATTGATAAAACCATGAAACGCCGAACCGTAAGTCAGATCAGTAAATCGTCAAACCGCCAAAATTGGAATCGGACCACATAAATCTGAAACGAGACAAGCTGATTGACTTGCTTTAGTTTCAACGGTTTGTGAACACTCTCGAGCCATATATAGTTTATAAGTAAGTTCATGTTACCTGTTTCATGCTAAGGTTCAATTTTTGAGCATGCACTTTGACCAATTCAATTTCCCTTGGAGATCCAACGGTGGTTGTGCAATTACCCTTTTCCATCGCTCTATAAACACTTATGGTCTCATCTCCAACACGAACCGTAGTGTTCATATGAAACACCATTGGTCTTCTACAAGGATCTTCATCATGTTCCCTCATATCAAAACAAATAACGTGCTCAACAAGCTACCTTTCCGCCACGGCCTAAAGGTTTCAGGGACTCGAAGCACGTCCGGAAGGATCACATGGGTTCCAAACACCTCAACCGCGTATCCCCATGAGATTGAAATCGTCCATGAAAACCAACGGTCGTAGCAAACTGTTTGTTGTAAGATCCGGTGAGGATCTAACTCTGCGGCTTTGTACAAATGGCGCATCGCGTCTCTATTCGTCATTTTTGGGAAAATCGGGTCTAGGTAATCCGTATGGTGAAGACTTACCAATGGTGCCATCGGATGTGCCGCCAACATTCCGAATGGATCTCCCACCATGTCCATCTGAAAAATAAAACTCAAAAAACCTATAAAATCTGAAACATAAAAAACTCAAACACCTATAAAAATTGTCGCATCATCACCACCTTCTTATTTTAATTTTAACTATTCACCCATCCATGTATATATTTTATACCAAAAAGAACATGGGGCCCACTGCTTTGCTTTTTGGACACCAAAAACCAAGGGCTTTGACTCAAGACTGTGAAATAATACAAGGGCCTTGGGCTCCCGTTTCTTTAGGTCCTAAACTCTAAAAAATATATAATACGTAGGTTATTTTGTCTTTAAGATTTATGATTCAAGGCGGTGAAAACAATTTTTTTTCTTTCTATATTTTTTTTACAAAAAGAGCCTCAATTTTACGAAAAGGTTTTACCTGATGAAAACCAGATTCTCGGGTAATACCAACTCCGAGTTCAGCTAAACATGAATAAATGCTCCCGTCGCTTCCATACAAATGGGGATATCTCTCCAAACGGAATCCAATACCTTCGCCAACGTTTTTGCTAACGGATCGCGAATCCAGCTCCACCAAACGCCATCGAAAACGAGAAGAGCCTGTTTTGTACAAAGCTCTCTAGTTCGACCCAATGAAATACGGCAAATCATGATCATATTTCGATAGCGTCTTCACCAGATTCTCCGGAAAGAACAATGTATCATCGTCCCCAAAAACAAACCACCTGAACACGTATCGTACCGAAGAATCAATCACAAAAGTTTTCAAATGCTAACTAATAAGCGTTATTTTTTTTCTTCTATCTGTCTTGCTTCTTGCTAGTCGGGTTTTTATATATTCTATCTGCCTTTAAAAAAATAAGCATGTTTTACTTATTTTTGTCTGGTTTCTTGCTAATGTTTTTATACATTTTATTTGCAATTAAAAAAAAAGTATTTTTACTTCTTTCTATCTGGCTTCTTGGTAGTCCGGTGTTTGTATATTCTATAAGTCATTAAAAAATTATAAGCATTTTCTTAACCTTTTTTGCTAGTCGGGTTTTTATATATTCTATCCGCCTTAAAAAAAACATAAACCTTTTTTACATTAACTTCTTACTCTTGAATTCACCTGACGTTTGTATGGTTTAATGCAACGGTTTCGGACACGACCCGAGCGATCCGTATGGCTGACCGGAAACTGCCACGCCAGGTATAGCGAAAGCGCGAAGTATCATCGGATATACAAACAGGCGGGAGAAGCAAGGAGTTGCTATCATCCAACGGAACATCGAGAAAGACACAACCTCGCATTGTATACGGTTTCCACCACATTGTAACGTATTCTTTCCTTTCGGGCCATGTTTTTGCATCCGAAGCAATCCCAAACACAATGTGATCATAGACGTGGGATATGTGTATGGATTACCGCTCTGTAGCGAGATTCGGGTGTTGGGTAGAAGCAAAAATAATGAGAAGAAGAGATAGAGGATTAAACCAAGAGAAGAACATGTGAGAATGAGGTTCATTAATCTATGATTGAATTGGGATTTTGATAAGATATGTGATATCTTCATGGTGAAATGAGTATGGTTGTATGAAGATTGATGTGCAGATTAAAATGTGTGAAATGGTGGATTTTTATTATATGATTTAGGGGTTTAATTTTTCAAGTTATGGAGTGCATGTGAAGATATTGAGAACATGCTTTGTAGAAGTAGTTTTGAAGGTAGAAAAGAGTAGTTAATTAAAGTCAATGGTGTATTTAACGTTTTAAATTAATGTTTTTTAAGCAATTTATTAAATCTGTGTATAAATATAGATATTTAAGAGTTATAAATACATGAATATTGTAATTGGTGTGGTTTTAAAACCTAAAAAGCATTTAAGTGATTTTGAGTTTAAAAGTGGCCATCGTATTATCATGTGTCATCTCTCTATTGGTTGAAGTCTTATCTTCTAATCTGGGTGTAAAAACTCTTGGAAATCTTCGTTTATGCTACCGTACGTTATCTTTCTAGCTATCAGCTGAAGTGTACGATGTAGTTATTTTTATTTATATCTTTTTATATTGCTAATAATAGTCATATAATAACTAAATAGTCAGTTACATGTATTTTATTCATTGATATGTGATTATAGGGTACACAAGAAATGAATTAAATTTTAAGAAAGATTTATGGGTATACGAAGTAGTTTAGATTTGGTTGCATATTTTTCTTTTAAAAGTTACTATTTAGTATTTACATAAAAGAAAACCCTTAATTAATGACCATGTTACTATCATGTTTTTGGTACATGTGTTGAACAGGGAGATCTTTGATATCGTCGTATAAAAATGATATCGACTAATGACCATTATTACCAGTATGTTTTTTTTATGTTTTCGGTTTTGGTATTTTTCAATAAACTCAATGATACTGGTACCGAACGGTTCTTGGTTTATAGTTTCACTCATTTTCGTTTCGGTTTTTTTAGTACGGCACTAGTTCAGTATTGATATGGTACCAATCCTCCCTATTATAGAACGTTGATAAAAAGAAAAGTCAAACATCAATAAAGATCGTTGACTAAATATCAATTAATAAAGATTAAAAAGAACAGGTCTTTAAAAATAAAAATAAAAAGAACAGGTCTTTAAAAATAAAAAAAAAATAAAAAGAACAGTCTTTAAACTATTAATTCATCCCGGTACCTCCGTTACCTAGGAATTACACAACTCTTAAAAAAAACTAAATATATTTATTAATTCTCTTTAAGAGACATATGTATCTACCAGGTAAATTTATAAAGTAAATTTATAAACTAAGAACTTCCTTTTTGTTTAATTATAGTTTTAGAAAATACTTTTGAAATTAACTAACATAATTTAGATTTCCTTCATTTTAAACAAAAAGTTAGTGACTAACCCTTTTCTCCTATAAATAATGGTTGTAAAAGTCGATAGGCACTCCTTGGTCGGATTTGAGAGTACTCGAGAAGTACTCGACCTAGGCGGAGATTACTCAGAGAGTAATCAGCCTAGGCGAATAGTACCCGGGAATCGGCAGCCTACCTTGTAGCGAATACTCAGAGAGTACTCAGAGCCTAGGCATGACTTTACAACCATGCCTATAATCATCAACAACCCTCCCTAGCTCACCTTCGTTGTTGCACCTCACTATCGTGGTCCTTAGTGAGTTCTCAATACCTGGAGACGACACAAAGACCAATACAAGTTAAAAACGTCATTGTATCCTTGTGTCAAGTCGTTGTTGGCAGAGCCTTAGTAGATAGGTGTTATACATCTTACGTAAAACTATAGATCCAAGCCTCGACGTCGATCATGTTCCCACATTGTGGAACCCTTGATGCATGTTCGTGTTTTAAGATACACATCGCTTCATTAAGTTCTTAGCGCTACGGTTTTCCTATCATTAAAAATATAATTGAGATTCTAGCTCTACTAAACTCTATCGAATTAAATGCCCCTTAATGTTTCATCTGTGATGTTGCTTTTTAAATCACTTTTATGAGTTCTAAAACTGTGACGCGTTGAAGGAGATCGTGTTTGCATCGGTGCATTGTTAATTCAATTAGTTAAGCCTTCAACCACATCGAGTATCTAAGGAGTGCATCACGCATAACGTAACAACCTCTAATAGCAAGAATGTCGAGAAATACGAATTAGTAACGAACCGTGCAGTCCTAAAACGTCATCTTAAAAATTTTTGGGATCAGGAAACATCCAAAAATAAGGTTGCTTGATCAAGGTATGTACCATGTTCTTTTTCTTCGTCTAATACAAACTACCTAAGAGATTACAGGGAAGACACAAAACCAGTTTAAGTTACATAATCTGGGACCAGATTCATTTCACAGGTATATAAGCTCATTATACGAAACAGCTGTGCATGTGTTGACTTTTTTTCAAAAGTCAAACAATGAAAAACTGTTCCAATGATGAAGAACTGTAAACGTTTGAAGCAACTCGTTCCGTTTTCGTTGAAATGTGAAGCTGGTGTCTGATAAACCTCTGTGAGCAAGGAAAAAACAAGATAAATATCAGTCAGTATCAGTAGCAGTATGTATACATGTAAACATGTGTGTATTTTAGAGTATATAAACATCAAATACTTACCAAATTGGAACAAACAATTTGCCTAACAAATTCAAATTAGATTTAGATGTTTACGGTCTTTTTATCACCAAAATTATGTTAATTTAATACCAGTTATTAGGGGCGTAAACAAGTCGAGCGGAGCCTAACGCCCGTGCTCTGCTATTGAGTAATTTTCCAGTTTGAACTATGCTCGGGGCTCGTTTATTATTTATTAAATATTTACTTATTTTATTTAGTTACTTTTATCATAACTATGTATATAACAATATTTTTTTATTAATCATATTAAATAATAAAATTTATATTTATAAAGACAATTAAGCTCCGTACATAACTACAATTTAGGCTCAAGATCAAGCTGCTTAAGATCGTTTAAGCGCGGCTCGATTTGAGCTTTTAGCAAGCAAGTCTCAAGTAGCTCACGTGCGGCTCAGCTTGTATACAAGTAATGACTTTTTTGACCATAAAAACATTCTCTTATCACACTTATTTAATAAAACATACTTTAATTTGAGAGAAAATGTTAAATCTTGGTTGTAACAAACGTATGTTACTAATCACGAGATACATGTACACACATACCGCCAACTGAGAAGTAATTTCCGGATCTGAATCTATATGCCAATCCGGCTCCAGCTGCCGAACAAAAGACATCCTTCCATTCTCTGTGCTACAAAATAGTACCTGTAGTTACATATAAAATATAAATATTAACAAATCAATAATATATCCAGTAATGCAACAGTAAGCTGTGTTTGACCTTATCCCATTGGTCAACAAGGTATTGGTAGGGTCTCATAAGTAGTCGGTTATTACCTTGTCCTTAACCAAGCCACCGAACGCAAAAACCCCAGCATTTTCCAAAGCCGTTAAAACCTTCTCCTGCAATGACATGATAACAAAGAAGAATTAACAGTAATTTCTAAAATTGTTGAAAAAAAGTTATTATAAAACATTCTGAAAAGGGAATGTATGAGATCATGCATACTTGGCTTTCATCATCGAGAACTCTTTCCATGAGATAGAGATCGGAATATTTTGTGATCTCCAATAGAACATCCAAAACAGACGGTTTCACCGTTGCTTGAATCTGCCAAACATGATCAAAATCAGAATTAAATCAATTAATTCGGATCTTAACATATGCAGAAAAATTAACTATCATGACCTGAAGCTCCTCCGGAGTGGTTTCCTCCAGAATAACACCAAGCAACCGGCAAGTTACCTATAACAAGATTCATCAATATTATTAAAAAAATATGATGTGACAGGCCAAATGTTTAAATATCGTATATGCTCGAGTTGTGCTTAAACGTGTGGGTTCTGGTCACTCCTGCACATCTTTCAGGAGTGCTTCAATGTTTTGTTAATTTACTTACAAGCTAGGACAAAAGTTAATCCACATTTTTTCACACACTCTATGTTCCTAAAAAATGCAACATATATGTCCAAAATACCCTTGATTACAATTTTTTAAAAGAGTTAAATGCCATTTTAGTCCCTGTGGTTTGAGCCATTTTGTCAGTTTAGTCCAAAGGTTTCATTTTTTACATGTGGGTCCAAAAAGGTTTTACCGTTGCCATTTTAGTCCACTGGGTTATCTTCATCCATTTTTTCTGTTAACGGGAAGGGCAATTCGGTCATTTCATATGTAATTCTGTTAACTAGAAGGGCAACTCGGCCATATAAAATGACCGAATTGCCCTTCTCGTTAACAGAAATAGTGGATGAAGTTAACCTAATGGACTAAAATGACAACAGTGAAACCTTTTTGGACCCACAAGTAAAAAATGAAACCTTTGGACTAAACTGGCAAAATGGCCCAAACCACAGGGACTAAAATGGCATTTAACTCTTTTTAAAACTTGCAAAATATTACCGTAGTTACTAGTTTTAAGTAAGAACTAACTGCTAATAAGAAAAAGAGTAAATCAGGATAGACTTGCAATCGCATGCATATAACGGGATCAAGTGATTTTAAAAGCATACCTTTCTTCCATCGCTTAATCTCTGCCTGACTGTTTGTCCCAAAGTAAGCTGTACCATCAAACAGTATATTAGTACATGGGAAAACAATTTTCAGAAAAAAAATGATTTTTTTTATTAAATCTAAATTTACATTTGCAGAATCGGTTGCACTTTGTGCTCTTAAATCTTCAGAAGGTAGCAAATTTTCATTTGGATGACCACTGAGTCCAGAAGTGCTAGGTGAGGGAGGTTGACTTTTGGTTTGTCTTCTTCGAGATCCATTAGGCGTTCTTAACGCTCTGTATGTAAAAATGACTGCAACAGCAAATCCTGCTATAGCCCAAACAGATCGAAAATCCTGAAACCAGATTTTAAAAATGTTACAATTTGTGACTTGATTATAAAGATAATGATCTTTAGACATTAAAATTTTAAGAACGTATAAACTCATTATTTTCTGTTTTCTAAAACATATGATTTACTTCAGTTTGCGATGTTCATTTGCAACATTTATCTTCTCTGTCCAAATTATACAACCTATACTGTAACATTTGGATGAGCACAAACTTCTACACAAGAGTTTGATTATTAGTATAATATCAAAAGACGGAGAATCTTGATCATCAACCTGAAAATTTTGTGATGATTATAGAACTACTGTAACATGCGGCCTCTCGTTATCACCAATATCAAAAGTCTGCTTTTCACACGAAGAGCTCACAGTTTTGTTTGTGGTTGTCCATGGCTTTGTAGCCTAGTGGCATTCTGGGGGTGAGATAAGGCTTAGGACCAATAGGCAATAGGTCCTGGGTTCGATTCTCACAAGGGGGGTTTTTCCCATATTTATTGGGTTTCCTCCTGAATTGGTGTATAGGCATTATGCCTAGTGGAGATGGATATGATCGGGTGGTTCCGCTGGTGGCACGATGATACTCCAGTGGTCCATAAGTGATTCAAACTTTCCGTTCAAAAAAAGGTTTTGTTTGTGGTTACCCGAGTGAAAGCTTCCCTAGCTAATTGCTCCCACCCACGCACACTTAATTGTGGGTTTTCATCTCATCCAAGATCAATGCAATCAAAATCCAAAACACATTCCACAGTCAAATCTTCTAAAACGCGTTGATGGTATTTGAAGTCGGGCCTGCCTTATGACTACGTATCTCTCAGGTAACATGGGATTTGAAAAAGGTGTCACAACTATCCCAAAGCAATGCCTCACTAGTAGAATTTCGGCTGAACCGGCCAACCCGAATAAAGCCAGCTGGTTAGGAATATACACAGGCACGCCTAGGCCCACTTTTCAGGCCCAGCACAACCTTCTCGCTTCGCTTCAAAAGCCCCACTTTCAGGCCCTCAGGAACATTTTTCAGGACAAGTTCTAATCTGACGAAATTTTGGCCAAAAGTCATCTATAGAGGCCTAAAACAAATATACCAACCCTAAACAAGTCTGGAATCAACCTAAAACAAGCCAAACTAGCCCTAAAGAAGCCTAAAACATGTCTAAAACCCCTATACTTGTTTTTTTACACCTTATCCCTCGCCTAAAAAAGCACTCGCTTTTTAAGCCCCTCCCACAGGGGCCCAACCTTGAGTGCGCCTTGTACCTTCGACAACATACAACTATGATTATACCCATTAACAATCCTTATCATTTTTTAAAAGTTAATAATACATAATTATGCTTTTGAGAAAAAAAAAATCTTCTTTTATTTCCTAAAACTGCCAAATTTGTTCTGTCAAACCGTAAAACCATTAAAATCGGCTGGTTTGGTTTGTCTTTTTCCAATAACGTAGTTAGCGGTTCATCCCAAACTTTTCATCGAACCGGACCGTAAACATACCTACTCACTAACAGTTCTGCTTCATGGGTTACAATCACAAATCAAGTAGATAACTGGAAGCTACATCAATTCATGAACTCCAAAGTAACAAGCTCCTAATTCAACCCCCCACCCCCAAATAATATTTCCAAAAAATTCTAATTTATTCAAATCATGATCATAATAAGAAGATGAAAACAACTCAATTCAACCCTAAATATAGTAAAACTAAAGGTTGCAAAAGAAACAAAAGCATTGACTGTCAACAAATCGGATAAATTAGAAGTTTGGAACCTGAGTGTGGAAGATTTTAGAAATCTTGGTGGATAGATAAGCCCCAATTCGCTTAATAAGCTGTAACAAATCGGTTTTTGAGTTATCAGCCATAGCTGTAGACAACAACTGCTGAAGATTTGATCAAAAGAGGCGTTTGATCAAGGGTTTTATTGATGAATTGTGGTGGATAATGTGGAAGAACGCCTATAGAAAGGGCAGGAAGAAAAGTGTGAATGAATATAGGAGCTATATTTTATACTTTTTAAATAAACGGCAAATTTGGATCACTAACGGACCACCACTAGAGTATCATCGTGCCACCAGCGGACCCACCTGATCATATCCATCTCCACTAGGTATAAAGCCTATACACCAATTTAGGAGGAAACCCAATAAATATGAAAAAACCCACTTTGTGAGAACAGAACCAGGACCTATTGGTCCTAAAGCTTAATCCCACCATGATGCCACTAGGATATACTTTTTAAATATTAACTGCTTTCTTTGATGAAGAGACAACTTGTCACACCCCGACCCGCAGCGGAATAAAAGTCGGGGCATAATTGGGTTATCATCAAAGCTCATGATATTTACTAAGATGTTTCATATTTATTAAATTCAAATTACAAACTTAAATATCCAAAAACAAAATTCATACAATTACAAAGGAAAATGAAACTATAAATTTATTCCAAAGCATAAGCTGTTTATTCTTCTAGGCCATCCTAAATGTTTCCTGTCTCGGCTGGATCACCTGTATCATGTGTAAAAACGGGGGAGATTTTGGGTCAACAAAAGTTGGCGAGTGAACCTTGATAAATCATTTTGGACTAATTTCTTGTTTTATTTATTAAAGAAAAGTCGTGCATTAATCACATGTGAGCAAACATATATATATAAACAATCACAAACCACTTCAGATGAGTATATGACATGAATGATGATGTATTTGAGATCAAGGCTCAATCAAACGGAGCCGATCTAATGAGGCTCCTGATGCTCAACCCGTATCACACGGGGAACTGATGGGCCTAATGAAATGCGTGCACTGAAATGATAAATTTAATCTACATATAATTCACACAACAATCAATACACATTTGATCACGGATATGATGTATGCACAAGTGTTTAAATAAAATAAAAGAATAGTACGACACATGATACACCCCAAAACGTGATTAAAAGGGGAATTGGTAGAGATTCACTCACAGTGGATGCGTTTCTTGATGACGATGAATGCGCACGAATATTATGATTCAACCGACGAGGGAAAACTAACCTAAACAATAACGACATGATTCGATTAAATAAATAAATTTTATTTGAGATTATTATTTTTAATTAGTTTTCTTTAATGAGATTTTTAAATTTATTTTTTTGAGTTTAATGCAATTTTTAACTTTAAAAACCTTATTTTTAAGTATTTTAAATAATTTTTCAATTAAATAAATAAACAAAAATAAATAAAAATGGGTTGACTTTGTCAGGTTTGACCGGGTCTGACCGGTCAGACAGCATGTATTCCAGGCGGCGAGTGAGGTTCGAACTCGGGACCTCTCGTATACGTGCACGCAACTCTACCAACTGAGCTACGTGTCTAACCCGAAATATTCTCTGTTTTAATTATATATATATAATAACTAACTTTAACCTTATTTAGTTTTTATTAAAAATGATTTAATATGGCAGAACCGGTTACAGAAACCCGGAATCGAACTCGGGACCTTCGGTTCGAGTGCACACAGCCCAACCAGTTGGGCTGTGTGTCTAATCTGCTTAACTACTGGATTATATTCCTCTTATATATATACTGTGAATTGATCTGAATAGGTTTTAAAAATGTTGGTTTTATTTCGGGAAACATGCGTGATTCGAACCCGGGACGTGTGTTTTATATTTGCACACAGTCCACCGCTGGACTGTGTGTCTAACCCGGTTAAATACCCGATTTTAATTACATTAATATACAACTTAGGCTTCGTCTTCTTCACTTAAGAAAAACACAGAGCAATGAACCTGACTGTTTTGCTTAATCGACCCAACAAACTTATACTCGATTGAAATGGAATAGAAAAATAAAGATTAAGTAATATGATATACCAAAACAGAGAGCTTTCTTCAGATTTCCGGCAAGTTTCGTCGACCCTGATTTGCGATTTCCGGCTGAATGAATTAATTTAACAGTTTTGAATATTGATTGAGCAATTAAATTATCAGTCAGGAGATAGTAAGGAGGTTTAGACAATTATACCGTCTGAAGAACAACTGCGGTTTTCTGATCAGTGATTCCGGCGATATTCCGCGAGTGCGAAGATCTCCGCGACGAGCTTTGGAAGAATTAAAACTTCAGAAAGAGAGTGCGGTTCTGAGCGAAATGTTTACAAGGAGTTTGAGTGGGTATTTATAGGGGGACAGGCCGATTGGGTTCGAATTTGGGGTCAAGATTCGCGGTCAATGATTTCAAACGTTTTGACTAAAATTGATTGTTAGGCAACGGTTATAATTGATGTCGAAATCAGTTTACGCGTTTCAGTCAAAGGAAAATAGCCACATCTGCAGAGTTTTGGTTTTTCCGGCGATTGCGAGTTCTGGGCGCGCTAATTTACAGGTTTTGACTTTCCCTGTTTTACTTTAAGTGATATTTGTTTAAGCATATATCACAAAGGATGTGTGTGGCGGAGTGGTGTGATGTGTGTGTGTGTTCGCGGGAGACCCGGGTTCGAGACCCGGCGACTCTATTTATTATTTTTGAGTTTATTTTACTTATTATTATTATTATTATTTATTAATTATGGTTTTTAACTTCTATAATATTTATTAATTATGAGATGTTTAAAAATAGTCGGCACAATCAATACGCAACGAACTTTTAACAGAATGCTTGATTATTAAACGAAGCGGGTTTTGAACCCGTTTTTCATAAATGTTACACAACTTTAACCCTATAAATTAAAATACATTTTTAATTCGGTTTTTTAAGCAACAATCGTACCCAGTAAATTCAATTCCACCTGTAACAAAGGTACTAGTAGGGTCTGGGGTGAGTGAGATGTAAGTAAGTCTTACCTCTATCTCCAAGCATAAATAGGTTGCTTCTAGTGAGACTCACGGCTCCAAAGCCATATCTACACACCTAAGTCACACGAAAACATACTTAGGCGTACATCTACTCAAATCACAACATAAAACATACTGCACTAAAGATATTCTTACCAAGCATGCAATTGGTTAAAACGAATAATAGGGACAGAAAATGCATCATAAAGACACACAGACAAGCAATAACATGTAAAGCGACCAAAACACATCAACGCGCTAAGATCCTTAGGAAGACCAACACCCTAAGCTCATAAAGAACGGGTTTAACGCTAAACCATACCATACTTGTAAAGGTCCCTAACCTTAATCATACGTCTTTACAAACCCCTATCCTTGACCATGTCCTCAGAAGAGAAAAAAAAACAAATCCTAAATCTTCTATAATAAATACACTATAAGCTTCATCATGCAGGATTTGAACTCTCAATTATCTGATTGTGAATTACACTAATTAACCACCAGGATATGAGTATATTTCCTTTAAGACATTTTTTAGTAAATTGTGGTTTTGGTTATTGTGGTATAGTGGTTATTGCTATATTTTACAAATTCAAATATCTTTAAATTTACATAGCAAGGTTTCTATTTTATTGGGGTTTTGATCCACCACACTAATTTCATTCAACTTATAGTTAACCTGGTCCCATGATAGGCATGTGCAAGTATTTTGACAATGTACTTGCCATCACAATGTTTAGAGTAAATTACACAAAACATCCTTTATGTTTCCTCAAACTTGCAGGTTACAGCCTTAATGTTTAAAAGTTGCTAAAAACAACCTTTAAGTTTATTTTTGTTGCGAGTTCAATCATTTACAGCTAACCACGTTATTTTCTTCAGTTAAGTTCCCTCACATGCAAAACATGTGAGGGTATATTCGTCATTTTGGTTGATCATGTGAGGGAACTTAACTGAAGAAAATAACGTGGTTAGCTGTAAAGGATTGAACCCGCAACAAAAATAAACTTAAAGGTTGTTTTTAGCAACTTTTAAACATTAAGGCTGGAACCTGCAAGTTTGAGGAAACATAAAGGATGTTTTGTGCAATTTACTCCAATGTTTATCCACGTAAACATATTTTACGATTATTTCTCAAGTCTTTTTTTTAATTGCACGCAATCACAACGCATCATAAATAAGTTAAATTATAAACTACCTGAAAATATTGATTAATCAATTAGCAAAATTATTTATACTAGAAGGTATGCAATGTAGGGTATCGATTGCTTTTTTTATACATATCACATAAATATATTAATAATGTGCATATTGTTTTTGGGTGCATATGCACTTTCTTAATACTCTAAACTAAAAGATTCATCATACATGATATTTAGTAAGTTATATTTAATAGTTATCAAAATTTAAAATAGCAAGTCAGCTCACCAAACAAAAAGTCAATCTAAGTTGAATACAAATTGCATACAAACTGAATTTCCAACTCAGGTCAAAGGTTACAACCAAACCCAACTCATCTCATCTCATATTGTTATAAGCTCAGATCCGAACCATTACTTGCCCGAATCAATTCATTCATTGAACAACCCTAAACCATCGCCAAACCAAACTAATTTTCTGATTCAATTCAATCAATTCATTATCATTACTCAAATATATGGGCCTATAATGTTAAATTAGCAAATGTAGGGGTATCATAAACTAACTAGGGATGAGCTAGGTGCCGAACCGTACCGAAAATCCCTAAAAGTGGATACGGTACCGGTACCTAATATACCCGGTTTCGGTATCAGTACCAGTTCAGTACCGATATTTAAAGGGGAAAAACCGGTAACCACCGGACCGGTACCAAAAATGTCAAAAGTCAGTACAATATATCCGGTTCGATAAATTCGATACCGTTCCGGGTATGATTTGCTCATCCCTACACTACATGGTCTAAATTTCATTACGGCCCTGACATAAAATCCATATTTTACACCTCCATTACCACTAGCCTACTCCGGCCCCACCGGAAAATCTCAAATATTTGCTTCATCGCCGGAGACTCCGTTGTTCTGGTAACTTTTTTCAAACTTTTCTGTTTTTTTTTCGCGGTAACTGATTTCAAAAATTATTCTCGTATTATGATATTACTTGAACCTGCTGTATGTATCTAGGTATACTTGAATTCATGTTTCTAGAAGTAGAAGATGCATCTTTAGTACTGATGTTAACCCTAGTAATTTCAATATGCAAAATTGATGTGATTTTCTAGGGTTTGTTTCATTTGGTGCTTGTTAATTTGTATAGTATTGGATTTGATAAGTAGTCGGTTGGTTAGAACTCGATAAGCATTTATGCTTGTATGGGTACAAGTTGAATGCTTCTGTTACTTCATACTGAAATTGCTGAACGCAGTTTTGTTGATTTGGGTTTCTAAGTTGAATTGGTGAATTCGGATATAATGTTAGGAAATTTATCAAAATATAAATATTTGACCAAGAATTTTACAAAATAGACGGTGGTTTTCACTTTCGGCCTTTTACAAAGTAGCCTTGGCTGGCATCCATAGGCCGGTGCTTTTGCCAAAAAGCGGAGGCTTAGCCGTAGCATTCACAATGAAATCTTCAAAAATATGTGTGGGAGTGTAGTTATATTATAAGGAATGGTTTTGAGTGGTTGTGGGTGGAGGAGAGTGAAAATAAATTTTTTTAATATTTTTAGAAATGACTGTGAGTGTAGGAGAGAGAAAAAGTAACGATAAAGATATAAAATATATTATTTAATTGAAAATGAGAGAGAAAAAATGGTAGTTTTTAGTGGAAATATATGGATATAGATAGGGAATTCATTATGAATGCTCTTAGCTGCTTGCAAAAAGTGTATGCTAAATCCTAACCGACGCCGCTAATGATGTGGCAACTTTTGATTAGTGAAAATGAGACTGACTACTTTGATGAAGGCTAAAATTCCATGTCTATATTTGAAAAATATATATATAGTCTACATGATAATTTAGGTAATTTCCATGTAAAGTTGGTATTCTCAAAATATTTTAACTACTTTTGTTACGGAGAAGGTAAAACTTGGTCATTTTAATGCAAAAAGAACATTAGCATGGTTTTGTTGAAGTTTTAGGGGCTGTTTGTTTTTGCTCCAAACGTCTGCAGGCGGACAGACATAAAAGGAGCTTATGTCTGCAGCGGACAGACATAAGGCCTTAAAGACTGTTTGTTTTAAAAAAAGAAGAAGATCTGAAAATTACTTTTATCAGCTTTAAAAAGAAGCTCATGTCTAACATCTTCACAAACAATCAGATCTTCAAACATCTCCTTCTCCACCCTTCTTCTTATTCCCTGCCACCGCCACCACCTCTCCTCCCACATCACCGCCGCCACCACCTCTCCTCCGACAGCCCCGTCGTGCCGCCGCCACCACCACTCCTCCCCCAAACCGCCGCCGCCGCCACCTCTCCTCCCGCCATCACCGATCGAACTTCCACAGGTACAATTTTCATCTAGCGTCGGCATCTATTCTCTCGTCATTCTCGCGGTTTGTTTCTTCTTTTTCAAATTGAAATAACCCTAAATTTACTGCTGAAGACTTTTTGTGCGTTTTAGATACATTGTAGTTGCGTGATTATGTTGACGACTAATGTGAAATTATTGTTTTGACTTGAATTTGTGTGACCAGATGAATTTAATTGTTAACAAATTTTAATGTGGTGTTTAATATTTAGTTAGATATGGTAGGAATTGGTGGATGGGTTTATCGGTAAGAAACAAACAGGATTATATTTTCAGCTTGCAGACCTTCAGACCACATCTTCAGTTACATACAGACATAAAATCAGCTGAAATCAGACTGCAGACAGTTTTTGTCTGCAAAAACAAACAGCCCCTTAGATTTTATAAACTTTACCTAAACAGTCGAAATGTATCTAAGTTTATTTGATTGTTATAATATGGATTTCTCAGGCTTCAAGATCATATTCCAGTCGAAATGAATCACAAACCCTCTTTCTGTCTCATTCATTTATAATCTTGTTTTGAAGTAATTCTTGTTCACGGAATATTGACATTTACCTTTATATACAATATATTATTATTATCCTTACGTTAAGGACGACCACTAAGTTTCTTCCTTTCTTATATACAATGAAGATTTGAACCGAAGATTAGTGAAAAAAATGGAGCATGTTCTAAGCTTAGGTGGTCCATCACCGACAATTCTGGGATCATTTTCCACACGTAGGAAGCACGCAAACGATAGCATTTCTTCCCTCTTCTTTGATAGATGTCCCCAGGTACTCTTAACCATGATTCCCTCCCTGTTATTTTTCCACTTTCACCTTGATTTTTCAGTTAAATATTGAACATTGATGTTAACTTCAGTTGACCATGATTAGTGGTCCCAGCAATAAGGGTAGCTAACAAATATCGTTTAGTTGCAGGGCACACAAGAACGGCATCGGCCACAAGCATCAAAATTTTCTATTTTCGCTTGTCAGACACCCGCTCATAGCAGCAGGCGTTACAGCAAGAAACGTTTTACCCATCCTCAAAATACAGATCTTCCTCCCATATTACCTAAGAATAAGAAAAAACCGTATCCAATCCCTCTAAAACAGATATTGCAAACTTCGAGGGCCGACAAAAAGCTTGCAGAAATGGGCATAGAGAAGCCACTTGAGCCTCCGAAAAACGGTCTCCTTGTTCCTGAACTCATTCCCGTTGCTTATGAAGTTCTTGATACGTGGAAAATCTTGATCAAAGGACTTTCACAGCTTCTTCATGTCGTTCCGGTCCATGCTTGCAGGTTTTGTAAATAAAAGATTTAGTAAAATGCCATTTTCGTCCCTAAGGTTTTGCCAGTTTTGCGAGTTTCGTCCAGAGGTTTGTTTTTTCCGCATCTGGATCCAAAAGGTTTGAAATCTTGCCATTTTCATCCGGTTCGTTAACTCCATCCATTTTTCTCCGTTAAGTCAAGGGTATTTCTGTCTTTTTTTGTTAACTTAAAGGGCAATTCGGTCTTTTTCATTTTTTACACAAGCATTTAGCATAATGTACAAGTATTCAAAAGACCGAATTGCCCCTTTAAGTTAATAAAAAAGACGAAAATACCCCTGACTTAATGGAGAAAAATGGATGGATTTAGCGAGCCGGATGAAAATGGCAAGACTTCCAAACCTTTTGGATCAAGATGCGGAAAAACAAACCTTTGGCCGAAAGTTGCAAAACCTTAGGGACGAAAATGGTATTTTACCTCTAAAAGATGTTAATTTAATCTTGATTTTTGTGTTCCATAGAAAAAAAATATGCATCAGCTATATCTAACTTTGGATTTTAGGCTATAAACAACTTAATTTTATTGTTAAATATGACAACTCTTTTTACATTAGTGACAATTTCGAACAGAATAAATTGTAAGAATGGCCCGTCAGATTTTGATTTCACTTACAGCTTGTTCTTATGCAGTGAATGCTCGGAGGTTCATGTGGGTCAAACGGGTCACCACATTCAAAACTGCCATGGTCCAAACAGTGCAGACCGTAGAAGCTTCCACTTATGGGTAAAAGGGTCAATTGACGATGTACTTCTCCCCATCGAGTCATATCATCAGTATGATCCTTTTGGCACACGTATCAAACACGATACGAGATTTGACTTTGACAGAATCCCAGCTATCGTTGAGCTCTGCATCCAAGCGGGTGTGGAATTACCACAATACCCTTCACGGAGAAGAACACAACCTATTCGGATGTTAGGCAAGAAAATGATCGACCGAGGTGGAATAGTCGCCGCACCAAAACCACAACATTCCGGTGGCATTTTGGAATTCGACACGCAGCGGGCCCTTGAACGGTTCCCGCCTCCGGTTGACTCGGACGTGGTAGAAATCGCGCAGTCGACATTGAACGCGTACGAGAAGGTTAGATGGGGTGTGACCAAACTTATGCGGAAGTACACGGTGAAAGCGTGTGGTTACTGTCCAGAGGTCCACGTGGGCCCGTGGGGCCACAACGCTAAGCTTTGTGGAGAGTTTAAACACCAATGGAGAGACGGGAAGCACGGGTGGCAGGATGCAATTGTTGACGAGGTTTTCCCGCCAAATTACGTGTGGCATGTTCGGGATCCCAACGGACCGCCACTGAAGAGTTCGCTTAAGAGGTTCTATGGGAAGGCTCTGATTGTGGTTGAAATTTGCGTGCAGGCTGGGGCTTCGGTCCCTAATAAGTATAGGCCGATGATGAGGCTTGATATTGTGGTCCCAGATAACGAGGAGGCTCGGTTAGTCGCTTAATGAACTGATAAACCGACGTTAATGAAGTGTTTTGTTGTCTGTATAGAAATGAACTAGGACTTGTAGACAGCAACCCAGTGTTGTAAATTTGTAAACCATTAATAGTTAAAGTATACGAGTCGGGTTTGGATCTGGATCCGGGTTAGGATGTCGTAGATCATATCTGTTATTCATATGTATATGATCCTACTATTTTCGTTACATATTTGAACAAACTGTTTTGTTTTACTTATCAAGGGACCAATCATGCCATTTTTGTTCTATTTTAATTAAAATCTTAAAGAAAAAAATATGAGTGTGTTTAATACGTAATCAATTTTAAGTAGAAAATTACTTGTATTTATAACTAGTGTCAACTTGGTTTTGGCCTCGGTGTGATATTTTGTATATAGATAGTTAGGTCTACGTGTTGTTCGTTGTATGGTTTTGGTGGAGTTTTTTTTATCGCATTGTTTCTCATTTTTTGTTTTCTCGCAACATATTGTGGGAGATGATATAGTGTATCTGAAAGGGTTACTTGTAGTTGCTCGTTGTATAGTTGTGGTGAAGCATTTTTTTGTGTTGTTTCTCATTTTTGGTTTCCTCGCGACATGTGGGAAACGTTAGTGTATCCCGAGGGCAATATCCTTATTTCTCTATATATTTTCCGAACAAATCCCTTTTATCCAAAAAAATCTAGAGAACTATGCTTCCCATGTATAAGCATTTATATGTAATGTGTGCAAATATAGCGCAAAGATAGTTATGTGGCTACATTAATCGTCATATAAGCAACATGTACAAATGTTTATATGATTCTTGTAGTTCTCAACTAAAGTTGATTATCTATAAATGTCTTTCTTTTTATATATGATTTATTTGGTGATTATCTACCTCATTTATGAATTTCATGGTTAACACTTATCATCAATCTTTTTTTTTCGAAGTGAAATCTATTAAATAGGAAAACATAAACAACATCACACCCCCAAACAAAAATAGGGGCAGCCGCACCCCCACAAACAAACTACAACATTAAAGCAAATTGCCATTTGGCTCATTATGTTGACTTAAAATTAGATCTATTTTTAAACCAAAAAAACCCAGATACTTCACATCTCCAATTATGTCTTCAATCTTCTTAACTTTACCTAAGTAGAGCTTCTTATTCCTGGTTTTCCAGATTCTCCAACGTATAATTATCACGATCCCATGGAAAACTTCACATAAAATGCATCTATGAGAACCAACTTGAATGTTTCTTAATTTCAACACCTCTATAGTAGGGAGTCTATCCATCTCCGCTCTCCACAAATAAAACAAAAATCATTTAATCCGCACCCACTTGCACCATTTCAACACATAAAACGGACTAGCAACCCTGCTGATATCATCATGCGTTTGACCAAGCCCACTGAAAACTCACCTGAAGGATCCCCCAACCGACGCCACGTTCTGTTCTGCCGAACCATCCCGTCGAAACAATAGCACCAAAACAACACTCCCATTCCGTTACTTCCTCGAGAGAGGACGGATTGTTAGGCCATCCCCATAGCCACGATATACCGTCACCAAGCACACCCTTGATTAAACTCTAAATTTTAACACCTTCAACATCCAATTTACCAACCAAACTAACTATATTTTTTCATACCCTATGATTCCATTTATGTTGCTATGAATGGCATCAATCACTCTTTTCCATAAACTACCCTTTTCTGCTTTGTATCTCCACAAGTGGATAAGAGAGATTGTTTGGAAACTTTTAACAATTTATAGCAAGACCACCCATGTGTTTAGGCAAAGCAACTCTATCTCAAGCAAGCCAATGAATTTTTTTTTTGAACGACCAACAAATCAATCCTGAGTACTCTCGGTGCACCCACTGGACAAACGGAGTACTCCGAGAGTAACCCGAGTCGTCCACCACCACTTCCGGGGAAAACCCGGTAACCCACCCGCCCGTAGGCACGACGGTGAAACCCAGGTTTCCCTGGGTCTCCTATCATGGCCCACCAATGCCTCACTCCTTTTTGCACCAAGTGAGAATTGAACTTGAGTCTTCATAAAAGAACTCAAACTCTCTTACCACTTAAGCTGGAGTTCATTTGGCGAATTTTATTGACATTTGATGCACCACCCCATAAAAATCTTTTCATAATACCCTCCAAAGTGTCAATCACTTATCATTCATCAATATCTAAAACTATTCATAATTTAAACAAGTCTTTTTATAAAATACATGGAAAATATTTCCAAAAAGAATCATACAATAAAATTCAAACTTGGGTATACATTGATTTTTCACATTTAATGTTGTATTTATCAAAATTACAATATATGAAATATAGATCCAAGTGATCATGCAAGACCCCCATTGGAGAGTGATGAAGAAAAACTTTCCATGTCTTCTACCGAAATTTCGGCAATATCTTCAATGGTGTTTGCACGATTTCCATTTTCAATCTTCAACTTTGTACCATTCCACATTAGCATTTCCCTCTCTAAATACAAACAATAACTCTCGAAAACTCGAGAAGTGACCGTAAGATCAAAATCTAACATGAAAAGGAACTCTACTTCGAGCCTGTTTAACTCTGCGTTCGTTACTCCCCCAACTCGAGCATAAAACGCATTGTTGTAATGCCTGTTTTTTCAAGAAATCGGTTAATAACGATGACAACTCCTTAAAATAAAAAAAAATGTAATTGATATGAATACCGAGTATAGGCGAAACAAATGGTTAATTGTATTTTTAATAATCCAAACTATGACTCATTGGTCGATAACAATCCAAACTGGTAATATGTCTGAAGCCCCTCCTAACTTTCACTTTCGTTAAGACAATTCCACTCTAGCGGAAAAGTAACTTTATATGCCTCTAAAGAACAAATGATTGGTTTTAACGCAATCAAAATATTGTAAATTGTTTTGAAACGACATAAATAAAAGTTAGGGGTTAAGAGATATACTTTTTCACTAAAGTGGATTGCCCTTGGCAACCAAAGTGTGACTAGTCACATTGTGAGTACGGATTATTATTTGAATAAGTAATGGTTTGGATTACTAAAATCCAATTTTCCTAAAATAACTCGTAAAACACAGAAAAAGTTAGTTTCTTTTTTTTTGTAAAAGTGGTGAACTCGGGGTATGCACGAAACGATAGAAATCTTCACATTTAGATAAAAATTTTATTAAAAGCTGGGTTTGATATAAAGTATTTTTTAGTCTCGTAATATTTAAAACGACGTGTGAAGGAGAGATAAAGAGACTTACTCATCATCCAGAATCTTAGCAGCCAACATAATACTTGTAACAAGCAACCTATGAACATTTAGTGACACCACCAAAGAACCCGGGTGCCTATGAACCAACCGGTCTATATAAATATACCCGACCACGAAGCACGCGGGGCTACAATTCGTATACTTGTATATCCGGTCTAGATACTTCGGTATGGTGATTACGGGTGGTCTAATGCCATGAAACACCTCCAAGTTCTTCCCCAACCTCGCTCCACCGCTGCTTAAGTTCAACAATTCATTGCGGTTCACCAATCTTTCGAGGACTAAAGATAGGATTGACAATACTCGTGGGGACGCTGCATCCGGTTCGGTCTTCTCCGGAAGCTGGTTCGGGTCGGCATCGGTTATGGTTAACATTTGGAATGCATTTGATGGGCTGGAAAGATGGGTGAGAATTTATGGATGGGATATTAGTGTTTGTGATGTTAGTTATCTGGCTTTAGTGGATATTACACTTACACCCCCTGAACTATATCAGTGTTGGATATTCGGGATTAATATTATTTTTGCTTATGTTATCCAACGATAATAGAAATTTGATTTGAATGGTTAAGTGGATTATTATTAATATATCTTAACTTTTAGCTCTTAGGATCCTTAATATTTGGGCTAAATACATGGGTTCATTTAGTTCCATTTACACTATATAATTGTTTATTTTGGTCTATATATATTATACAATAAGTCAAATAGATCATTCTAATAACACCTGCTAACTTAAAATAAGTACATTTGAGGATCAATACTAACGGCCATTGTTTGTCGTCGCCACAATCTTCACCACCCTGACGTCATTGGTAGGGGTGAGCAAGTTATGGCTTCGGACCCTCAAAACCTTGAATCAGAACCGAAACCACGATGATTGGAATCGGATACCCATAACAGGGCCGGTTCGTGGTTTTCATCGCACCCACTAAAGGGGCCTTGGTTCTGGATGGTCCAGGTTCAAAAGGGTCGGGTTCAACCCTTTGCACAACCCTAATTATTTTGTTAATCAAATTCGTGTTTTTTATTCTAACATTTAATTTTATATAAATGTTTTTTTATAAAAAGATGAAAATCGAATGAAGAATGAATACAGATATTGATTAGTTTGGGTAATGGATGATCCAGCAATTTATTATTTGAAGTACTCAAATTTTTTTTTATATGATTTTTTTTAGATTGATGTTGCTATTGTTAAAAGTTTTATTTATGAACTAGTTTAAGAACCCGTGAATTTCACGGGTTGGTAAAAGAAAATATCTTCATTATCATCGTTGACATAAATGTTATTACATTATACACGTTAAAACACAAATGAATATATTATTGTACAACGACAAATTGAAATACATGAATATACAACGGTCACATTTCGTTGAAAATCTCCTTATAAACTACACTAGTTGTTTTATTCGTAGGGTTAACGTCCCTATATACACCACAATTCGTTAAAGACTTCTTTATACACTTCTTTAAAACCAACATTTTAAAATTTTACATGTTGAAAAGGGTTAACGTCCCTATATACACCACAATTCGTTAAAGACTTCTTTATACACTTCTTTAGAACCAACATTGTAACAGGTCAGGTTAAAACCAATACAATTCCTGCAACATTTTAAAATTCTACATGTTGAAACGGGTCAGGTCAAAACCAATACAACATTTTAAAATTCGTTTAGTACCCGTGTGTTACACGGGATGGTCTCACAATACATAATACTATTTAAAGTGTTTTTATATTCAACAACTTGATCAACTTATCAAAATCCAATCATGAACGTACCCATGCCCAGCCAAATACAATCATAGCAGTAAAACCCATTAAACCTACAACAACAATCAATCCAAAAAGCCTCCGTATAACCGCGCACCCTCACTTCATTCCAGCCGAACAATTTAACTTCCTTAATGTGCTCAAATATTGTATAACTCTTTAAAATATACAAATCTCCTTTCATAAACAATATTGTATAAAAAGTAGAAGCAGGCAATCGGATATCGAACATCAAGAGCCTTAATCCTTCGGATATCGATACCAAATCATAACATAGCAAAAAATACGAAAAACTAAAGCACACAAATGTTAGGATTTATCTCGAAGCAAAAATAGTAACAAAGTAATAGCGCAGATGATTAAAATTGACTATGTGTGGCCACCCAAACTGCAAAATGGAAGAGTGGATACCGAAAAACAGATAATAGATTTATATTGATAATGGGTCAAATAAATAAGATTAAAAAACTAGGTAAAAAACAAATGGGTCAAAGAGTTTGAAGGGGCTTGAAAATATACCCAAGGTCCCAAGCTTTAGCATTTACATCTGCACAAGATATCCCTTTAATTAACCTAATAATACTAACATAAATATCTTTAAAAAATTTGAAAAAATAAATATATAAAACATAATCATTATAAATAGAATTACTGTAAGGATATATTTTTAATCCATATGTCAAAGCAAAGCATCATCAAATAACTAGAGATGCTCATTTTTCTACGGTATTTTTAAGAACAGAAAAGATAATATAAAAACACATAGTATTAGGTTAAGAGTAATTTACATTTGAGCATATTTATCTAAGCAATTGTTTCCATATACAACTAAAGGTAAATTTTTAAACAAAATTACACCTTTTCTTTTTGCAGAGTCCGAAGATTAGACCGGCATTCCCCAAGTTTTATGAGTGATAACTCTTGTTCATCCAGATTACAGGTATCTGCAAATTAATTAAATTCAGAAATTTCACCATTAATTTTTTTTTCAATTTGACTATTTATATCTCTAAATTGTTTGATTTCTTCTTCTTTTTTTAATTCCAAATCTTCTACCAATGGTGTCAATAAAGACTTTGTAATTTAACTGCAAAATAGATTATTGGTTTAATTCTTACTATATTATCAATTCAATCAGTTTTATCAATCATACTCGTTTAAATCTTCAACGAAACGACATAGATGTATCATCTATGCTAACTAATCTAAAATTAACAGGATCACTCACACATGGTAGGGAAAATATTACAAAAAAAAAAACAATGCGAACTTGAATGAGGCGAGTAACAATTTGAATCAAAAGAAAAAAACTAAAATAATCTGAAACATACCAGTTGCGATTCAGAAACCGGTGACTGATTAAGGGTTCCAACAGAAAGAGATGCAACCCTAATAGAAGAACAAAGGAATGATGAATATAGATCTAAGAAAAAGAACTTCATAAACGAAATAAGAACATTTAAATTACCTTGAAAGAATCAGGCGAACAGGTGGTGGTGGCGGCATTGATTAAGCCCATATGAAGATTTAGGGTTTTTTTCATTGGAAAATGTTGTGATTCTCTCATGTTTAGGGCTCAATCAATTTTGAAATATGAAACAGATACAGAAGCGTGGAGAAAACAAAACATGGGAAAGATTGAGGGTTTATAATTTGAATATACAAGTTGTAAATGAAGGATTTCGTAACTATGGAAAGATTGAAAGTGGTGGATAGAAAATTTGTGATTTCCTAAAATATAAATCATGGTTTCAAGGAGAAATAGGAGCAAAAGAATTGAAATCCCTCCTTTTTTGTGAATTATCTTGCTTAAGAGATATGCCACATCATCAAATGATGTGGCAAAAATGTATTCTTTTAGTATAGTAGATAGATATTGGTATAAAATCCTTATGTTATTGTTTTTTAGATTGATGCTTCTACTGTTATAGAACCAAACAATCTTCAGCATAAGATTTAACTGAACATTTTAAAGTTTAATTCAACCCAGTTCATAGGCCCAAATTAAATTAAGGTTCCAACGCATCAGACCCTCTACCTAACCCATCAGACCTAGAACCGGACAAGCATAAAATAGTCGGTTCGTGGTTCTCACTTTAGCCACTAAAGGGTCCCAGTTCTTGAGGGTCCAGGTCCAAAAGGGTTAGGTAACTAGGTAAAACTCTTTGCACAGCCCTAGCCATTGGCACCATTGTTGCGGTCACATCCATCGTTTCGGCTGTCAAACTTGTCGCCTATGCCACCTTCACCACCCGTCACCATTACGCATCATAAAAATAAAAATAGCGGGTAATCTCTTTTATTACTTTTTCTTTTTTCAGAACGTCTCATTATAACATAAATTCATTTTAGTCTGAACCCTTTTTGATCTCAAACAGAATAATATGTTTTTCAAATTATACATTTTGACCCGAACTTGTTTTTACCCGATACCTCACTCATCAATTTTGTTAGATTTAATCGTCATTCTTAGAATTATAACATTTTAAAGCCTTTTTTGGTCAAACTTAACTAAAATAACCAGCTTGAAAATATATATTAGCTTTACTAATGACTTTGGAAGTCAAAATGTGAAATTATAAGTAGAAGAAAAAAATTTGATGTTATTTGTTGTAATTTTGTCGAAGAAAAAAATTTGATGTCATTTGTTGTAATTTTGTCCCTTGTTGGAACAAAAAAAAAACCATTAAATCACATTGACTGGGCGTGAGCTTGTGACGTGGTGGCCTCTCTACACTGGGAACGGCGTGGAGTTGGAGGCAGGAAGTCTTGTGCTGGCGTGGAAGGCTTTGGGGTGGCGACGTGCCATGACCTGGTTGGGTGTGGATTCTAGCCGTTGGCCCCAACGGTTCTTTTTTTTTTCTAATTACTTTTCAAAAAAAATTACTCCTCTTATTTAATTTAAACTCATTCTACCATTTTTTACCTTCAAAATCTCTCAAACTTTCATCTCATTTCTCACAAAACTCTTCAATCCATGAAACGAATAAGAGGACATTGTGTTGTGTGAATCTTGGATCGCGACACTAACCGACAACGCGTCTCTCTTACCTGCGCATCCGTTTTGGGAACGACTTTTCCAACAATTGTGTATATGGTGAGGGCACCCGAACCATGGACATACTTTGTTCACGTTTAGGATTATTCGTGTGACTAGTTCAGATTTGAGATGCTTGTCAACGATGTATACAACGATGATGGTGAGCTCACCAAAGACGACGCCATCCAAGTCGCCCTTGTCGACTACAGGCACATGTACGACCGTGACTTCAAACACGTCACAGCTTGGCAAATAATAAGATTTTTTGGTTAAGTAAGTTTAGGTTAACGTTTAATTTTAACTAGATGAGTACCCCGCCACAATTGTGGCAGGGGCGTGCATTGCGGCTGGTTCCGTTAAACCATACCAAATAGCATAACTATGAATTCTTTAACTTATTGACATTCATTCTTCGTATATATGTGTCTTACTCATATAAGATATGTATAAAAGGTAAAGCTACCAAATTGGTTACTTATGGTATAATCATCATATTTATCTTTTAAAATAAACATATTAATGTATACCCCATTTTGGAAAGCTTATGTACTACTTATTCATGTCTCAAATGTCTATTCATACATTCTACCATCTCAATCCACAACCACCAACACCATCACAACACCACCACAACTACCACTAATAACACCTTCAAGAACACAACCACCAACATCATCAAACAACCCAACCACTACCATCACCAATAGCTGACGGCTTCATCATCTCCCAAATCTGCTAGAGAACCTTGATAAAATGAAATAAGTAATCAACTTTACAAATAAACAAAACCACGCATATAGGAATGGTTTCCAACAAAACCGACATATAACTTGTAAAATAAAGAGTACAATCAAAATTGCACAACAATGTCGCTAAATGCTTTATACTACACGGGTTCATCATCACCCTCCGAAAGCCTCCAAACTAACATACCAACACTCCAACAAACACCACCGCATCGGTTCCTCACCTCCTACCGAAGGCCTCTACCACCACCTTGTAAAACCGGCCACGACAACATGGATGGGGTGATGCGGCTTTTTAAGAGAGACAAAAAGAGAATCTCATAATCTAGATAGAGATTATATTTTGGTGAGATAAGGAATTAATTTTAAATACAAATAAAACCATGGATCAAGAAAATGGTTTCCAGTAGGGATGAGCATTTGGTACCGAATACCGGTACCCGCTTTCTCCGTTTTTTGGTACAGGTATATTCGGTACCGGTTTGGTACCGAACGGGTATCGTGCTCATCCCTAGTTTCCACTAAAACTAAGGTACAAGTTTTAATACTAAGATTACAACTAACGTTGCACATTAATGTCGATACAAATAAAAACAAAGCCTATTCAACAACATAAATCTAAAGTATAACTAATCTAAGCATAAAACACATATAACGTATAGCTTACAACACCTCATTGCCTAGAGGTGTTGCAATTTATATAATTATATAATTAAACCAAAAAAGTAATAAAAGTAAATGAAAAAAGAACAAAATAGAAAAGGAAGATAAAATAGAACTGGATCCCACTCTTTTTCATGACATGTTTACCCTTTTCTTACATATTCTCAATAAAAAAATTAATGGTATTGTTGTAATTAAACTTAAAATGAAGGGCAATATATTAACTTGAGCACCACAATATGCATAACTAAACCCATAAAGCTAATACAACACTCTAAGCAGAATGTATCAACTTCATTGCACATAATTGTTCTAAATTATGTTTACCCTTTTCTTACATATTCTCAATAAAAAAATTAATGGTATTGTTGTAATTAAACTTAAAATGAAGGGCAATATATTTACTTGAGCACCATAACATGCATAACTAAACCCATAAAGCTAATATAACACTCTAAGCAGAATGTATCAACTTCATTGCACATAATTGTTCTAAATTATATTGTTCTAAATTATAGTATTATATAATTATAGTATTATATAATTATATAATTATAGTATTATATAATATATAATATATAATTATGTAATGTTTTTCTTTTCGTTTTGTTTTTTTAAGTTATGTAGTCTTTTTTATTTAATGTTATTTTTCAATTAGGATTAATGATCTTTTTATTAAATTTAATAGATTTTGTATAATTTAAAATAAAAAATAATAATTAAAAGTGTTTGTTACGTGTTGAATAACGCCACCTTTTCACTCCCCACCTCCACTCCTTCCTTTTTTGCAACACGCCACTAGTCTGACACGTGCTGGCGTAACAGACACATGTCGAATAACGCCACTCTTTCACCCAGGGGTGTAGAGGGGCTTGGGTTGGGGGCATGACCCGACACGTGGCGAAGGTTGGATCAACAAGGTAATTCTTGAATCAAAGGGTGTGGGGTGGCGTGGCTTCGGCTAAACGGTCAAAAGTCCCCAGCCAATCAAACCTAGCCAGCTCACCTCTCTCCCCCGTCCCACACCAGGTTTCAAAGCCACGCCAGCAAGGCAACGCCGTGACCAACGCTGATCCGGTGTGGCTGAACCGGCGTTGCTTGGCCTCCCCCATCCCAACCCACGCCCCGCGTTCTAAGACAAACCAAAATGCAGTAGGTCTACTCTGTAGCATAGACAAGAGTCTAGGGGGTTAAAGTGGTATGTTCTCTATAATATTAAGATTGTTTTGACACGTGGCAGTAGGGTATGGGCTAAGCAATTGTGGCACATAATAATCCGAGGTTTCAACTTTGGGTGTGTTTCATTTGTCACCGAAAGGAAAATTAATTAATTGTGGTACATATTAAGGGGATGAGCTGGACTTGTTTGAGTTCACGTCCTATTCCTATCACTTTATACCAATGGTGGGTGTAGGTTGCCAACTTTGGTCAAATGAGACAAATCTAACATTGCATGTTTAGCCTTGGGTACTGACTGATGGGTTTGTTTGTTTTTTTTAAACGGTTAACAAATCAATCCCGAGTACCCTTGGGACACTTACTGGGTAAATGGAGTACTCCGAGAGTAACCTGAGTCGTCCACCACCACTTCCGCAGAAAACCCGGTAACCCACCCGCTCGTAGGCACGACAATGAAATTACTGGTAAAA
The DNA here is from genome assembly GCA_947069175.1 of Scalesia atractyloides. Taxonomy (NCBI): domain Eukaryota; kingdom Viridiplantae; phylum Streptophyta; class Magnoliopsida; order Asterales; family Asteraceae; genus Scalesia; species Scalesia atractyloides. Next base: position 79,254,739 of record CAMTDV010000019.1, on the reverse strand, counting down.
GCCGTTTGGCTCAAGGATCGAATCCAGGTTTCCCTGGGTCTCCTATCATTGTCCACCAGTGCCTCACTCCTTTTTGCACCAAATGGGAATTGAACTTGAGTCTTCGTAGAAGAACTCAAACCCACCACTTGAGCTAGAGGTCATTAGCTTGATGGTTTGTAATTGACAGGTTTAATTTGTTTATTTTTATAATCTAAAAATGAAAATAAGTTGTATATCATAACTTTAAATGATTAGTATTCTGTCAACATATAAATGACCATCAAAGCTATATAACTACATCTAATTTTTTTATATACATTTGTATTTTTTTTATTGTTAAAAGTTTATAAATTCAGAGTATTAATGTGGCAAAAAAAAGGTTTAGGGTTAAACGAGGCGTGTCAACCCACAAATAATGGTGTAGTGTACATTTTATACGTCTAACATGATATTTAGGTTCGTGTGAGGTTTAATCCGCCAATGATCCTTATTGTGCCTTAATAAGCAAATTACAGTCATCAATTGTTGCATAGTCAATTCCTTTCAGTTATTTGAAGAAAGGTGATACATGAGACCATTTCATGTATGTATTGAATTTTGTTAACCGAAAGCGCATTTGTGATTATTGTGCCTTAAACAAGAATAAATTCGGTACTCTTAAAGTTTGATATCATCATCATCCTCACTATATCCCACCAATAGCAAAGCTAAGGTAGGGTCTGAAGAGGGTAAGATGTAGACAGCCTTACCTCTACCTCTTAGGAATAGAACCGCCAGGTAGTAGTTTTGCATCAAGCCTTGGACATAAGGCACATAACACTCAGCAATTGGGACAAAAGCCGATTAGTGAATGTACCCCTTGTCTTTCGGCTATCAACGCCACTACATGATGCATGATTAACCAACCGTCCATCGCTTTTTAACGTTATTTTCATGAAATTACTAAAATAACTCTTAAAAGTTTGATATAAAAAAGATAATAATCAGAAACTCAACAGTCAACACTAACTTTAAAACATAAAAACAAACCCCAAATGTTATGTTCTCTATAACTCCCCAATATCTTGATTCATCAATCCATGAATCATTCAACAATCTGCTAACCAAATTCTCACAAACCAACAATCTCAAATCCATTAAACAACTCCACACTCATCTACTCAAAACAGGAATCATCTTCATCTCCTACACACTTCAAACCAATCTCACATACTCATACACAATATGCTCTCAACAAAACACCATCAAAACCCTAACCAAACTCTTCAATTCCTCCATTATCACACACCCAGTTCCCTTTAATTCAACCATATCGTGTCTTGTTAGAAATGGGTATCCTTTTGTTGCTCTCAAAACTCTATCTTTCATGCACGTTAGTGGCGTAAATATAGATACATATGCGTTATGTAGCTCGTTGACAGCTTGTTGTTTGACTAAATCTGGGTTTGGAAAACAGGTTCATACCCATGTGGTGAAATCTGGGTGGGGTTGTAGTGTGTTTTTGGGAAGTGCTTTGGTTGATTTTTATGCGAAATCAATGGGTGTTGGTGATGCACGCAAGGTGTTTGATGAAATGCCTGTGAGAAACACGGTTTGTGCGAATGCGCTTCTTTCGGGTTATGCTGATGCTAAGATTTGGGTAGAGGGTATTGAGTTGTTTAGAAGTATGCCTGGTTTGAATTTGTGGTATGATAATTGGACGTTTACGGTTGCTTTGAGCGTATGTGGCGGGTTGTATGCTCTTGAATCGGGTAGTGAAATACACGCGAAAGTGATTCGAACTGTTTACGATCCAGGAATCGATGTGTTCCTACTGAGTTCGTTGATTGATTTGTATGGAAAATGTGGAATGGTTGTTAAAGCGAAACAAGTTTTTAACATGGCAAGATTCGCCGATGTGGTGTTGTGGACGTCTATGCTTGGTGTGTACGGTCGAAACGGGCGTCACGAAGAAGTGATTCGATTGTTTAAACAGATGTTGTTAAAGAAAATTAGACCAGATGGGGTGGCATTTGTTACTGTCATATCAGCCTGTGGTCACACGGGCCAGGTTGATCTTGGGGCCGAGTATTTCGAGTCCATGGCTCGTGACTTTGGGCTAACCCCGAGTCCCGAGCATTATGGGTGTCTTGTGGATTTGTTTTGTAGGGCGGGTGAGTTAGAAAAGGCTTGGAATGTGGTTAATAAGATGCCAAATGAAGTAGGTGCGAGTGTTACGGTTTGGGGCGCGTTGTTGAGCGCGTGTTGTGATCATGGGCATGTTGATTTGGGTAAGTTTGCGGCTCGAAGGGCGCTCAAATTGGATCCTATGAATACCGGGATTTATGTTTTGTTGTCGAACATGTTCGCTAAATGTGGTTTATGGGATGAAATCGAGCAATTGAGGGAGTTGATGCATGACAAAGGTATCAAAAAAGATATCGGGTGTAGTTGGATTGCGTGACGGAAGGGCCTGTAGCCTAGCAGTATCAAACTATCAGTATGTAGATTTAAAAGTAAGTAGATTTAAAAGTAGGATTTAAATAGTGTGTGAGTTAGCTGATAAAAAATAGTTGGATTGCGATCCAATGGGCTATATGCATGAGCAAACTATTATTGGGTTGGGCCTGCCCAACCATAGAATAAAAAAACAAGAAAAATAGAAACAATGCAATTTTCATTCCATTATTTTGGTTTTATTGCACAAGCATCATTTCTAATCCACTCACAATCAAATCTTTATTTGTTGTTTTTTCCCACTTGAAATGATAAATAGAAAATAAAAACACCCCAACAAACATAAATACAAAATAAACAAAACAAATAAAACATCAAAGGACTACACACTTAGCTGTTTACAACAGCACAATTCTTTCGGATCTCACCGGAGGTACCCGTTTTCACCTCAATCCGACCCATTTTCTCCATGGATTCTACAAACCCACTAAAGAAATTCTGAAGTGATCCTTGAAGGAGTTGGTTTATTAATGCCAATGTGTTGGGGTTCCTAGTCAGAGCCGAATCAGACTCGAACAATCCTCTACGCTTTAGCAATAGCGAGTAGTAGCTAAGATCGAAAGTAGTACGGCTCCCAGGATCCATCTCAACTATTGTTGTATTGTCGTTTTGCGTCCTGCATTTTCTTGATTTAAGATTGGCAGCGTATTCACTGTCGAGGTTCGGGTCTTGATCTCCCACACCCGTGAAGTTGTATAGACGGTTTGAAAATGAGGTACAAAGCGAGATTCCAATAGTATGAGCACCTAAAATAACATCAAAGCATATGAAACTTTGAATCAGTTCTGGTGATAATTTTGACTCATTTACTTATCATTAACTGATTCATATTATGTTTTATTTTTAGTCAAACAAAATGCATCAATCGTCTTGTAGTGTAAATATATATATATATATATATATATATATATATATAACCTGAAAGCAAAACAAGATCCTTTATATCAAGACTTTTATTGGCAAAGTTTTGTATGAGGGTAGTGATGTTGTCAAAAGGAGCGGGGATTTCGTTTAACGCCTCGGATGCAACTGATATCACCCCGTCTCTTCGGCCGGTAGGTACTTTCCAAGAAGGGCCTCCCTTTAACAAAACCGAAAGAAATCAATATGTTTATATTAGGGTCGGATTTATGATAACGAAATATGAATTCTTACCGTGACAACGATGGAGTCTCTAGCAGCAAGAGCAACAATATCAGCACAAGAAACGATGCCAGGGCATTCAGCTTCGAGTAAACTCTTCAACCTATCGATGAAATCAAACCCTCGAACCGTTAGGTTTGGGGTGCTGTTTTCTCTGTTTGATTCCCTGAGCTTGAAGTAAAATTCAAAAGGACAGATCCGTCACAACCCTATTGAAAACACCATGCAATGTTAGTTTTCGAAAGGGTATAATCGTCTATTTTTTTGTATTGTGTCATGTGTTGACAAGTTCTAGTTCCACTACTAGACGGAATTTTTACATGTTTGAACAAATCAAAGTATAACATTCAAATTAAACATTATAAATCCTATTAAAAAAGGGTAAAATCGACTTTTTATGTGCATTTTTGAACTTTGCTCCCAAGTTCTAGTTCCACCACTAGATAGGAGTTTACCATGCAATATTAGTTTTGGAAAGGGTAAAATCGTCTTTTACGTGCATTGTGACCTCTGCTAACAAGTTCTAGTTCCACTACTAGACGGGATTTTGACATGTTATAACTTATAACAAATAAAGTGTATTTACGGCCTTTGATGTTCTAAATAAAGACGGGATCCACAAAATAAAACAAAAGTATAAATAAGCTAAACAAGATAGTTATACCGCGAAGCAATTAATGCACACACGCGAATGCTACATTATATAAGACAACATGGCAACACATTCATGCGCGCATTCGTTTCATGTATGCATTTCTACAAATTCTAACAACAAAACAAAAAAGATAAAATATGGAACGAACTAACCCTAACGAAACAATCATGGAAATGCATTCTGATAAGAGCAGCCGCAAGCGATGGAGCATTTGGAATATGCTGGTTCACATAATCTTGCACAATCTTTTCTGCTTTTGGGCATGAACTCTTATAAAACCCTAGCTTCAGATCACCTCTAACCGAACCAAGAATCACCAGAAACACTAAAAGCGAGAAAAAACCTTTCATTTCTTCGCCTTTTCTCTTCTTTCAAGATTCGTGTAATGGATAGAGCTGAGTATGAGTATGATTATGCAATAACGTCTGGATTTATAAAACATGCAATAAGATTAAAATATTAATATAATAATTAAACAATAAATGAAGTGAGAGTAGTTAACAATTATGTGTTAAAATAACCAACAAACCTCACCTAATACATGTGACATAAGATTCGAACGCATGCATATATTCACGGATTTGTTTCATATATGGAAGATATGTTTGAATGGTTGAAATTTGAATATTATTATTATTATTATTATTATTATTATTTATTATTATTATTATTATTATTATTATTATTATTATTATTATTATTATTATTATTATTATTATTATTATTATTATTATTATTTATTATTATTATTATTATTATTATTTATTATTATTATTATTATTATTATATTATTTATTATTATTATTATTATTATTATTATTATTATTATTATTATTATTATTTATTATTATTATTATTATTATTATTATTATTATTATTATTATTATTATTATTATTATTATTATTATTATTATTATTATTATTATTATTATTATTATTATTATAGTATGCAAACTGGAAAGTGATACTAAGGTAAATATAATAAGTTAAGAATATATAGTTCAATAATGGTGGTTTTGGTAACCTGCTACCTTTGAGTATACCGACATGAAGAACATGCAATTATGCAAATAATTAAAGATGCATTTTTGTAATCATTCATGGTATTTTCCAAATTAAATTAATTTTTTTTGTAAAAGGGATAACTATGCTCGGTTTGGATAATTCGAAGCATAAGAAATAATGTTTCGTTACTTTCAAGCAAGGAGGACCTTCAAGTGATCCTGCAGCTTTTCCTATTAAAGTTGAATGACTGTAGGTTTTCGTTTATAAATTTCTATAAATATAAATATTTTGCTTCAAAAAAAACATGTAAGACATATGGTTGGAATAGGAGTGCAAACGAGCCAAGCGGCTCGCGACTACTTGAGATCGGCTTGAGAAAAAGCTCGAAACGAGCCGAGCGTTATCGAGCCTGAGCCGAGCTTGAGCCTAAAATAAAGCTCGTTTGTTTATCGAGCTCGAGCCTTGCATGTGAAGCTCGTTAGGCACGTTGAGCCTTATCGAGCCCTAGTGTAAACGAGCCGAGTTGAGCCGAGCTTATTTAAACTTGTTTACAAGCCGACCACGAACCTAAAAATAAATTATTGAGTAAACGATCCCGAGCTTCACTTATCGAGTTCGTGAGACTAAAAAAATATATTATTTATATTATTTTTATGGGGTAACTTTATAGAAATGTAATCAAGTTTACTAATTGTTTCAATTAAGGGGCTATTTGTTTACCTCTTAATGTGGTTCTTAATGGTTCAAACATCTTACTGGTTCAGCACTTAATGGTTCAAACTGTTTATTTCGAGATCAAATGTCTGAATTGTCACACCCCGACCCGCAGCGGAATAAGAGTCGGGGCATAATTGGGTTATCACCAAAGCTCATGATGTTTACTAAAATGTTTCATATTTATTAAATTCAAATTACAACTCAAATGTTCAAATCAAATCCATACAATTACAAGGAAAATGAAACTAAGTAAAACAATCGAAAGCTTAAGCTGATTTATTCTTCTAAGTCTTCCTAGGTGTTTCTTGCCTCAACTGGATCACCTGTATCATGTGTAAAACGGGGGAATATTTTGGGTCAACAAAAGTTGGCGAGTGAACCTTGATAAAACATTGTTATTAATTGCTTGTTGTATTTAATATTGAAAATTTGTGCAATAATCACATGTGAGCAAACATATATGAATAAACAATACACAAAACACATTGGATGAGTAAATGACACAAATGATGATGTATTTGAGATCAAGGCTCAATCAAACGGAGCCGATCGAATGACATGAATGATGATGATGTATGTGAGATCAAGGCTCAATCAAACGGAGCCGATCGAATGAGGCACCTGTACTCAACCCGTATCCTACGGGGAGCTGATGGGCCTAATGAAATGCATGTACTAAAAACGATAACTTAAGTCTAAGCATAATTCACACAACAATTGACACATATTGGATACACATTTGATCACGGATATGATGGATGCACAAGTGTTTTAAATATAATAAGGAATTAAACGACACATGATACACCCCAAAATATGATTAAAACGGGGAATTTGTGAGTTAACGCACCGCAACGTGCGTGTGTAATTTAACATATTTTCGTATATTTTTTCCCGTTTGACAAGTTTGTTCAACGCGCTGGTCCTAAATTGACTTAGTTATTTTTTTCTATGTTTTACATTTCGGTTTAATTTCTTTGCAACAAGCGTTCGTGATTCAAAGATTTTACGTCTGCTTTTCGCTCTGCGTTATTTTTTTCGTTTTTTATTTATTTTGTTTTTACGAGCTTTTCTGATTTTGGTGGTTGCTGACAGTGGTATAGCATTGTTACTACTTGACACAATTTTATGACAACCGCTGCAACGCAGGGGCTTAATACTAGTTCATAACAAAGGACAATAAATATATCACGATCCTTGGTTTGGGGACATGTTTAGCAAATCTAGAAAATCCATTATAGGGGCAACGTTTCAAAAAACAAAAAAACGTCAATTTTTTTCAAAATTTACACTGCCGGCGTAAAGGGGCAACAGGGGTTACCCCTTGTTACAAGGTAGATCCGCCCCGCCCCTGCATGTTTCGAACGTATAAACAAACGTTTTTCTCCAAAAGTCGATTGAAAAAATCAACTTGAAAACGAAATTTCACCTTCTAAACATATATGAATGTTGTCTAATCAAATGAAACACCTTTATCTACACTCCAAACCGAAAATATGTCAGTGAGCCTACTCAAACGAAAAAAAAAAAAGACTTGACCGAGTAAAATTAAATCCATCTAGATTGATAGTTGAAAACTGTAACCTCGTTGAAAAAAAAGCTTACAAGCATCCATGTACGTAATGCTGTGTATGATAATGATATTTTGTATGCATAAGTTTATAGAAATTAATACATATATCTGTAAATGTTTATGATACAATAAAAAAAATAGATAATTAGCTTGCAGATTTTGGTCAAGCGGTATCGTGTATATGTTTGCTTACTTTATTATATATTGATTCATGGAACTATAGAAAGAAAACTCGATCATATTGGTTAGTGGGTATGGGGGGTCATCCCCACGGGATGGGTCGCCACGTAAGCGGTTGTGAGAATGTGGCTAAAGGGGATGAACCTAAAGGATGGGGGATGAACCCCTTTATATGTATGTATGTATGTATGTATGTGTGTGTGTGTTTGTATGTATGTATGTACGTACGTACGTACGTATGTATGTATGCATAGGTGTGTGTGAGGGGGTGAGGCACGTCAAGACCGGCAACACAATGCCGCTGAGGATGATGTTGGGTCTAGGGGGCGGTGTGGGGGACCGGCGTCGGGCATTGCCGGGTACATGCCAGCCCCCATACCGTTTAGCCTAACAACCAGAGGTTGTCATATGTTACGTGTAACAGCTTTTGCAAACTGTCATCTTTTTCTGAAAAACTAAAAGTTGTTACGTGACACGTGACAGTCTCTGGTTTTTACACGTAACACATCTGCAAAAAGGTGTAACACGTGCCGAAAATAGGTCTACTCATATGGATTTCTTAATTTTCTTAACTAATATGGGATATCTTTCTATAATTACCCTATAGATACATACACATGTGCCCATGGTTTTATAGCCTAGGGCATCTTGGGGGTAGGATAAGACTTTGGGACCAATAGGTCATGGGTTCGATTTCCACAAGGGGGTTTTCCCTTATTTATTGGGTTTCCTCCTAAATTGGTGTATAGGTACTATGCCTAGTGGATATGGATATGATCGAATGGTTCCGATGATGGCACGATGATACTTCAGTGGTCCGTCCGTGATCTAATAAATTTGCCGTTCAAAAAAAAATACATACATATGTTTGTAAATATTTATGATACAATAAAAAATAGATTAGCTTAAAGATTTTGATATCGTGTCACTAACCATATGAAGAAACACTAACCTGACGGTTGGGCTCCTACTAGAACTTCAACCCGGAGCAACCCGAACAGCTGGCTACAGAACAGAAACACCGTTAGGACTCGTTACATGAATGGGGTTATTCCTGTAACCACCCTTCGGCGTGAGAATAAGTCTGGGTAATGGGAGTAAGAAAATATGAGGAGAGATTAGTGAGAGGGAGAGTATGTCATGCCTTTGACATTAACCCTTATTTATAGTTTACAATTAGGGTTTTCTTTAAGTTAGGAATTCATCCGATAAGTCGGGGATTTAATTACCTAGTTTATCCATGCAGAATAGAACATTATAGAATAAACGTGATTATAATGTATTATTTATAGTAGAATAATGAGTGATGACTGGTCGGGTTAGCTGGTCCGGGTCATACCTCGTCACCATACATATCTACTTTCGTTATAAATGAAAATACAAACGGTAAATTGAATTAGACATGTTATCATAAAATATAAGAAGCTTTTTTATAGATGGTGAAACTGGGATTTTTATCTTGAAAACCAGTTATGTTAAAGCTATAATAATCTACTAAATAATACGCATGTCTTACACGAACAAATGTAGAATGTTATATATTTATAACTAGGTTATAACCATGTGTATCATATAGGTTGAATAAATGTAATTTGATATATTAAATAATAAAATAATATATCCTTAAGAACCTCATTTGTTACATGAGTTGAATAAATGTAATTTTATATATTAAATAATAAAAAAATTATATCTTAAAAAACCCCGGATGTATTCACGGTATCAATAAATCTAATCTTATATATCAAATTATTATTTGAAAGTTATATACCATTTGATTTATATATTATATAATAAAATCGATATAATATTTTAATAATGAAAATAAAAAATAAATAATACACCAATACAAAGTTATATCTTTAAAAACCTCTGTGTATTACACTTTTTGAATATTAATTTTATATATCAAATTATTATTTGCAAGTTATATAAAATTTGATTTATAAATTATGTAATAAAATCGATATATTTTTTTAATAATGAAAAAATAAATAATATATTAATACTACATTATATTTTTAAAAACCCTGTATATTACACGATTTGAATAAATCAAATTTAAATATCAAATTAGTATTTGCAAGTTATATACATTTTGATTTATAAATTATGTAATAAAATCGATATATTTTTTTATAATGAACAAAAAAATTATATTTAAAATAAATAAAAATTATCAATAATTTAGAAGGAGAGTTATCTATAAGAGATTAAACTAAATAATAATTATCTATAATTAAGGATGAGATGAAATAACAATTATCTATAATTTAGTAGGAGATTATCTATAATTAAAATAATTACATAACCTAATATGATGACAATAGTTTCTTTTATTATATAGTATATAGATAGATAAGTATGTACACATAAATTAATTGTGTACATATATATATCTATATGACAAAAAAAACTCATTATTTGTATAAATTCATAGACATGTGTATTTGTTATAGTGTTATTCATTACAATTATATCACTTCATCATGGTGTCTAAAACAAAGTTATCTAAGAAAACTTGAGTGTTTATAATTATAATACTTGAAATTTAATCTTTGAAAAATCATTACAGATAAATAGAGCATATATATATAAGTTATAGGTTTTAATTTAATATTCAAGGCGAAAAACAAAAAGGCAAGTGTCTTTTAATAAAAGTAATATATAAGTTAGAAGTTTTAATTAAATGTTCAGAAACAAAGGCGAAAACAAAAAGGCAGGTGTCTTTTACTAAATAAATCCTTTTGTTTTTTGTTTTATAGTTGTTGGGGAATTTGCTTTTGCATAAATGTATAATACCAAATTGTAGTTTTATGACATTTTCAAGAAATAGGACAAATCTTTGTAGTTTTGTGACATTATTAAGAAATAGGACAAATCTTAGCAGCCGGAGAAGGTGAGACTACAATTAAAGATGTCATTTAGTTGCATATGAGATGAATTTTGTTAATTCTTATATAATTGATTATAAAAATTTTCTTATACCCGTCAGTAAATTGTTCAAAAATAATTTACCAACAGAACTCACGAAATCCAAAATAATAAAAAATAGATTTTGGTTGGAAATTTTACCAGTAGATTACTATCAAAAGCCATGAAAAAAAATCGTCTAAAAAGTCTTTAGAAAATCTGTCGGTGATTACCGTTGGTTTATTAATGGATCCCATGAAATCACAAAGAAAAAAATGTTGCCAGATAACATAGAAGCGTTGTGGTAACTATAATTTAATGCATGCCTTTATAGAAGTGGTGTGGTAACTATATTTTATAAGTTGCATTAGGCTTACCGTAGTGGGGCTCCACAAGGGCGGTCTGGGAGCCGAAAAAGCCCTATAGCTTCGTCCACACCATTACGTGGGGCGTTATAGGGGAAAAATTATGAGGGGCGCCTTCCTCAAAACGGCGTTTTGCAAATTGTTTTCAAAATTCGACCGTTGACAAACGGTCATATATTAAAAAAAACTTTTTTATTTTAAAACTCAATAAATACTCCTCCATATCTCATTTTTTTATAAAAATTCAACACACTTCACATACTTTCATCCTATTCTTTCCCTTTTTTATAAAAATATACAATCTTTTAACAATGAATCATTTCAACCAAGGTTTCATTCCTCCACGTTCGAGCGCCGATACGAACCAACCAAGCCACTCTACTCGTCCCGTTTCTCCGGTACCCACTCGGCCCACCCCATACGGATCCGGTTGTCACACCCCAACCGATGACGGAAACATCAGGGTTAGTGGCACTAGGCGACCAAATTGATTTCACGAGATGTTCCATAACAACCATTTAACATATCACAACCTGCTTAATATCCCATACTATTAAACAATTATTACAAAACGGAGATTTCTCATAAAACTCAACCAGATTCGATATCCCCTAGATTTATTACACTTGGAAACTAAACAAAATAAAGACAAAACTAAACTACGCTAAGCATGCAACATCTAAGCATCCATAGCTAAAATCCTCAACATGTTACATACGTTAAAATACAAGTCAATACAATTAAGTAAAGGTGAGCATACGAGTTTTGTAATACTAGCGTAATAAAGAAACCGTTCGTGAGATAACCTAGCTACATATCATGATACACCGAAACATTTCACACAGATTAACATAGGCTTATTTCTTATGCTAACTACCGTGAGAAGGCTTGCGCGTCCATCCTAACTAGACCCTGTCGGGTGTAAGCCACACTATAGTACCATACTAGCTAAGGAGGCAAGTTAACGAAAATAAGTCATATTCAGTTGTTTCTAGCACCACGTATTGAGCATATATAATCAGATTATTCGTGTGTGATAAGCAGTTTGATTTGTGAAGTGATTTTGATATAGGAACGTATGTAACACCCAAAAAGTGCGTTAAAGCGAAAATGGGTCAAGTATACTCACTGTGGGTGCGTTTAGGTGAGAGTTCGGGATCTGCGATGTCACACCCCGACCCGCAGCGGAAATAAGAGTCGGGGCATAATTGGGTTATCACCAAAGCACATGACATTTACTATTATGTTTCATAATTAATGAAGTCAAAGTTACATTTTCAAACATCCAAACATGTTCATTCAATACAAGGGAAATAACCGAACATAACAATCAAAATACTAAATCGTTTTATTCTTCTAATCCAGGTCCTATGTGTTCCTAGCTGCTGCTGGTTCACCTGTATCATGTGTAAAATGGGAGGTTTTGGGTCAACATAAGTTGGCGAGTGAACCTTATTAGATAAACATTTGATAATGATTTTATGGTTAGTTTATCAATAAAATATTGTGCATAATCATAAAAGAGCAATTGTAAGTAATCAAGCATTGGCAAATAGCAGTTACAATTATAACATACAATAACACTTGATAGCATACATGAACATACCAATATCATACGATAACTAACATAAATGAACTGTGCGATCAAGGCTCAATCAAACGGAGCCGATCGTATTGCATGAACTGGAAATGTAAATTGAACTGTGCGATCAAGGCTCAATCAAACGGAGCCGATCGTATTGCATGAACTAGAAATGTAAATTGAACTGTGCGATCAAGGCTCAATCAAACGGAGCCGATCGTATTGCATGTATTGAATTGTAAAATGAAATGACCGATCAAGGCTCAATCAAACGGAGCCGATCATTGCGGGCACGCCACAGTTCAACCGCATAATAAAATGGGGAGCAAGCTCAAACCTCATGGATGGGGAGCTGCGGCCTCGGCAAATGCATGTACTGTAATAATAATTTGCATCCAATAATAACTACTTAACAGCAACAACTAAATACACATGTCATGATATGATGTATGCACAATAGTTTCGTTATAATATGTATATAAACAAAGACACATGATACACCCCAAAAACGTGATTAAAACGGGGAATTTAAAAGGTTCACTCACATTGGGTGCGTTGAATTGGAGATGGTGAGATGCGCACGATTTAGATGAGCGAGTCGACGAGGAATACTAACCTAAATAATAATGGAAAAATATATTAAGTGGATGGATGTTATTAAGGATTTTAATGAAATTTTTAGATATATTTTTATGAGTTTATGGCTATTTTCTATCTTTAAAAATGTTATTTTTAAGTATTTTTAATTGATTTTTAAATTAAATTAAATAATTAAATATATAAAAAAAATATTATTTTTTAATGTTGACCGTTGACCGGTTCGGTCAGCGGTTAATTCTGCGCCGGGTGGGATTCGAACCGGCGACCTTCCATTCGCGTGCACGTAGCTCTACCAACTGAGCTACGTGTCTAACCCATTATGAACTCGGTTTTAATTATATTTATATACTTATTCGAATTAACCGAAAATTCCTTTATTTGCAAAAACGTTTTATTTCAATCGAACCGGTGCTCGTGACAAGATTCGAACGCGCGACGTGAAGTTAATGTTGCACACAGTCCACCGCTGGACTGTGTGTCTAACCCGGTTATATTCTTGGTTTTTATTATACTTAACAACTATCTGTTTTAAACCCGGTTTAGTTCTGGATTAAAAAGGAATGTTATTACACAAAGCGTAGCAAGGATCGAACTCGGGACGTGTATAGTCGTTGTTTGCACACAGTCCACCGCTGGACTGTGTGTCTAACCCGTTTATAATCCGGATTTTAATTACTCTTATGTCATTATTGAATTCATCTTCTTCATTACGATCACAGACCTTACTCAAACATCTGATTCGTGATTAATCTAGTTAATAAACATGATGACTAGCTTGAATGTACTAAACCGAACAGTTCGGGGAAAGAAGATACCGAACAGGTTGTCTTCCTCAGAGAGTCCGGCGAGAATTTGACGGCTCTGTTTTTGAACCTTCGGCTGAGAGGGTCTATCAACAGAATTAAGGGATTAGATATGAAATTGAACTAGTGTGTATTGATTATCAGTACGTTTGAATGTGCATACCGATAACTAACGAGTTTCCGGCAATTCCAGAAATTTTCCGGCGAACACAGAAAATCCAGCAAAGTTGTCTGTGGTTGATTTTGAGTGATGGGTTAATGTTAGTAAAGTTCTAACAATAGATTGAAATCGTAAAGAAGGAGTATTTTACCGGTTTGTGTTGAATACGGTTTTCCGGCGACTTTTGCAGAGAATTCCGGCGAACTGTTTTAGGTGCTCAGATGATTTGAAAATGCGACGAAAAGGAATTGGAGTGTTGTTGTGATAGTTCTGAATCGTGTAAATGATCTGGAGCTCGAATTAAATCAGAACTTGATGAAATATTCGGTTTCAAAAGCCGAAATGATGAAGCTTTAAGTTCAATCAATTCTGACTTAATTAAAAACCGTCGCACATCGGTTATAACTGAAATTGTGAGGCAAACAATCGATTTGACGATTGGTTTGCCGATTACTGGTTTTCAGATGGTATCATCGGTTAAACTGAGTTTGTGTTTAAGTTTCTTTTGTTTTCCTAAAGTTAACATAAAACACATTGTGGCGGAGCGGTTTGGGGAAAGGATGTTAAGTCGTTGAGCGACTCAGCTGACCCGGGTTCGAGTCCCGGCAGCTTCAAATGTTTTTTATTTATTTTATTTTAACTTTTTATCAAATATAATTTTTATATTTTAGTTTATTTGTTAATTATGTATCGTTTTAACTCAAAATAACCATAAATAATTAATGCACTTTCATAACTTGGTACTTGATTACAAAACGGAGCGGGTTTTGGAGACCCGATTTTTACAAATGTTACATGCGAGGAGTTGAGAAGAGCGCCGGATCAGCCTGCATACGCGAACGGAAGTGCATCAGTCTCCGAAAAGCTAAAACGGTTAAGTTTTGGTTGGGTAGTAGCCAAGTTCGAGCAAACTTGTATGGTTTTGGTGGGTTTAGAGTCAAGTTCGGTCGAACTTGATAGTTTCTTTGAGAAACTTGTCAAGTTCGGGCGAACTTTTAAGAATTCCTTACTGAGATGACAAGTTCGGGCGAACTTATGTAGTTTCCTAAGAAACTAGACAAGTTCGGTCGAACTTGTAGGAAAGTTTGGTGAAAATAGCCTGGGGAGCTGATGTAACATTTGTATAAAACGGGTTTCGAAAACCCGCACCATTTTCATTAATCAAGGGTGTATTTATATATCGTTATGTATTTTTATTATTATTTACTTATTTAATAAGGATATAAAAATCTATAAATAACAACAATTAAATTAAAATAGACTTAAAAGAAATAACAAATAAATAAAAAGTTAAATTAAACCTTTTAATTAATCAATCAAAAACTGAAACAAAAAGAAATTGGGAACCAGGATCGAACCCGGGTTGCCCGGGTAGTCACACACACTCAACACCACTACGCTACACACACAAGATGTGTTAGTTTTTATGTCTCATTATATACATATGCAACCTGGGCGGAAAACCTGCAACCACCATCACCGCGGCTCCGGAGATTCCGCCAATCTTCAAACGCGGTTTCTTTGACGACAGCTGTTACGTGATCTAATTAGAGTAAACCTCAATCAGGCCCCTCTGTCATCGATCATCCTTTCCAAATTTGCAAATTCAAAACCGAAACTTAAGTGATCAGACCCCCTATAAATACCATTGATCTATACCTCTAATCCTCGCTCAATTATTTCACAACTAATCACAAGATCACTCTGCTCAAACCCTCCCCCCCCTGGGTTCACTGGAAACCGCAGCTTGTCGCCGGAATTAACTCGCCGGAGAACCCACTGCCGACCGGTAACAGTTCCTTACCTTCTAATTTAGTTCGTATATTATTTCATATATCATTTCATTCATTTCGGTAACTGCAAAAGTATAGTAATCAAGCTTAATCGAGTTTTGAAATCAAGAACATGTTCTGGGTAAAATTTGAAACGAAGAAGATGTAGTGTATAGTGGGTATTTATATAATAAAATTCGAATCATAACCAGGTTAGACACACAGTCCAGCGGTGGACTGTGTGCACTTTAAACACGCACGTTCCGAGTTCGATTCCTGCCATCAACATTGTCGAAATAAATAAATTTAAAAAAAAAACCAAACCCCTCTGATCCCTCAACAAGTTGTTAAAATGAATAAAAATGGTATGTTTTACGGGTTAAGCACCCAGCCCAACTGGTTGGGCCGGGTGCAAACCAACTTCATGTCGCCGGTTCGAGTCCACGCCCTCATACCGGTCTGGTCACTTAAAAATGTTTTTAAAAAATTAATCATTTCTGTATGGACTTAACTTGTGTATAAATATAATTAAAATTCAGATTCCTTCGGGTTAGACACGTAGCTCAGTTGGAAGAGCTGTGTGCACGCAACCGAGAGGTCACGAGTTCGAGCCTCACACACAGCATACCTACAACAGTGAACGAACCGGTCTGACACGTGTCAGACTGTCGTTTTTCTTATTTTTTATTTATTTTATTTTCCTTTTAATTTTTGTTTATTTCTATTTTATTCTATTTTCTTTCTTTTATCATTTCATGATTTATTTAAAAGGGGATTATATTTTAAAAATAAAACACACAATTTTAAACTAATCGATATTAAAACAAATCACAAAAATAATAATAATTTAAAAACCTAAAACAAAAGATTATAATCTAAATAATAGTTTACTTATTTACCTAATTACCACGTTATTATTTCTAGGTTAGTACTCCTTCGTCGGATAAATTCCCAACTCGTGCGCTCTCTTTACCACTCAAGAATACGCACCCAAGGTGAGTGAATCTCTACAAATTCCCCGTTTTAATCACGTTTTGGGGTGTATCATGTGTTGTATCATTTCTTTATTTTATTTAACACTTGTGCTTATATCATTTCGTGATCAAATGTGTATTGCTTGTAGTGTGGTTTATATGTGGATACGTTTTATCATTTCCGTGCACTCATTTCATTAGGCCCATCAGTTCCTCGTGGGATACGGGTTGAGCATCAGGTGCCTCATTAGATCGGCTCCGTTCGATTGAGCCTTGATCTCAGATACATCATCATTCATGTTATGTATTCATTCAATGTGGTTTGTGATTTGTTACATTATACATTTGTTCACATGTGATTATGCACAATCTTATTTAAACAACGATGAAATTGATTTACTTAAATGTTTTATCAAGGTTCACTCGCCAACTTTTGTTGACCCAAAATTTCCTCTGTTTTACGCATGATACAGGTGATCAAGTTGAGAAAAGAAACACTTAGGATGGCCTAGAAGAATAAACAACTTATTTCGTTGGAACAAGCATTTAGATTATTATTTGTGTTTGTATGAAATTTTGTTGGATATTTAAATTTTAAATTTTGAATTTAATAAATATGAAACTTCTTAGTAAATATCATGAGATTTGGTGATACCCAATCATGCCCCGACTTTTATTCCGCTGCGGGTCGGGGTGTGACAAATGGTGATTCTCGAGTGAACTTAATGTTTTTGGGTCCAAAATCTTGCGTTTTCACGTCGTTTGCTGAGGAAAATCGAGTGTTCATCCCTCCAACCTTGTGCTACTGAGCAAACTTAGGTCGGAGAGGTCTTTTAGAGCTGTTTTATCCGTTTTACAAAAGCGTGGGCTAATCCGGGCGAACTCGGGGTTCGTTCGGATTAGTCCGGCTTGTGTAAAGCAACATAAACGTCCTTGTGCTTCTAGATCTGGAATCTCGAATGATAGATGCTTCGTTTCATATCAGAAGATGAACAAAACATCATCAAAAGTCCGTATCTTGTGTAGAAATCAATGTTTATCAAAGGTTTTTCTCAGATCTATAACTTACAAGCCGAGATCTTGTAGATCTCGTGTTTGGGAAGCCTCTGCTAACACCAACGAACTCGTATTGTGTAGATCTAAGCTTAAAACAGAATTTTTGGAAGAAAAAGATGAAGATTTTCGTAAAAGAATGAGTTTTGATAAAACGAAGGCTATGCCTTGTGCCAAAATCATTGTAAACGTTGTTGAACATCATTGCGGTTGAAATCGGGCTGATTCTTACTTAGAACACGAAGGTTTCGGGTTTTGAGAGCTCTGGGCGAACTTGCAGCAAGTTCAAATGAGAGAACAGAGCTTGGTATTTATAGGAGAAAGCAAAAAGGTGAGCTGGTGGAGCCAAGTTCGGCCGAACTTGTACAAAAGTGTACAGGTTCGCGCGAACTTGTAGGATGTTGAGAGAAAGAGAGCCAAGTTCGACCGAACTTGACCTCCCTGAGGTGAAGTTCGAGCGAACTTGAGGTTTAGAAGGGATTATCTAGGCCAGTCAAGTTCGGCCGAACTTGGTAACACCAAGTTCGAGCGAACTTGACTCAAAAGTTGGGTTTTCTTCGTTTGTTTCGCATTAAGTGTTCGTTTGGTTATTCGGTTCGTATAAGATAGTTATATTAAGTGCTTTAGTAAAGCGTTAAGCGTTATACTTGATATAATAGTGCGATTTAGCGATTCGAGTGTGCGAGAGCGATGCGACTGTGATTGTAATCATAACCAATAACACACATAACACATAATTAATATAATACCACGTAAATAAGTGCGATTCGCGATGCGATGAGATTAGCGATGCGATTTAATAAGCGATTAGATGCGATAATAATGTACAACACCATAAGTAATTAACATAAACTTTATTATAACCGAATCTCAGGATTACAAGGTAGATAAACGGGAAAACAAAATGGAAAGATAACAATCGAATTTTCGAGTTGTTACAGTCTCCCCTACTTTAGGGAATTTCGTCCCGAAATTCAAGTAGTAGCTGTAACAAATAGATGCGGGTACTTGGCCTTCATATCACTTTCCAATTCCCAAGTAAACTCGTGTAACACCTCGTAATTTCCTGTTCAATTAAATCCTGACACGTGTCCCGCTGTTCCTCTAATGCCATGTGTTGGCCGAGAGGGACCAAAAGCGTCGTTATGTAATTATTGTAACCTCTAAACAACGTATGACAAAGTTGAGGGATTAAAAGCGTCAACATGTTTAATTATACCTCTGAGTGACCATTTATCAAACCCGGAACTTATGAATGTTCGGTTATACATCCGAGAGTGCTAACCAACTGTCATATTGAATAAAACATGCTTTTATGTCGAAATATGGGAGTTTGGAGAAGTTCAGGGCCAAAATGGAAATTTTGTGAACTGACCTCACAGGCGCCACGCGCCAGAGACCTGGCATCCCCCCGCGACGCGCGGAGAGAGACCTGTTCGCAGAAATTGCAGGACAGCTGCAGACCTGCATCATACCACATCTTTTCGCGAATTTCCAGCATTTCTCTGTTCAAGACACGTACCTGGACACTTGTGCACTTCAGGGATGCATGCTAAACACTTGTATCAACCTCCATCATCTTCTAATTCCATAAATTGAAGCTTTGATTCATCCTTCAAGAACTTGCACACACTCCTCAAATTCTCATCCTCAAACCTCTGCAAGTTCTGGAGCTTCAAGAGTCTTCAAGTCCATCTCATATTCGTGTAAGGACCTTGTGTAAGTGTTCTTGACCTTCCTTACTCAGTTTATTTCTCATTCTAGCTAAAAGTCAAGTTCGTCGTAAAACATCTTTGACTTTAAGCTTAAATCCTTATCGTCCAGCCATGGTTCGAATCAACCATGGTTACGTGATCGTAATAAGGTAGGTATCAACCCCCATAAAGGGCACCTCCTGAGTACCACGAATTCTTGATCAATTGATGAGTCAAACTATTTTATAAAAAAGTCAAACTGGGTCAGATTTGAGAATAGAAGCATAACTAGTAACATGCATGTTATAAAATCAGTTTTGTCACTCTAAATACTTAGTAATAATTATAAGAACATGTGGGAACATGTTCGGCTCATCAATTTTAGGTCTAAAGTCGGTTCGCAACCGAAAGTCGCAAGGTTGACTCCTACTTTGACTTTCAGTTCTGACCCAATTTAGAGTCTTTCAAGGCTGATTCTAAGTTTCATTATGATTCTTATATAATGTAGTATAACCCCCTGAGGTCATACTACATGGTCATAATCATAATCCGAGTTTATACGCAAGTTTCATTAATGTGTCAAAATTGACTACTTTGTCCTTTTTGCTTAAAATGAGATTTAAACTGAAAATGAACATGCAACAAGTTACCCACTAACTTGGTTGGCTTGCATGCATGTCAATAATTTGGTCATAATCCGAGTTTTTCCTAAATATCGCAAATCAAACTTTTAAAGGACCAAAATGCCCTTTTCGGCAAATAAAATGTTTTAACCATAACTCCTACAATAAAATACTTTACCTACTGATGTTGTAATATATTTAGAATTATTTGGGATGTTAAATCAGTTTATAAATCGAGTTTATGAAAAGGCTCTTGCATGGTATCGAAAAATGAC
This sequence comes from Scalesia atractyloides, assembly GCA_947069175.1. Lineage (NCBI taxonomy): Eukaryota > Viridiplantae > Streptophyta > Magnoliopsida > Asterales > Asteraceae > Scalesia > Scalesia atractyloides. The sequence continues at coordinate 79,234,174 of CAMTDV010000019.1, read as the reverse complement.
GATAATACCCTTACGGTGCATAAAATGAGTTTTAAAGACATTTTTATAGCCGAACTTTTTACAAACTGATTTTATGTATTAAATAAAATATTTGAATATATAAACCTGATCAAAACTAAGATTTTCCTTAAACATCGGTTAAATCTTCATTTAGCGACTTTAACGCCTTTTCGACGCATGGAATGGATTAAAACCATATCTAAGCATCAAGACTTGTTACCTACTGATTATAAAACATATTTTAAATATTTTTACAGTACATACAAGTTATAAACTCAGATTCCCAAATAATTCTTTAAATCTATGCGTGAAATGACCAAAATACCCTTTCGGGGCATAGTTTGGTTTTTAAATATAAACCACATATATATTTGATATCTTACTGATGTAACATCATAAAATAAATATTTTATAAATAATATATGACCATGACATCAGATTAATCACCAACTCATTTTTATGAATCGTAAAATGACTAAATTACCCTTTTAAAGCCGAAATCGATTTTAAAACTATAACGGGCATACGTGTTGGTATCTTACTGATATTAAAACATGTTGTAAGCATATTAGCACATGAAACTATTATATGACTCATCCGGTTACCCGGTATCGCTTATATGCGTACGGTTAAGCCTGCGTGACTAGTTTACGTAAATTCACCAAAATGGGTCTAACCTTATCATTTCTATATCAAAATCAAGAATGTTATATGTTTACCCAAAATATACAAGTCCTAGTACTTGCAGGGTTTAAACAACATTCCTTCCGGTCATCGCTTAATCTAGCGTATTATTCCGTTACGTACCCTTTAAGCTAACCGGTTCGAGTTAACAACTCAATCTAAACCCATTAGCATTCTAATTGGTTATTAATACCATCAATTCAGAATAAAAGCCCCCCAGTAGATCGATACTTGCATTTGTCATCTTGATTATCGGCTGAGTTACTATTCATTAGAAGAACTAGCTCAAGTAAATACTTTAACTTATTTTCCCTATACGGGCTTGGGATACGGTATTATACTACCGCTTGGTCGGGTATGGGATCATGTTTATCAGATTGTGATTTACTAAATCTTATAACCCGTTTTATTCTATATTGTTTGATAACTTAAACATTGGGGGTTAACTCGGCCGTGTCCTGGATATCCTTGGCTCATTTAAATTACTAGTGGCCACGACCTAGGCGCGGGGTGTAGGCAACCCGACAGACGCTAATGCTAAATAAATTATTTTTACTATACTCCTCCGAGGGTTTTATTAAGTGGTGTGTCGGTTAATCAGGTTATTCAGTTTCCGCACCGGACCCTATATATATTGACAGACCTGTAAAACTGTAAACAAGATCATTTTGAATTGTCCCAGGTTATAAAAGATTTTCATGCTCAATGCACTTAAACAAAATTTTAAATGTTTTCAAAATGAGTCGGTTAAATGTATTTACCAGTGAAAACTGACGTTTTTTCCAAAAAGGCTAAGTGACAGGTTTCGGCACGGAATAGGCTAGGAGCTGCTTGGTAACGACGTAGAGAATTTTGCAAGTTCTTAGTCAAGCCTAAAGTCTGTCGGAGATTATCATTTTTGTACTTTCGATCCGCCTGTGGATCTAATATTGCAAACCATGTATTTGTTTATAGACTTTTAAATCCAATGGTTTGTAATAATATTTAATATTCAAGTCTTCCGATGTGCTGTATATGTTTGACCATGATGATACCAATCTTACGTCACGGTACTCCCCACCCGGGCCCACCGGGATTGTGTTGGAAATACGGGGTGTGACAACTCGGCACCGCGTTTGCCCTCCCATCGGACTTTCACGATAGGCATGTGAGAGCGTCGGAGTTTCTTGGTCTCTTGGTCCATGATTTCCACAGGTTTTTCCATGAAATGGAGAGTCTCGTTGATTTGCAGATCTTCGAGGTGGACATGCAGATTTTCTTCGGCTAGGCACTTTTTGAGATTGGACACGTGGAAAGTCGGTTGTACGTTATTAAGTTCCTCCGGTAGTTCGAGATGATAGGCTACTTTACCGATCCTTTCCAAAATCTTAAAGGGACCAACATATCGAGGCGCTAGCTTTCCTTTCTTGCCGAAGCGGACTACTCCCTTCCAAGGTGCAACCTTTAGGAAAACGTGATCCCCCACTTTAAACTGTAGGGGCTTGCGACGTTTATCGGCGTAACTCTTTTGGCGACTCCGAGCTTTCAAGAGATTGTCTCTGATCTGGAGGATCTTGTCCGTCGTTTCTTGAATTAGCTCGAGACCGGTGATTTGTGCTTCTCTGATCCGTGCCATGCAATAGGCGATCGACATTTTCTTCCATACAGTGCCTCAAAAGGAGCCATTTGAATGCTGGTATGATAACTATTATTGTACGAGAATTCAATTAAAGGTAAATGCGTATCCCAGTTACCACCAAAATCTATGATGCACACACGAAGCATGTCTTCAAGGGTGCGAATCGTGCGCTCAGTCTGACCGTCGGTTTGAGGGTGAAAAGCGGTACTTAGATTAAGCGTAGTACCGAGAGCGGATTGAAAGGTCTCCCAGAGACGCGAAGTAAAGTGACCGTCTCGGTCAGAGATGATGTCACGAGGCGTCCCTTGTCGACAAATGACTTCGTCGGTATAGATTCGGGCTAACCGTTCGACCTTAAAGTCTTCTCGTATGGCAATAAAGTGCGCGGATTTAGTAAGACGCTGAACGATAACCCAAATGCTATCGTGACCAGATGAAGTACGCGGGAGTTTAGTAACGAAGTCCATAGCTATACTCTCCCATTTCCACATCGGGATTTCGGGTTGTTCGAGTAAGCCAGAGGGCCTTTGATGTTCGGCTTTAACTTTCGAACAAGTTAAGCACTTTGAGACGTACAAGGCGATATCCTTTTTCATGCCCGGCCATCAGTACTTAGGACGAAGGTCCTGGTACATCTTGTCGGCACCGGGGTGATTGGAATATCGGGATTTATGAGCTTCGGTCATTAGCAAGTTACGAAGATTGTTACGGGTAGGAATCCAAATGCGATCAAGATAGTAATAAATACCATTAGGCTTAGATACGAGCTGAGTTTCGACACCACATTTCACTTCTTCCTCCAAAGTATTCTCGTAAAAGCAGGCGAATTGAGCGGAGCGAATCATGATTTCAAGGTCGTTCAAAGCTTGAGAGTCACGAACGCTATATACATAGCTTCGTCGACTTAGAGCATCAACGACGACGTTTGCTTTGCCGGGATGGTAGCGTATTTCGCAATCGTAATCGTTGAGAAGTTCAACCCATCGGCGTTGGTGCATATTTAGTTCCTTTTGATTAAAGATATACTGTAAGCTCTTATGGTCGGTGAAGACCGTACACTTTGTACCGTAAAGGTAGTGTCGCCATATCTTTAATGCAAAGACAACTGCTCCTAGTTCAAGATCGTGGGTTGTGTAATTCTTCTCGTGGATTTTGAGTTGGCGAAACGCATACACGATAACCTTGTCTCGTTGCATAAGCACACAACCAAGACCAAGGTTGGAGGTATCACAATAAACAACGAAATCGTCGTTTTCGTCGGGTAAAGCAAGGATAGGAGCGTTGCATAGCATACGCTTGAGTGTTTGAAAAGCTTCCTCTTGTTTAGAATCCCAAACAAAAGGTTGATCCTTATGAGTCAAAGCGGTAAGCGGAACGACGATTTTAGAAAAGTCGGCGATGAATCGACGGTAGTAACCCGCCAATCCAAGAAATGAATGGATTTCAGAGGCATTCTTCTGTGTAATCCAACTCTTGACGGCTTCAATCTTTGCAGGGTCGACGTAAATTCCTTGACTATTAACGATGTGGCTGAGAAATTGGACTTCTTCGAGCCAGAATTCACATTTTGAGAATTTAGCGTAAAGGCAATTTCCTTGAAGAAGTTCGAGGACTAAGCGAGGATGACGCGCGTGCTCGCCTCTCGACTTCGAATAGATAAGGAATTCATCGATGAAAACAATGACGGAACGATCTAACAAAGCTTTACACACACGGTTCATTAAATCCATGAAGACCGCGGGTGCATTGGTAAGACCGAAAGGCATGACCACGAATTCGAAATGGCCATAGCGAGTACGAAAGGCAGTTTTAGGAACGTCTTCTTCCAACACGCGTAACTGATGATAACCGAACGAAGATCGATTTTAGAAAAAAACAAGTAGCACCTTGAAGCTGATTAAATAAATCGTCGATACGAGGAAGAGGATAGCGGTTCTTTATCGTGAGTTTGCTAAGTTCACGATAATCGATGCACATATGGAACGATCCATCCTTCTTTTTCACAAAAAGGACAGGTGCGCCCCATGGCGAAGTGCTCGGGTGTATGAAACCTTTATCAAGAAGCTCTTGAAGTTGGCTTGATAACTCGCGCATTTCGGATGGAGCGAGGCGATAAGGAGCTTTAGCAACGGGAGTAGCTCCGTGAACTAAATCGATACGGAATTCAACATCTCGAGTAGGGGGTAAACCGGGTAAATCGTCGGGAAAGACTTTAGGAAATTCACAAACAACGGGAACATCTTTATAAGTCTTCTTTTCTTTCTCCGGGTTCACAATATGGGCGAGGAAGGCAACACATCGCTTTTGCAAGCATTTGTGTGCTCCAGTACATGACAGAAGCATCAACTTCTTTGAGGGAGTTTCACCATAAACATGAAGTTGATCACCGTTAGGAAGAGGGAAACGAATCATTTTATCGAAGCATACAACTTCAGCGTGATTCTCACGAAGAAAATCCATGCCTACAATGATATCGAAACTACCTAACTGCATAGGTATGAGATTGGTCGAGAAGACATGGTTGTTGAGATCGAGAGAACAACCACGTAGGACAGAGGTTACGGTAACGGATTTTCCGGTGGCGACTTCCACATCGAAAGTCCTTGGGAGTTTAGCGCACATACAATTTAAAACCTTTTCGAATTCTAATGATACAAAACAGTTATCGGCACCAGGATCAAATAAACATGAAGCATAAAAACCATTAACGAGAAACGTACCATTGACAACATTGTTGTCATTCTGAGCCTGGCGGTGGTTGAGATTGAAGGCTCTGCCACGCGCAACTTGTGGTTGCTGCTGTTGCTGCGGTGGCTGAGGCTACTGCTGAGGCTGCGGTGCCGGCTGCTCTTGTTTGACCAGACGATTCGGACAGACATTGGCGAAATGATTCGGATCACCACACACATAGCACACACGTGCTTTTGGAGCTTGCTGCTGATTGGCTTGAGGAGGAGCGGGTAAAGCTGGAGCTGCTGGACCCTGAGGAGCTGGCTGACGCGGGCCGGTACGACAACTCACAGTAAAATGGCCATAGATGTTGCAGTTTGTGCAGAAACGGCAGTTTCCACCCACCACATGATGATAAGTGCACTTAGGGCACAGTGGGTGAGGACCGGTGTACGCACACTTAGCTGGAGGTGCGTTCGGAGCGGCTGACTGAAGCGGCTGAGGGTTTGCTGGAGCGGCGAGAGCATAGTTCTTACTCGGGTTTGCTCTTTTGCGTCCCTGACGCTTTCCCTTCAGTTCACTTGCTGATTCGGTAGCAACTGTTGGTTCGACGATGGCTTGATTGGCGACCTTAGCAGAGTTCTTGAAATAACCATCCTGAACTCACTGACCGTTGATCTCAGCGACAAGCATGTAGGTTTCCTCGATGGTTGTAGTACAAGCAACTTTCATGAAACTTGCAACACACTCGGGTAAACCACGGTTGTACTTGTTGATAGCTTTCTCCGTCGTATCAACCTGGCTGGGATAGATGATGCTCAAAATCTTAAACTGAGCAGTAAATCCAGCATTGTCGGGACCATCCTGTTTGATTCCCCAAAACTCATTCTCGAGCTTTTGAATTTCGTGCGGAGGACAAAACTCCTTCATCATCACTTCCTTGAGTTCCTCCCAAGATAGACTGTAGGCTTCATCATTACCGCGCCTATTCCTTTCGGCGGTCCACCAGTCAAGAGCACGGGACTGGAAGACTCCGGTAGTGTTCACTATGCGGAGGTCATCGGGGCATCCACTTTGCCTAAAGGTGACCTCGATGGCGTCAAACCAATGGAACATAGTTGTCGGTCCATCGTTGCCCGTGAAGGCGAGAGGTGAACAAGCCTTGAAATTTTTGAAGCTGAACCGTGACTTGTGGTTCTCAGCTTTCAAGTCAACTGACGAGTTACTGCTCACAGCATGGATTTCTGAGACGATTTGCGGGATGACCTTAGCCATTTCCTTGGCTACCATGGTGGCAACACGCTTGTCGGCGTTGCTGCGCTGGAGGTTCCTTCGGGTGTGCGATCCATAGAAGACATCTACACGAAGGATTTAGATTAGATGAGATTCGATTATAATAGAGTTATGCTTAAATATTTATTATTATTATTATTCATACAAGGCACAAAATCACATAAACACGTAGGCACGTAAACACGTAGACACATAAGAACGTAAGCACATAAGCACGTAAGCACATATTTTGCACGTATTCACCTTCTAATTAAACATTATGCGTAGCGCGATATGAGATGCGATATAATAGCGAGATATAAACGAGATATATGCGATATATAATAGCGAGATAGGCGAGATAATACCGCGTATGAGACACACATGTCCTCATAGGCGTAAGCGAGTTAAGTGATTAGCTTGGTTGGTGTATTAATTTAATGTTTTAGATTACGAGAGCTGTGCGAGTTGTGCATATATTCGATGGAGCGTAAATGCGATAATTCGAGAAGTCGATAATGCGAGAAATAAACAATTAAGCGAGAAATCGAATGAAGCGAAAATTCTCAAAATTTTAAACACATAAATAATAATAAACTCGATGATGCGTAAATCGACGATATAGGCTTAAATCAATTGGGAGTGTCCGGGGTTTTGAGACGTTGACTACCCAAAGTGATTCGACTACCCTTTGCATTTGGACCCACGCTTTGGCCTAATAGATAAACGTTCTCACCGCAAGCGGCTAACGACGTTTACCCTTCCAGTTAATACGTGTTCCAAACCATCAGCATAACCGAGACTTTGGTGAGGTTGAAAATCAAAAGGGGAATTTGTTACTAAGATGCGGTTTCACCACTAACTTAGCAATGTCGTTCCTAGTTGTGGCTACGCGCACTGATCACATCGGGCGTTTCACTAGGTAGAAATGAGATTTTCGTCGAGGTTTGGATATCACTCCTAACTCAACGAAGATATCTCGTGATGAGTAATACGCTGAATGAGCGATCTTATTGAGAGTTCTTGGTTATACACCTAATCTCAACTTGATCCCCTTTGTTGAGCGTTTCATAATCGTGTATATTGTATTAACCTTAGGAAAGACATATTTAAGCGTTTATGGCATGTAGTTTAACATTTAAGTCAAAGATAGGTCAATCGGGTACTTAAACATGCTACTAGGTCAAACATGACATTTCTACCTATTATCCTAAGGTTATGGCGCTCTGATACCAATCTGTCTCACCCCAACCGATGGCGGAAATATCGGTGTTAGTGGAACTAGGCGACCAGATTGATTTCACAAGATGTTCCATAACAATCATTTAACATATCACAACCTGCTTAATATCCCATACTATTAAACGTAACATTTAAACAATTATTACAAAACGAAGATTTCTCATAAAACTCAACCAGGTTCGATATCCCCTAGATTTATTACACTTGGAAACTAAACAAAATAAAGACAAAACTAAACTACGCTAAGCATGCAACATCCAAGCATCCATAGCTAAAATCCTCAACCTGTTACATACGTTAAAATACAAGTCAATACAATTAAGTAAAGGTAAGCATACGAGTTTTGTAATACTAGCATAATAAAGAAACCGTTCGCGTATGCAGGCTGATCCGGCACTCTTCTCAACTCCTCGCAGATCCCGAACTCTCACCTAAACGCACCCACAGTGAGTATACTTGACTCATTTTCGCTTTAATGCACTTTTTGGGTGTTACATACGTTCCTAGATCAAAATCACTTCACAAATCAAACTGCTTATCACACGTGAATAATCTGATTATATATGCTCAATACGTGATGCTAGAAACATGTGAGAGAAAGAGAAAGAGAGCCAAGTTCGACCGAACGTGATGCTAGAAACATGCTAGAAACAAAATGTACAAGTTCGCGCGAACTTGTAGGATGTTGAGAGAAAGAGAGCCAAGTTCGACCGAACTTGACCTCCCTGAGGTGAAGTTCGAGCGAACTTGAGGTTTAGAAGGGAATATCTGGGCCAGTCAAGTTCGGCCGAACTTGGTAACACCAAGTTCGAGCGAACTTGACTCAAAAGTTGGGTTTTCTTCGTTTGTTTCGCGTTAAGTGTTCGTTTGGTTATTCAGTTCGTATAAGATAGTTATATTAAGCGTTTTAGTAAAGCGTTAAGCGTTACACTTGATTATATATAGGTCGATTATGCGATTGCGATTGTAATCATAACCAATAACACACATAACACATAATTAATATAATACCACGTAAATAAGTGCGATTCGCGATGCGATGAGATTAGCGATGCGATTTAATAAGCGATTAGATGCGATAATAACGTACAACACCATAAGTAATTAACATAAACTTTATTATTAACCGAATCTCGGGATTACAAGGTAGATAAACGGGAAAACCAAATGGAAAGATAACAATCGAATTTTCGAGTTGTTACACCGGTTTCGTCGAGTTTAATAAAAATCCCCACGGTTCTTGAACCTTTTGAACCAACCACTTTCATGGGACCCAAATCATACGGTTGGAACCCGAATCAAAACACGGGTGAAATGGGGTCTTCTCAAGCATTTGGTTCCGCACAAGCTTTCGGGTCGCCCCTACGCGAGCCCGAGGTTGTTCCAGAAACACAACCGGAAGTAGCGGAGACGCAAAAAGGGAAAGCAAAACGCTCGCATAAAAAGAGAGGCGAGAAAACCGAGAACCGAGCGAAAAAACGTGCAATCGTGGATGGAGGAGAACCGGGAAGTGACCGAGATTATGCGGATAGGCAATGGGCCTACGACTTTGAATTCTACTCGAAACCGCATGAACACCTAACCGGTAAAGCGTTGAAGATGGCGTTGGCACAAAAGGAGTGAATCGAAAAAAAAAAAAAATCTTTGTGTTTTTATTTTAGTTTGATGTTTTTTTTTTATTTTTAGTGTAACTTTTTTATTTTTATTTTAGTGTCACTTTTTTTATTTTTAGTGTAATGTTTTTTTAAAATTTTTAGTGTAATGTTTTTATTTTAATGAAATTGTTTTTAATTTTATAAAGTTATAAATTAATTATAAAAATTGGAAATTAATAATTGAGTAATGATGAGGTAGGGACGTTATGACTACGGCCTCTATTGGCATAACGCCTCATGCTGACGTGGCACGCTACATGTCGCAAAACGCCCATTTAGGGGCGTTATGACTACACAAGGCCTTATAATCAACATTGTTAAAATAAAATTTTCATGTTTATGTATAAAAGCTAGCAAGTAAAGATAAAATAATTCTTAACTTTATGGTATAGTATTTCTTAAGAAACTACTGATGTAAAAAAAGAACTATTTGAGTTTTAAAAGGTTGATGGCAATGTATATAAATAAAAAGAATAATCAAACAATTGAAAACTAAAGTCAGTATTGATTAATAATGCTCGCTTAGAGTTAATATTGATAATTCATTGTCTATTAGGATAGCTTCATGGTCAGTTAAAGACCTTGGAGTATGGTGGGGCGGGGGTTGGGGCATGGGCCGACACGTGGAATTAGAGGGCACCTCCAGTCATGTGGACTAGCGAAGGGTATGGTGGGGCGTGGCTAGGCCACGTGGATATTTGTTTTGTTTTTTTTTCAATTTTTTAATTAAATTAAAAACACCAAGTTTAACAAACCTAATAATATTATTAAAACTTCGTAAATTACATAATCCTACAAGCGTAAAAAAACCCTAGAGCGTAAGATAGATTTCGAAGAGGGCCAACTTGTCGAAAGCTTCCGTTCCTTGCCCCGGAACTCGATGTTGGCCACCGCCACCCGGTCGTCGTGACTTATTTCCCCGGCTGACACGCTAACGTAGTACGCTTTAAATCGTCTAGTTTCGGTTGTAGCTCGCCCACTTGTGTTGGCACGCGTTAAGGTTGTGTCGGTCGTTCCCTACGTTGTGCCGGTAGGTCACGAAAGCTTCCGGCCATTATTTTGTCTCGCCGGGTTGGCGGGCCTTCATCATGATTTGTTGAGTTGGTGTGATGGCGATGAGGGCAGCGTGTGAGTAGCGATGAGGGCAAGCGGTGGGTTTTATAACCGCTTGGGACAGCCGTTTGGCCAACCCAAACGGTTAATATTTAAATTTCAAAACCCGGTCAAACCCCGGTCAACGCTACCTGGCCAGCCATTAAGGAACTGTCACCTCAGCCCGCTAGCCCTGCCCAACCTCTGGCCTAAATCCCCGCCCAAGGGGCCAAGCCAAATCTCAAGCTCACCCGGGGTGGTGAAGCGGGCGTTTATACCCAACCCACGCTCAAACCCCCCCCATACCCCATAGCCTTATGGTGATTATAGCAACATAGGCAATTATTAAACCTGTGTGTTTCACATTTAAGATAACACAGGTGTTGTCAATGAGGTGGTGGTTAATGGTATAGAAGAGACTTGATGTTCTAAGGAACCCAATTTCAATTCCTGCTCTCCCCATTATTTTTGCGCACTTGGTGATGATGGGAGAGTAGGCGGAGATCGCTAGTTCGATCCTTGAACTAAGCGGGTTTTATCTCACCGCATTATCGTGCTTTCAGGCGAACGTTCACGGGCTTCCGCCCTATGTGAGGTTTTTTCCTGGTTTGAGAGACGAGTGTATCCCGATGTGATTAATTTTACCAACAGCCTTATTTGAAGGTTTCGTTGTATAGGTGCTCAAACCAAGGGGTGTGTTGCTTGGATATGCTTTAACATGGGAATTTCTCATGTTCATTGGGGCATTGAAAATGGAAGACTTACCAAGTTCAATGTATCATCACATGGTATAGATTTTTTATTTTATTTAGACCATGTGTAGTGTAGTGGTTTGGAAGATAATGCCTCTACCTTTGGGCGTTTTGTGTCATGTGGCGGTCCCGTCAGCAAAGGGGCATTATGTTAAAAGTGGTGTAGTGGGGATTTAGGCATTAATGGGGCATTATGTTTAAAGAGGGTGTAAATCTAATTAAATAAAAAAAACCATCAAATAATGCTATTGGCCAAAGAAACAAGAACAAGATCTGATTGGCCAACAAATTCCCCCAAAAGCGTGATTCAAAGCACGCCAAAACATATTTTAGAGCCAAACACGCCCAGGGGTGGTACCCGGCGTGTTTGGGCGTGATTGAGCACAAAAAACGCCCGTTTTGGGACGACTACGCATGGTCTTAGAACTGTGTACTTAATTGTGGTCTCATACTTATAGGATAATTTTTTGGCTGCAGCTTGTAGGAAAAAGGGTGTAAAGGGGAAAGCTTGGCCGGTGTTGATTTAACAAGAGGGATTTAACGGTGTTGTAAAAATCGCAACCCTCTACTGATTAATTTTCAGTGCATTAATCGCTAGTCTGCCGGCCAAAAATCGGAAAAAATTGGAAAAATTGGCAAAAATCGAAAATAATCAGAATGGGAAAAAAAAGCACATACTCCGGCCAAAACCTACCAGATTCCGGTCAAAACTTGTCTACTTAAAAAAATTACGTATAAAAATATTTGTATATATGTATAAAACTTAAAATTATACATAAAATGTCCGATCGGATTAATCCTGAGGTGACTAGCGGCTAGCGAGTTCCACGAACATGGGATTTAGTATTTACATAAAAGGGTTCAACCTTCAATTGTACTATAGCACCAAGTCACTTCTTTTTATAATCACGATATCTTGTCGGTATGTTTGTGGATAAGCTCCATAATCTTTCATAGCGGCGGATCTAACTCAAAATTCAGAGGTATATAAAAAATGTTGAGATCAAGGGTATCCTTTGTATGACGGAGACGTAGTTGAAGGGTATTTTTTACACTACGGAAACGGAGTTGAGATGTATTTTTACACTACGAAGACGGGGTTGAGCCGGGTAGCAACACTCTAAATATGCCCCTTTCGATCTTGCTGGTTAACTGAGCAAGGTTTGCGACAGCCTCGTCACCCACAATCTAATGTTTCCACTTCTAGTTGAAGTTGAAACAACCATGGTCCCTAGAGAGACGATTAATCACCACAACATTCTTCTCAGATTCTAGCCCGAATACACAATTTTGAGAGGTTTATCTTCCAGCCATATGTCTATCCAGAACCTGACCTTATTCCCAAGGCTCGCCTTACCTTTAAGTTAACCATGTTACCAATACAGGTAGTGGACGCAAGTTGAACGCCTTCAAGCCTAGCAATAGCAGCCCACGACCCTGACAATTGACTATTAAAAGGAACAACATGCCACTTTCTAGGCGTATGGTACGTATGGTGAATCGCCTCAATGACTTTCCTCCTCCAAGGCTCTTTTCCTCCAAGTATATTTTAGTTAGTTTTACATATCTTTAATTTTTCATGTCATTGACATGACATGATCTTGGAGATAATGCCTAACCTTTATTGCTATGACTATTATTTACATTGTGACTCAACTTTCCAACGAAAAGAAACCTTTCAAAGGTATGGTACGCAGGTACGGTCAACTAATGTTGTCAACCATCGATCCACATAAATAATTAATAATTCATTTTGTGATTAAAATTTAAAAACATCATCGTATACAACAAACTTTGTTTGATTATTACTTTCTTTCTTTTAGTTTAGTGTTTAGTTATTCAGTGTTAGTATGCAAGTCCTTTTCTTATGTTAAAATATTAGGGAACGATTTTCAACTCTGAATATACACATTGATTATTGATTAAAAACAAATAAACTAAAACCAATCATTGATCGGTAAAAATGGACAATCATAACATCAATCGACTGGTTTATTATATAGTTGTTTATATTTTATGATATATCTTAATGAGTGTAAAATAAAATCATATGTCGTGATCCCTTAACTTTGAACATAAACTAAAGTTTTATGTTGTGACCCTCTAGTCAAAAGTTTATCGTTTTGTCATTGCAACAAAGACCAAGTTAAATCAACTTATTATCCTCAAGAAAGTATTTGTGGTTCGGATTTATGAAAATGTGTATTTATAAGCAACATGTGTTCTCTTTTATATAAAATAATACCCACGTTAGGAAGATGATATTTTCATGTTTGCTGATGCACAAAACAAGAAACAATGATGTTCCAAGAATTCCATGTTCATGTTCAACTGCCCAACCTTTAGTTGGAGTCGTCTAGTATGGTCTGGTTGACTTGTCGCTAAGGTAAGCTCACGTTACTTGTGAGCTACATTCAGGGTCGGCCCTTAGCAATGAAAAGGTGGGAGACTGCCCAAGCCCTACTTCCTCATTGGGCCTAAAATTTTTGCTTATCTAGTTTTGGTCTTTTTTTACACTTATTCATTAACCTAACTAATCCTATGTAACCCAATTAAAAACTTAAAATTACCCAATTAAACTTTGGAATTATGAGTATATTAATACATGAATAAGAGCTTCAAGTTAAAAGAACTAGATTATGTAGCATGTATGTGTGTTTAAATTATTAGGCCAAGGGTCCTAGACGTTGGAGGTTTTGAGCGGCATGAAGTGCTTGGGTCATACACTTGTGCCAAAGATGGGGAGTGTCCTCGCATCTATTATTGTGCCACATCATATTCCCATCACACTTTAGCTTTCTCTCCATCTCATCTCTTCTTTCTTGCTTTTTTAAACTAACCTTACCATCCCGCTTCCAAATCAAAATTTTCATCTATCTTTCACCTCGCTCTCTCACTGCCACATCACCCACCCCACTCCCCATACTGAGTGCACACCACCCCACTATCATCATCATCATCATCATCATCTGAAAACTTTAGCTACTATAATATTTGATGAAAGTTGGCTACCACAATTCTGAATATAAATAACCAAATTTAGTCTCAAAGCTATAAAAACCACTGTTAACACCCTACAAAACCATTAGAGTTAAGATGTTGCTCTCTTTGAGGTTAAGGGTTAGAGCCCTGTTAAAGTCGAATTTGATGTGATTTTAGTCGTTAAAAAAGCACCCTACAAAACACAAGAGGCAGAGGGGCCTATATAACATATAAATAAACACAAGGGTGGTTAATGTAAACCATTATAACAAAAGAGAGATAATAGAAATTACAAGGATCGTACCCAAACCCTCCATTCATCAACAAACCATGCCCTTACGCATCTCACGATCCTGATCCTCCTCATAATTGGCGTTTCTACCAAATTCGTCAAGAGGTAAGTTTGATCATTCATAATCTGCATGTATTTATCGTAACTTTTATCTATCAATTCACAATCTATCTGTTTAATCCGTTGGTTCCGATTTAGGGTTTTTTTTGTGCGTTTTTTCCTATGTGTTAAAAGTATTAGGATTCGGCTACTCGATATGAAACTTTGTTGTTTCATTCATTGATTAAACATGTGATTGACTGATTTTTGTTGATATTGACTTTTATGGTTGTATATGTTCATATTTGTAGGATTGAAGTTTTCATCAAATTTACTTTTTTTAGAGTCCACAGACTGTTTATTGAGAATTTGATCGAATTAATTTTGTGTGTGTGTGTGGGTGGGTGGGTGGGGTGGGGTGGGGTGGGGGGCGGGGGGTACTATATTGTAAGAAATCAAGTTAGTGGGCTATGGAAGCTTAAATTTTATCAAAAGTATGTAAATTACATGGTAATATGGGCAAAATGTTTGTGTAACGCGCAGTATATTTATTCATAAACCATGGTTTGGAATAGGTTTATGTTTCGTGATCACATTATTACATTACGTGCAATCTCGACGTTGGCTTTAAGATAATCGGACAGGAGAACTTCGTATTTAAAATTGGGATAGTGTTGTAAGAATCGCTAGGCGCTAGTCGGGCGATGGGGTACCGACTAGCGATTAATCGGGATTAATAGGGATTAATAGGAATTAAACGGATTGAGATTTTTATATGTAATTTTAAGTTACATATATACACACACATTTTTACATGTAGCTTTTTAAAGTAGACATGTTTTAACCCCTCTTTGACCCATTCTTTTAAGTAATTGGAAGGAATTTATAAAGTTTGGTCGAAATTTGGCTGGCGTTTGGCCAAAAATTGGCCAGATCAAGACCGCCATTAACCGCCTAGCGATTAATCGGCCAATAATCAGTGAACCTCTGATTAGTGATTAATCGGCGATTAATCGGAGATTAGTCGGGATTTTTACAACCATTATTGGGATGGACTGTGATATTGTATGGTCATATACAACTAATATGTGTACACTTTATTCCAACGGTCAAACATGGGTCAAAGTTCTTCAGTTTAGTTACACTAATCACTTATGAACTATTTTTCATCTTTTACCTATGCTTCTAGGCGCTGCACGCATTATTGGTTTGTTAAGAAGAAATTTTGGTCAATAAGCTGTATTTGACTTGTTATGCCATGCATTATTGTGATCAGAATGATTGATTGAACTGGAAGTGAAAATTATTAATGATTTAATTAAGGAAATTGGAATATTTTATGGCAACTTTTTCAACTCCAATTTATTGGATAATGTCATAGTCATATTATCATAGACCATATAGTTTTGCACATCCATCATATCTCACTTACCCATTACTTATTCACTTCTAATGACGGATGTAATTCGTTGTTTATCCAACGAAATGCAATCACTTTTATATGAACCAAACGACCAACAAAAATTTGCCCAACATCATTACTTCCAGAGGTTATGGGAATAGCATCATTTAGTCAGTATTTCAATGTTTAATTAAGATATGATTTCTTGTAACAAAAATTTGAATGCCCCGAACGACCATTCCACATTGTTTTCTTTATCTTCTTGCATTAAAAGTTTATCTATAGCTTGTAAGCTTACTTGTCAATCAGTGGTTTCTATAAACAGCAACACATCAAATGGAGAAAAAACCAGCTTCTAGTCTATTCGTTAACGACGGTTCCTTTATGGAGAGGTTTAAACAACTTCAACAAGATAAGGAATCTAGTTCAGAGCCAACTTTATCAGGGCCCACAAAGCCGAAGCCCGATACAATTAATAGTGGCTCCAAAGCTAGTGCTTCTTTCAAAATCAACAAACCTTCATCTGGCAAACTTGCGTTTAGCCTTAAACAGAAATCAAAACTTGTAACACCTGCTGTCAAGTTAAGTGAAGACGATGATGAAGATGAAAGGAATGACGGTAACTCATCAGGTGACGGACCTATAAAAAGGCAAAAGGTGGACCGGTTTGATGCCTCAGAACCGGCGCTAAAGCAAGTTATTGTTGGTAATTACATCTTATATATTATATTTTGCTACTTTTTCTCGTTGATTATCTTGCAACGTATACGTGAATGTTTTAGAAGTGATCGGTTTTCGTAAGAGGGTATCTCATTAGAATGGTACGAGGAGGACAAAACATTCTTGAATTACTTTTGTCTGATGAATGCAGCTAACACATAATACGTGTGATGGAACGAGATGTTCAGTGACAGATTTGGAGAATAAATTTAGATTCTCTTGTTCATGCTCTTAGATTTAATCGGTTCTTAAGTGAAATGCAGCAGTACCACCAAGTGATCCCATAGTAAAGAAGGCCGCAGATAATTTAGCAACTTTTGTGGCAAAAAACGGAAGGCAGATTGAGCATATCACACGTCAAAAGAATCCTGGGGATACCCCTTTCAAGTACGTTTGTTATAGTTTATAGAGTAAATTGCATTTTACGTCTTTTAGCTTTGATTCAAATTACAGGTGTTGTCCTTTAACTAACGAAATTACTTTGGATAAACTTTATGTTACTGTTTCTCATCAGGCGGCGTCCTTTTGCCCTAACCCAGTTAATTATTTCTGTTAACTCTTAACGCGTGCCACTCACATGAGGGCATAATGGCACATTTCACTTAATAACTTAAAACAAAATTAAATAAGAGTAGCACACGTTAAGAGTTAACAGAAAAAAAATTAACTGGGTTAGGGCAAAAGGACACCGCTTGGCGCTTGATGAGAAATAGTAACATAAAGGACATCCAGTGTAATTCCGTTAGTTGAAGGACAACGCCTGCAATTTGGCTCAAACTTAAAGGACTCAAAATGCAATTTACTCTAGTTTATAACTTAATACTATAATTGTATCTTTTTTTATGCACCAAGACTATATGCTCACGACATAAAGTATTATAACGTTGTTTTTTCTGACTTTGTTACAGATTCCTGTACGATGAAAGCTGTGCTGATTACAAATATTATGAATACCGACTCTCTGAGGAGGAGAAGGTTCTGGGAAAATCTGCAGACTCACAAATACAACATACTGGTCTGTGCAATAGCTCTAAATGCTATTATTTTTTATGCGTTTTGTTTATAGGATTTGTTAAACTGTAACGTATGTGCTGATGAAACAAGACATGATACATAGATGTTAGAATTTGGTCTGTTGTTCGTTCAATTTTTGTATGATTATTGCAACAGGTGGTTCCAAGACTACTGCAGCCAATAGCTCTCAAAAATCACATCAGCAACGTTCAAATTTCCAGACCCCTGCCTCAGCTTTATTTGAACCTACCGAGAATGCACAACCTGATTATGGTTA
Source organism: Scalesia atractyloides (assembly GCA_947069175.1). Lineage (NCBI taxonomy): Eukaryota > Viridiplantae > Streptophyta > Magnoliopsida > Asterales > Asteraceae > Scalesia > Scalesia atractyloides. Next base: position 79,216,463 of record CAMTDV010000019.1, on the reverse strand, counting down.
TTCACTTGTTTTTTTAAGGGTTACTTTTTTGCCTTGAAGTTTCATACTTGCCTGTAAGATGTGAAATAGTTGATGCAATTGTTGCAATGATTACTACTGTAGGTGAAGCTTCAGACCCGATAGCTATGATGGAATTTTATATGAAAAAAGCTGCACAGGAAGAAAAGAAAAGGCGCCCTAAACACTCTAAAGACGAGATGCCGCCTCCTGCTTCTCTCCAAGGTCAACTATGTTTGTTTACGCGGCTCAGTATGGCTGCAAACAAACCGAACGAACATGAGCAAGACCTTGTTCATGTTCGTTTGTTAAAGAAATATGTCTTCACGAACTGTTCATGAACACTTATCGAACGAGATTTTTTGTTCGTGTTCGTTCGTTAAGGAAATGAACGTGTTAGTGTTCGTTTGTTAATTTTAAGTAACGAACGAAAGCGAATGTTCATGAACACAAATGAAAACAAACGAACACAAACAAGCGTTCATTAACAAAATATATTATACACTTATATTTATTAAATATTTATGTTTTGGAATTTTGAAGTGTAGTAATAAAACTAAAAAAATAAACACTTAATGAACTATCGAACACAAACGAACACTTCACCAAACATTCACGAACATAAATCACGAACACGACCTCTGTTCATGTTCGTGTTTGTTCATTTATTAAACGAAGGAGCACAAACGAACTTCTGGCTGAACGCAACCCTATGCGGCTGGATGGTTTTTCATTTTTCGATGTTTTGTTTTCCAGTTTTATACTAATGGAATTACGTATATAGATATCTAACTGTATAATGGCATGAGTGCAGGTGACGGTAAAAGGGGCCACCATATGGGTGATTATATACCTCTGGAAGAGCTTGACAAGTTCATGGCCAGCTGTAACGATGCGGCTGCACAGAAAGCAGCCAAGGAAGCCGCACAGAGGGCAAGAATCCAGGCGGACAATGTCGGTCATAGACTTCTATCCAAAATGGGTTGGAAAGAAGGTAAAGTATATGGATTTTGTTGTCATGTTTAGTGCGTAAATATATTATAATTACAATCCTAACCTTGACATGTGTTTTTAACTGCAGGTGAAGGGCTTGGGAGCTCTAGAAGTGGGATAGCTGATCCGATAATGGCTGGTAGCATGAAAAAGGATAACTTGGGTGTTGGTGCGTCTCAACCCGGTGAAGTGACACCCGACGATGATATCTATGAGCAGTACAAAAAGCGTATGATGCTTGGTTACAAACACAGACCAAATCCTCTGGTCAGAATACGCCTCTTTCTTTTATATAATCATTCGAGATAACAAATTATTTCACTATTTGACCCATCATACCCCACTTTTCATTGCACAAGAACTATTATTTTATCGTAAATAACTCCTAACATTACCATATAATATATGCATAGTTATGTTCCAGTACAAATGGGTCTTAACATACAAATTGAACTTAACATGAGAAGTGAAGAAGAGACTTTTTTTTGAAATTTTTTTCCTATCTTGTCAAGCAAGTTTTTACACTAGTAGAGTAATTATAATTACTCTAGAGTAATTATATAATTTTTTTTATTTTTACATTTTGCAATTAAACATCATATTTAAGTAGATGGAAAAAAAAAGGCTTCCTTCACTTCCCATGTTAAAGCCATTTTGTATGTTAAGACCCATTTGTGTTTGATCCTTACACTATATGTATTATGCCTGATCAAGTACATTAGATGATCAAGATGATTATGATATAAAATATTTTTTTCAGGTATATAGTAAATATACGAGTATCGACATAAAGTTTTTGAAAGTTTGATCAACTGAAAAAATTTTCAAGTGTTGTTTTCTAATTTACTAACCTTGCTGCTAATCTTTTCTTGCAGGGCAATCCGCGGAAGGCCTATTACTGAGCATTACAAAGTGGAAGGGCTTAAGTTGTTATGAAGAACTCATCCCGAAAGAAAGAGGTAGGGATTTATTTACTTGTTTTGAATAATTTGTACCGCGTGACATAAATAGGACCTGATATCTTGACGATGTATTTTGTTGGTTTTGTGTTTATGGATTAAGATCGAACGCTTTACGGTTTTAGTCCAAGCTCTTTGTACAAGGTTAAAGATAGAGCCCGCAATCGTCACTTTTGACACATCCTGTTTTCGTTTGCCTTCTTATCATCGAAGTAGTTAGGATTAGGTTTTCTTGATGTCTATATGTACATGTGTTGTACGTATTATGCTAGCATACATACATGTGCACAACAAGCTCAAAATAACATCACAACCACTAGTGACATGGTAGTAAAATCTCAAATAGATTGTGGCCAAGAGAAATATGGAAGAATGTTGCAACTCAAATTAGTGGCGACGGACCTAGGAAAAATTTCCATCTAGCGGAATTTTTTTTAGGTTTGTTTATCGTTATATAAAATTTGTTCAGTCTAGTTTGAGTCAGGTCATATTAAAGAAATATAATTAAGAGGTAACTTTTTAGAATAGTAATCAAGTTTTAAAATAGTTCTAATTAGATCACTAAGTTTCAAAAGTATTTCCAATGGTCACTCAACATTCATTTTTATTTAAATTATGGGGTTTTTCATCCATTTCATAGGTAACCGTTGTGATGTGATTTTTGTTTCTTTTTTCCCTTTGATTTGATGCTAACGTCGAGTGATGACGTGGTTTTAACTTGTTTTTAAAATTTTTAATGTAATTAAAGTGTTTTTGTTTTTAATAAATATAATATCATATATTAAAATAATCTGACCCTAGTATTTTATGCTTCATTTTTCTTTTGACACATAGAAAAAAAGACATGACTCAATTTGAATGTTAAGTTATTTAATTGGGACAAAAACGATATGAGTGACCTAATTAGAACACTTTTAAAACTTGAGTTATCAAATGTCATTGTAATATGTGATTTTTTATCTTTTTTTATTATTATTATTATTTTGATAGCTTTGGCTTCTTTGGGTTATGTACTCAAAATCCATGTTTACCATTTAACCTCTAGTGAATATTTTTGGCAAAAAAAAAAAGTATCTTGAAGAACTCATTAAAAACATGGGCTAAAGGCTAAGCATTTAGACATTTGGCACAAGAGTTAACTCATTAAAATTTAAAAAAAAAATAAACATGTGCTTAACCCTTAAGTTATCATATGTTAGGAACATGCTTAACCATATAAGTTATGTTAATGTTTAATTGATAATTCTATTAGAAAAAATCTAATTATTCATATTGGATTTATAAATTTATAAATTTCTAATTAAATTATAGATTTCTAATCTATATGGTGGTTTGTAAAAATCTTAAGAAAAAGTGTTATTTCTTTGTAAAAAATAAGATATCTAAAAATCGAAATCCAATTTAACGTAAAAGAGAAGCTAATAAATGAAAAATCAAAATAATATACTTTTTGAGACTATGCATTGTCAGTTGAAAATTCTCATAATCATATTTATCTTGTGTCAGAAAGTAACCATAACAAGTTATTTATTTAATTATTTTTTTCTATCATCTTCTTCGTTGCTCTTTTCTCTTTGAACATGGAGGTCGCTATCTGCACACAAATTTCGGGTGACGATTGTGAATTTTTGTTTTTCTCTTTTTAAACCATCAAATAGTTCAAGGGAGCGTTTGAAAATTTTGATGAGACGCTCGAGGCTTTAACGCATATATTACACAAAAAAAATTAAGGTGGGACGCTGTCATCCCAATCCCAATGGTGACTGTAGGTCTGCCCCTGCCTATATACCATCAAAATGTTTTGGATGAATGAATGTGGAAACTTTATAGTTAAGTGTGCAAATGATAGTAATTCTATGATGAGTAATCTTGAAAACTCTCCAATCAATCCATTAACACAAAGTCGTAAAGTCCTTATGGACAACATATAGCGGTGATCAATAAAAGGTGTCGGATATTAGAACCGAAACCACCACAATTACTTTTGTACCAATCGGTTGTGAATGACAACTTTTTAGTTAATTAAGTGTGCTTGAGTGATAGGAATACTATAATATAATGATGACTTTGAAATGTCTTCACTTGACCAATTAAAAACAAAGTTGTGAGCTCTAATTAAGAAATGTATAATATTTGATTGATAAAAGGTATTGAACATTACAACCTAAACCACCACAATACCCTTTTGTTCATCCTTAATATTATGTGACATTACATTTATTTCAATGGTTTTTCAAATTTTATTTTTTTTTAGTTTCTTTATTTTCTCATGTCATTGTGTTCAAACAAATATTTTTTTAGAAAACCTTTTTTAATATCTATTATGGAGCTCTAATTTTGTTGGTCCATTGGTAAATCCTTTTAATTTGTCCATTTATTTTAAGATAGTATCTAAAGAAACTAATTGATATACTTCCTTATCTCTATACACTCATTTGTAGGAAGATTTATGTGCATGTTTCATGTCTCCCTCATTTCTTGCACACCAAGAAATCTCATCCCCAGACATTTCACACATCTTGCAAAATAAAAATAAAATAAAATATAAAAATAGCCTAGAACATAATGTTTCTTCAATATCTGAATTCCCTTTTGAAATTGGGAATCAGATAACATTTTCATAAATTCAAAACCATATGATTTGAAGGCTAAGAAATGCTACATATCTTTTGATCAAAAACCAACATTAATTTCCTCAAAAACATTGAGGATTTCAGGAGTTCTAATGTTTCATCTGTTTAAAAAGTATGGTTTGATTGAGGATTTACGCGCAATCGATATGGCTTTTCATATCACCTCGAAGGATCAACAAACGCCAATTTCACAAGGCGAAGACCCTTCAACATCAACCGCACAAAGCAGTGTTACATGCATGTATCAGGCACACATTGGAGGCTGTTGGCGGACCGTGACATCAGTTTGGACCAAAAACGTAATGAATCACTCATTAACCATCTATGGACAGCAAGGAACCCAATCATCGCCAAAACTGCAGAATAGATCTCGCGCCATGGCATTTTTGGGGGCAAAAAGAGTTACAAAACCTTCGAGGTTGATGGGCTTCAAACAACGTTTATTGGGATCTTCGTTCAGCACATTTTTCAGGATCACCAGAACCGTCTTCTGATTTCTATGTTGCATTGGTTTGTGATGAACAAGTTGTGTTGTTAATGGGTGACTTGAAAAAGAAAGTATATAAAAGAACGAAATCGCAGCCATGTGTGGCTGATGCTCTCTTGTTTTTCAAAAAAGAACACGCTCTTGGCAAGAACCGCTTCACGACAAAAGTCAAATTCGATAAGCATAGAAAAGATAACGACGTCGTGGTGGAAAGTTCGACGTTAGGGCCTAACAACCATGAAATGTGTATCAGTATTGATGGGATTGTACTGATCCATGTAACAAACTTGCAATGGAAGTTTCGCGGTAACCAAACTATCTTGGTTAACAAGCAGCCGATTGAGGTTTTTTGGGACGTGCACGCATGGCTTTTCTTGAACCCTGGCTCGAGCTATGGGTTGTTTATCTTCAAGCCTGGTCAAGGTAACAAGAATTGTAAAAACGACAATAGCCAAGATGAAACCGAAGAGAAAGACGGTAACAGCACAAGCAAGGATCATTCATCATGCAGTAGTTCAAATACCTCACAATGCAGCCTCTTTTTATATGCATGGAAGATTGAATAAGATGTACTTACACATATGCATAGTGTACAACAGATGTATAACAGATTATAGAAGTAATGAAGGCTTTCATTAATGATAAAATGTAATCAGTCGTACATTACAACACGGGTCAATGCATAAATACTCTCAAACCTAACTAATCATCCGTTATTAAATTATTAATTTTCCTCAACTATCACCTCCTCTAAATTGGGAAACTTCTTTGGCAAGGTAAAAACAGGCCCTTCGGTAGCAGCACCTTTGCATGACATAGCTAGCGAGTAGCCTAACGCTCGAGCAACTGGAACAGCAACTGCATTTCCAACTTGCATGTATCTGCAAAAAGAAATAAAAAAAAATGTTATCATCATTCTATACAATGTTTAATTTTAAAAAGTTAAAGAACTTGTTGACGCGTTTTTAGACCTTTCTTTGATGGGGCCAAGAAGTTTATAGTAGTCTGGGAACCCTTGAAGCCGTGCATTTTCACGGATTGTCAAGACTCGGTCTTGCAACGGGTGGAGTATTGCCTGATTATGTGGTTCGGCCCTGGTGACGACAGTAGGTACGATTTCATCCCACCATAGCCGCCCAAAAGGTCTGCAAATTAACCATATAACAAAGTAAGAAAAACAAGGTAGAATGATATAGTTGTGTATAAAAGTAAATCGCATGGAAGGATTTACTTCAATGATCGCCCCTCAACAAAACTCATAGCATAATCAGGAACCTGGTATCAAGAAAAAAAATAACTTTTAAAATTAATATGTAATGTAAATCTGAATGAATGTGTGTGTGCCTGTGTGACACTCACCAGTGGCTTTCCTGAAGGTAAATAAACCCTCTCCACGTTAGGATCCCATTCAACACGGTTGTCATCGCAAACGCGAACACCCTTTAAATCCCTAAAGTTTGCACCCTGAAAAAATGGGAAATTAGTAATAACGATAACTCGATAAGTTCACGTTGGAATAACGCAGCGAAGATGTAGCAAACCTTTTTCGTGGGAATTTGGCAGACACGCTGATAATCATCTTCATTTAATTTGTACGGGCGATGATCATACAAAAGATGATCCGAAGAGTCTTCACCGACAAATCCAGGCATATCTGAGTAATAATGAAAACACAATATTAGATATCATCTAAAGTCTAATGAAAAAATAATATCAAATATCATCAAAAGTTTAAATGACAAATTGTTGCACTGCAAAACTAACGCTGGGCTCACCTTTCTTTTTGAGACTTATAAACTTCTGGAATTCTGTCTTCGGCGCCTCTTTGTAGGGAATCTCATCACGTTCTTCATCATTTGTCACCTACAAGTATAACAATGTGTTTTAGCATTTGCCTTGATGCATAAGTTTTGAAAAATTGCTTACAAAAAAACATGTAGTTACTTACAGGTGGAAGATCGGAAATTGCGTCACCGAGGAACAGTTCCTTTTCTAACACAACTCCCTTGACATCATCATGAACGACAGTATTCGACTGCAGTTGTCAAGAAGACTTTTCAATAAGACAGTCACAAAAAAGTAAAAAAAAATACAAAATCATACCTCAAATTCCACAGGGGACACTCCACGTGTAACCACATTATGTGTGGGTAACGGGTATTGTGGTAGTTTCTGCAATAGAAAACTAACATTAAACAGGTTGAATTGTAGAACTACAAAAACAAGAACCTGAGATAAATTTGAAAGATCACCTCATTGGGTCTAGCACCCCACATAAACATTCGCATCCTGAACTGCGGGAGTCCATAAGAACCAGCTGTCATCAAGCCTATACGAGCTTGATAATTCATCGAAACAAGGCGGCCCAGAGCATATCTCCCAAGAAAACCTTTCGCAAACTTAACGATATCCACAACGTTTTCCATCAAACAAAATCTTGGTTTCAGATACTCTACAATGTCCATGTATACAACAAGTTGCCTGTTTTTTTCATCGTCCAAAGGATTATCTTTGTTCCTAAAGCGGTTGAATCCGCTTATTCCCTGACAAGGGGGCCCACCACAGATGACATCCACATTCCCCTGGCAGAAAACATTGTCAACCATTAATATTTAATAATCTTAAACATTAACTTGTATTATGGAAGTATAAAATATTATATCTACTTACAGGTAGAGGTAAGATCTTTGAATTGAAACCGTCTACGACAAACTGCTTTATTTTATCTTGGCAATCACTGATTAAAAGAATGTGTTAGTGTTAAACTAATGAAGTCGTGTACTCAGTAACATGAAAATTAGATATTAAAAATGATTTGCATACCTCAACCCATCTATAGGCTCCCAAGTATCTTCTTCAGGGCCATAGTTTTTCCAACGGATCTGTAAAAACAGCAAATAATGTAAATGTAAATGTAATTTACATACCAAAAAGTCATTATTAAGATAACATAAAAGATAACAAAATGAATTAAGTACCTTAAGGTAGAGCCCACGTTTCTTCATTTCCTTTGGGTCACCATAACAAATAGACAAAACTTCTTCGACTTCAAATACTTCCTCATCCTGGCCATCATCATCATCGTCTTCATCATCATCCTCTGCATTTTCGGTTTCATCCTTTTCAACAGTTATAGGATCACTACCTCCAATTAACGAAAAGGACTGGCAGAGCTTCTCCCACTCCTTTAGCAGCAACAGAAAATCTTCTGCTGACTCATTTCTTGCCTGCAAAAACATGTTTTGCACTGCCATCAATTGAAAAAAAAACAATCGTATGAATAAGGTTGGGCGAATGTCACATACCTCTGTCTCTGGATGATTCAACTTTAAGCTTTCACATGCATACTTGTTCAAATCCACAGCCCATCTCTACAATTAAAAACATATAACAAATTTAAAAAAGAACATTAAAAAACAGACATAATTGATATAGAATTATAGATTCAGGTCCTACCGTGACAAGATTAATATCTGCCATATTAGCACCCAAACAAAGGCCAGTAGACATAGCACCGCATCCTGAATAGAGATCGAGCATCCTCATCACAGGTTTTTTGTCCTCTTTAGTTTTGGATACCTTAGTAACAGCTACATTAGAATCAGACTCTGAAGATATGGTTGAATCAGACTCATTTCCATCGGCTTCATTATCTGTTTACAAATACAGTCGTTCAAAATCAATGTAATTTTTTATTTAAACATACCAAGAATTCACAAAGAATGAGATTTAACAACAATTACCAGGCTGTAAGTTTTGGTAAGATGAAAATGGTACCAAATATGACATGTCATAGTAATAGTCTCCATTTCCAAGCATGGCCCTCTTAGTAGCCACATCCACCTAAAGAAACCAACAAAAGTTATAAGCGACATGAAATAAAGTTATAAACAATACCATACTGGTTATCAATTCTCAAAAGGTTTAAAAGGCAATACTTACATCTAGAGGAACCCGCACTATTTTAAGTTTTTCTACAAGACAATCAAGGGATTGTCGTCCTTTATTTCAGAAAGAAAGATGCGCTTATCATCGATAAAGTTAGAACAAGCTTGAATCACCTGAAATAGAAATTGTTGTTAGAGCAAAGACACACCACTAAATCATATAGTGAAATTAGCTAATCTTGTTGAAACTATAATTACCGTATCTTTGGCCCGGTAAAACCATTGAGCACAAAAATAAGGTTCTCCATCCACTCCTTCAAACATTTCCACAATTCTGCAAATGTAATAATCTTCGCCCTCACCAGCCTAAATTAAGAAATAATTTAACTAAAGTTAATTATGCTAAGTTAAATTAATGTGATATTAGATTGTAATCAACATAAAAAAGTGCACGCCGGACACATCAATCAACCGACAATTAAATTTACCTGAACATAACCGTCATCTCCAAGTTTGAAAAGTACACGGCCATCAACGAGTGCTTCAGTATAGTGCCGTTTAGCTTGTATGTACTCTTTTGGAGGCACAGACCTTGTATTTCACAAAGAAAAAATAAATAAAACAAATACATCCCTAAAAGCAAAAATGCACTGATTCTACTAAACAAAAACTAACTGTAGAAACTTACCCTTTGGCTTCAGGAATTGTTACTGTCTTCTGTAACATCCAAATAAAACAAACAAGTTAATAAGTACGCCAAATATTTAGCTTGTCAATTAATACTATTATAACATAAACAGATGCTAAATTTCCCTTTCTAGTGCCAAAAAAACATCGATATATGATCAGTGATCGATTAACGACACTCACTCTCTAAGGGGGGTAGGGGTGGTTCACGAGTGAAAAAATTCCATCACTTGCGACACCCAATCACATTCCGCCATGTCAGCAACCACTATTCCATCACTCACAACTTTTTTTATTGGAAATACCCATCACTCACAACACCCAACAATAAACCCTCACCCCCCTCACATGTTCCATCGCTCATTCAACAATAACGCGTCAATTAGTTCACGGAAATTTGATTCACTCGTGGAAACTTGTAGGGTGGCGGTGGGCTTTTGTAAACTTCCACTCGTGGAAGTGAAGTTTCACGGAAAAAAGGGTGACCGCCCCGGGTCCCCTGATTCTACACCACCTAAATACCCACAAGGAGATTTTGAACCTTCAACACTTGGTTAAGAAGAATTCACAAATATTCAAAAAACCTCTTAGCAAACAAATTGGCATAAAAATGGCTAAATTTCTAAACTTTCATATGAACAGTGTCTGTCCTACTCATTCCACCCTCCCGAAACCCTAACAATAATTTCACTATGAGTTGGTTGTTTAATTGTTTACTCCAATTATCCCCAACCCTAAACCTTCGTAAAATAAATAAACATACATAAACAAATTAACCTAGAAAATATAAACACAAATCCACATTTATTTAATTTAATTTAACTATGTAATTAAAAGAGAATCTCACATTTTTCCCCAAATAACGATGAGGCCATTTCTGTCTAGCTTCACCATCAGCAACCGGTTCACCAACAAACCGGCTCTCCTCCTCGTCCTTCACCACAACCTCCACCTTCTTCACCGGTTTCCGGCCAGAACTTCTCACCGAAGCGTCACCGTTAACCACCGGAGATTCAACCGCGTCAGTGTTCGACAATTCCTCTTCTGTTTCCTCTTTAACTCTCTTCGTTTTCTTCTCTGAGACAGATGAAGAAGCCGGATCTACGTTGTTGCCGGAAGCAGATGACTTTCGCTTGCTGTTCGTCATCGTTTTTTTTCCGGTGAGAGTGAGAGTGAGAGAGAGTGTGTGTGAGAGGGCGGGAAGGTGAGTAGACCGGAGAATGACGGATCTAGGGTTTTATTGCGGGGGGAGGGCGTGTGTTTGGCGGGTGAATTTGTTTGGTTTGGCGGGAAAGTTGAAATACATGGAGTGAGAGTATGTGTGTATTTGAAATTTGGCTCTGTATTCTATGGTATGGATGGTCATTTGAGTGCATGGTCCACATGAGTCATGTACCATTTCATGTTCTCTTTTTCTGAATTGGAGTATGCCTAAATAGTAAATGCCCTTTGGATTGTGTTAATGGGCGCAGCATAGTGAGGCGGAAGGGGGCCGTCGAACTTTCAAGTTTTTCGTTCAGAAGCATGTAGTTTTTATATAGAAACTTTTGGATGTATACGTTTTTGACCCCCCCGCTTTTCTATAAAAGTTTTTATATATACGTTTTCGATCACAGTCAGAAATCTCAAGCTTCATCACTTATTGTGTTTTCTTACTTTAACAAATAAAAAAGACACATTTTAGTGGTATTTCAGTATACTTTATTGGATAAGATAAAGGTTGTAATAACAAGAATGGAAATTTCTATAAAATTTGTATGAACCGACATGATAAATGTAAGTGATAAATGTTACGCGTTAACATTTTAGTTGTTAATGCTTCGGTTAGTACCAACAATTTTGGTAATGAAGATTAAAGGTTGTTATGAACCTTTATGACACCGAATTACCAATTATGATACCGGATATCAAAATTAATATTGATCATGAAGTTACGTTTTTTTCAAGTTGATTTAGTCGCACATAATTTATGTTAGTTTCATGTTTTGATTATAACTTGAATAAAAAAATTAAGTGTACAATATTTATTGTGTCAAATCAAGCTGATAAATGTATATACTAATTAATTAATAATTAATAATAATGACAACAGCTCCACGTGTTTCTACAATATTCACCCAATTTCATGTAAGTTATATATGTGAACTATATTATAATCACCCACAAGTAACACCCAATGAGTTACAGCTCTCGGTTGAGTCACAGGTTAATCGCGACTAAGTCATGGTCACGATTAAGACGTTAACTTAGTCTCGATGATTATCCTAATTTGTTTACATGTATTTTTATCCCTTTTCAATTTTCATTGTTATATGCTCTTGAGCATTTTAGATAATAATGTACGGAGGATACTCTTTGTGCTTTAGTGAAATTTCACCTATAATCTTCATCTTTTTAAAATTACACATATAGTCCCTTATTTTTTCATACTCGTTTATTAGATGGTCCCTAAAATGGACAAGGTTATTTTATCTGTTAAGTGGATATGAAATGATAAATAAAACCTTACTTTAAAAAATATGATAAATATTACTTATCTATTTAATTGTTTTATATTAAAGAGTTAATTACTGTTTTCGTTCCTATGGTTTGTCAAAAATCACTATTTCAGTCCATTAGTTTAAAAATTGTGATTTCAGTCCATGTGGTTTCACTTTCGTAACCATTTCAGTCCACCTTGCAACCATTTCAGTCCATGTACTTACAGAATAAATGGATTGAAGTGGTTACGAAAGTGAAACCACATGGACTGAAATGCTTACGAAAGTGAAACCACGAAATCGCAATTTTTAAACTAATTGACTGAAATAGTGATTTTTAACAAACTACGGGGACGAAAACAATAATTAACTCTATATTAAAATATAGCAGGACCCACATTTTACCAACCTACCTACCTCACTCCCCCCTTTCTTTCTTCTAGTTGTTGTCTACAACCACAGTCACGAGACGACCACCACCATAACACCCCCCACCACCATAACACCTCCGTATATTTTTTTAACGTCATATTTGTTTGTTTCATCCAAAAGAACAAAAATGTCTTGCACATTAACAGAAAAAAAAAATTTAGTTAGTAATTTTGAAGGAAAACGATAATTAAAATGCAAACATAAAGAACACAAATGCACAAAAAAATCATTTAGATGGAACAAACAAATAAGACTAAACCCCAGGGACTACTTTGGCATTTTACTTTTTTGTTTTATTATTACTACTAACAATAACATTTGTAAATTTGTAAATTGAGTGAATAGTAAGTTCAAATTTTTTTTTTTTTTTCAATTTGAGTGAATACTAACTTTAACTTTTGATCTTCTTATTTGTTTTTCTAATTTCAAATTCACTCCTTATGCTTTAAAAAGTTAGAAGCCTTTAGCTTAATACTTTTATTTTTCACTTATAACTTTCGTTTGTCGGGTTCTTATAAATTTATTAAAAGCTACATACGTTGTGACAAACCGAGATGATATTTTCTTGGTATTCCGATATAAATTTATTAAAAGCTACATACGTTGTGACAAACCGAGATGATACTAACCGAACTTCATGAGTAGTGGTTCAATATTATCGGAACTGATATTGATATATGTCTTTACGTTTTCGAACGATATAAATCACAACTTTACTTTTTGGATTACATCATACAACTTTTGTGTAACAAAAGCGTTCTAAATAAACTTTTTTTCTAACACTCAAAATTGAATGTTACAAATTTTAATGGGTTTCAACCACTAGTTACAGCACAGTACAATTCCCCTAGGCCTGTGTTATCCATTTCTTCAAAAGAATAAACAAAGGGGGAAATAGGCAAATAGCAAGAATGGTCATTGAATGGTCATCTTTTTTAAAAATAGCCATTTAAAACAACGTATCTACAAGGTATTTCAAGCAGCTGGAACAACGGTTTAAAAAAATCATTTCAAGTCAATCAACCCATGATTGTCACGTGTCCAAGTACTTTCATCATGGCTTAAGCCTTTTCACTGTAGCGGCTTGAGATCTTTCAGTGTAGCGGCTTGGCTTAGCTTGAGAACTTTTAACACGGCTTGAGATCTTTCAACGTAGTTTAAATTTAAACGAATAATAAAAAAAAGTCTCAACTAAATGTGAGAACTTGAAAATCTCAACTAAAAAAATCTGAAAGTTTTAACTTGAAAATAAAAAAATATTTAACTTGAAAAAAAATTACTAGGTTAGAACCCGTATATATTATTTAGTATACATAATGTTAAAAAACACAAACCTGAAAGTTAATCCTAAAAATACTTGCAAAAATAAAAATAAGAAAACGTAGACGTAAAACTAAAATATTTAAAAAAAATTGAAGAAAAAACCGTGACGATATCATATCAGAGTGCTAAAACAATAATACTATTTAAAAAGAAAAACAAACAAATCAGGATTGTAATAATAAAAAAATAAATTTAATTTATCTAGATGAAATTTATAATATTATATAAAACGAAAAAAAACATACTCAGGATTGAACTAATAAAAAAGTAAAATTTTAATTCATCTAGATGAAATTCAAGAGTTATTCATTGCTATAATGAATTAAAATAACATTTATTTTGTGACTAATACATTTATAGCTTTGAGAATACAAACGACAGCATGACCTTTTTTAGTGGTCGAGCAAAGAAAAAAAGTTATCAACCTGTTAGTGGCAAAAGTGTAAATTGTCTCATATTGGTCCAATTATCTAAATTAACTTTAGTGTGAGTCACCTACAAGTGATTTTAATATTTACTAGAACTAACAACTTGGTTTATTATATATATAAATATATCGACATTCAACAAGTCCATATGAATCAGATTATAACATCCAACGAGTTATAGTTCTCCGTTGAGTCACGGGTTATTCACGACTAAGTCATGGTCGCGATTAACATGCCTAACCAGTAATGTAGCGTCATAATCGGTACCGGTTTTGTTTTTATTCAAATTTGGCTTCGTTATTTTCGGTACCACAACCAATATAACATTCGGGCATAAAATTAATTGAAAATTGATTTGTATTACAAATAAAGTGCTTTCTGGTGTCATAAACTATATAGAGTACTCATACCATACCAAACCCAACCAAATCGATACCAACGAACATTGAAATCAATATTTGTTTTCATGATTCTCGATCGATTTAAAACCTTTTTTCGATATCATTTGGACATGTCATAATTTTTATTTTTTTCACATGAGACAACTTTTATGCGTTAAATATAATACAAATATATATTTTTTTATTTATATTAGAGTAAATTGCCAAAATCGTCCCTGAGGTTTGAGTATGTTTGTCATTTTCATCAAAAACAATTTTTTTTTTACCATATTGCCCTTCACTTTTGGGATTTTTTATCATTTTCATCTAAACAACTGACTTTTTTTTTTTTGCCAAAATCGTCCCTTGGATTTGAGATTTTTTTGTCATTTTCATCCGAATGTTTGATAGAAAAAATAAAAATTACATGTTTGGATGAAAATGGCAAAAACTCTCAAAAGTGAAGTACTATATTGTACAAAAAAATGTTTTGGATGAAAATGACAAATATGCCCAAACTCAAGGACGATTTTGGCAATTTACTCTTTATATATTATTATTATTATTATTATTATTATTATTATTATTATTATTATTATTATTATTATTATTACTATTTTATAGCACAAATGCAGAATACAATTCCCCTGGGCCTGTGTTATCCATTTCTTGGAAAAAAATAAACAAATGGCAGCCTCTCTTCATCATCCCATTTGGTCTCTCCTACCATTTTCATCTCAACACAGTACAATTTCCAGTCCACTCACATGTTTTTTTTGCTATATTACTGAAATTTATTTATGGTTATAAATTCAAATCCTACTAATTTTCTTTCACTTATTTCAGGTGATTATAATTCAAAGAAACCAATTTCAACAGCCAGATTCCACATCAACATTGTAGATAAATCAAAATCAAGAAACAGAATGCAATTAGGGAACAATACTTGTAAGCTTTTTGCTGAATTTGAAGTACTATTATTACTACTGAATTGGTATCATAATTAATTATTCGTGATATATCAGATTCAAGAAGGGGAATGCGATTACAGAGGAGTAATTGTAAAGCAAATTTAGTTAGTGATGAAAATGTGGCAAAGTTGTATTTGGGGATGGATTTTGGTACATCTGGAGCTAGGTATGCAGTTATTGATAAGGAGGGGGTCATACATTATGAAGGAAAGAGGGATTATCCTTTGTATATGGTATGTTTTACATGATTATATTGTTTTGAACTTTTGTAATTTTACAATCATGAATGGTTTGATTGATGATGGTGATATGAGTTTACAATGAAAGCCTAATAGAGGGTTCATATTACTTTTGGGTCCTAGATTGACATGATATAATAAGTAATAAAAAGACGGTCGGAAGATGAAATATATTTGTCAATTTGAATATGTATATCGGTCTGTTTGACCATAATAGCAGCCTAGCAGGGGTGGGTGTCAATCATGTCCGGTTGATGGGTTGCATTGTGAACCTGAACACAATCCTTATATTTATTGAGTTAAGTTCCGGTGAAAATAAAATTAACTTACTAAACGTACAAATTGAAGGAAAAAACAAAAAACGCGGTGGCATTTTCGTAAATATTTGGTCGTAGGGTAATTATATAAATCACTACAGGATCATTTGTAGAGTGATTTTGGTCTTGTATAGTAATTATGTAAATGTTCATGTGAAGTAATTTTGATCTTGTAGAGTAATTATGTAAAAGGTTCATGTAGAGTAATTTTGATCTTGTAGAGTAATTTTGTAAAATATTCTTGTAGAGTAATTGTTTGAAAGACCTTATGAGCTCATTATTTGTTGTCTAGGAAGAATGGTGATGCGGTCGATTGGGTGCGATCATGGAAAACAACGCTTTTTTCTCTTCTTGAAGATATTCCAATTGCTATGCGTTCATTAATCACTTCCATCTCTATAGACGGGAGTTCTGCAACTACTCTGATTTTAGACAGGTAATAAATTGGGCAACTGAAACTAGAAAACAGTTAAAAGATTATATATTATATATAATATATTATGAATTTACATCGAGATAGATGGTAAACAGGCAACAAGCTGCGCCGCTACCCCTTTATGAATTGATTTGATTTGGGTTCCAAAGATTCCCTTATTTTTTCGCTACCACAAGGGATTTAGACATTTTGAAAAGAAAAGGTCAGAAGCTTTATAAGTCTGTATGACCTCAATAGTCAAAGTCAAAGTGTCAAACTATACTACTTTTCTATATATGCTGCAGCAAAACAGGAGAAGCTTTAGCAAGGCCTTTACTCTATAACGAGAGTTGTCCTGATGCTTTATCAATTGTTAAATCCATTGCTCCTATAAATCACACGGTATGCTCGGGTTCTTCAACCTTATGCAAGCTCGTTTCATGGTGGACTTCAAGTGATTCGAGTAAAGAGTCTGCAGTACTAATGCATCAATCTGACTGGCTTTTGTGGCTTCTGCATGGTAAAATCGGAGTGTCTGACTACAATAACGCATTAAAGGTACAATTCTACTCTCTATGGGCACAGTTTGACTTTAGAGGTCAAACATACTGTCTTTGAGATCTTGATATAAACTCTGATACAAGTTTAGCACCAGATTTTTCTTGTTCATCAAACTCTTTATGAAGTTAATTGTAATTTCACGTTTTACGACAAGTAGTAGGTTTGACCTTAAAAGGTATTTACTTTATAGTCTATGAACACAATTTGACCTTAACAGGTCAAGTGGACTATTTTGACCGAAAAGTTTTCTTTTTTATCATGCTTGTTATGAAATTATAATGTTATAACAGGTTACCAATTCGTTTACATAGGTTGGTTATGATCCCGAACTTGAATCGTATCCACCATGGCTGAAATCTCAACCGTATTCACATGCTCTACCGACCATTCAAGCTCCTGGAGCTATAATCAGCACCCTCAAAGATGACATAAGAACAAAACTCGGTACATTTGTCCTCTCTTTAATAAAAAAGTTAGTTAATATTTTAACTATAATACTAACTAAAATATTGTTTTAACTAGTCCTTTTATAACTAATCTACTACAAAAGTTAGTTAAAACATGATGCTTGATATCGGGTTGAATCCTTGTACAGGTTTTCCAGAAGATTGTGTTGTGTGTACCGGAACTACGGATAGTATAGCTGCATTTCTTGCAGCCCAAGCTACTCAGCTTGGGATGTAACATCCGTAAAAAAAAACGGATTTTCCAAACCCGCTTCGTTTATTAACCGAACATCCAGTTAAAATTTTTGTTGCATGTTTAGGGCTCAAACTAATTTTAAACAATACATAATTAATAAACATTCTAGAATTTAAAAATTTTAATTAATAAATGATAAAATAAGCGAGTAAAAAAATAAAAGAGGCTGCCGGGTTTCGAACCCGGGTCAGCCGGTTCAACAAGCAAACAACACACCACTCCGCCACACGCTCAACTTTGGAATAATACTGAAACAATTAATACTTAAATCAAAACTCGAATTCAAAAAAAACCGTCATCAGCGCGGCTGAACTCGCAATCACCGGAAAATCCGGCAATCCGCGAGTTCAGCCATTCTCCTTTTGACTAAAAAGCTATAACTGTCGACGACATCGGTTATAACCGATGTCTAGCCCCAATTCCAGTCGTAACCGCCGGAGAGATTTGACCGAAATTCTTGAAACTGAAATAATTAAAGGCAGAATGTTGTAACTCTATAAATACTGACTCTAATCATCCGAACCAACCCGCTCAAGCTCCCAATCCTTACCCTCTGTGCAATTTCGCTGTTTCTGAAACATCGCCGGAAAACGTCCACTCGCCGGAAAACCGAATCTATCCCATTATTGTCTTACTCTATAAATAGGACTTCTAGAGCTTCGACAGAAGCCCACCCACACTCACCTCAAACTTCCTGAAGATCCTCTGTCGCAAGTTACACTTCGCCGGAATTTCTTTCAGTCACCAGAACTTCATCGGAGATCACACCTTTTCGGTATAACATCCTTAAATCCTTTTCTGTTTAAATTATTTTCATTATCAGTAATAATCAATCAACTAATTCAATAAGATTTGATTAACCAGTCAGGTTAATGCTCTGGTTTCATGAATTGAAGAAGATGAAGTTCGAAATGTGTTTAAAGGAAATAAAAACCAGAATACTAACGGGTTAGACACACAGTCCAGTGGTGGACTGTGTGCAAATTTAAATCACGGTCCCGAGTTCGAGCCTAGTGCCACGCCGGTTTTCCTGAAATAAAATGTTCCTTTTTTAAAACAAGCTTAAACAGATTCGCTCCAGTATGTGTATAAATATAATATAAATTCTGTCTATAACGGGTTAGACACCCAGCCCAGTTGGTTGGGCTGGGTGCAATATAAGTCGATCAAGCTTAACAGATTCGCTCCAGTATGTGTATAAATATAATATAAATTCTGTCTATAACGGGTTAGACACCACCCAGTTGGTTGGGCTGGGTGCAATATAAGTCGATAGCCACGGGTTCGAATCCGGAAATCTCAACCGGTCTTGGAGAATTATAAATCTTTTTAAAATAAATAAAATCCGTATTAACCTAACTAGTATATATATATAATTAAAATTGATATTATTTCGGGATAGACACGTAGCTCAGTTGGTAGAGCTGCGTGCACGCGTACGGGAGGTCACGAGTTCGAACCTCACTCAGCGCACATAATTAACACGGTCTGACCGGTCAACGGTCAAAGTCAAAAAGTCAACATTTTATATTTTTTTTATTTATTTATTTAATTTAAAAATCAATTAAAAATACTTAAAAATAATATTTTTAAAGTTAGAAAATGGCCTTAAACTCACAAAAATAAATCTAAAAATCCTATTAAGTTTGTTAATTAAAAGTATTAGTCTCAAATAAAATCCATTTATTTACCAAACCATTATGTTATTATTTAGGTTAGTTTCTATCGTGGTTAAATCCAAATTCGTGCGCATTCATCATCAAGAAACGCAACCACTGTGAGTAAATTCTTACAAACTCCTCTTTTTATTCATGTTTTGGGGTGTATCATGTGTCACTTAAATTAATTCGCTTATTCAAACTCGTGCTATACCATTATATGATCTAAACTTATAATGTAAATATTGTTTGTTGTGAGGTGTGTTTACATATTTGTTAAGTTGCGTGCAAAACATTCATTAGGCCCATCAGTTCCTCGTGGGAGACGAGTTGAACATCGCGTGCCTCAAAAACATTCATTAGGCCCATCAGTTCGTTGAACAACGTGTGCCTCAAAATCATTCATTAGGCTCATCAGTTCCTCGTGGGAGACGAGTTGAACAACGCGTGCCTCAAAAACAATCATTTGGTGTATGTGTGTGCAATATTTAATATTATGTGTTTTGTGAATAAATTTACATCTACTTTTACTCATATGTGGTTATGCACTTTATTTTATAATACACGTTTAAATGTTTTCATAGGATTTATTCGCCAACTTTTTGTTGACCCAAAAACCATTTTTACACATGATACAGGTGGACAAGTTGAAGCAAGGAACACATAGGAAATTGCCTTAGAAGAAAAATAATGAAGACTTGAAAAATATAGAACAGGTTGTACTAGTATGATTGATTGTAATGATTCTCCTTTAAAAAGAAATAATAAATATGAAACATTATAATAAATGTCATGAGCTTTGATGAAAACCCAATCATGCCCCGATCACCATTTCCGCTGCGGGTCGGGTGTGACATGGGAAGGCGGTAAAATGTTTTTAAACTTTAGCCTTCGTTTATTTCGTGGGTCCCGTCTTCATTTGTGATGGAACGGGACTGGCTATCAATTGTATACTCTTTAACTTTCTTTAGAATGATCTCAAGAAGGTTGTATATAGGTAACATCTTTGGGTTCAACACTCGCGATAAAACTCTTAAGCACCACGAGAATTGATGATGCGCGGTTCGGGGTGTACAGTCATCGTCTTGATGACAAGTGGTTGGTCGGAGGTGCCTCGAACACTGGCGGAGCGGTTCTCCGGCAACTTTTTTCCGATGAGCAACTGGAGAGTTTGAGTGTGCAGATAAACCCGATGGAAGCTTCACCGTTGGATTATTACCCACTACTGGTGGAGGGAGAGGTTTCCAATAGCCGATCCCAAGATGGCTCCAAGGTAAAGTAGATATTGTCATTCAACATTAAAATTTTATGGACGGGTTGGGTAAATGGGTAAATGGGTAACGGGTAATATTTTCGTTGGGAGATTTGACCCGTTTGACTCGCGTCGTCATTTGTTATTGATGTTATATTACCGTCTTTCACGTGGTAGGTTGAGTCCTCCGCCAGAATGTGATGCAACATACCTGCATGGAATTCTCGAATCAATAGCTCGCATTGAGGTAAATAAAATTGTCTCATTATATTTTTTTTAATAACCGTGAGAACCCGTTACCAGAACACTCAAGGGCCCCACCAATAACCTGTAAACCAATGAAACCACATAAAACACAACTTGCATTGGGCAGGAGGCCTTTATGGGGTTAAAGTTTTAGACATATGCTAAGGGGAACGAAACGCTTACCACTAAGTGACCCTTTAAAGGTTTCGACGATGACCCATTTGTAAACCGAACACTTGTTTTTAGACACATGCACTCATATGTACCACGGTTTATTTTTGTCTTTTAAAGATGTATATAAAACGTTTTATAATTTTCCAGGCAAAAGGGTATGCATTGTTGAAGGATTTAGGAGCTACTAAAGTGGAAGAAGTGTTTACCGTGGGTGGTGGATCAAAAAACGATAAGTGGACAAAGATTCGAGAGAGAGTGCTTGGTTTGCCCGTACGTCGAGCACTTCAAACCGAAGCAGCCTATGGGGCTGCTTTATTGGCGTTAAAGGCAACCGAATAACTATAAAGCGACTTACGGGACATACATTATTAAACTATATTTTTAAACGCTAGTATACTGTCTAAAAATGATGGAATATACACCCAAAAGTTGTCCATTGAATACACACTATACTTTACCCTGTGAATAAAAGCTCACATTCACATTCTTGCCACTTTTCCAGATGATCGGCAACTCGGTAAGACGGAAATTAACATGTTGTACTCATAACCAAAAGGTTGAGAGTTCAAATCTTGCCGTGTAAATCTAAGAATTGTCGTTAAAAGAAGATTTATTATTTTGTTTCTTTAGTTTTTTAGATGTTAACTTATTTTTCATTAACTATTTACTTTAACAATTACTTAATAAGCATATCTTTAAAAATTAAAAACTCATAGAAAACAATTTGAAATGTAATGTGTTCTCGTTTGTAATACCATTGTATTTTAATTATTTGTATCATATATTATATTAATTTGGTGCCCAAACTCGGATAAATTTGTAAACCGAGTTGATAGATGAGTGAACATCGAAAGATGATCACACAAGCATTAAAAAAATATTGAGTCCGTAACTAGGCACAATTGAAGGTCATTAAATTTGCCTATACTGGTGTTTGTATGGCTCGTAGTTGTGTTTGGGTTAGGGTTTATATGCTTGTTTTGGTATGTCGGTTTACATGTTCCGAATAGATAGTGTTGTTTGTCTCGGGTTTTGATTTCAACAACTACATCAATAACAATGATACCCATTCATCTGAAACTAAAAACGGCAACTTTTAACCGGCTTAGACAAGTAGCGATTAAAAGTCAACAATATTATTTCTTAACTGGTCACTAAAGCATAACGGTGTAGACAAATGAGGTGGATCTTTACACATTTTTTTTTTCTTTCACAAAAGACATCAATAATGCCAATTGGCAAGGCATGTAGTTGTTGTTTGTTTTGTATCTCAACCATCCATCCGTCATTCATTAAATGCAAAAGCATCTTACTAGTGGCAGACCTAGTGTATAACTAGGGGCAACCTCCGTTACGACTTGACGCTCCGGCGGTAGTGTAAAATTAGTGTAAATGACGTTTTTTTCGATTTCGTAACCGTTTTCTTATAAAACGTTACCGTTTGACGGATTTTCTAGATCCGCCACTGCATCTTACAAGTCCATTCAAGTATGAGGAAAACATAAACTTTTATAGAGATACATGTTATTTTTGAATTTAAACAAATATAAAATTTATTCAATATAGTCTATAAAGACAAGATTATCTAAATGTCACAAACATGTAAAGCTTGACTCTTGATGAGTGTCATGAGACGTTCTTGTTTTTAACAGGGAATAGTATTTATTATATTCGGTGTATGTGTATACCGGGGTTAATTGGTTGTTCTCATTTCGGTGAAGGATTCGCCTGGGGTTTTACCTAGGTTCGAGTCCAAGGGGGACGCAGTTTTACCTATTCCACGAGGATTCTGCGCATCAGGGGTGTGCTACGCTAGTCGGCCTTTAGACATAGCTCCGAAAGGATAAGTTTACACGTAGAAAGCAGTTAGCCCTTAAAAAAAATTGATTTTGTTTTGCCACCATAATACCAAGATGGGTATTTACAAATGAAAGATACTTGACACGTTTTCGATTGGGGCGTACTTATGACATTTGAGTCATGACTTAAAGCTTTATAGGCACTTTTAAATTAGTATATATCTATTACTAGGTTACAATGTCACATCCCGACCCGCAGCGGAATAAGAGTCGGGGCATAATTGGGTTATCACCAAAGCTCATGATGTTTACTAAAATGTTTCATATTTATATTAAATTCAAATTACAACTTAAATATCCAAATCAAAATTCATACAGTTACAAGGAAATGAAACTATGTAAATAATCCAAGCTTAAACTGATTTATTCTTCTAGGCCTTCCTATGTGTTTCTTGCCTCAGCTGGATCACCTGTATCATGTGTAAAACGGGGGATATTTTGGGTCAACAAAAGTTGGCGAGTGAACCTTGATAAAACATTGTTGTTATTTTCTTGTTTTATTTATTATGGAAAATTTGTGCAATAATCACATGTGAGCAAACATATATAAGTAAACAAACACAAACCACTTGAATGAGTATATTGATATGAATGATGATGAATGTGAGATCAAGGCTCAATCAAACGGAGCCGATCTTATGAGGCACCTGATGCTCAACCCGTCTCCCACGGGGAACTGATGGGCCTAATGATATGCGTGCACTGAAAATGATAAATCCAAACTACATATAATCAACACAACAATTGATACACATTTGATCACGGATATGATGTATGCACAAGTGTTTAAATATAATAAAGAATTAAACGACACATGATACACCCCAAAACATGATTAAAACGGGGAATTGATAGAGATTCACTCACATTGGGCGCGTTCTTTGATGACGTTGGATGCGCACGAATTTTAGGATTTGATCGACGAGAGAAAAACTAACCTGAAATAATAACGAAATGATTCGGTAAATAAATGGATTTTTATTTGAGATTAATACTTTTAATTCATAATCTTAATAGGATTGTTAGATTTATTTTTGTGAGTTTAAGGAAATTTTCTAACTTTAAAAATCTTATTTTTAAGTATTTTTAAATAATTTTCTAATTAAATAAATAAATAAAAAGAAATAAAAAAATTTGATTTTTTTTACCGTTGACCGTTGACCGGTCGGACTGTGTTTTTATATGCGCTGAGTGAGGTTCGAACTCGGGACCTCTCGTATACGTGCACGCAGCTCTACCAACTGAGCTACATGTCTAACCCGAAATATTCTCTGTTTTAATTATATTTATATACTAAATAAATTTTAAACTTATTTGGTTTTTTTATTAAAAAGGATTTATATGGCCGAACCGGTTGCAGGGACCCGGAGTCGAACTCGGGTCCTTCGGTTCGAGTGCGCACAGCCCAACCAGTTGGGCTGTGTGTCAAATCTGTTTAACTTATGGATTATATTATTCTTATAAACATTCTGTGACTTGATCTGATTAAGTTTTAAAAATGTTGGTTTTATTTCTGAAAGTCGGTAACGTGTGCGATTCGAACCCGGGACGTGTGCATTGTTTGTGCACACAGTCCACCGCTGGACTGTGTGTCTAACCCGTTCGAATATCTAGTTTTAATTATATTTAAACCTATACTCGACTTCATCTTCTTCGTTTACAAAAACTCAGAACAGTGAAGTCCGACTGTTCTGTTTAAATCGATCATCAAGACTTATAATTGGTTGGAATAAAATGGATAAAGAGGATTACGGAATAAAATGTACCGAACAGAATGTTTTCTCAGATTTCCGGCAAGAGTCGTCGGCTCTGATTGGTGACTTTCGGCTGAGTGAATTGATTAACAGTTTTGATCAATGTGTTGTGCAATTAAGTTACTAAACAAGAGATATCAAGAGGGTTTAGATGATTGTACCGATCGACAGTGAGACTTCGGATTTTCAATGATTTTCCGGTGAGTGTGGGAATTTCCGGCAACGTTGTCTGAGACAGGTTCTGGTTGAACGATTTAGGTTAATACATGCCGAATAATGGATTACAAACAAAAGAGTCGAGAATCTTACCGATTTGAAGTAAGTCTCGGTTTTCCGGTGAAAGTCCGGCGACTGCAGAATATCTCCGGCGACGTGTTTTGGAATGAATAAAGCTTCGGAAACGATCGTGGTTCTGAGCGAAAGGATTTCCTGAGTGTTCAAGTGGGTATTTATAGTGGAAACAGGCTGAATTGGGTTCGAATTGGGTCAAGGTTTGTGATTGAAGATTTCCGTCGGTTATGACGGAACCGGCAACGGTTATAACCGACGTCGACATCAATTTGTGCGGTTTAGTCAAAAAGGATTTGGCCAAAATCGCGGATTGCCGGATTTGACTTTCGGGTTTGATTATATATGTTATTTGTTTCCATGTTTAACACAAAAGCAGTGTGTGGCGGAGCGGTGTGTTGTGTGTTTGAGTTTGTGGGTGACCCGGGTTCGAAACCCGGCATCTCCATATTTTTTTTAATTCGTTATTTTTTTGTTATTTAATAATTATGTTTTAAGATTCTAATATATATATTAATTATGTATTGTTTAAAATCCATCTGAGCAATAAACACGCAACGAAAAATTATTACTGAGTATTTGATTTATAAACGAAGCGGGTTTGGAAACTCGTTTTTCGACGAATGTTACATACAACCCCGTGTATTACACGGGTTAAGTAAATAAAAAATCAAATAGTTAATAACGGAGATTTAATAATTATAAATCGATATTTTTAAGACGCTTTTCTATCATCCAAACAAAATTTTGTGTCATGCATGATCAAAACTTGTGATGTTTGTCAAGTTTATAAATATGAAAGCATTTGAACCATCGATTAGAATACAAACTGTATCATTGACTTTCTCACGAGTTTTAACAGTCATATGAATATACATTTAATAACCTAAGTTTTATTTAAATAATAGTGGTCTTAATTATTAGTTCTAAAAAAATTGTTAGCTTTATCTCTTCTGAATAATTATTATTTAGTTTAATCTCTTCTAATTAATTAGAGATAACTCTCCTACTAAATGTTATTTAGTTTAATATAGCAATTAGCAAATTAGATAGACTTATAACTTCAAAATAATATTTAAATTGTTAGTATGATTAATGTAGTTATTATTTTTCTTGCATTTTAAATATATTAAATAAATAAATAATTTATTAAGCAAGAAAATCGTTCCCTCCACCCTCGTTATGAAAATGCTAGGCATTTGTTTCAATTATTAAGATATAATTTCTAACCAAGTAATTAATATAAATAAATAATAAGATATTTTATGGAAATTTATCCGTAATTTTCCTAAATGTTTGAAACATATATTAAATTTAATAATTTAAATTAAATAATAATTATCTACAATTAAGGAATTAAGATATAATTTCTAACCTACTAATTAATATAAACAAATAATGATATTTTCTATGGAACGTGATCCATAATTTATTAAAAGTTTGAAACATATATTAAATTTAATAATTTAAATTTAATAATAATTAGAGTAAATTACAAAACTCGTCCTTTATGTGTGTCACTTATTGCAAATTGTGTCCTTTGTCTTCAATATATACAAGAAACATACTCGACGCTTGCAAAACCTTCCAAGTTATGTCCTTTAACCTTAACTCAGTTATTTTTTACGGTCAAATCTGACCTAATAGACCCCACATAAAGATATTTTGGTCCTTATTTTAGGAATTATAGTAAAATGATCAAAATACTCTTATGTGGGGTCTACTAGGTTAGATTAACAATAAAAAATAACTGAGTTAAGGCTAAAGGACATAACTTACAAGGGTTTGCAAACATTCAGTACGTTTCTTGTATATATTGAAAACAAAGGACACAGTTTGCAATAAGTGACTACATAAAGGACGAGTTTTGTAATTTACTCTAATAATTATCTACAAGTGAGGATGGTCTAAAATAATGACAAGTGTCATAAAATTGGTTTTCCTTTATTATACAGTATAGATTTTATTAGAGCATTCACAATGAAATCCCTATATTTATACATATATATCTATATATTTCCACTAAAAACAACTACCTTTTATCTCTCATTTTCAATTAAATAATATTTTTTATAAATTTACCATTACTTTTTGTCTCTTCTTCCCTCACAACCATTTATAAAAATATTTAAAAAATTATACAGTTTTCTCTTTCCAGAATTTTTTTTTCCCATATATTTACAGATGAACAGTAACGTTCTCATATATTTTCTCTCTCCTCTACTCACAACCAGTCAAAAACACTACCAACCATTCCTTATAATATAACTTAACCCCCTCACATGTTTTTAAGGGTTTCATTTTAAATGCTCTTAGAGCATTCACAATGAAATCCTTAAAAATATGTGAGGGAGTGTAGTTATATTATAAGAAATGGTTTTAAGTGGTTGTGAGTGGAGGAGAGAGAAAATATATATGGGAAGGTTACTGTTCATCTGTAAATATATGAGAAAAAAATTTGGAGAGAGAAAACTGTATAAATTTTTTAATATATTTAGAAATGGTTGTGAGCGAAGGAGAGAGAAAAAATAATAATAAAGTTATAGAATATATTATTTAATTAAAAAGAAGAAATAAAAAATTGTTATTTTTAATGAAAATATATGGATATAGATAGGGAATTCATTCTGAATGCTCATCATATAACTTAATCAAATTATAAGCATTAAATAAAAAATTACACGGTTTAAAGTGAAGTGATTACAATAGTACAAAAAGATGGAGCCGAGTCACTCTCGTGTCATGTCAATGGTACTTTGTGGCTGGGCAAAAGTTTCAACTAGCAAGTAGCAACAAATGGGTCCACCTTTCTTGGACTGAAAAATTTTATATATGATGTATGGGGTCAATTGTAAAAAGGTTATGGTGTCTAAAATTTGTAGAAAGGTATCCTTATTCATTAGTGAAAGGACAATGAATGACTAAGATGAATGGAGTCAAACTCAAGTTATTTTGTTATAAGAGTTACCAGGGTAATAGATGCCACCCACAACAATATAGTTTTATGCATCTATGAAATGTACCATAACAAAATTAGCCACTGAAAGAAAACATTTTTGTGTTACTGCTAGTGATGTGTTCCAAAGAAAGCATGGTTTTTATATGCAATTCTTCATATATGTAACTCTTTATGTTGGGAATTGGTAGGATAAGATAAATTATGAGAATTAATCTTAATTTTGCAGGTTTTGATGAAAAAGTAGCAAAAACGGATCAAGGAATAGTGTTATGGACCATTATTCCCAATGGCTCATACTTGTAAAGGTATTTGTTGCTATTTAATAAACATTTTGAAGGGGTATGGTCCAAAACCATGCGCCGGCTAACGGATAAATCTCCATAGCGGCGCACAAAACCGTACCTACCATAAACACAAGGACAAGCAAGCCATATTCTGCGCGGGCTAGCGAAACCAGGCAGAAGCTTGCGCAGGTTCAAGCAACGTCCAAAGACAACATAATTACACTTGAACTAATCTGGAAGGAAACCAAGCCCATATGAACCGCGTGCGGAGTTGGCAGTTGTCACACCCCAACCGATGGCGGAAACATCAGAATGAGACGAAAACTAGATTGCAAGAGACTTCATAACGCTAATTGTGTCAAGTGTTTAATAATTACCTTTTTTCATAGTTTAAATCAAATAATACAAAATTTAGATCCGACACGTAACAAATATAACTTCATTTCATTGATAACGATTTAATACAAGATATTGAAATGAAATACATGTTTGAAACAAATACAATACAATAAGTATTTAAAGTTTAAATGCGTTTCTAGTCAATCCTACTAGATTCCATGTGTCATCAAAATTCCTGCAACATGTATTAAAAGCATAGACCAATACGAAAGTATTGGTGAGCATACAAGTTTGAAATTAATTATAAGTATAAAAGTTGGTTTTGATTGTGACAAGTATATATTCAACTCGAATCGCACGAATATGTAGACCACTTTCGAATAACAATAGCATATAATCGAATTCCTTAACTAGCATGCATAGTATTCTAAGCATAACGATATCATGAGAATACAAGTCAAAATTAATAAGCATAAACAAACTCAAGCATAACAAGTAGCACGTATAGACGAGTTTAAACTAACACATATAACTCACATAAGCGTAACTGATGACACATTTGGTATTGTGAACACATTTAATTTTGTTTAAAATAAATTTTGTAATTTATACATGTTGCACCCCAAAATGCATTAAAGTGTAAAAAGGGGGTCGAGTATGCTCACAGTTTTACAAAGCTTCCTTTGGTGATTCCGTGAAGAGTTGGAGGTTGGAGCTTCAAGCTTCCTTTAAAACACTTAGTGTTTTCTTTTAGAACTCTTAGAGTTCTCTTCCTTGCTTGGAATATTTGAGAAAAGTAGAGAGGTTGAGAGAATAATGGTTGGAACACTTAGTGTCCTTTTAGAATTCTTGATTTAGAGAGATTGAGAGAATTAGAGAGATGGAGAGAAGAATGGTGTGTATAAAATGGTAGAAGTAGGTTGGTATTTATAGGTAGAGAAAGTGGAAAATGGTGAAATATGATTGGTTAAAAAAGGTGGAAGAGGATTGAAAAGATGATTGGTGGAGAAATGAGGTGGAAAATGGTGAAATATGATTGGTTAAAGAAGGTGAAAGAGGATTGATGACGTGGAAAGATGATTGGTGGAGAAAGGATGTGGAAAAGGTTGAATATGATTGGTTAAAAAGGTGGAAGTGGATTGATGAGGTGGAAAAGATGATTGGTATATTTCTTGGTATTTCTTTAGTATATATTATGTAATTGAGTAATATAAAAAGTATAAAGGTATAATTTGAGTATTGAGGATGTGCGTATAAGTATTTATACGTATAATTGTGTCGGTTTGCGTATAAATACGTATTTAAATGATCGGTTGTGTGAATAAAAAAAAATATGTACAAAATATGAATTTTATTATGATCAATGCCTCGAGTTGTGAGATTGAAATTAAAATACGAATGTAAGGTTTCTAAAATTAGAATACGGATACGGACATTTTTACAATAGAAATACGAAGATACGAGGCGTTACACGAATAACGAATAACAATTAATAATATATATGTATACACACACATATTTTTTTGTTATGTTTTAACGCCCCGAATTATGATACAAATATTTATTTTCTAAAATAAGGATGCGAAAAAGCGAGGCGTTACAGTCTCCCCTACTTTAGAAAATTTCGTCCCGAATTTTATTTAAGAGGGAGACTTTAGAATAATAGGGCATTTTGAAGCATGTATGGGTATAATCGCGAAATAGGTTGTGAGTGATTAAAGTTTGTATTAAACATAGTAGTGAAACACCGAATTTCTTATGGCACGTTTTACGAAAGTTTGATAATATGGTAGTAACACTTATATATAGGAAGTACCCGCGGCGTATCCACCATGTTTATACTATATTACTTCTGTTTCGCTAATCGGTGTTATGTTACGTTCCGTGTCACAATTAGGGTTTATTAACGTATTACAAGTGAGAATGATAGCATATATAGAGTCTCAAGTATATAAGTATAATTGCATTTAAGTATGAGAGAGTATACTGTATAAGTATGAGTATAAGTGTAAGTGTACGTGTATGCGCATTCATGTACAATACAAATGATATATTTTAGTTAACCAAGATTAACGGATTACTGGCATGTGAATAAACAGGTCAAATCATCGTGTACCGCAATGTAGACTACCCATCATCGTTAAAACGAAGAGGGTGTAAAATAGTTTACTTAACATGACCTCAAGAATACGGGCGGACGTCAATCCTATAGCGCTGCACAAGCGCTATACATGTTAAGGTGTGGCTTGATCAAAGTTAATGACGAGTCTACCACATAAACATGTGAATAAACAAGTCAAACCATCGTGTACGCAATGTTGACTAGTCAATATTGTCGAAACATAGTGCAAAATAGTTTACTTAGTATGAAATAGTTTACTTAACATGACCCCAAGTCTCAATGGCGGTGCGCTACTCCTATAGCACTACGCATAGTGCTATACATGTTAAGGTGTGGTTTTATAACGAGCTTATCACATATAATGTTCCAGTAATCCCAAATCAAGTATGATATTTAGTATGCACCTATAGAATCGTTGTGTAATAGAATGTGAAGTTTGTCGTGCATAAATTCGATTTTAGTATAGTGTGACATTGAAAAAAAAATTGAAGGAATAAGAATTATATAGCATAAAATGTAAGATAGCATAAAAGAGAGACTTGTTAAAATGTTGGAATGTTTCAGTTTTAGAAACTTCGACTATTCCAAAGTGACTCGTAAGTCCTTTCGAATTAGGGAGACATGATTTGGCCTAATAGGTATAATACTCTCGTCGCCAAGCGATTAACGGTACTTTACAATTCCAGTTAGTACATGTCCCTAATTTGATTGAAAAATACGAAACTTTTGCGAGATTGAAAATTGAGGAGCGGGACCAGTCATCAAGGTGTGGATGTCAATCCTGGCTTGAAATTTCGTCCCAAATTGTGGTTTATTGAACGTATCAAGATATAATCTCGAATCGTCAATAAAGAATCCACTAGATTATGAAATGAAACTCCCATCAAGATATGGATATCACTCCTGACTTGATGGTGAATTTCGTGCGAAATAACATGTAAAACGGATTGAAAATCGTCACTAATGGCGGGAATCACCCCTGTATTGATGAGTTATTTCGACTGTGGAACAAGAATATACTCAAAAGCGCGTGTTGTGTTTCATGTCTTAGGAAAGACACATTGTAAGTTTTATGATCAAAAGGGGGAGAAGCATGATAGAAAGAATAACATTTTAGACAAGTATCACAAATGGCAAGAGTATGGTACTTAAACTATAGACTAGGTTGAACATGGCAATTCTACCTAATTCCCTATAGTTATGGCTCTGATACCAATCTGTCACACCCCAACCGATGGCGGAAACATCAGGATGAGACGAAAACTAGATTGCAAGAGGCTTCATAACGCTAATTGTGTCAAGTGTTTAATAATTACCTTTTTTCATAGTTTAAATCAAATAATACAAAATTTAGATCCCGACACGTAACAAATATAACTTCATTTCATTGATAACGATTTAATACAAGATATTGAAACGAAATACATGTTTGAAACAAATACAATACAATAAGTATTTAAAGTTTAAATGCGTTTCTAGGCAATCCTACTAGATTCCATGTGTCATCAAAATTCCTGCAACATGTATTAAAAGCATAGACCAATACAAAAGTATTGGCGAGCATACAAGTTTGAAATTAATTATAAGTATAAAAGATTGTTTTGATGCAAGTAGAATCGCACGAATATGTAGACCACTTTCGCATAACAATAGCATATAATCGAATTCCTTAACTAGCATGCATAGTATTCTAAGCATAACGATATCATGAGAATACAAGTCAAAACTAATAAGCATAAACAAACTCAAGCATAACAAGTAGCACGTATAGACGAGTTTAAACTAACACATATAACTCACATAACGTAACTGATGGCACATTTGGTATTGTGAACACATTTAATTTTGTTTAAAATAAATTTTGTAATTTATACATGTTGCACCTCAAAATGCATTAAAGTGTAAAAAGGGGGTCGAGTATGCTCACAGTTTTGCAAAGCTTCCTTTGGTGATTCCGTGAAGAGTTGGAGGTTGGAGCTTCAAGCTTCCTTTAAAACACTTAGTGTTTTCTTTTAGAACTCTTAGAGTTCTCTTCCTTGCTTTGAAGATTTGAGAAAAGTAGAGAGGTTGAGAGAATAATGGTTGGAACACTTAGTGTCCTTTTAGAATTCTTGATTTAGAGAGATTGAGAGAATTAGAGAGATGGAGAGAAGAATGGTGTGTATAAAATGGTAGAAGTAGGTTGGTATTTATAGGTAGAGAAAGTGGAAAATGGTGAAATATGATTGGTTAAAAAAGGTGGAAGAGGATTGAAAAGATAATTGGTGGAGAAATGAGGTGGAAAATGGTGAAATATGATTGGTTAAAGAAGGTGAAAGAGGATTGATGACGTGGAAAGATGATTGGTGGAGAAAGGATGTGGAAAAGGTTGAATATGATTGGTTAAAAAGGTGGAAGTGGATTGATGAGGTGGAAAAGATGATTGGTATATTTCTTGGTATTTCTTTAGTATATATTATGTAATTGAGTATATAAAAAGTATAAAGGTATAATTCGAGTATTGAGGATGTGCGTATAAGTATTTATACGTATAATTGTGTCGGTTTGCGTATAAATACGTATTTAAATGATAGGTTGTGTGAATAAAAAAAATATGTACAAAATATGAATTTTATTATGATTAATGCCTCGAGTTGTGAGATTGAAATTAAAATACGAATGTAAGGTTTCTAAAATTAGAATACGGATACGGACATTTTTACAATAGAAATACGAAGATACGAGGCGTTACACGAATAACGAATAACAATTAATAATATATATGTATACACACACATATATTTTTTTGTTATGTTTTAACGCCCCGAATTATGATACAAATATTTATTTTCTAAAATAAGGATGCGAAAAAGCGAGGCGTTACAGCAGTTCATATAACAAAGCGTGGAAAGTAATGATCCGTACGGAAAGTACAACAAGCAGAGCTATGGACCAATAACAGGGTGACAGCTTGTAGAAGATCGTGCTCCACGATGTGCAGACGTACGACTGACAAGGAGTACACAGAAATGGACACGTGGCACCAGTCAAGTTGCGCCGACCACTGTTCCATGATCTCCATTAATAGTGCAGGACAGACCAGACAATAAAGATGACTGTCAGGACACGTGGCTCTATTAGCAATACATCAGGTAGCGACAAGACCAGTGACCATTAAGCAACCTCGGCAGAGGAGACCAAATGGATATTCCTTGTCGATTACCTCAGGCCCAAGGCCCATGAGCCCAACCCCTCTGCAATTCCCCTCGGCTATAGATAGGACACTTGACTTCCAGGTTTGGGATCTCACTCTTGGCTCTCTCACTAATTACTTAACACTTAATCATCAGAACAGGTACTTATTCTCACGCCGGAGGTGGTTACGAGGGGTAAACCCCTCTTTCCCTCTCGTAACGAGCCTAACAGGGTGTTTAAGTGTTTTGCAGGATGACTTAAGGAATCTTTGGCTTGGAGATGAAGATTAACCTTTGTTGAACGAAATACATTCCCCGGACTAGTCCTCGATTAGTTTGGTGTTTCTTCACCTTTCTATCTCATTAAAAAATAAGTCGTCGTCAACATCATCATACTCAGTAAAATGTAAATCTCACTAATAGCAAAACTAAGGTAGGGTCTGAGGAGGGTAGATATAGAAGACCTTACCTCTACCCCGTAGGAATAGAGAGACTGTTTCCAGTGAGACCCCCGACTCGATTGTAGTTTTGTATCAAGCCTTGGACATAAGACACATAACACTTAAACAAGCGGGCCAAAGACCAATTCGTGCATGTACCCCCGTGTCTTTCAGCTATCAACGCCAACATGATGCATGATTAACCATCTGCCGCTTTTAACGTTATTTTCACGAAATTAGTAAAATAACGTTAAAGTTAGTACCATTTCACTTCCCCCCTTCCGAGCACCCACACATATATACATTATATATGCACAACACAAGCGGGGCATCATTCAAAAAATAAGTATCTTTGAAAATTCAGGCCGACCTAACACACATAAAAGATTGTATATGTTTTGAACACATGATCAATGCTTAACCTTCATGTTTAAGTCGTGATTAAGATCAAACCACGTCACATACCCCTTTATATTTTATACAGAGAAATTTGATTAAGATTCTGTTTTTTTTATTTTTTATTTTTATCAAACAGCCACAAATCATACAAAATAAACAAAAAACTTATATATAATAAACAAAAAACTTGTGGTCTAATGGTAGAAGACTTGGGTTTTTCAATGGAGACTCAAGTTTAATTCTGAATGATGGTGACAAACCCACCGAGGGGGTTTAATCCTGAGCTGCACTCTGGTTTTTATCCGGCAGTTACTTCAGCGAATCAACTCGTGTGAAGACAGTACTGTTTTCAGCGGAACGCTATAACCAAATATGACAAACTCAACACAAAACCGGTTAAAACACCGTAGTCTAAACAGATCATAGCTCAAAAAAAAAAAAAAAAGTCACAAAATTGAAACATTCTTTGATACCGCCACAAAACATCAACGTTGTCCAGATATTCACCGCACTTTCTCCCTCAATTCATCTCCCCCTCACCAAACTACAAAAATCATGGATGCTAAAACCCTAATTCCTCACAACCCCTACTCAAACATCCAATATCCAACCCATTTCAACGCCGTTACACTTCCCACATTCCATCGGACCTTCAAAAATCATCCAAAAAACCTCTGTTCACAAGAACCGGCTTCTTACTCATGCTAACCCGACCCGAATAGTTTCAAATAATGAAGATTATCATAGGAATGTTCGGATTTCCGCTGCGGTTACTTCTGTTAGTGACAGTGGAGAAGATGCGGAGGAAGCTGTTAAGAGTAAAATGGCGGGAATAGAGCAGGGTTTGGCGGGAAACGAGAGTATTTGGGATCAGTTGGTGGAGATTTTGAAGTTTTCTGGACCGGCTGCTGGGCTGTGGTTGTGTGGACCGTTGATGAGTTTGATTGATACTGCTGTTATTGGTCAGTCTAGTTCGGTTGAATTAGCCGCTTTGGGTACGTTAACTTGTTATCTTTTAAACGCTAAAATATAAGATATTTTTATCGTATATAGTCGGATTTGTTCAATCGATGGTGTAGTTTGTTTAAATAGACCTGCACAGAAAAAAAATAACCGGTTTAGGTTTCTAACCAGGAACTGATATTGAAACCGGTTTGGCATGAATGATGAACCGGTTAGGAACCGACCTGAACCATTGGGTTGAAGTCGGGTTGTAACACTGTACTTTATAATTGGTTTGAACCCACCTAACCCGACCTGAAACAGTCAAAACCCAGTTTTAAACCGGTCAAACACGATTCTTTGACTTTCTTCAACCTGGTTCCAACAGATACCGGTTTTGACTTTTGTTGACCCAAACCGGAATGGTTCCACCCGAAACGGCTTGCGCAAAAACCCTGGGATGTGCGCCTCTATGTTCAAATACTTAAACCCATTGCAATGGATGGTCTAACTTATTCAAATACTGGTCAACTGCGGCAATGCGGTTCTCAACATTGCATCATGTGCATTGTGCATTATGCGCTCATGATGCGTGCATTTTTAAAACCAAGCACCCAAGTGGAAGTGTGGAACTATTGATAAGTGTTTGTTTAAATATTTACAGGGCCGGGTACGGTGCTTTGTGATTATATGAGTTACCTGTTTATGTTTCTTTCTATTGCTACATCAAATTTGGTGGCCACTTCACTCGCTAAACAGGTTTCTTTGATGGATTTGTATTTAGCTTTGATTGATGTCTTCAAAACTTTGTATTGTCTCTTTCTGGCATAGTTGTTAATGGCGAATAGCGAAAAAATAGCGATAAGGTACCTATATGCTACATATCGAATAGCAATATATAGCGGGTGGCTATTTTATAAATAGTGATACACTAGGAAAAGAATTTTAAAAATATTTATATGTATATTATATCAAAATCCTCTGGTATATATGCTATTTTACATGTATATTTAACAAAAACCTAAAATCCAGCTATTTTATAGCATATTTAATTTTATTTATATTAAAGAAAACAAAAATAAAATAAATTGTTGCTATTATCGCTACAACCCTAATAGCGAGCCTAGACCTATACGCTACGTAGCGCGCTATAGCGATCGCTACGCTCGCTATTGACAACTATGCTTTCTGGTATTTGGAAAGTTCATTTCTTGAGCTGGTATAGAATGCTGCAAGAATTAATGCAACCACTGCTCATGGTTTTGGCATCACCATACACATTGTTTTCAAGTATTATAAGTTTTGGTCTAGCATTTCTAGTTTCTATATATGAAAAACTCAAAGTTACATCTATATTTATCTAGACAATTATTTCAAACAATTCTGTCTAGTTGTACAATTGTACAATCATCCCATATGCCAAAATATTACAGTTAGCGGTTAATAACCTTTGTTGGGCGATGTGCGTTCTTTTTGTTGCGTTCCGTAACACTGAACTCCGAACTCTTACCTTTTCTCCTTAAGTATCTGACTAGTAAAGCTGTTCAGGATAAAACTGAGGTGCAGCATCAGATATCCACATTGCTTTTTGTTGGAATGACGGGTGGTATAATGATGCTTCTCTTTACAAGGTTCTGGGGAGAATGGGCACTCAGCGGTAATAACATCTCTCTCTTTTTTTCGGTGGTGTAATTGATGCCTTTTCACCCAAACCATTTAAAAATAGATATATATAGACTTAGCAAAAACACAAGTACATTTTTTTCCTATATTAATAGTCCAAGCAATATAAAGGATATTGATATTTGACGCACAAATAATACCATGTCAATTTTGAAATTCCCAGTGCTGTTTGACTATAAAATTTGTCTTTAAAATTGAATCAAGCTATCGTCTTTTGTAATTTTCCATTAATAAAGTTCCATGCTTTGATACTTTCAGCTTTTTCTGGAGCTAAGAATGCACATATGTTATCAGCATCAAACACATATGTTCAGGTTCTTTGGATTCTACAAATCTTTTTACATAACAATTACTCTTTTGACCTTTTTGCATAAACGTATTACTTGTTTCTATGAAGGTTGGCGTACCGTTCAGAAGGAAGATTGTATTAATACAGTTCTTTATTCACAAAACTTTCAAATCTTTCTTTATAACGTCATTTATGTTGTCCATAGGGGCTACTGCTTGTACTCTTTTTCTTTAATTTATCACCTGATTTCAACACTTTGTTCGTATAGTCAGTAAAATGTGTTTATTTTATGTTAATAGATTCGAGGTTTGGCATGGCCCGCAATTCTTGTTGGGTGGGTTGCTCAGAGTGCAAGGTAGACACAACACCTTTATTCTGCTAATTGATGATTTTATATACTTCATCTCAAGTTCATTTATAAGTTAACAACCTTTCAACGAAAGACCCTGGCGTACCAATTTAGGATAGAACGGCCGGTTTTGACCAAAACCCAATTTGGTTAGACCCCGTTTTGGCCCAAACCCAATTTGTCCTGCTACCCGATCCAACCCGCCCATTTCGCGGCTTAATATTTCCTTTTGAGCAGTCTGGGAATGAAGGATTCAGGGACCTTTGAAGGCTCTGGCAGTTGCAAGTGTTATTAACGCCATTGGTGATGTCGTCCTCTGCTTATTTTTCGGTTATGGTATTGCCGGTGCAGCATGGGCAACGATGGCGTCACAGGTATGATCTACAAATAGTTTGTTCAACATGGATCAACTTAGTTATCATACGCATCGTGTCACACTTTACACATATTGTAGGTGGTTGCGGGATTTATGATGGTCGAAGCTCTGAAAGATAAAGGGTATAATGGTTATGCCGTTGCTGTTCCATCCGCTAACTAACTGCTTCAAATATTCAAGCTTGCGGCTCCAGTATTTATAATGATGATGTCAAAGGTCTGTGTCAAAAACGTTGATTGTTAATCCGCTCAAAGGAAATTGTTACTTAATTCCGTTTGATGTTATAGGTGGCGTTTTATTCTCTACTTGTATACTTTGCAACATCAATGGGCACACAAACCGTTGCTGCTCATCAGGTTGACTTTCTTGGTAGTAAAGTCAAATCATGCTTTGTTTGACTCTAACAAATTTCTATTGTTTTAGGTTCTTGTGCAAATATACTGTATGTTTGCTGTAGGGGGCGAGCCTTTATCACAAACCGCACAATCGTTTATGCCCGAACTTCTATATGGTGCTAAACGAAGTCTGTCAAAGGTCAGTGATGTTTTTACAATTCGTATATGATTTTCACATATGTTGATGTTATGATCTCCACCAGGCAAGAAGGTATTAAAGTCACTGTTGATAATCGGTGATCGTGCGGTTTAATATTAGGTGCTGCTGGTACGATTGTTCCGTGGTTATTCCCTAAAGTTTTTTCACCTGATCCTCATGTTATAAAGGAGGTTAGCTGCTTTTTTCTTTCTGTCACTATATATTATCCCACATTATTCCATTCACAAGAGGATATTGGGTAATAATAAGGAATGTTCGACCTCAAATACCACAAACGCGTGTTGGTTGGTATGTCGGGGTGGTGTTACATTACTCCCTTTTGATTTGTTTCTTGAGTTTTACGATTACCTTTTATCAATGCAGATGCACAAAGTTCTACTTCCATTCTTCGTTGCTTTATCTATCGCAACAAGTACTCATAGTCTTGAAGGAACATTGTTAGGTATGCTTATTTTTAGCTTTATAATCAACCTTATTTTGAGGTTCTGTTTTTTGCTTACTGAACATTAATTTCTAGTCGTGCTAAAATAATTATAACCGTTTGAATCACATACTAGGAATCACTTTTGTCATGTATGTGACCAGTCCATTCCAGAATTTTCCATTTTTAAAATTGTTTTGGTGACTGTAAATGCATGTGACGTTAGGCTTTTGTTTAGGTTATAAAGCGAAACGATCTTTTTTAATGTGTGTAACGATATGCAAATTATGACCAAATTTGACTTTTGCAGGCTGGTCGTGATTTGAGTTTTATTAGCATGTCAATGAGCATGATCTTTTCTTTGGGATCTCTTCTTCTCATGGTAAGGAAATTCAGATTTTTGTTGTCTAGTACGAATCATATATATAGAGACGCATTTAATACAAAACTAATTTTATATAGAGAACCGCTAGAACCACGTAAGCATTTGTACCTAGCATGTGTTAAAATATATGCATTGTGCAATATATAACATGTATATGGCATGGTATCAAAACAATATGTTTGAATTTATTTTGAGATACTGCATATTTACTATCTATACCTGATTTCTTTGGTTCCAGCTTTTTTTGCAATTTAGGATACGGGTTGCCCGGCTGTTGGTGGGCGTTAGCTTTGTTCCAATGGGTAAAGTTAAACTTCAAATTACATCTGACATCATGTGTTCATAGTTGTTCAAAATGTAAAACCCTAACTTTTTTTATTTAATGTGATTTACAGTCTCGGTTTACTGTTGCTCTTCTACGTCTCATGTCACCAAATGGCGTCCGGATATGACCTGTTTGAACTAGGGGAAGTTAGCACTGCGTAGCATGAGCTCTAATCGGTAGTTTGAACCCCATTAACATCAAAGATGTTAAGATGATTAAAGTTTGTCTTGATTATTACCATAGATTATGTACATGCTCTATAGTATATTAAACATTCAAGATATTGTCATTCTTTGAAACCCAGATTTTGTATTACCATATTGTGTATTTTTATAGTTTTTATAAATTACTAAGCAGCCTCATAATTTATATAAAGTGACAAAGTAGCCTCTTTATTTTATTAGAGTTAATTTTTGTTTGACTCCTTGAGGTTTACCTACTTTAACTATCTGAGTACGAATTCTTGTTTTTTTCTCAAATTTCATGGCCCATGGTTTATAAATGTTAACTATTTGACTCCTTATGGCTAACTCCATCCAACTTTGATGTTAGTTTTTGAGGGTATAATTGTCCGTTCAATTTAGTATGTTTAATAGATCTAAATTAAATACTAATTAGTGTACGATTATTTCTAAAGCAAATATACATTTTACACATGAATTATTAAAGATCATGTGATTAATTAATTGGTGGAACTTGATTACACCAGAAAGAAAAAAAGTGGATTCTAATTTATACACAAACTAGGTTATAGTCTCGTGTATTATACGGGTTTTTATAAATGTAATGTTATATAATTAATGAATAAATATATTTTAAAAAACATATGCATTGTCCGCTTGAATAAAGTCGTGTATTATACTAATATAATAAAATATAACGTAATTTGTTAACACATATAGTCTTTAATATAATATCTTTTAATTGGGTATTAACTTTGATTTTTTTTAATATCACCTATTTTTTATTATTTAACCTATTGCATTTTAACATTGTTACCATCCAACCACATTAAATATTTAAAATTTAATTTCTTGCTTACGTAATTAAGTTCCGTCAATTAATTCTATCACACAGAATTTTACTCCTTCATGGATAAAATGTATATTTGCTGATAGATACAATTATTGACCAAAGGTAAGTATGAATTTGTAATTGAATTTGATTTATTAAACACTGAAAATTTAATGGACAATTATACCCTCAAGAACTAATGTCAAAGTTGGATGGAGTTAGCCATAAGGAGTCAAATAGTTAACATTCATAAACCTGAGGTCATGATTTGAGAAAAAAATAAGAATTCGTACTAGATAGTTAAAATAAGGTAAATGTCAGGGAGTCAAATAGAAATTAACTCATTTTATTATATATACCCTAAATTATGGATTGGGTTCTTTAAAGTTCTGACTTTCACTTTCTATTTTTAATATGAAATGTTAGCATGGATCTTGCCCTTTGAACTAACTACCATACAAAAACTCGGTGTCAAGTCACATGCTTCTCATGTGAGGGTACATTAGTAATTTTGCCTTCCCTCCAATAGGATTTTACC
Source organism: Scalesia atractyloides (assembly GCA_947069175.1). NCBI lineage: Eukaryota > Viridiplantae > Streptophyta > Magnoliopsida > Asterales > Asteraceae > Scalesia > Scalesia atractyloides. The sequence continues at coordinate 79,174,748 of CAMTDV010000019.1, read as the reverse complement.
CTCATTTAGTCTTCTTCTCCAAATGAATTTCACGTTTTACGGTTTATCCATTGTTTTGAAAGAAGTCAGTTAAATTGTAGTGACTTTTGTGCTTTTTGTTTATTTGAAATCATTCACAACTCTCTCGTAGTTTTTTATTCACTGTTTTGAAAGAAACCCACTACCTCTTACTTCAAATCCGTGTTTACCCACCAGATCCAAAGTCCTTACATTATAAAATCTTAAAAGAGAGTGATTCGGTGAACTGCTTGTGGTTTTAGATCTAATGAATTTTGGTTGGGTATGCTTTATGTGATACCCACACGATTATCCGAGCCCGTTTATCTCCATCAAAATAAAAAATATATATAATATAATACATAATCTTAAAAAGTATGATAAATTGTAAGTTGGAATGGTTAGAAATTTGAAATTCTTTAGTTTATAGATATATTACAAGTGTAATCAAGTATTTCATATTCCAAGTTGTCTCTTAAGATGAGTATTAGATCTGATTTTCGTGTGAAGGTCATCTAACAACAAGTAACTTTTAACCACAACATACCCGTAAACCCGCAGGTAACAAGTTACGAACGCCCAACATGTAAAGTACACACATAAGACACGATTTTACAATCTAGCACGTGACCGGAACTACCAAACCCAATCCCACACCCACACCATGGGCTCTAAAGTCTAAACCACAACTCCTTGGGCCTTAGCCCTAACACCGTCATTCGGCTAGTTCCTCGTTCTACAATACCAAACCCTAAATAAATCATTCCAACATTTCGATTCTTCTCTCCACGATCTATCTGCAGGTCTCGTCCTTTGAGGTTAGGGTTTCATTATTTCTTCTACTTTTACTTTGCTCTTTGATGAATTTCTACTGGCAGTGATGCTGAAATTATTGTTGACAAATCAGTTGCATTTTTTCAGCTTTAAGTTTCAATCAGCCTTTAATTTATGTGTACTTTGAGAGATTTGTAGAAATTGTTAATGAATTGTTCTTCATTTTTTTTCTCATGAGTTCACTGGATTATGCAGATGTGTTAGTTTTGTATAAAATGTTTCCATCATAAGAACTGAAGTATTTCACATGCTTTATTCAAATGATTTCTTGAGTGCTGCTGTGGTCACACACTAGATTAAGCTGTTGCTTCTAGTCAGTGAGAATTCCGGTCTGGCCCGTACGAATAGAAAATATGGGCCTTAAATATAAACTCATGTATAAAAAAGAAAAATCAGTACTAGGATGATAAATGGGCCAAAAATCGGTAATAGGACGATAAATTCGGAGGGTGGGCCTTGTGCGGTCGCCCACCTTGCACACGTCCCGGGCCGGCCCTGACTTTTATCTTTGCGTTCTATTATGCACTTTCTGTGTTCATCACATTTTTGGTGCTGCATGTACTATTCTACCTTTTACATGTATCTTCCTCACATTTAAATGCATTTTTTTGTAATTTTATTAAATATGTATTGATGTTAATTGTAAATTTTTTGGTATCAAGTTTTAGGGTCAGTGGTTGTTATTTTCTAAGTGCAGCTAACGAAAATGGCAACTCAATTGAGCAAAAAGCGAAAGGTTAGCCTTGTCAATCGGTATTACAAGTTGATAATCAGTTTGTTTTCACATAGGTTGTAATGTAATTTTTTTTATGAATCAGTTTGTAGCCGATGGGGTGTTCTTTGCTGAGCTGAATGAAGTCCTCACTAGGGAACTTGCAGAGGATGGTTACTCTGGTGTTGAAGTGAGGGTTACACCTATGCGTACTGAGATCATCATCAGGGCCACCCGTACCCAAAATGTTCTTGGTAATATTATTAGACGTGTATTGATCGTTACTTTCCTACTTATTGATAGGGAAAACATGAAGTGACATTACATGCCTGCATCTGTAATTTAGAGTTTGATTCATTTTCAAGTTTATTTATTGCTGATCTTATTTATTTTAACTCGAGTTTTTTGTCGCTAGACTAATAAGATGATCATGGTTAATGTGTTACCAAACATGTTTATACAGGTGAGAAGGGGAGGAGAATAAGGGAGCTCACATCACTTGTTCAGAAGCGTTTCAAGTTCCCTGAAAACAGCGTAGAACTCTATGCCGAAAGGGTTAACAACAGAGGCCTCTGTGCCATTGCTCAGGCCGAGTCTCTGCGTTACAAGTTTCTTGGAGGACTTGCTGTTCGTAGGTTAATAAACTTCATTTTCTTTTGAATAGATTGTTAACTCATCAAAGTGGTGTGTTGTTAATGCTTTATAGTTGATTAGCCGATGTTTTTTTGGCTTGTTATCAGAGCTTGCTATGGTGTTCTAAGGTTTGTTATGGAGAATGGAGCAAAAGGATGTGAGGTATATATAAAAATACGGTTATCTTTGACATTCTTTGTTGTTTTTTTATTTCATGGTGTATAATTGCCAACACTGTTCACTACTCTCAGGTTATTGTTAGCGGAAAGCTTAGGGCTCAGCGTGCAAAATCGATGAAGTTCAAGGATGGATACATGGTATCCTCTGGTCAACCCGTCAAGGAGTACATTGACTCTGCTGTCAGGCACGTACTTCTTAGACAGGTAAACTCAAGTTAACACTTGATGATATGATTGGTTTTTTATTTCAAACTATAGTGATTTGTACCAATAATGATTGAAGTTGTGTATTTTGTGTAAAACAAACAGGGTGTTCTTGGTATAAAGGTTAAGATCATGCTTGACTGGGACCCCACCGGAAAGCTTGGACCCAAGACGCCATTACCTGATAATGTTGTTATCCATATGCCCAAGGATGATGTTGTCGCTCTCCCACCTAAAGAAGTTGAGGAATATAGACCGCCCCTCGTGATGGGTGATGAGCCTTTACCTATGTCTATGCCAGTATCCGTTTTAAAGCCCGTGCCAGGAATCAAGAGTAGAATCCCCTAGACTTGTTCAAGTTTGGGAAAAGATAAATTTTGGTTATGGTGTCAACTTTGTTTGACCAACCCTTTTCTTTTGCTGTAAAAGTGCAAGGTTTAGAAGGTTTTTCTATTTTATTTTATGTACTAAATGACTTTAGCCTAAGTTGAATATGCTATTATGGTACTAATTTAGTAATTTTTAACACCATTTATTACAAAACCATCACATCTTTTAACAACCATTTCTCTTCCTTACATAAGCATCAACCATCAACGTAAGCCTAAATTTTCGGTTTCATATTTTGCCATAAAACTGATACTCGTTGCTTGTACGTAAACAATGGTAAATCAGCTGAACTAAAACGTGATGTAAATCGATAACTTTTTGTTATCTAGCAAATACTTAAGTAGGTTTGGTACGGCAAGATTAGTCACTTTAGGCAAATCGATAACTTCAAGTTGTTTTTTAATCTTTTTTAAGGCGACCCAAGATTCACCTAAATGCATACAATTGGGGTCTAAACACCCACCACTAGATTGAAAGGAATTCATCAATGTCATTGGGCCAATGTAATCTTCATGTGATAACTTCAAGTAGGTTTTTATTTTTAAGCATTCAAGTGCTCGATAATAACTTAAGTTGTATATTATATTCATATTTTTAATGCTACTTCTGCTTATGTTGTGATTCTCTTTAAAGACTCGTAAAAAAATCTACTTTAAACAATAGCTTTCGGTTTTGTGCTGTGATCTTCATTGCAAAATTATAAGTAAAAATCTACATTAAACAAAAGCTTTTGGTGCCTTGCTAGTTGTCACCATGGGTCCATGGTCGCTTATCTTGGTCTCATGGAAATCAAGTTAGCACAACAAACCTTGTTGCACGGCACGCATTGTTTGGGCTTCTTTGTAATATAATGACTCATCAATAAATACCAGCATTGAGCAAGTTGGATGTAGTCGACGTACTCATGAGCAAGAAAATCAATGAAACAAATCAAGTGCTACTTGTGTTTCCACTCGCTTCTAACAAAACCACTAAAAGATCAAAAGTTTAAATCTTTAATGACCAACTCGCATGACTGGTCATCTTCGTACCAACATTTATCACTTGAAACTCAAAAAGTAATTAAACTAATTGTAAAAACAAGATTACAGCAACAGAACATCAGTAAAAACAAACGAGTCCAATTCATTCATAACAAAAACACGACAAAACTCATTTTATAACATAAAGTTGAGATAATTCTAATCTTGCTTCCATCACACGATCTAGACAGGTACTGGCATGGACATAGGCAACGGCTCGTCACCCATCACAAGGGGTGGTCTATATTCCTCCACTTCTTTTGGTGGGAGCGCCACAACATCATCCTTGGGCATATGGATAACAACATTATCAGGTAATGGCGTCTTGGGTCCAAGCTTTCCAGTTGGGTCCCAGTCAAGCATGATCTTGACCTTAATACCTAAAACACCCTGTTTGTTTCACACAAATTATACGAACTTCAATCAGTTCTTGATACAAAAGCACTACAGTTTGAAGCATGAAATCATGTTCACGAGTGTGAATATGAGTTTACCTGTCTAAGAAGCACGTGTCTGACAGCAGAGTCAATGTACTCCTTGACGGGTTGACCAGAAGACACCATATATCCATCCTTGAACTTCATTGATTTTGCACGTTGAGCCCTAAGCTTTCCGCTAACAATAACCTGAGAGAAGTGAACAGTGTTAGCATTTAAACAAATTGGCATAAAAAGCATTAAAGATAACCATATATTTATATACCTCACATCCTTTTGCTCCATTCTCCATGACAAACCTCAGAACACCATAGCAAGCCCTAAAAACAAAACAACAAAACATCAGCGGATAAGCTATAAAGCATTAACAACACAATCTAAATGAATTTACAACTGATTTGAAAAAAAATGTTCATTAACCTGCGAACAGCGAGGCCTCCAAGAAGCTTGTAACGCAAAGACTCAGCCTGAGCAATGGCACAGAGACCTCTGTTGTTAACCCTTTCAGCATAAAGTTCAACACTGTTCTCAGGGAACTTGAAACGCTTCTGAACAAGTGATGTCAACTCCCTTATTCTCCTTCCCTTCTCACCTGCATTATCACGTTCATATAATACATTAACCACAGTTTTCAGTTAATCTAATCACACTTGATATGAGTTGCATATCAATAGAATCAGCTCAAAAGACAAAAAATGAAAACATGTTTTTTAGCACATTTTAACAGAAAAAATATCAAAGCTCTAAATAACCATCAAATCCCAAATCATATTGTCATACAGATGCAAGAATGTATGTTACTTCATGCTGTCCTGTTTTACAAAGTTCAAACTCTGAAGGTCTAATTAATACTTACCAAGAACGTTCTGGGTACGGGTGGCCCTGATGATGATCTCAGTGCGCATAGGTGTAACCCTAACTTCAACACCAGAGTAACCATCCTCTGCAAGTTCCCTGGTGAGGACCTCATTCAGCTCAGCAAAGAACACACCATCAGCTACAAACTGAATCATACAAACAAAATTACAATATGATACATGTAAAAATTGAACACAATATCAAATTGCAATACCAATTGGCGAAACTAACCTTTCGCTTCTTGCTCAATTGAGTTGCCATTTTCGTCAGACGAGTTTCGATGATGAAGATCACTGATCCTGAAATTTTAACACCAAAAGAGATATTACATTTAAAAATCCATAAAAACAAGATAAAGAAATATTCTATAAGCAAAACTAACTTAATATTTGTCACTTAAATCTCAAAAGTGGTAAATCAGTGAAAGTTATAAGCAATGACACAATGAATCACCTACGTAATTAGCAAAAGCAGGTTTACCAAAGTTACATAGTCAATCAAGCATCAATGGCACATTTAACTCCAAAATTAGCTTCAATTTGATATATGTACATGTATGTGTTACATAACTTTGTACATCAACAAACTACAAACCATAACGCATGATGCTGATTGAGGAATTTTATCAAACAGTTGGTGTTCATACATAACAAATCCTTAGCCAAAAAACGCATATATATTATCAACGTTTAAGCCTAGATCAATCATAAAGTAAGCAAATAACACAGACAGATCATATTTACCATCACCACTAAAATCAACTACAATTTGACATCTGTACTGTGTATGTTACATAACTTTATTCATCCACAGACCATAACGCATGTTGCTGATTGAGGAATTTTATCAAACAACTGGTGTTCATACAAAACAATATCTTTATCTAACAAGATATCAATATCTATAAGAAGCAGATGATTTATCAACGGTTAACCCTAGATCAAGGCAAAAAGTGAGCAGATAACGTACAAATAGATCAGAATCACTGTCAAAACGAGCATAAATTCATCAAAACAACAGAAATAGTAATAATAGGTCACCAGCAGAGAAGATTGCAAGAAGAAAATGTGAATCGCACCTCAAAGCGAAGATGTTGAACGAAAAATCGGCGGTGGAGAGAAAAGAAGATGATGAAAATTGGTAGGGTTTAATACTGTATTCATGGTGGTAGGCCTTTGGCCCAAAGAAAAGGGATCTGGGCCAAGCCTGTTTTCAGCACATTTTCTCTCGGTGATGAGCCCATCCTCTTAAGTAGGAGTGCAAACGAGCCGAGCCGAGCCCGAGCTCGACCAGACTCGAGCTCGATTAACTTATGAGATCTCGGGCTCGAGTTCAGCTCGATTCGAGCTTCGTTTTCAAAGCTCGAGCTCGGCTTGTTTATTATCTATTAATTAGTATATTAAATAAAAATAATATAAATAATAGACTTTTTAGGCTCGCGAGCTCGATAAGCTCGGGCTCAGGCCCGTTTACTAAATAAGCTTATTTTTAGGTTTGAGCTCGGCTTGTAAACAAGTTTAAATAAGCTCGGCTCGACTCGGCTCGTTCATACTAAGGCTCGATAAGGCTCGACGAGCCTAACGAGCTTCACATGCGAGGCTCGAGCTCGGGCTCGATAAACAAACGAGCTTTGTTTTGAGGCTCAAGCTTGGCTCAGGCTCGAAAAGGCTTTGCTCGTTTCGAGCTTTTTCTCGAGCCGATCTCGAGTAGCTCGCGAGCTGCTCTGCTCATTTGCACCCATACTCTTAAGTTAGTTGGTTAGAACTTGTAAATTAATCAAACTAGTGGGTTACACCCACGCTCTGCAATGGGTCGACTCAATTATTAATGGAAACGTAGACACAATAGTAAAAATAACGTTAACGGCAGGAATTCGTTTGATATTGGTTCGGTTCATTAAGATATCGACACTAACTGAAAGAGAAACAAAAAAAAAAGTGATGATACGACCAAAAAAATACCTAGATGTGTTTAAATCGATCGAAACAATAAAAACGAATATCAATTTCGGTATTGACGGTATGCGGTCAATATTAGACCGTTCATTTTGTTACATGTACAGCACCAGGTTCGATTGAAACTTAAAAAAAAACCCAAATTTCCAAAAGAAAAAGGAAAGATAAAAAAAATCACAATAAGACAAAAATCATTAAAAAAATCACTGTAGCTAAGAAGCTCATAAATTATATATATTATAATTTGCTGAGCGAAAACTAAGAATTTACGTTCTCCATGGTTAGCAAGGTATTATAGTCCTGTGAATTTTAGAGTAACGAATTCTCTTTTATTAAAGAAAATGGAATGATGTGATACATGGGTAAATGAGTAAATGCTAAATGCAAATGTGCTAAACTAGTATCGAAGCACGTGCTTCGCGGCGGGGTTGTAGAAAGATGTTGGCGAGCATATATTTGTTACACGATATATTAATGAGTTATTATAGACCATGCATACTTTAATCAAAACAACGGAAAAACTAAGCAATCAACATGGTTAAGTAAATATATCTAGAGTTAAAAGTTAATTTTAATCTAAACGACTGTAGAAATAAGAAAGCAACACGATTAAATTTAATAAGTAAAATTTGGAAAAGAATCAAACTCATACAAAAGATAAAAGAATATATATTCGCTAAAAGAATTAACTTTATTAAACCTTAAGGGACTTATGATAACTCTATTAAAGTTTGATGTTGAAACGTAAATCGTTTATCTAAAAAGAAAAAGTCTTATTAAGGCCATGTTTGGGATTCCATTTAGAACCTCCTTATTAACTTTTTAAAATGACTTTTTCTTCTTATAAATGACTTTTAAAAAAGTTAATAAGGAGGTTCTAAATGAATCCCAAACATGGCCTAAACTTCCATATAATAAATATATTAAAAATCACGGGTATACATAAATCATTTAAAAAATAATATCATAGTTTAGAGGTTGTTTTATAACTTTATTAAAATTTAAGGTAAAAATATAAATTAATTAAAAAACAATAATATTATACATCTATAATTATTATAAATTAAAATCAAGGTGGAACAAATATTTGGCACTTCAAAAAAGAGTGGAACAAAAATGTATTTAATACTGTTCACAAACTTTTTTGTTACTATATAGAATAAATCAAATAATCTAATGACATAAAAATTAAAACAAAATTATCTTGCATTTTTTATTTTTGGTAAAACTGAACTAATAAACAATAAATATAAAAACCAACTGAAAGTTTAGTTTGATGTTCTTGAAAATAGTAGGTTTTTTGTTGTTAATAGTTTTGAAGAAGTCCGCACTAACCCAAAAGTTAGTTCTTTTGAATTTTTTTAATCATCATTTTTCTTCACATAAGCTGATGAAGTAATAACCAACAGCGGTCGTCGTAAAAAAAGTTTCAAACTCTCTGGATCTACATGAATAATACACAAACTTGTCAAACAATGCTTATTTGTTGATTAGTTTTAAGTACCCTTCAAAAGAAATGTTTTCTTTTTATACATTAGGTCCTACGGTATGGTCACCCCGCAAGCCTTGTGAGGCGATTGTAGAGATATAATGCCGTGGGAACACTATATCACGTGCAGCGGCATCGTTGGTGGTGTCCCCGCTCAGGATATATGATTCGTGTGAGATGAAGCTCACTCCTTCTTTTATGTATCCAGAGTCATACATAATGGTTGAAAGATGAATAACAAGTATTTTCATACGGTGATCAATGAAGAAGTATAATGATGCAGCGTTGAGATGACGCGAAATGATAAATAATTAATTATGGGTGCACCTAACGGCCTTAATGCTTTTATATTGTGATTTTGATGATGCACGCATGCATGCATTTTTTATATTTCTCGACATTTTAACGATCATCTTCCACATCAATATACATGATTCGAGCATTCTAAAGGAATATAAGGTGAATGAAATGGATTATTCTGATTAAATGAAAAGAAACATGTTTGGTTATATGTGGTAATGAAATATAGCATTCCAAAGGAATGGAATTTCTTTCAAATATAACAATTTCCAATCTTGGTAAATGAGTGTTTTTTTTTCATTCCTTCAAGGAATGGAAAGAAATATATTATTATTATATTTATATTTATATTTTATATTGGATTGATATAAATAAAAAATTTTATTATTAATTTTTCTATTATTATTATTATTGAGAGCAATTATATTTTTATCGTTTTTAATACAGTTGTGTTTCGTTACTTCGTCTTTTTTTTGTTTATCAAATTGTACAAAGTAATGATTCATTCTATTTTATTTTATTCACATATAAGTAACCAACATCACAAAGTAACGGAATGATTCATTTCATTCCGTTGTCCATTCCGTTGTCCATTCCATCATCTCATCCATTTCTATCACACCCTCAGAATTCACATGCGGAGTTCTACTGCGAGGCGCGTGACAAACAAGGATCACAGTCATTAGTCATACTGAACGACCACTATATGAGTTTAAAAATTTTCATGTTTGCTCATTCATGAGAAAATACTGTTTATACAATTTAGTTGCGGAAGCGTAACAATTACAAAACCATAATAGCTAATATAATTAAAAGTGATTCTAAAAGTTTGATGAAATCAATACGACTCCGAAATGCATCCTAGTCCTGATATGTGCTACCTTAGCAACCTGAGAAAACATGTAAAATCAAGTGTCAACAATAATGATGAGTGAGTTCACAGGTTTTAGTTCACAAGTTTAAACGTAAGTGTTTCCCACTAGTTCAACCCTGAACCAGTGTCTCATAAGTTACCCTGATCCAACCCGAATCAGATTAATATTATGTAGTTTAGCAGTTCATGTTAAATGTTTAGGTAGCTAGCCTAGGTCATGTCAACAAAGTGTTCGATCCGAAGCTGACGGTGTTGCCCCTGTTGTGCCAGGCCTATCACCAACCATGGCTAAAAAGTTAGTCAAATTCTACACTTGTGACCATCAACGTTCGGTCTAACTGGCGCGACCAGTTCGAGTGGGGCTTGTCGGGCCCAGTAGTACTACTAAAAATTCCCTCGCTATAATCCAATACTAACGGCATCGTAAGTGTTAAGGGGACTGACATGTGATATATGCTCCCTTGTGACCATAACCGTATAACATAACTCTAAATAGAAAGGCGTTACTGTACCGTGATGTATGCCACCCATACATCACTGTAACATGTACATGTTTTAAATAGAAAGACGTTACTGTACCGTAATATAATCAACCCATATATCAATGTAACGTGTACATGTTTTCTCCCCCTGTGTTTTTGTAAACGTTTAAAGAAATAGGGGCCGTGAACTCACTTTAAGTTGCTCGGTTAGATAAGTGCAAAGGAAGTAAAGGATGGAACCGCTAATCACGTCCTAACATGTCAACCGGTTCAAAGTTAGTGTGTGAACGCACACTGACACAAAATCCTACGCGTAACTAGCACATAATACGAAACACGTAATGACAAGTTCAAAACCAGAATCATGCATGCAAAGTGACGCTATACGAAATAGTGACCAACAACTTGTCACAAACACAGGAAGCACATACAACACTTAAATACACATAAATGTAAGTTATCATGTTTCAGCTTGTACATTCATAACTGGGCTGTTTTCAGGAATTTTTATAAAATAGTTCCCACATTCCAAAATTCCAATCTTTTTATAGAAGGTGTCAATTAGACTGTAGAATTTTGTATAAATTTTCTCAAGTATTGGTTTTTTACCAATTATTTATAAGAATTTATTTACTAGGCTGCAGTCAGATTCGTCGCTTTCTGACTGCAGTCCACGAGAAAAATCATTTAAAAATATTCGTTTGTCCGATTGATGAAATTCCAGTAGATTCATCTGAACACCTGGGAGTATCTACTGTATAAATTTCATGACTTAAATCTTTTCAGTTTACAGGTTATGACAGAAAAATTGGCTTCATTTCAGCAGAAAAATGCAGCTCTGCCGCTTGTACGATAAACGTCCTTAAAAATTGTTTTACTTATCCGAAAAATATGAAACCAATTTTAATTGAAAGCTAACATGTAAAATTTGTGTTTTATCTTTTAAAAAGTGACTAAGAGTCATTTATGGTGTCCCAAACACCTCGTACAATTCGGCTGATTTCAGCAGCCCAATGCTGAAATAATTCAGCCATTATTTTTAGAGAAGAATACTTAATTAAGAACGATTCTAGGCACTATAAACGCATCCCAAGCAAGTAGAATATGTCCGTACATGTATGAGCAGATTATATGTCCAAAACACATGAACCAAGTCGTGTAAACAGTGAATGATTCAACAACAACGCACTATGCATCAATCCTATCATCAAAACTCATCAATAATCATCCTACCCGTAACCCTAATACACGAACAAAGGATTTCGGATCAAAATCAGATTGCATATCATTCATATCACAAGGATTCGAGCATATGACAACTTTTACACCACTCCTAATCATCACAATGCAAAATCATGCGAAACATGTAAACCCTAGTGCATATAACATCATCTAAACGTAAAGTTAAGGCATACCGAGAAGCAAACGTGTACGGGGATGATCAAGGGAGACTCAGGGCTGCACAAAATTGAGGTGGGGGGCTGCCTTGCGCGAACGAGAGGGGGGGGGGTTGTCGCTGACGTTGCACACAAGAGAGGGGAGAGGGAGCTAGGGTTTGCAAATTCTTTTTTTAAACCTCCATGCATACATACGTATACATAACTAAAGGGCCAAGGGAGGGGCGGTTTGGGCTAGTTTTTGGGCCGAGAGGGAGAGGGTGACGGGTTGGGTTTGGTCCGCAAGGGTGTGGGTGGCGGGTTGGGTTTGTTTGGTTACGGAATCGAATCGTTTCACAAGCTCGTTCGGTTCGCTATTTTTAAATCGTTAAATAACTACATATATTACAACTCGACAATCTATTTGCGACACGAAGTTTATAACTATTAAATCACGTAATCGGAGCGTGACACGATAATTCCACAAACGTCTAATAACACGTAGCACGTAATTCAGGTACGACTCGCTAAAATTCTCAAACATCGTGTATTCTCGGAATACTAAAGTTAGAGTAATTATAGCGTGCGCGTAATTAATTCTCCGAATTAAATTAGCGTAGGAATAAATAAAAAGTTGCGCGTTTAAAATACCTGAAAAAACCAGGATGTCACATTATCCCCATGTTGAAAGAATTTTTGTCCCGAAAATTGAGTGAGTAAACGCGGTTAAGCATGCAAACGCACGAAAGTTCAGTTTGTTAGAATGGTACAAGAAAATCCCAGGCTGTCACATAATCCCCATTTTAAGAGAATTTTCGTCCTGAAAATTGAATAAGCACGATTTGAAAAGTGTTAGAGTGAGGGGATATTTTCGAGTTGCCACATTCTTCCCCAGTTAAAAGAATTTCGCCCGAAATTCAGTTCGCGCTACTTGGATTTTGTGATTCAGGTTGCAAAAAGGTGAGGAATAATTGTCTTTCGTTTGATCCTCTCTTTCCCAAGTGTACTCCGGTCTACGCTTAGAGTTCCAACGAACCTTGACAATCGGTATTTTACTATGTCTTCGTGTTTTGACCTCTCGGTCCATAATTTCGATTGGTTCCTCAATGAACCGTAGTTGTTCGTCCACATGGATCTCATCCAGTGGAACGGTTAGTGTTTCATCTGATAGACACTTCTTCAGATTTGAGACATGAAAAACGTTGTGAACTCCACCGAGTTCATCAGGAAGGTTCAACTCATAAGCTACCTGACCGATTTTCTTTGTGATTTCAAAAGGGTCAACGTATCGCGGGTTTAGTTTACCTCTTTTGTCAAAACGAATCACGCCCTTCCAAGGCGATACCTTCAGTAGGACCCGATCACCTACTTGAAATGCTAAAGGTTTGCGTCGTTGATCGGCATAGCTCTTTTGGCGATCCCGAGCTGCCGCCATACGATTTCGGATTTGTACTATCTTTTCAATTGCCTCCAAAACCAACTCTGGACCAGTGATTTGACTATCGCCAACTTCCGCCCAGCAAACGGGCGATCGACATTTTCGTCCATGAAACGCCTTGAATGGTGCTGCTTGGATACTCGTGTGATAGCTATTGTTATAGGAAAACTCTACCAAAGGTAGATGTTTCTCCCAGCCTTTACCAAAGTCGATTACACACGCTCTAAGCATGTCTTCGAGGGTCTGAATGGTAATTCACTTTGACCATCAGTCTGAGGATGATATGCTGTGCTCAAATCGACACGTGATCCTAAGGATTTTTGTGCTGATTGCCACAGATGAGAAGTAAAACGTGAATCACGATCGGATATGATGGATATTGGCATTCCGTGCCGGGCTACAATTCCTTCAAATTGATGTCTGCGAGTGTAGGAAACTTGTCAGTTTCCTTGATTGCCAGAAAGTGTGCAGACTATGTCAGTCGATCAAGAATCACCCAGATGGTGTCGTTTCCTCGCTGGGATCTGGGTAAGCCAGTGACGAAATCCCTGGAAATTTGCTCCCATTTCCATGTTGGGATCTCTGGTTGTTGAAAGTCCTGACGGTTTTGGTATTCAACCTTAACCCTAGCATAGGTCAAGCATTTACTAACATAAGTCGCTATGTTAGCTTTCGTGTGGGGCCACCAGTACAAAGTCTTGAGGTCCTGATACATTTTGTGAGAACCAGGATGCACCGAGTAACGAGACTTGTGTGCTTCATCCATCACAAACTCTCGTAAGTTTCCATAGAATGGGGCCATACACGTTCCATGAAGTAATAAATGTCGTCTTCCTTGCATTCAAGTTTCTTCTCCATGCCTAGTAGGGATTCTGCTTTGAGGTTCTCTTCCTTTAGTGCTTCAATCTAAACGTCACGAATCTGGGTAGGAAGACTGGAGTGGGTAGAAAGCAGTAACGAACGTACACGCTTAGGTTTGGTATCCTTATGACTGAGGGCATCGGCCACCACGTTGGCCTTGCCTGGATGATACTAGATCACGCACTCCTAGTCGTTGAGGAGTACGACCCATCGACGCTGTCGTATGTTCAACTCCTTCTGATCGAAGATATGCTGGGGACTCTTGTGATCGGTGTAGATGGTGCACTTGGTACCGTACAAGCAATGTCTCCCTATCTTGAGTGCAAAAGCTACTGCTCTCCAACCCCCAAACCGTGGGTAGTGTAGTTCTTTTTCGTGAACCTTGAGTTGGCGTGATTGCGTAAGCGATGACTTTCTCATGTTGCACCAACACGTAACTTAGTCCTTGGATAGACGCGTCACAGTAAACAACGAAATCGTCTGTGCCTTCTGGTAATGAAAGAATGGGTGTACTATAGAGTTTCACCTTCAATTGTTGAAACACGGATTACTGAGCAGTCTTTCGAGTTAGAGTTGCGAGGGTTTGTGCCTATGATCAAGAAAAGCGAGCTTCACAACGTCAGAAGTCGTTCGTTAAAGCTAAACATAAGGTTGTTTGTGTGGTAGAGGCTCCATGGTAAGGTGTAGGTATCGTTCGGATTCCTACTAGTTCTTGGAGTAGATTCGAATGTCGTCAAAGGAAAAACAAGTGGCATATTCGTCATGGTACGCTAAATTCGAATGTCGTGACTGGGAACCTGCCTCGTTCGTATCGAGTTCGAAGGATAGTCCTCGTGATACCTCCATATCTCTGATATTCATGGCCCATTGCTCCTCGAGTAAAGTTGTAGAGAGTAACCCCTCCAAGCGAGAGTTCGCGAAGAATGTGGTTAGGATGAGGATCATAGAATCCGGGAAGTATATCCCAATGGATGTGGAAACACGTAAAAAGGGTAGTCACAATCGATGCGTAAGCGTGTCAGGATCCGTAACATAGGTTTACTTGATGTCAGGGGTATAGCTGGTCGTATACAAGTTTGCATAAGGTAAAAAAAAATGAAAAACGCCATTTGTCAAAAAGGGGTGTCACGTGGATATATCAATCATAACAATAATTTACCATCAAAAAATGGTTGCCGCACGAGTTTGTAGTGTTAAGATTCACTGAAACCTCCGTCTAATTTGTTGGGCTCGCCCACACGTGAAGGGGGAATAATTCACTTTGATCCATGAACTTAGATGAGTGTGCAATTTATCGTGTCTGTAAGCAACCAAATTCGGAGGAGTTTCCTTAGGTTGTGTGAATGAATCTAAAATATGTCTGTGTAGTCAAGAGGCTTCAAAGAAAGGACGCGAAAACATGTTAAGAGGCTATGATCGTATCAACAATTTATTACCCTCCTCAAGGTTTCAAGAAGTGATCACCAAGGATCAAAAAGACAAGTTCACCGAGTTCTTAAAAAAAACTGAACACATATTTGATGGGAGATTATGCGTAAAGTTTCGAAGATGTAGTGCGACCACGACAATGGGGTGGGAGATTTGTCTACGATCATCAACAGTAACTAACTGTCGCATTAAACAGTAAGCATCGATCAGTGCAATGGCTAGGAGATAGACTAGCTCATAAGGGAAAACTGTTGTGGAATAACTATCCTAGCAATACGAGGAGTAAGATTATTGTATATGTCATCATGTTTATCTGGGTTTGAATAACTTACATCTTGTCTTCTGATGTCCATAAGATGATGGGACCATTTTGTGGAAATCCGTTTGTAGGGTTGGATATGTTGCAATGTACATTAGGTTAGACTAAAGATTAGCGACAGGACCGAGCATAAGGGGTCAAAGGAAATTTTATAGTTAAGGCAAGGGATAAGGTGTGAGCGTACGAGAGATTCTTCATAATTCGTTTATATGTTGATGTTGAAGGGTTTACCCTACGATTTCTGATAGGGTTTCAATCGAGATAACATGTTCTGATGAGAATCTTAGTTTCACTAAGACTCGTATATGAGAAAAGAAATAAAAATAAATAAATAAATAATAAACGAGGGATTCCATTGACGATAGCTCAATGTGTCTAAAAAAGATCTTAAATCTAATTGTTGCGTCCATCAACTGCTAGACAAGTTTAACGACACCAGTTAGTCGTTGAATGAGTTACAAGAGATTCTATTGACAGTGGAAGTTTTAAATATGAGATTCACAGGTTAGGACAATTTATCCACACACAAGGTTTCACAAGGGTTCACATACATCGCAAATTACATTACGTGTGCACCCGTAATGATAAGTTGGTTGGCATGCTCACCCTAGTTCCATCTATCTTGTGTCAAAATGTCCTCAGATTTAATTTTTCGAGTTCAAGTGCTGTCAAAATGATAGGGTTATCAAAAGCTTAGTCAATAATCCAAATGTTGATAAACTCAGAGTTATATCAGAAAGAGTAATGTAGGATCAATTGATCTGAGGATCTACTCAAGTTGAAACACACCATGAGAATCCAATCCAACGGATCGTAGAGGTAAGAGTGCGCATGGAACAAACATGCACATGAATTATGACTTCAAGAGATGAAACTGGTTCATTAACGTAGGTTACCAGGAAAAGCAAGGCAACTGTTCCACCATCCGAGTCAGGTTAGAGTTCAGGTGTGCAATAGGCAAAGTGTTCTTAGTTTCGTGGTCAATCATTCTCTCGAAGAATATCAACCAAAGATGTAGAATCGTGGATCGGAAAAATGATGACATCTCGATGTCAATGGTTTCTGCAATAATGTGTGCAACAAACTGCCCTAACGCAGGGTGCCTCACGCCAGGGCCACCTGCTCAGGTTGAAAGAAAGTAGAACTAGTGGGACCGGGGTAATGTCGTTGCTAGGTAGAGAAAGGACTCGTTTTCGATAACTCAACTCCCAAGAGATATGCATCAATGTTGTATGTCGTCCAAATCATGGACTTGAGAAAGCTCACCATACCCGATAGTACCATCGGTAGGCTCAAGCTAGTGTTTTGCTCATCTGTGTGGTGTAGGAAGAAGCACAGATGATTGTGATGGGAAACGCTCCTCTAGAGGCTCCGTCCCATGGCCCTCAGATAGGAGTAGATTCACGTTGTTGGCGATCCCATGAACATCGCCACTAGGGATGAAGATACAAAGAGTTTGGTGTGTTCCTCGTCAGTAGAGGGTTAAATGGATGATGTCGACATGCCTACAATTTCAATGTAAGTTTTGATGCGATGTACATAGGCATATCATGTATGAGTGTTCTTGTATGTCAGGTATGTGTGTTTTGTGTGTGACTAATGCATTGTCTAAGGCAATAGACTAAGTCTATTCTCTAATGCAAACCTAGTTCACTATAACCATTGGCTCTGATACCAATCTGTCACACCCTCATAATTCACATGCGAGAGTTCTACTGCGAGGCGCGTGACAAACCAGGATCACAGTCATTAGTCATACTGAACGACCACTATATGAGTTTAAAAATTTTCTTGTTTGCTCATTCATGAGAAAATACTGTTTATACAATTTAGTTGCGGAAGCGTAACAATTACAAAACCATAACAGCTAATGTAATTAAAAGTGATTCTAAGTGTTGATGAAATCAATGCGACTCCGAAATGCATCCTAATCCTGATATGTGCTACCTTAGCAACCTGAGAAAACATGTAAAATCAAGTGTCAACAATAATGATGAGTGAGTTCACAGGTTTTAGTTCACAAGTTTAAACGTAAGTATTTCCCACTGGTTCAACCCTGAACCAGTGTCTCATTAGTTACCATGATCCAACCCGAATCAGTTTAATATTATGTAGTTTAGCAGTTCATGTTAAATGTTTAGGTAGCTAGCCTAGGTCATGTCAACAAAGTGTTCGATCCGAAGCTGACGTTGCTGCCCCTGTTGTGCCAGACCTATCACCAACCATGGCTAAAAAGTCAGGTAAATTCTACACTCGTGACCATCAACAGTTCGGTCTAACTGGCGCGACAGTTCGAGTGGGCTTGTCGGGCCAGTAGTACTACTAAAAATTCCCTCGCTATAATCCAATACTAACGACATCGTAAATGTTAAGGGGACTGACATGTGATATATGCCCTTGTGACCATAACCGTATAACATAACTCTAAATAGAAAGGCGTTACTGTACCGTGATGTATGCCACCCATACATCACTGTAACGTGTACATGTTTTAAATAGAAAGACGTTACTGTACCGTAATATAATCAACCCATATATCAATGTAACGTGTACATGTTTTCTCCCCCTGTGTTTTTGTAAACGTTTAAAGAAATAGGGGCCGTGAACTCACTTTAAGTTGCTCGGTTAGATAAGTGCAAAGGAAGTAAAGGATGGAACCGCTAATCACGTCCTAACATGTCAACCGGTTCAAAGTTAGTGTGTGAACGCATACTGACACAAAATCTACGCGTAACTAGCACACAATACAAAACACGTAATGACAAGTTCAAAACCAGAATCATGCATGCAAAGTGTCGCTATACGAAATAGCGACCAACAACTTGTCACAAACACATGATAGCACATACAACACTTAAATACAATAAATGTAAGTTATCTGTTTCAGCTTGTACATTCATAACTGCGCTGTTTTCCGGAATTTTTATAAAATAGTTCCAACGTTCCAAAAATTCCAATCTTTTTGTAGAAGGTGTAAATTAGACTGTAGAATTTTGTATAAATTTTTTCAAGTGTTGGTTCCTTACCAATTATTTATAAGAATTTATTTACTAGGCTGCAGTCAGATTCGTCGCTTTCTGACTGCAGTCCACGAGAAAAATCATTTAAAAATATTCGTTTGTCCGATTGATGAAATTCCAGTTGGAGATTCATCTGAACACCTAGGAGTATCTACTGTATAAATTTTGTGACTTAAGTCTTTTCAGTTTAGAGGTTATGATAGAAAACATTGGCTTCATTTTGCAGCAGAAAAATGCAGCTTGGCGCGCTTGTACGATAAACGCCCTTAAAAATAGTTTTACTTATCCGAAAAATATGAAACCAGTTTTAATTGAAAGCTAACATGTAAAATTTGTGTTCTATCATTTAAAAAGTGATTAAGAGTCGTTTATGGTGTCCCAAACACCTCGTACAATTCGGCTGATTTCAGCAGCCCAGTGCTGAAATAATTCAGCCATTATTTTTAGAGAAGAATACTTAATTAAGAACGATTCTAGGCACTATAAACGCATCGCAAGCAAGTAGAATATGTTCGTACATGTATGAGCAGATTGTATGTCCAAAACACATGAACCAAGTCGTGTAAACAGTGAATGATTCAACAACAACGCACTATGCATCAATCCTAACATCAAAACTCATCAATAATCATCCTACATGCATAAAACCCGTAACCCTAATGCACGAACACAAGGATTTCGGACCAAACTCAGATTGCATATCATTCATATCACAAGGATTCGAGCATATGACAACTTTTACACCACTCCTAATCATCACAATGCAAAAATCATGCGAAACATGTAAACCCTAGTGCATATAACATCATCTAAACGTAAAGTTAAGGCATACCGAGAAGCAAACGTGTACGGGGATGATCAAGGGAGACTCAGGGCTGCACAAAATCGAGGTAGGGGGCTGCCTTGCGCGAACGAGAGGGGGGGGGGGGTTGTGCTGATGTTGCACACAAGAGAGGGGAAAGGGAACTAGGGTTTGCAAATTCTTTTTTTAAACCTCTATGCATACATACGTATACATAACTAAAGGCCAAGGGAGGGGGCGGTTTGGGCTAGTTTTTGGGCCGAGAGGGAGAGGGTGACGGGTTGGGTTTGGTCCGCAAGGGTGTGGGTGGCGGGTTGGGTTTGTTTGGTTACGGAATCGAATCGTTTCACAAGCTCGGTTCGGTTTCGGCTATTTTTAAATCGTTAAATAATACATATTTTACAACTCGACAATCTATTCGCGACACGGAGTTTATAACTATTAAATCACGTAATCGGAGCGTGACACGATAATTCCACAAACGTCTAATAACACGTAGCACGTAATTCAGATACGACTCGCTAAAATTCTCAAACATCGTGTATTCTTCGGAATACTAAAGTTAGCGTAATTATAGCGTGCGCGTAATTAAATTCTCCGAATTAAATTAGCGTAGGAATAAATAACGATAAAGTTGCGCGTTTAAAATACCTTAAAAAAGCAGGATGTCACAATTTCATTCCCTCACCCATTCCATTACCCTATACCAAACAGACCCCGAAATAAATCTTATGAAAACTCTACTTAAACCATATACCAAACACACCCCAAAATCAAATGTTATGAAAACTCTACTTAAACACTATACCAAACAGACCCCAAAATCAAATCTTATGAAAACTCTACTTAACCTAACTAAAATATTTACTCCAATTATCTCAAATGCTCAAACCGGGGTAAATTCAGACCAATACAAACAGTGGCGGATCTAGAAGGAAAACTCAGGGTACCCCAATTTTTTTATCGTACATTCATAAAACTGAGCAATTGTTTTTAGCATACATTAAGTCACGGATCCAGGATTTTATTTTTATGAAGTCAATGTTTTTAGATGCTTCACTTTCATACAAGTGAATATAAAATTTCCAGCTCGGTTCGAATCGAATCGGATCCTAACATAAGTTTATGTATCTTTTGATATGTACTAATAATACATCACGAACTTTAATTTAGTTTATTTGTTATAGTGTTTGAATGTTTTTTAATACTAAATAATATCGACAATAAAGTATTTTAATATGACTAAAATTGTTATCTAGCATTTACTAGTTTAAAGGGCAAATTACATTTTTGACCTTTATATGTATACCACATTTAAATGGATTCTCTTTACATGCATGATTTCTCCTTTAACAATAACCAAGTTAATTTTTTTAGTTAAGTTTCAAACAATATAAAAGAAATTAAAAAGCTAATAGATAATAAATTGATAAAGTCATAAATAATATGTTAATTAATAAATTAGTAGATAATAGAAAATTTTTAAATACTATACGAATAATAATAATATTATCTAAATAAAAATAAAATAGGAAACAATTATAGGCTTGGAGCCCACGTCCAGCCGTCCAGCCCACTTTTAACATTTAAAAAGAAAAACGAAAATCAAAATAACATCAATATCAACGAAGAGTCGTCTTCTTCTTCTTTCCGGTCTCTGCAACTCAAGCCAAACTTCTCATTTTCTTCAAAATATTTCATTGTTCCTTTTTCATCTCTCTCTATATTATATTTAGGGGTATCCTAATATTTTCTTAGGGTCATCCAAATACATAAAACCAAAACACAATTTTTTTTTGTATTTCGTCAAAAAAGTTGATGGGTGTTATGGGCAACCCCTGACACCCACCTAGATCCGCCCTGAATACAAGTACGAACCCAAATAAGGCAATCCATCTGTTCCATTAGAAGAGCCCATTTCTTTAATTAAGCCCAATTTTCGGGCCCACCACTTTAATTTTGTAAGTTTTAAAACCATGGTGTGTCCATTGATTCTCTTTTCGGTTTATATGGGCTATTCGATTTAAATACTTGAAATGGGCTATTCTCTTCAATGGAGGCTTGCATCCCTCCTGACCCGTTTTGGGAGTTTGGGTTTATGTTCGGCTGAGGATGTATCCACGTATGCTTTTGTGGCCTCGAGGGCGCAATCTTGGAGTTTACAGGACCACATTCTTCGAGACTGTGGTATTGTTGGGTTAGATTCTGATTATGTGTGCGCGTTGGATTGCATGCACATGTCCCTTTCGGATTTTGATCTTGGTGGTTTCTCTAATAAGGACACCGCCCCCCTAAAGCCCAGAATGCTTTGGCGAGTGCCCTATTTAGTAGAACTGTCCAGTGTTTGGGAGAGAAGTTTAGTCTATCCCCTCGTCAGAAAGCTGTGTTTGATTGTTCTCCGGGCACCTCATTCTCAGGATTTTCTGACAGATATCCCCATTGAAGGACTAGGCCAACACATGTCAGAGTGGAATACCGGACAATTCTTAAGTACCGGCTAATGATTCCTCTGTTTCCGGTTGATGAGCCCTGCCAGTTTGTCGCAAGCTTGTTTAGATACTTTTGGCGAACATGCGGTCCATTGTAAGGAGTTACCTGGTTTTAAATACCGACATGATTTGGTAAGGGATATTCTCTATGATGTTCTAAAACGGGCAGGGATTTCGGCGAAAAAGAAGGCTCCGGTGAACTTTTTGACGGATCCGCTCGATGAGAGGTCTACTCTTCGGCCAGCTGATATTCTTGTGTTTGGGTGGGCTAGGGGAAACACGCTTGTGTGGACCTTACAGGAGTGTCCCCTCTTGTTGGACTCAGGGATAATGGGTTTGTTGCTGGCCAGGCTGCGTTAAAGGCGGAATCAGGCAAAGTCGCTAAACACGAGAAGACTTGTTTAGAGAATCAACACGTGTTTATCCCATTCGCTTTTGATACATTTGGGTCCCTAGCCACAGAGGCTGTGGAATTTCTAAACAGGGTCCAACAGGTTGTGAATAGTAATCTTTCAACCTTTAAGGGCCGTTTCGTCTTTAATAGGATTGGTTTTGCAATTCAAAAGGGGGTTGCGGCGCAGCTTGTTGCCCGTTTACCTACCACTTGTATGTAATTTGTTACTTTGGTATTTTAATGAACAAATAACAATAAAAAATAAGATTAAAAAAACCGATTCAAATAAGCTTATTGGAATTTGAGTATATTTAGGTCGGTTTGTTTCAAGTTTACCAAATCCGAAATTCGCTTCAAGTAAGGAACGATTTGAATAACCAGAACTAAAATTCGGTTAGCTTCAAATTTTAAGTTTTTCAAATCCAATTCAAATGAATAACGATTCGAATAACAGTCAAAACAATAAATCACATAGAATAATTGAGCTACACCACTCCATCCATAATTAATATTGTGTGTTTACTTTTCTATTGTCGTTACATAGAAAGCTAGAAACCAAAAAACCAATGTTTACTTTCTATTGTCGTTACATAGAAGCTAGAAACCCAAAAACCTAGTTTTGTGGAGTTTTTTTTAAAATAGGTGTAGATAGAAAATTTATTTACTAAAACGAAATATTTGAAAAATATTTACTAAAATGGGTATTTTGTATAAAATTGTTTTATCTCACTTCTAATTTTATAAACTAAAATGAATTTCCTTTTATAAATATATATTAATTAACAAGATTTAAGGAAAATTATCTTTTAAGTGGTTTTAAATCTTAGAAACGTTATCTTTTAGTTTTTTTCAATAATTTTTTTAAATGAAAAAAAAACATTAAAAACGTTTTCTTGGTTCAACATTTATATACATATATGTATTATTTGTAAGTAAGTTTAAAATAATAACAGATAATATTTTAGATATGATTTACAGATATGTTTTTTTGCTCGTATTAGATATTCATTCTTTTTTGTTTGAAATAATTATTTGCTTGTAAACTATACACCAAATTTCCCATTTACGCTTCTTATTAATAAAATACAATGTAGATATTTATAATTGTCACTGGATTATGTAATTAAATATAACTTTTAATATTAATTTGTATTTTGTTTTGTAGTAAAAAATTAGAGATTTTATATGCAAAAATTAAATAAATCCGGGCTAAACTGAGTTATGCTCGTATCACCCGTAAATATTCATGTTGTGTTCAGGTTCGTATGCTTGAAAAAATTTTAGGTTCAGATTGTGTTTGGGTTTATGTCGGGATGGACCTGCTAATCCACACCCCTAACGGAAGATACATGTAACTTTTGAAAAAAATAAAAATACAAAAATGTTATATAATTAACATAATTATCAAAGTTAAAAGAAAATATATGTGAAAAAAACTAAGAAATTTTATTAGAATTTTTCAAAAATAATTAAAAAGAAATGTTTAAAAAAGAATTGAAGAAACAAAAGAATTGAAGAACAAAGAAACATTTATAAAACCTTTTTCTAAATCTCACGATTCCATTTTCTAAGTTTATCATATTTTTTTCCTTCAACTCTTGTTAATTAATATAATATATTTATAAAAGGAAGTAATTTTTTATCTCATAAAATTAGAAGTGAGAAAATGTAACTTTAAAAAATACCTATTTTGGTAAATACTTTTTAAAATACCATTTTGATAAATAAATTTTCTTCACCTATTTGGGAAAAAAACTAAGTTTTGTGTATCATTCATGTATCATCAATCTTCACAATATTTTTGTCATAAATTAACATGGACTTTTTGATCTGTTAATTTTTTTAACTCGAGCTTTCATTTGAGCATAAATTCATCGTTTCGACTTATTTTTTTTCTTTTTTGAAATCTATAAAATATAAAAGCAACTCAAAGTAATATAAATAATATTTATATCAATACATTTAATAAATAATTAAATACACAAACAAACATACATAAAAAAGTAGGGATGAAACGTCACTTGATGTCAAGTACCACAAATCACAAATAACACGTATGAATGAAACGTGTACCATAAAATCACAAATAATACGTATGAATGAAACGTGAAATTAAACCTGTCATTTCTCAAAAGCAGATATACATCATGGGTTATTCATGTTAAATTAACTTACAATTGATTAGTTAACTCGCGTAAAAAATTAATAAACGCTAAATAGTGTGTCCATAGCCATATGATACATCTTTCAATTAGCGTTTCTCATCCTTTTATAGTTTCCCAACTACGTTCTTATAACAACAAATTTGTACACATAAAAACTACTTAATCTTTGATTTACAACGATTTGAACATATACCACTAGGTCATGCGTATCTTCCCAGTAACAAAAATATGGTCATACATGCATTTTTCGTAATTACATAAACACAATCGTTTTGTTAAAAATTAATGAATAAGGTTTAGATAAATATACATAAAATTAAAATACCTTTTTATTTATCTTACATGCATAAAAAAACATGTGATATAATATTATAAATAATGTGATGTTATACATTACAAGTCTATATTTTTAAGACATGTAAGATTTAATATGATGTATAATGCTATATCATATATTACAACTCTAATAAAACATGAGCCGTCACATCTCAACTTGTGGTTCATGGGATCATATAACAACCCATGGGATTATTAATTTGAGCACCGGACTGCGTTACCACTACATCTAGATATGTTTTTTATATATAAGATCCAAAGCTTTTTATTATATAAAATAGATATACATATACACACACATAAATTTATTAAAACTACATATTAAAGAATAAAAATGTTAACAAAATCATGTAATGTTTGGTTGTTAAACAACCTACCTAAGAAATGTGTCACAAAAGAAATCCAAAGGAAGCATGAAGTAAAGTTGGTTGAAATTAGGTGTTGGCTTCACTATAACTTGAAAAAGGATAATATTTACAAATCGATAAATTAAAATCTCGTATATTGATATTAGGTGATGATTTCACACGTACCAAATTACCAATCCTTAAATTTTTTTTTGTAAACGAGAAATTGAACAACTGGTTAGGCTTTTGCATCAATCCTTAATTGACTAGGATAAGCAACTCAATATCGAACTTTGGTTTGTTTCTTTATGTACCAAAGCTTATTATGTAATATGCTTTATTATAAGTTTTATTAATTGAATTTAGTGTTCGTAAAGTACGTAGATGTACGTGTAGAATCCAAAATTTGTTAATTAGTTAAGTTAAGCTAAGAGACTAGGATCTGCCATTTCAAATGAGAGATTAGTTATTTAACTTTAGTTAATTAAAGTAATTTACTTTTTCACATTTGTTTTATTATGTATTTTATTTATTATCTTGTGTGTATGAGTATATCTTTCCTTCAAACATAACAAACAATTGATAATCCTCAAACTTAAATTAACCATTTTGAAAGCTCAAAATCATGTTATGAAAACTAATCTTGTATTTCTGTTTTTTTTTTTGGCATTCTACTTTATATTTAAATCATTAAACTCGAGATAAACATGTAAACGAGCTTACAATTTTTAAAATATGATTAGTATATGTCATATGTGTTTTTATATAAGGCGGGCGAGAGACTGTAGGAGTACCAAAGTGGGATGCCGTCGGGTTTAAAATAAAGGGAAAATAATAATTAGAAATGCATACCATGCAGCTAGTTTGTTTCATTTTTTTTATAAAACCGACCGGACAAGTTAAACTAGTGAATTGAGAGAACAATCAGTTCATTGTCAAATGTCAACCATGTTTTTAAACGTTATTTGTATGTACAAACATACTCGATATCAAGGCTTGGAGACCTCGTCAGTCGCTAGTCAGCCGTTGAGGTGGGGACTAGCGATTACTCGAGATTAATCGGATCGGTTTTTTTATATGTAATTTCCAGTTTTATGTATACATATACACATTTTTATAGGTAAATATTTTAAGTAGCTAGGTTTTAACTCTTACTCAACTCATTTTTTTAAGTATACAAGATTAATTGTTGGAATTCACATGGTTTGTTTGAAAACTGGCCGGAATATACAGGTTTTTTGCCGAATCTAGCCGGAATTCGCTGATTTTTGACTGACCAACTAGGTCCGACTAGGCCCAACTAGCGATTAATAGACTGATTAACGAAAAATGACTCAGTTACTGAGGCCGACTAGTCGCCACTTAATCGCGATTTTTACAACATTGCTCGATATATAGTCGTGTTAATATACTTACTTATATGTAGGTTTAGTGTAACTCGAATACTAGTTTTTATTATTTGTAGAACATATAAATTAAGAATCCTATTTATAGTGCTAAAAAGTAGAGCAGGCAATTACAACCCGTTCAATCACTTACTGGTTAGATTGGGTAAAAATTACTCCCTTTTGGGTTCATCTGGTTATGAATAAAATTAAGAGCGGGTCATTTCGGGCATCAAACAAAGTCTTCACAGGAAAGAGCGGGTCAAAATGGGTTAAGGCAATGTGACCAACGGGTCAACGGTCAGGCTGGTGACCAACTATTGTTAAAGGTTTTTTTCTAAAAAAAGCAGTTGTTTAAACCAACCCGGCCCGACCCAAAACCCGCTCCGACCCCGAACCTGTTCAGACCCAAACCCGTTTCGACCCGAACCAAAACAACCCATTTTTTCAATCGACCCGTTATGACCCATGACCCGACCCAACCTGACCCGTTTGTCAGGTCTACTAAAAAGTAAAAGAATTACTTTACAGTTTAGTCAAATGATACAACTCAAAATATAAATGAAGAACCCTAATGAAAAAAATAACTATGAATTATACCGGCTTTTAGATAAATCTATAAGCTTTGTAGTCCAGTTTCATTCGTTTATAGTTTGAACCGGTGTCTACCGAGCTAAATTATTCTGATTTATGTATGGTTTTTTAATCCTTACTAATATTCAGAAAAAAAAATGTATTGCTTAACAGCTACGAGTCCAAAGAGCAAAGACAACTTATAAACACTACTTTAATTTGTCCGCCACGTGGACCCCCTCTATCAATTGCCGGCTCTCACACTAAAAAAACTAGGTCACGTGCCACCATTAAAAAAATAATCTAGGGACTAGGGGGTCGATGTACCATAACATCAACCTCGCATTGTTATATTGGGGTGGGAGTTTGTTCGTTTTTTCCTCTATGCTACATCAGCGTGACTTTGGTTAAGTTAGTTTGGATCCTTGAAAATCGTAAAAGCGATAGAATATTGGTTTCAATAATATCAATACAGAAAAAGATAATGTAGCTCATAATTGTTTCGTTCGTCATGGTACTGCAACGGAAATTACACTCGTTATAGTACTATATAATATATATTAATAATATATGGGGTACGAAGAAAACGATTGGAAGTGTGAAAACGGTGAGAACGGATCATGGCTAACACCTGGCAAAGGGGCTTAAATTACATGCGGGGCACGGGTTGTCATTCTACAATTTTCGTCCAATAAAAGGCGTTTTCAATTCTTTCGAACAAAATTCCAAAAATTGCTTACCTCCTCCGCAAGCTTTCGAGACTATTGGTGTTAAACATGGATTCTGGTTTACAGAGTAATATTTGAAGATAGCGTTTTATTTTTTTAATGTTGTTCATCATATATTCAACATTTGGCGTTTGTATTATTAATTCGTATAACAGTTGTTACAATTAGTTTGGCGTTTATTAGCAGCGTTTTAGGATTATTGTTGTCTGTACAATTTCATATTTAACTTATGGCGTTTTCATTATTAATCTCAATTGTTGTTTTCATGTGTTTTAGTTATGTTGTAGATAAAAAGTAGATACTGATGTTAATATGTAAATATTTTTCCTATTATTCGTTGATTATTCTTCTTATGTAAGTTTTGACTAATATGTGTTTAGTATTGTCACACCCCAACCGATGGCGGAATCATCGTGTCCACCCCAACCGATGGCGGAATCATCGGGGTAGTGGCACTAGGCGACCAGATTGTCTCACGAGAAAATTCCATAACACTATTTAATCAACAATATTTTAACATCTAAATCCCATACTATTAAACAATACGTCATCCACAATGTCACGAAATACATGATTTTCTCATAAAACAATAAGGTTCGATTTTCCCTAGATATATTACATGAGTTCTAAACCGAAACAAACTAACAAAAACTAAGCTAAGCATAATCCCATGCATCCAATGCTAATCTCTAACCTGCAACATA
Source organism: Scalesia atractyloides (assembly GCA_947069175.1). Classification (NCBI taxonomy): domain Eukaryota; kingdom Viridiplantae; phylum Streptophyta; class Magnoliopsida; order Asterales; family Asteraceae; genus Scalesia; species Scalesia atractyloides. The sequence goes on along the minus strand of CAMTDV010000019.1, from coordinate 79,146,017 downwards.
CGTCAAAATAAGGTCAATACATGAAATGTAAAGGTAAGCATACATGTTTCGTGTAATAGCATAGTAGTTTAAAGCGTTCGCGCAATATCGCATACATAAACATGATTCATGCAGCATACTACAATCAAGATAATATCACACATTCATTTCGTGAGAAGGCTGGCGCGTCTATCCTAGCTAGACCCCGTCGGGTGTTAGCCACACTATAGTACCATACTAGCTAAGGAGAAATCAACAGGATATAACCAGCACGTATGTCAAGCAATCATGTGTAGTTACGTGTAACGGATATTCGCTTTTTGATAAACAGTTGAGTTGTGTTGTGTATTTTGATAGAGAGACGTATGTTACACCCAAAATGTGCGTTTAAGCGTAAAATGGTTCAAGTATACTTACTGCGGGTGCGGTTTAGGTGAGATGAGGGATCTGAGAAGAGTTGCGGAGAACCCGGATCAGCCTGTAAACGAACAGAAGTGCATCAGTCTTCCGATTTGCTGAAACGATTAAGTTTGGGTGAGCAGTATACAAGTTCGGGCGAACTTGTATGTAAGCATACAAGTTGGAGCGAACTTGTTAAATTTTGGTGATTCTGTGTCAGTTCGTCGAACTTGGTAGGTTCTGGAGCCTGACAAGTTCGGCGAACTTGTGGGAAAAGCTTACTGGAAAGACAAGTTCGGGCGAACTTGTATAGTTTCCTAAGAAACTAGACAAGTTCGGGCGAACTTGTGTGGGATTTGGTGAGAAAGACCCAAGTTCGGTCGAACTTGACCATATGGTACAGTCGTCGAACTTGACGGGTGCTGGTGATTCTTGAGCGAACTTGATGTTTTCGGGTCCAAAATCTTGCGTTTTCGCGTCGTTTGCTGAGGAAATCGAGTGCCCATCCCTCCAACCTTAAGCCACTGAGTACAACTTAGGCTGGAGAGGTCTTTTGGAGCGAACTTAGCCATTTTACAGAAACTCGGGCTAATCCGGGCGAACTTGATGGTTCGTACGGGTTAGTCCAGTTTGTGTAAAGTGACGATTTCTCCTTGTGCTTCCGGATCTGAGATCTAGCTTCGACAACGCCTCGTTCCACTCAAAAGTGAACGAAACATACGTCATTAGTCCGAAAACGGTGTAAAAATCAAGGATCTAAAAGGTTTTGCTCAGATCTAGTATAGATTGAGTGAAAACAAAAGTTTTTATGGAAAAAGATGAAAACAGAAGAGATTTGATGAAAACGAAGGCAATGCCTTGTGCAAAATCGTTGTAAAACGTTGTTGAACATCATTGTTGTTGAAATCGGGTTGATTCTTACTTCGAAAACAAAGGGTTTCGGGTTTGAGAGCTCTGGACGAACTTGCAACAAGTTCAAATGAGAGAATGGACTTGAGTATTTATAGGTGAAGGCAAGAAGGAGAGCTGGTGGAGTCAAGTTCGGACGAACTTGCATGGAAACATGCAAGTTCGCGTGACTTATATGAATTTCTAGTGAGTCAGGGGCTAAGTTCGGCCGAACTTGAGATGAAACGAGGGTTCTGGGTGGCTAGTCAAGTTCGGCCGAACTTGGCATCACCCAAGTTCAAGCGAACTTGCCTAAAAACCCAAGAATTTCTCGTTTTTTCGTTCGTTTATCGATTGTTTAGCGATGTATTCGAGTTGTAAGGTAACGTTAAGCGATTAAGCGATTATTAAGCATTATATTTGATATAATAGTGCGATTTAGCGATTCGAGCGTGCGGGAGCGATGCGATAGCGATTGTTTATCATAACCGTAAACATGCATAACACATAAATAACATAAAACCATATAATTAACTGCGTTTTGCGATGCGATGAGATTAGTGATGCGTTTAATAAGCGATTAGATGCGATATAATTGAAATAAAACATATTTAATTTAACATAACTTTCTTATAAATGAATCTCGAGATTACAAGCGATAGATACAATGGAAAATAAAAGAAAAGATAACAACGAAATTTCGGAGTTGTTACAGTCTCCCCTATTTTAGGAAAATTTCGTCCCGAAATTTAATTAGTGGCCGTAACAAGAGGTGCGATATTTGGCCTTCATGTCACTTTCCAATTCCCAAGTGAACTCTGCGCCGCGTTTGCCTTCCCATCGGACCTTCACAATAGGGATGCGAGAGCGCCGTAGTTCTTGGTTTCTCTATCAATGATCTCGACAGGCTTTTCCACGAAATAGAGAGTCTCGCTGATTTGCAGATCTTCGAGAGGTACATGGAGATTCTCTTCGGCTAGGCATTTCTTGAGGTTAGACACGTGGAAAGTCGAATGAACGTTACTAAGTTCCGCCGGTAGTTCGAGACGATAGGCTACTTTACCGATCCTTTCTAGAATCTTAAAGGGACCAACGTATCGAGGCGCTAGCTTTCCTTTCTTCCCGAAGCGGATCGCTCCCTTCCAAGGTGCAACCTTTAGGAGAACGTGATCTCCCACTTCGAACAGCAGGGGCTTGCGGCGTTTATCGGCATAACTCTTTTGACGACTCCGAGCTTTCAAGGGATTGTCTCTGATCTGGAGGATTTTGTCTGTCGTTTCTTGAATCAGCTCGGGACCAGTGATTTGTGCTTCTCCGATCTCGTGCCATGCAATAGGCGATCGGCATTTTCTTCCATACAGTGCCTCAAAAGGAGCCATTTGAATGCTGGTATGATAACTATTATTGTACGAGAATTCAATTAAAGGTAAATGCGTATCCCAGTTGCCACCGAAATATATGATGCACGCACAAAGCATGTCTTCGAGGGTGCGGATCGCGCGCTCAGTCTGACCGTCGGTTTGAGGGTGAAAAGCGGTACTGAGATTGAGTGTAGTACCGAGGGCGGATTGAAAAGTCTCCCAGAGACGTGAGGTAAAGCGACCGTCTCGGTCAGAGATGATTTCACGAGGCGTCCCGTGTTGACATATAACTTCGTCGGTATAGATTAGGGCTAATCGTTCAATAAAGTGCGCGGATTTGGTAAGACGATCAACAATAACCCAAATGCTATCGTGACCAGATGAAGTGCGGGGAAGTTTCGTAATAAAGTCCATAGCTATACTCTCCCATTTCCACATCGGGATTTCAGGTTGTTCAAGTAAGCCAGAGGGCCTTTGATGCTCGGCTTTAACCTTCGAGCAGGTTAAGCACTTTGAAACATACACGACGATATCCTATTTCATGCTCGGCCACCAATACTTAGGAAGAAGGTCCTGGTATATCTTGTCGGCTCCGGGGTGAATGGAATATCGAGATTTATGAGCTTCGGTCATTAGTAGTTCACGAAGATTGTCACAGCTGGGAATCCAAATGCGATCGAGATAATAATAGATACCGTTAGGTTTAACAACGAGTTGAGTTTCGGCACTACATTTCATTTCTTCCTCCAAGGTATTCTCGTTAAAGCAGGCGAATTGAGCGGAGCGAATCATGATTTCAAGATCATTCAAAGCTTGAGAATCACGAACGCTATATACATAGCTTCGTCGACTGAGAGCATCGGCGACGACGTTTGCTTTGCCGGGATGGTAGCGTATCTCACAATCGTAATCGTTGAGAAGTTCCACCCATCGGCGTTGGCGCATGTTTAGTTTTTTTTATTAAAGATATGTTGTAAGCTCTTATGGTCGGTGAAGACCGTACACTTGGTACCGTAGAGGTAGTGTCGCCATATCTTCAATGCAAAAACAACTGAACCGAGTTTGAGATCGTGGGTTGTGTAGTTCTTCTCGTGGATCTTGAGTTGTCGAGACGCATACGCGATAACCTTGTCTCGTTGCATGAGAACACAACCAAGACCAAGGTTTGAGGCATCGCAGTAAACAACGAAATCATCTTGCTTGGAATCCCAAACAAAAGCTTCCGTCGGGTAAAGCGAGCACAGGAGCGTTGCATAGCATACTCTTGAGCGTTTGAAAAACTTCCTCTTGCTTGGAATCCCAAACAAAAGTCTTGTCTTTATGAGTTAAAGCGGTAAGCGGAATGACGATTTTCGAGAAGTCGGCGATGAATCGACGATAGTAACCCGCCAATCCAAGGAATGAACGGATTTCAGAGGCATTCTTTGGTGTAATCCAACTCTTGACGGCTTCAATCTTTGCAAGGTCGACTTGAATTCCTTGACTATTAACGATGTGGCCGAGAAATTGGACTTCTTCGAGCCAGAATTCACATTTAGAGAACTTAGTGTAACATTCGTCGAAAAACGGGTTTTCCAAACCCGCTTCGTTTATTAATCAAATATTCAGTTATAATTTTCGTTGCTTATTTAATGTTCATATTAATTTTAAACAATACATAACTAATAAACATTGTTAGAATTTTAAACCATAATTAATAAATAATAAAAAATAAGTGAATAAAAAATAAATAGGGCTGCCGGGTTTCGAACCCGGGTCAGCCGCTCCAACAAACACACAACACACCACTCCGCCACACACTTTACTTTGGAATAATACAGAAATAAATAAAACTTAAAGTAAACCCGGATTCAAACCAGAGAATCACCGCGCGCTCAGAAATCGCACTCACCGGAAAATCCGGCAATCCGCGATTTTGGCCAAATGAGTCTTGACTAAAACGCTCAAATTGATGTCGATGTCGGTCATAACCGTTGCCGGCAATCAATTTCCGTCATAACCGACGGAAATCTTAACTCGCGGACCTTGACTCAATTCAGCCTGTTTTCACTATAAATACCATCTTAAACACTCTGAGAATCTTTTCGCTCAGAACCACGATCGTTTCCGAAGCTTAATTCATCTCAAAACACGTCGCCGGAGATATTTTACAGTCGCCGGACTTTCACCGGAAAACCGAGACTTACTTCAAATCGGTAAAATTCTCGACTCTTTTGTTTGTAATCCATTATTAGACATATATTAACTTCAATCCTTCAACCAGAATCTGTCCCAGACTACGCTGCCGGGAAATCCCACACTCGCCGGAATTTCACTGAAACATCAAAGTCTCACTGTCGATCGGTATAATCATCTAAAAACTCTTGATATCTCTTACTCAGTAACTTAATTTCATAACACAAGAAGCTAAACTGTCAAACATTTCACTCAGCCGAGAGTCACAAACCATCATGAGCTTTGGTGATAACCCAATTATGCCCCGACTCTTATTCCGCTGCGGGTCGGGGTGTGACACTTAGCATAAAGGCGATTTCCTTGAAGAAGTTCGAGGACTAAACGGAGATGGCGCGCATGTTCGGTTCTCGACTTCGAGTAAATAAGGATTTCATCGATAAACACAATGACGAAACGATCTAAGAAAGCTTTACACACACGGTTCATCAAATCCATGAAGACCGCGGGTGCATTGGTAAGACCAAAAGGCATGACCACGAATTCGAAATGGCCATAGCGAGTACGAAAGGCGGTTTTCAGAATATCTTCTTCCAACACGCATAACTGATGATAGCCGGAAAGAAGATCGATCTTAGAGAAGCAAGTAGCACCTTGAAGCTGATCAAATAAGTCGTCGATACGAGGAAGAGGGTAGCAATTCTTTATCGTGAGTTTGTTAAGTTCACGATAATCAATGCACATTCGGAACATCCCATCTTTCTTTTTCACAAAAAGAACGGGTGCGCCCCATGGCAAAGTGCTCGGGCGTATGAAACCTTTATCAAGAAGCTCTTGAAGTTGGCTTGATAGCTCGCGCATTTCGGATGGTGCGAGACGATAAAGAGCTTTAGCAACTGGAGTAGCACCGAGAACTAAATCGATACGGAATTCAACATCGCGAGTAGGGGGTAAACCGGGTAAATCGTCGGGAAAGACCTTAGGAAATTCGCATACGACAGGAACATCTTTAAAAGTCTTCTTTTCTTTCTCCGGGTTTACGATATGGGCGAGGAAGGCAACACATTGCTTCCGCAAACATTTGTGTGCTCGAGTACATGACAAAAGCATCAACTTCTTTGAGGGAGTTTCACCATAGACATGAAGTTGATCACCGTTAGGGAGAGGGAAGCGAATCATGTTATCGAAGCATACAACTTCAGCATGGTTTTCATGAACCGACTATGATATCGAAGCTACCTAACTGCATAGGTATGAGACTGATCGAGAAGACATGGTTGTTGAGATCGAGATTACAACCACATAGGACGGAATTAACGGTAACGATTCTTCCGGTTGACTTCCACATCGAAATTCTTTGGGAGTTTAGCGCATTTACATTTTAAAACCTTTTCGAATGCTAACGATACAAAACAATTATCAACACCAGTATCAAATAAACATGAAGCATAAATACCATTGAAAAGAAACGTACCATTGACAACGTTGTTGTCATTCTGGGCCTGGCGGTGGTTTTGGTTAAAAGCCCTTCCAAGCACAGCTTGTTGTTGCTACTAAGGCTGCGGTGGTGGCTGCTGCTGGGGCTGCTGTTGCTGCGGCTCTTGTTTTACGGTACGGTTTGGGCAGACATTTGCAAAGTGGTTCGGATCACCACACATGTAGCACACACATGTGCTTTTGGAGTTGCTGCTTGTTGATGCTGGTTGTTCTGGGGAGTACGCTGAGGAGCTGGCAGTGCTGGAGCTTGAGGAGCTGCTTGGCGAGGGCCTGTACGGCAACTGACCATAAAGTGACCGTAGATATTGCAGTTTGGGCAAAAACGGCAGTTTCCACCCACCACATGATGATATGTGCACTTAGGGCACAGTGGGTGAGGACCGGTGTACGCACGCTTTGTTGGGGGTGCGTTCTAAGCAGGAGTCTGATAAGGCTGAGAGTTGTGCGGTGTAGCAGCGGCGTAGTTCTTGCTAGGGTTTCCTCTCTTGCGTCCCTGACGCTTTCCCTTCGGATCGTTGGATGGTTCGATAGCAGTGGTTGGTTCGGTAACGGCTTGATTGGCAACTTTCGCATGGTTCTTGAAATAACCATCCTGAACTCGCTGATGATTGATCTCAGCGACGAGTATGTAGGTCTCCTCGATGGTTGTAGTACGAGCAACTTTCACAAAATTTGCAACGTATTCGGGTAAACCACAGATATACTTGTTGATAGCTTTCTCAGTAGTATCAACTTGGCTGGGACAGATGTTGCTCAAGATCTTGAATCGAGCGGTGAATCCAGCATTGTCGGGACCATCTTGCTTTATATCCCAAAACTCGTTCTCGAGCTTTTGCATCTCGTGTGGAGGACAGAACTCCTTCATCATTACTTCCTTGAGTTCCTCCCAAGATAGACTATAGGCTTCGTCATTACCGCGCCTATTTCTTTCGGAGGTCCACCAGTCGAGAGCACGAGACTGGAAGATTCCGGTAGCGTTCACCATGCGAAGGTCAACGGGGCATCCACTTTGCCTAAAGTGACCTTTATGGCGTCAAACCAATGGAACATAGTTGTCGGTCCATCGTTGCCCGTGAAGGCGAGAGGTGCACAAGCCATGAAATTTTTGAAACTGAATCGCGGCTTGGGGTTTTCGGCTTTCGAGTCAACAGATGAGTTACTGCTCACAACATGAATTTCCGAGACGATTTGCGGGAAGACCTTAGCCATTTCCTTGGCTACCATTGTGGCAATACGCTTGTCGGCGTTGCTGCGTTGGAGATTTCTCCTGGTATGCGATCCCAGTGAAGACATCTACATTGAAGGATTTAGATTAGATGAGATTCGATTAGAATAGAGTTATGTTTAAATATTTATTATTATTATCATTCATACAAGGCACAAAATCACATAAACACGTAGGCACGTAAACACGTAGGCACATAAGCACGTAAGCACATAAGCACGTATTTCACGTAATCATATACTTTGCACATATTCACCTTCTTATAAGTAAAGCGTAGCGCGTTCGAGATGCGATATAGTAGCGAGATATAAGCGATATATAAGCGAGTAATACATCTCATGAGGCATACATATCCTCATAGGCGTAAGCGAGTTAAGCGATTAGTTTGGTTGGTGTATTAATTTAGCGTTTTAGATTACGAGAGCTGTGCGAGTAGTGCATGCGTTTTATGGAGCGTAAAGCAATAAATCGAGAAATCGATAATGCGAGAAATAAATAATTAAGCGAGAAATCGAATAAAGCGAAAATTCTTAAAATTTTAAACACATAAATAATAAACTCGATGATGCGTAAATCGACGATATAGGCTTAAATCAATTGGGAGTGTCCGGGGTTTTGAGACTGTTGACTACCCAAAGTGGTTCGATCATCCTTTGACTTTGGACCCACGCTTTGGCCTAATAGATAGTGCTCTCACCGCAATCGGCTAACGACATTATCCTTCTGGTTACTACGCGTTCCAAACCATCGGAATAACCGAGACTTTGGTGAGACTGAAAGTCGAAAGGCGGAATTCGTTACTAAGATGCGGGCTTGGTTTAAAAAAGCGAGAGGCGCACAAAAGCGACGAGGTCTAAAATTGAGGCGCGAAGCGCAAACGCAAAAGCGGTGGGCTTTTCGTACCCGAGCCAGGTGTTTATATAAATTTTTTTATATATCCCATACATATCCTATAGGTTTTTAGCTTCCTTTAACCAAAATATAGCTAAAATAAGGCTTTTATACCTTGGCCCACATAGGTGTGGGAACAAAAGGAATGGTTGTTTATAAGGTAAAACATTTATCAAACAATTGTAACTTTATGACATGATTTACCACAAGTCCTACCCGCACGCGCAGGGGGGGTGCTAACAGTTGAGTTTCGGAGCTGGAATTTGGTTGAACTCGTGCTTGCCCGCACGTCATGCGGACACGAATGCAGCTCCAAAAACCGGGCTGTTAGAAAACGCTTATTTTTACTAAAAACCTTTTTTTGCTGTGTATAGCCTGAGGTCCATCAGGCGCGCTTTTCAGGCCAAAAAACCCCCAAAAAATGCGCTTTTATGCGCTTTTTGGTCGCTTCCTGGAAAAACACAAGGCGCTGAGCGGTAAAGCCCCATGACCTGCGCCTTGTTGCGCCTCGCGCCTAGGAGTGCCTCAGGCGCACTTTTTTAAACCAAGGATGCGGGTTTCACCCCTAACTTAGCAACGTCGTTCCTAGTTGTACCTACGCGCACCACCACATCGGGCGTTCCACTAGATAGAAATGGAGATTTTCGTCGAGGTTTGGATATCACTCCTAACTCGACGAAGGTATCTCGTGCGATAGAGATTGCGTAGAGTGAACAATCTCATCGAGAGTTCTCGGTTTTCACACCTAATCTCGACTTGATCGCTCGTTTTGTGTGATATGAGCGTTCCAAGCGTGTATATTGTGTTAGCCTTAGAAAGGCGCATTTAAGCATTTATGGCAAGTAGTTTAGCATTTAAGTCAAAATTGGTCCATCGGGTACTTAAACATGCTACTAGGTCGAATCATGGCAATTGTACCTATTATCCTAAGGTTATGGGCTTGCTCTAATACCAATCTGATCACACCCCAACCGATGGCGGAATCATCAGGGTAGTGGCACTAGGCGAATCAGATTGATCAAGAGAATCCATAACAGCCATTTCAAAGATAATAATCAACATTCAATATCCCATACTATCAAACTCATACAACCTTCAAAACAACCATTACAATTCAACAAAATCTCTTAAACATAAATCCAATTCGATCTCCCCTAATTTATTACATTTGGAAACTAAACAAAAACAAGCTAAACTAAACAAACTACGTCCAAGCATCCAAGCTAAAAATACTCAACTTGTTACATACGTTAAATACAAGTCAATACAATTAAGTAAGGTGAGCATACAGGTTTTGTAATACTAGCATAATAGAGAAACTGTTCGCGAAATAGTCTAACTACATATCATGATACACCGAAACATTTCACACAGATTAACATAGGCTCATTTCTCATGCTAACTACCGTGAGAAGGTTTGTGCGTCCATCCTAACTAGACCCTGTCGGGTGTAAGCCACACTATAGTACCATACTAGCTAAGGAGGCAAGTTAACGAAAAATAAGTCTAGTCACATGCTTCTAGTATCACGTATTGAGCATATATAATCAGATTATTCACGTGATAAACATTTTGATTTGTGAGGTGATTTTGATATAGGAACGTATGTAACACCCAAAAAGTGCATTAAAGCGAAAATGGGTCAAGTATACTCACTGTGGGTGCGTTTTAGGTGAGACGAGGGATCTAAGAAGAGTCGGGATGAGCGCTGGATCAGCCAGTAAATGAACAGAAGTGCATCGGTCTTCAAAAAGCCAAAACGGTGAAGTTTGAGTTGAGCAGTAGGCAAGTTGCGGACGAACTTGTATGTTTTCATACAAGTTCGGGCGAACTTGTGTATGACCTGTTGAGTTTTCAGTCAAGTTCGGGCGAACTTGTATAGTTTCTCAGGAAACTAAGCAAGTTCGGTCGAACTTGTAAGGGAATGTAATGAGAGTCAAGTGGGAACTTGTATGGTTTAGGAACGATGCAGTCGGTCGAACTGCAAGATTGGGAGGGTTACCTAAGTTCGTCGAACTGACCCAGATGGGTACAAGTTCGGTCGAACTTGACCTGAGTGCTGGTGATTCTTGAGCGAACTTGATGTTTTCAGGTCCAAAATCTTGCGTTTTCACGTCTTTGCTAAGGAAATCGAATGCCCATCCCTCCAACCTTAAGCCACTGAGTAAAGCTTAGGCCGGAGAGGTCTTTTGCAGCGAACTTAGCCATTTTACAGAAACTCGGGCTAATCCGGGCGAACTTGTAGGTTCGTACGGGTTAGTCCAACTTGTGTAAAGTGAATATTTCGTCCTTGTGCTTCCGGATCTGAGATCTAGCTTCGACCATGCCTCGTTCCACTCAAAAGTGAACGAAACATACGTCATTAGTCCGAAAATGGTGTAAATCAAGGTTTTAAAAGTTTGTTCAGATCTAGTATAGATCTGAGTGAAAACAAAAGTTTTGATGGAAAAAGATGAAGATTTTCGTAAACAGAAGAAATTTGATGAAAACGAAGGCAATGCCTTGTGCAAAATCGTTGTAAACGTTTGTAAAACGTTGTTGAACATCATTGTAGTGGAAATCGGGTTTGAAGAAACCCTAGATCAACTTGACCGGAATCTAAGTAGATCTATGGAATGGGCTCTGCATAAAGGGTTAACCCTTCGTTTGGTTTCACGATGAAGATGAATGAAACTATACTCTGGCTGATCCTGCAAAACAGAACACCGTTAGCTCGCCGCGGGGAGAAGTGGGTTCTCTCCATGACCACCCTCTAGCGTGAGAATAAGTACAGGTAGTCAGAAATAAAGTATTGTAAGAGAGAGAGTAGTTGAGAGTGAATACCTTTCCTTGAACTCCAAGTCACTTTTTTATAGCCAGCGTTTGTTGGCAATCCGTTAATGTTTGTTGGCAATCCGTTAGTGCACACGGATCGTGAGCTCATCAGCGGTTAGGGAGGTGCCACGTGTCAACATGAGATAACTACATTTTATAAATGTGAGCATGCCATCACCGTGATCTTCCTCATCCGTCCAGATGTTGCCATGTGGAAATTGGTTATAACTGAAAAGATGCTTGCACGATTGGGTGTTAATGGCTTCTAGAAGATTTCACAGCTGTTACCCATCTGTTGTTCGCCATGTGTACATTCTGTTACAACAGAAAAGATTCCCTTTACTTCTGCACCAAGTCAAGGACTTTTCTAAGGGAAAGTTTCTCAGGGTTAACTGTTTCCCTGCGCGAGAAGCACAAGTTAGTTAACTGATCTTCTTTTTTCTCCTTGTTGCTTAGCGCAACGTTTGGTGGATACTTGCTTTGATATAAATATCCGTGCAAGGTTTGTGCATGAGGCATTATCAAATGAGATTATTCAAGGTTAACTTTGAACCTTGCACGAGCCCGCGCAAGGTAGTTAAATGAAGCATTTATCTAAAGAGAATGTTTGGGCTTTTAACTTTGAACCTTGTGCGAGCCCGCGCAAGGTAGTTATATGATCCTTTCCTCTCTTGGATATTTGGCGCAGAGTTCTAATAAATCTTATTTTGGCAAAGAAGTCTGCGCGAAATTTCCTTAGAAGTTATTAATGGGTATGGTTTCCTTGATTGGCGCAAGGTTTTTGGGACCATACCCCTTCAAGTCCCCCAGTTCAGTGTTGCTCCTATGTAAGAATAAAAAGTAGGTGAAGCACTGGACTTAAGATAAATGTGTTGCGCAAGGTAAGTACTAGCCTTTTGTTGTTTTCTGCATCTTGGTGACGTGTCGTAAGTGAATTTTGAAAAAGTATTTCAATTTCAAATATACTTAGACACGTGTCACTTATATGGATGGTGTAGTTGGTGAAGATGCACGTTCTTGAGACGTGGTGGTACTGTTGACAGGTTGTCAACAGTACATGCCTTACGGCATTTAATGTTATTTCGGCGACACTCGCGCGCGTGGGGCGGTTACTGTTCCCCAATCGCCCCTGCAGTTACTTGGGGATACGTGACTGTCGCAAAAGTCACTACAGTCAAATCGTGCATTAATTGCGATTAGTATATAAAGGGATCAACGATCCATTTGCTTCCTCACCAGACTAAATCTTGAGAGAAAAACTTGTGTTCATATATATTCCGGCGACCTTCAAAGTTTTCTGAGTATTCTTCGAAGTTTGAGTTATGGCCACCAGTGCAAGTTCTGCTGAGATGCCATCAACGTCAAGTTTTCCACGTTAAAGTGGTTGAAGAAAGATTTTGATAATCTTGCTACCAACTTCCTGTTTGCTCCGTCCTGGAAAGCGTTTTTTCCGGTGGCGAATGCCACGACAGCTGATGCTCCGGCCGGCTATATCACGTTATTCTATGACTATTTTGCCGAAGGAAACTTCAGGCTTCTGGTGACCCATTTTATGCTGGAAATTCTTGGTTTTTATAAGTTCCATATTTCTCAGTTGAGCCCGATGGGAATGGTGAGGATCCGGCATTTTGAGTTTGTTTGCCGGTCGATGCAGATCATACCGACGGTTGAGAAGTTTAGAGTCTTCTATCAGTTATTGCTCGTTGGGTTTCTACTCGTTCCAACAACGTGTGCAATCAAAACGATTGCTGTTAGTGCCACCTAAATCTTACCACGACTGGAAACAGAAGTTCTTTTTCATAAAGGCGGCAGTAATCCCGATGAAGATGACTTTCCGAGCCGGTGATGATATCGAGTTGGAGACCCTCCCCATACCTGTCGACGAGGTGTGGTACCAGGATATTAAAGATGTGCCCAACATTGTTTTGCCGGAGAGGGCCCTCATCGCTGCTGGGATGAGTATTTTTTGGAAGAAAGAACGCCGGGAAAAACCGGTGTATATTGAAGACGGAACTGGTACGTAACCGTTTAACCTCCTAGTAATATCTTTAATAGATATGTGCTTATGTAAAAATATTTGTTATGTAGTTGCGCCGCTCTACTTGGTATCTTTCAAGAGAAATAAAGGGAAAATGGCCGTCGTGCCAATTGCTGAGGGTGAGGATACTTGGTTCTCACAAATCTTGGGGAACTTTGAGCTACCCAAGAAGGAGGATCTAGAGGCGCAAACATCTTCTAAGACTGGTAATTAAATTCTTACAGGCCTAAGTTGATATTGCAATATTACTCTTGAAATAATTTCTAAGAAATATTGCAATATAACTAAATGGCAGCAACCTTGTTCAATATGATTGACTATGTAGGTGATTTGCTAAATTTGGGCGTAGGCCCTGACTCGAAGAAGAAGAAGAAACCAACTGTATCGCAGCTGCTGCACCTCCCCTTCTAAACCAGATCAAAAAATCAAGCCATCAGCTGCTGCGAAAGCTGAGGTAAGAAAGGTACGTGTCTCGTATTTGACTCTTGGTTTGATTATGTGGTGGTGTCGGACTCATGGAAGGTCTTGCGCCTGTAGGTTTGAGGAAACCAAAGCCAGAACCCATTGACACCTCCTCTCTTCCTGCCCGAACCCAGATGATCCCTTGGAAATACCCTCAAGCCCAGAAGAGCGTTGAAGCGCACGTCCAAGAAGAGGAAGGAGTCTGAAACTTTATACCTCCTGTTCCAACGAAAGTTGCGCGGACCGCGCATTGGCAAGAAAGGTAATCTGGATGCCTTTGCAAAGAAGTTCTCACCTGGTATGTTCAGTTTATTGCGCATTTCTGTCAGAAAAGTTGCGCATAATCTTATACTTGGTATTTGTTAATATGCTTTGCAGAGAAAATGGTGAAGGCTGCGCCGGCCACCTCATCTGCTATACCATCATCGCGCAGGCCTGAAAATGTTGAGGAGAGAGATGTGGAGCGAGAAGCACCCGTTTTTACGCTGACCCTATCGTCCCAGAAAATACTGAGAAGGTGGCTCCGGAAGAAGAGCCTAAAAACTTTGATGCTGAGAATCCTGCTGGCGAGCAGGTTAAAGATACAGCTACAGATGCTGGGGTGAAAGATACTGCAACCGCGGAACAAGAAAAAATATCTTCCCCTGTGCCGGAGCCTTCAAAGTTGATGTTTAAGGGAGCTGGCCCTTCAACACAAAGTGAAGGCTTTATGTCTGTGGAGGATTCTGATGAGGAGTCGCCCATTCGCCCAGAGGAGACGCCTAGGGATTATTACTATCACTCTTATTCTAAGAAGCGGGCCTCTGCGATCCATCAGCCTGTGTGGAAGGTTAGACAGGGTGATGTTTTTACTGACTGGAAGTCGTGCAGGGAGTGGTTTAAGGGCATCTTCCCCCGGCAGAGGTGAAGCGCCAGGAAGAGAAAAATCATGAGGCTACATATGAATCATATTTTCAAGAGTCTGCCCTTGCCTCTTCCACAATAAATAGGATCGTGCGCGAATGGCGCGTATGAACAAGGAGTGGGATGAGGTTGAGATTGATAAGGCGAAGGCCAAACTTGAGAAAGAGAAGACGTTAAAGATGATCTCGATTTGAGGGTGAAAAGGCCAGTTTAAGGAGGAGAAGAAAACCGAGGAGTGGTCTGCGCTGTCTTGGAAGCGCAAATGTGAGGCCTCTGCTGCGCAACATGCGGATGAGCGCAAGCGCTTTGTGGAAGCTTGCGATCGCGATAATAAAGAAAAGATATCTCTGCGCAACGAAATCGAGAAGCTTAAGAAAGAGAAAGCTGATGCAGTTACGGCAGCAGAAGAGGCGCGCTCTCATAGAGAAAGGAGCGAGCAAAATGAGGTATCAACCAAAATGACTCTCCTTCTTAAGAATAAAGAGATTGATGATCTAACTTCTATGCTATTTGACCAGGCGCGACTGCAAGATGAGGTGATGTTTTGAAAAAAGATATCAACCTTCACCGAACAGAGAACGCCGAGTTGACCCGCCGTTTAACTGAAGGTGAACAAAAGCTTAATGACACGGAGGTCGCTCGCGCTACAGCAGAAAGCTGACCGAATCCCTCATGAACCACCTTACCTGGTTGCGGGAGTACGGGATTGTGGAGGTAATATTCCTTGCTTCCAATATATTCATCTTTGTTGAATATTTATATCTTATATTGACATGTTGATTTTGTAGATCGCGAACTCCATGTTGAACTCTACAGAATTAGATGAGAGAGTGGTGGAACTAATGGTGGCAGCGCGGAACGATGGTCATGCGGAGGGTTATAAAGAGTGCACCCTTCATGTGGCTCATGCGCTGAAGGCCCAATGGGATACAAGCCGCGCTGCTACGCATGGAACTGATATTGTTGCCATTTATACAGCTGCCAAGGAGAGCTATGATCAATTACATATTCCTTTCATGGATCTTGTCGATGCAGCGTTGCAGCATGATGATTTCATGGATAGGTTAAAGAAATCTTCTTTAAGGCAGAGGAACAAAAAGATGTGAAGGATGCAGGAAAATAGAGTTAGATTGTATTTACTCCTGCAACTGTCTGTAAATGTCTTTTTTGATGTATCGTTGCGCTTGATGCGCAAGTACTTTTGATGTGAATATAGTATATTTAGTTTACAATTTTTGCATGTGGCCAACTACTTGTTTAGGATAGACAAATGAACAATTTCTTTCCTCATGTGTGAGCGTAAGTATTAAGTTAACTTGTGGCTCATGAGTTTGTGTTTTTGTTTATCCAAAGGAATTGCATGCATTTGTAAATAAGCATATACAAACTGTAAGTAGTGACAAAGTATTTTATTCATACTGATAAAGCGTAAAGCTATGGCTGCCACTAAGATTACATAAGAAATAAAGTAAGCAGTCTCGTTGCGCAACGCCCAGAAGTTGCTTAGAGGACTGAGATTACATATAACATCGGCGTAGTTGTTGGGCGTTCCAGGTTCGAGGAACACTGGTTCTGTCCATACGCTTCAGAGTATACGCGCCTTTTCCCATTACTTTATTTATCACGTACGGATCTTCCCATCGCGGAGCTAACTTCCCCGGTTTTTCGGCATTCGACGCTTCATTATCGCGAAGAACAAAGTCACCAGGCAAGAAGGAGCAGATGTGTACTCTTTAGTTGTAATACTTTTCAAGCTGAGACTTGTACTTAGCTTCACGAATCGTTGCATTCTCTCGTCTTTCCTCTAATAAGTCTAGATCAATGCGTCTTTGTTCTTCGTTATCTTGTTTTTCCAAGGCTAGCATCCGTGGAGATGGTAACCCAATTTCGGCAGGAATCACAGCTCCGTGCCGTACACAAGGCTAAAAGGAGTTTCGCCAGTGCTAGTCTTGGCATAGTTTGGTGTGCCCACAAGATGCTAGGCAATTCGTCAACCCACCCCCGCCGCGCTGTGCTGAGGCGGGCTTTGATACCGTTGACCAATTGTTTGTTTATGCTTTCAACTAGACCATTTGCTTGTTGGTGCGCAACAGAAGCGAAAACATGCTGGATTCCCATTTCAGTCATCCACGTTTGCAACTCTTCAGCCGTTAAATTTGGATCGTTGTCTGTAATAATGCGCATGCACAGACCAAAACGGCAAATAATGTATTCCCAGATGAATTTGCGAATTACCATCGCTGTAGTAGAAGCTAAGGGTTTAGCTTCAACCCATTTGGTGAAGTAATCGACCGCAACAATGATAAACTTAACTGCGCCGGGCGCATCTGGAAATGGTCCCACTAAATTAATGGCCCATTGTTGAAAAGGCCAAGCTGTTGTGACGGGTACCAAAGGATTCTTTGGGTGCAACGTTTTAGGGGCATGCCTTTGGCAGGACATGCATTTGCGCAAGATCTCTACAGTGTCAACGTACATTCCGGGCCAATAATACCTTGCGCTTTTCACTTTGGCTACTACCATGCGCGGCCCAGAATGTATACCACATAGCCCCTCATGAACCTCCCTGATCAGGTATTGCGCATCATGTTTGTTAACACAGCGGAGCGAAGGACCCATGTAAGAGCGTCGGTACAGAATACCGTCAATCATCTCGTAATTAAGGGCTTTGCATCGTAACTTACATGCTTGCGTTTTATCTTCTGGTAAAGAACCATGTAACAAATACATCATTATTGGAGACATCCATGATGGATCTCCTACTTCGACCATTGTTACTTGTCTGAGAGGAACTGATGGATTACTTAAAACTTCGATGCGAACTTCCTTTGCCAAATGTTTAAAACTAGTTGCTGCTAGTTTACTTAGAGCGTCAACATGTTTGTTTTCGCTTCGCTTTACGTGTGTGACTTTAAATTGTTGGAACTGTGCTATAAGAGCTTTAGCTTGCGCCAAGTACAAAGCCATGATATCTCCCTTTGCATCGTATGTTCCAATTACTTGCTCAGCAACTAATAGTGAATCAACATAGGCTTCTAAGTGTTGCACCCATTTTAATAGCGAGGCGTAAGCCTGCTAGGAAAGCTTCATATTCGGCCTCGTTGTTGGTGCTTTTAAAATCCAACCGAATTGCATATGTGAATTCTGCTCCCTCTGGACTCATAATCGAAGACCTGCTCCAGCCCCATCACTGTTTGATGCGCCATCTTTAAACAGTGTCCAGGCTCTATTGTCTATGACCGGGACTGGGTTTTGAATTGCTTGACATTCTTCAATTTTATTAGCAGGAATTTCAGCGATGAAATCTGCCAAAACTTGGCCTTTGATAGCTGGTCTGGGTTTATAACAGATGTTATAACCTCCCAATTCTGTTGCCCACTTCGCAAGTCGTCCAGAAACATCTGGCTTTGTCAAGACATGGCCAATGTGAAAATTTGTTAAAACTGTAATAACATGCCCTGAAAGGTATCTTCGCAGCCTGCGCGAGGCGTGGACCAATGCTAAAACTAATTTCTCCATAATTGAATACCTTGTCTCTGGATCGTTCAACATCTTGCTGATATAATAAATTGGAGACTGGACCCCTTCGCATTCTACCAACAAGACAACACCACTGCTACCTCAGATGCAGCAAGATATAAAACCATGGGTTCTTTTTCACGAGGAGCAGTAAGTGTGGGAAGTTGAACTAAACAATCTTTCATTTGCTGGAAAGCTTGATCAACTTCAGGAGTCCATGTGAGCTCTTTTCTCTTCGTACAATTGCGTAAGGTTCGAATAAATGGATAAGACTTTGCAGCATGATTGGCGAGGAAGCGGTTTAGCGCAGCTAACCTTCCAGCCAAACGTTGCATCTCTTTGATGGTATTAGGAGAAGACATTTTTTGTATTGCTTCGACCTTCTTAGGATTAACTTTGAAACCGTCTTTGGTGACGATGAAACCCAAAAATTTTCCCTCCTCCATGCCGAAGGAGCACTTGCTTGGATTTAACTTTAGATTTACCTTTCGCAGAGAGTCAAAAGTTCGTTGGATGTTGTCTAACATAGTGTCTTCTGAATACTCATAATGACCAAATCATCAAATGTAGACTTCCACAGTTTTCCCAATATCATCTCCAAAAACTGTATCAATCAATCTTTGATAAGTAGCTCCCGCATTGCGGAGACCAAAAGGCATCTTGGTATAACAAAAAATGCCCGTCTCCGTGCGAAAAGCTGTTTTATCTTCGTCCTCTTTTTTCATCAAGACTTGATGAAACCTTTATAAAAATTTAGAAAACATTTCCAGCGAAAGGAAGCTAAGGAGTCAACCTTTTTGTCAATCTCGGGAAGAGAATAACAATCTTTCGGACACGCCTTGTTTAAATTTTTTAAATCTACGCACATCCGCCACCCGCCATTGTGTTCCTTTACCATGACTGGGTTTGCCACCCATGTCTGGTATTTAACTTCGCGCAGAATACCAGCATTTAATAACTCGACGACTTGTTCATTCATCGCCTCTGTCTTTTCTGACCCGAGGCTGCGCTTTTTCTGTACAACTGATTCTGCTGATGGAATACATTCAGAAAATGTTCCGCAATGTTGCGTGGGACGCCGACCATGTCGGCGGGTGTCCAGGCGAAAATGTCTTTGTCGCGAAACAACAGTAATTTAAGTTTTGCGCGAATTTCAATAATGACTGCAGGCCCTAACAAGATTGTTTGCTCTGGATACTTATTGTTGAGTACCCATTTTTCTGGTTCGTTACTTGGCAATGTCTTGAAAGCCTTCATAACTGGTTCTTCAATTGACATGATTTCTTTCCGCGCGTAAAGTATAGCTATACCATTTGGTGTCGGAAAACCACAAGCAGCATGTGGAGCAGAGGTAATCATACTAAAATCACGCTGCGCGCGGCGTCCCAATAGTACATCATGACGGGAATTTGCCGGCATCACCATGAAATTGACGTTACTCGTTCGAGAACACCTCCCATTAGATAAAGTAACAGGAAAAAGGATTTGTCCTAGAGGAAAGACAGCCTCATTGCAGAACCCAGTTAATGGAAAATAAACTGGTTCCAAGCGTGCCTTATCCTCAGGATCTAGCTGCTTGAAGCACTGTTCATACATAATATCCATGGAACTACCAGGATCTATAAACATATAATCTGTTTGGTAATGCCCAAAGATACTGGTGATAACTACTGGCCGATCTTCTTGAGGACCTCCTGAAATGATAGAAAAAATGACTTGCTGCTCGCGCCATGTGTTGTTTTGAAAGTGTTGAAAATAAAAAAATATTTGTGCCAAAATAACAGCTGCGAAGAAGAACAAAAGGCCTTGTACTACACTTGAGCGACAGACCTCCTTGAATCATGGAAACATGCTGTTTCATTTTCTTGTTGCTAGACCCTTCATCCCCGCGCGTAATCTGTTTAATATCTTTGGGCACATTCTGGAGTAGATGTGTAAGCTTCCCACTCTTTAATGCTTTCTCAATCTCCATGCGCAGACTGATGCAGTTGTCTGTTGTGTGGCATGTGTCTCTATGATAGTCACAGAATAAATTTGGGTCTTGCCCTTTTTTGTTTTTCATTGGTTGCGGCTGTTTGAACTGATAATTCTCAGTACTGAGAACTTTAGCCGGAGATTTCGTTAAGGGAGTCCACTGGCGTTCCCTATTCTCTTGTTTAATCTCTTTTTGAGTTGTTATCTTGTTGATTGTTGCACGCGCACCAACTGGTGAATAAGGAGAGTACGAATTTTGACTTGGCTCTTTCCAATTTCTCTTATACTTGTGACTACCTCTACTCAGGTCTTGCGGATGATTCTGAGGTAGAGGTGGCCTGTTAGAATTTAAGTTGCGCTCAGTCTGGGCGTAGACCTTGCTGCCGCCATGAGTTTATCCCAGCTTTTTGGAAGGCCAGTTGTACCAGACACCACTTTAATCATTTCGTCACACCTTACCCGCGTATTTGAACTGCGCACGTATAAGGTCTTCGTGAACATCTCCAATCTCCAACACCTCTTTATTGTAACGCGTTATAAATTCTTCGAGGTTCTCATCGTCCCTCCGCCAGATGTTCATTACATCTGAGGAGTCGCGCACGTATCGCCGTTGCTGACTGAAGTGTGTAAGAAAATTTTCTTTTAAGTCATTACAAGAGGAAAGTTTACCTGTCGGCAAATTATCAACCAAAGGCGCGCAACGCCGGTAATGGTCTGTACAAATAGGTGACACCACATTAGCAATGTCCAGCACCCAAGTAACCCTGCACCGATAAAGAGGCGCATGTGATCATCAGGATCGGTTTAAACCGTTAAACTTTCCAACGTTGGATGGTAATTTCGCTCGCTCCAACGGAGCCAGTGCTATCTCTCTTGTAAACTTTGATTGTCCAGCTGCTTCGGTTGGGCGATACACCAAATTGTAATCATGCTCAGCTTCTGGATTGTATGCTGCACGTACTTTTGACTAGGTCGAACAGGGCAATTCTACCTAATTTCCCTATAGTTATGGCTCTGATACCAATCTGTCACACCCCAACCGATGGCAGAATCATCGGGGCGCGGCACTAGGCGAATCAGATTGCTCGAGAGAATCCATAACAACTATTTATGCGACAATATTTAAACATTCGTTATCCCATACTAACAAACATATAATCCATAAACAATTATTACAAATATCCAAGTATCTCTCAAACAAACATAATTCGATCTTCCCTAGATTCTGTTACATGCGTTTCTAAAGATAATTCCTAAATCCGTTTTGCAGCAAGTAGATCTCAATAACCTGCAACATACGTTAAAATAAATTGTCAATACAAAAATGTATTACCGAGCATACAGGTTTTGATATAATAGCATAGTAGATAAAAGTATAGCGAATTCCTTCATACATATACATGATTCATACAACATATAAACTCACAAGACAATTTATCATGCTATACTCGCAGAGAGCTCGTGCGTACATCTTAGCTAAACCCCGTCGGATGAGAGCCCCTCTACAATACTATACTAGCCAAGGTAGAGATAACGAAAACAGTCCTAGCTTACATGTTCTAGCAATCACGTATAATATGTATAACAGATATTCGCGTGTGATAAATCAGTTTAGCGTGCGTTGTGTACTTTTGATAAGAACGTATGTTACACCCAAAAGTGCATTAAAGCGAAAATGGGTCAAGTATACTCATAGTTGATGCGTTTAGGTTAGAGATGAGGTCTGAGATGAGTTGAGGAGAGTGCCGGATCAGCCTGCATACGCAAACGGAAGTACATCAGTCTCCGAAAAGCTGAAACGGTGAAGTTTGGCTTGAAAAGTAGGCAAGTTCGGCTGAACTTGTATGTGAACATACAAGTTCGAGCAAACTTGTATAGTTCTGCTGAGGGTTAAGTCAATTTCGGGCGAACATGTAAGTTTCTCAAGGAAACTTGACAAGTTCGGGCGAACTTGTGAGATTTGTTTAAGGCATTGACAAGTTCGGCCTAACTTGTAAAGTTTCTTTGGGAAACTTTGCAAGTTCGAGCGAACTTGAGGGTTTCTGCTGAAGGTTGGAGTTGTCTGGACTCAAGTTCGGCCGAACTTGACCCTTAGAGGTCAAGTTCGAGCGAACTTGACTAAAGTGCTGCACAGAATCAGTTAAATCTCGAGCGAACTTGATGTTTTCGGGTCCAAAATGTTGTGTTTTCGCGTCATTTGCTGAGGAAATCGAGTGTCCATCCCTCCAACCTTAAGCCACTGAGCAAAACTTAGGCTGGAGAGGTCTTTTGGAGCGAACTTAGCCATTTTACAGAAACTCGGGCTAAACTGGACGAACTTGATGGTTCGTACGGGTTAGTCTAGCTTCTGTTAAAGTGACGATTTCGTCCTTGTGCTTCCGGATCTGAGATTTTGCTTGACAACGCCTCGTTCCACTCAAAAGTGAATGAAACATACGTCATTTGTCCGAATATTGTGTAGAAATCAATATTTTTGAAAGGTTTTACTCAGATCTAGTATAGATCTGAGTGAAAAACAGAAGTTTTATAGAAAAAGATGAAGATTTTCGTAAACAAAAGAGATTTGATGAAAACGAAGGCAAAGCCTTGTGCAAAATCGTTGTAAAACGTTGATAAGCATTGTTATTGTTGCAATCGGGTTGATTCTTACTTGGAAAACAAAGAGTTTCGGGTTTCGGGAGCTTAGAGCGAAGTTGCAGCAAGTTCAAATGAGAGAATAGGGCTGAGTATTTATAAGCGAAGGCGAAAAGTGAGCTGGTAGGAGTCAAGTTCGGTCGAACTTGCATGAATTTCATGCAAGTTCGGGCGAACTTGCTAGGTCTTCAAGAGGAGTTAACTAAGTTCGGCAGAACTTGTACATGTGTGTACAAGTTCGAGCGAACTTGTGGAAAGCAATAGGTTCTTGTGTCTCAGGAAAGTTCGGGCGAACTTGTGGTAGTCAAGTTCGGCCGAACTTGGCCTGGTGACCATGTTCTGTTTGCTGATTTCGCGTTAAGGGTTCGCTCGGCGATTCAATTCGTATTATATAGTTATATTAAGCGTTATAGCGAAATATTAAGCGTATTAAATGGTCATATTTTTTTGCATTCCACAATTACTCAAAGTTCGATAGATAAGCGATGAAGCATACGGCTTTGTTCCCAAGTCTTGCGAGAGTCGCGTTGCAGTTTAAGCGAGCAGTTAGCCTTGGAAATTTCACGCAACGTTGATAGTATTTAGTTTGTGCGAGATAAGCGTTATGTTAATGCGATGTAATGCGTTGTGATGTGATATAATGCGAAAATATGCGATGTAGCGTAATAAGCGATTTAGATTACATTATGATCCGAATCTCTGGTACTAGGCGTAACGAGAGTGACGAGCTTGCGAGGAAGCGGTTTTTTACACGTGTCAACATGAGATCACTACATTTTATAAATGTGAGCATGCCATCACCATGATCTTCCTCATCCGTCCAGATGCTGTCATGTGGCAATTCGTTATAACCGAAAAGATGCTTGCACGATTGGGTGTTAATGGCTTCTAGAAGATTTCACAGCTGTTACCCATCTGTTGTTCACCACGTGTACATTCTGTTACAACAGAAAAGATTCCCTTTGCTTTTGTACCAAGTCAAGGATTTTGCTAAGGGAAAGTTTCTCAGGGTTAACTGTTTCCTTGCGCAAGAAGCGCAAGTTAGTTAACTGATCTTCTTACTTCTCCTTGCTGCTTAGCGCAACGTTTGGTGGATACTTGCTTTGATATAAATATCCACGAAAGGTTTGTGCATGAGGCATTATCAAATGAGATTATTCAAGGTTAACTTTGAACCTTGCGCGAGCCCGCACAAGGTAGTTAAATGAAACATTTATCCAAAGAGAATGTTTGGGCTTTTAACTTTGAACCTTGTGCGAGCCCGCGCAAGGTAGTTATATGATCCTTTCCTCTCTTGGATATTTGGCGCAGAGTTCTAATAAATCTTATTTTGGCAAAGAAGTCTGCGCGAAGTTTCCTTAGAAGTTATTAATGGGTATGGTTTCCTTGATTGGCGCAAGGTTTTTGGGACCATACCCCTTCAGGGTTGATTCTTACTTAGAAAACAGAGGGTTGCGGGTTTGAGAGCTCTGGGCGAACTTACAGCAAGTTCAAATGAGAGAACGGAGTTGGGTATTTATAGGCGAAGGCAAAAAGTGGGGCTGGTGGAGTCTAGTTCGGCCGAACTTGCATGAAATCATGCAAGTTCGAGCGGACTTGATGGATATTTGGAGAAAATGAGTCAAGTTCGGCCGAACTTGACCCTTGAAGGGCAAGTTCGAGCGAACTTGAGGTAATTGAAAGATTCTGAGTTTATCAGCCAAGTTCGGCCGAACTTGGGGTCACCAAGTTCGAGCGAACTTGGCCCAATTTGTTGGGTTTTCGTTGTTTTTCGCGTTAAGTGTTCGTTTGGCGATTCGGTTTGTATTAGTTAGCTATATTAAACGTTATAATTGATGTAATAGTGCGATTTTAGCGATTTGAGTGTGCAAGAGCGATGCGATAGCGAGCGTAACAATAACCACAAACACACATAACACATAAATAACATAAAACACATAAATACTGCGATTTGCGATACGATGAGATTAGCGATGCGATTTAATAAGCGATTAGATGCGATATATCATACATAATCACAATTAGTTAACATAAACTT
This sequence comes from Scalesia atractyloides, assembly GCA_947069175.1. Taxonomy (NCBI): domain Eukaryota; kingdom Viridiplantae; phylum Streptophyta; class Magnoliopsida; order Asterales; family Asteraceae; genus Scalesia; species Scalesia atractyloides. The sequence goes on along the minus strand of CAMTDV010000019.1, from coordinate 79,121,223 downwards.
CATTATAACACGAATCTCGGAATACAAGTAGGAAATCAAAGGAAAAGAGATAACAACGAAATTCTGAGTTGTTACAGGTATTTATAGGTGAGGTAGGATTGGATGGCAGGTGGTGCAAGTACGCACGAAGTGGGCACCACTTCGCACGAACTTGGCCAATTCCTAGCTTTGGTCAAGTTTCGTGCGAAGTATTTGCCTACTTCGTGCGAACTTGCCCTTTTGGCTAGGAAAAGTTCCAAATATCGTTCGTTGGTTTATTGTTCGGTGATTTGTTCGTATTAGATAGTTATGTTAAGCGTTTTGGTGAGCTGTTAAGCGTTGCGTTAATAACATAATGTGATTGAGCGATTTGTGTGAGCGAGAGCGTTGCAATGGCGAGTACAACCATCAAATATAAAGCACACATAACACATAAAATCATATAATTAACCGCGATCTGGGTTTGCGTTGAGAGTTGCGAATATCAAGCGTTTTAAATGCGTCAAATAAGCGATATAAAATGCGTTTCAAAATGGTTTAACCATCATAATAAATCTTAGAGTACAAAGCGAGTTGAAACTTAAATAAACGGAAATAACGAATTTTATTGTAAATTTTGTATAAAATATGTGATTAGAGGCACAGTTAGTTAGTGTGTATTTTGGTGTTTTACTTATAAGGAGTGATAGTAAATTTATTATAAACCCATTGAGAATGACATTCTACAAAAATAAAATAAAACCCCTCGTCAGAAGGGATCTGGTCTGAGAAGTATCCATCGCTTCCCTCGTCTTATCTTCCGATTCCTTATCAAAATTCTCATCCAGATCTTCATTGTCATCATTTTCTTGATCTTGAAGACTTTGACACCTCCATAAGAACATGCCAGTCAACAACGCCAATTTGATTGTCATGTCTAGGTTCAAACATGTTGCGTTGCATAGCTCCTGCAGAAAGATAAGTTTTTGTTCGGTCATGATGTTTTCAATTGGGTAGGTCGGCTCATCACCGTTGTCCCATACAACACTCACTAATTCGGTGTTTTATCATAACGCCAAGATTGGATGACTGGATTCATTATTGGATATGCAGGGTACGGGCCGAATTTTCTTGTTAATCTTCTTATAATGTTCTATGTTTTGTCACATATGTTATCAAGAGGAACGCCAAGTGCTAGATCCCCCTTTGAACTTCTTCGTCCAAGTTTAGAATTGCTTGGGTGGTTTTCACTAACACTCTTCTTCTGTTGTTAAAGAGGATTACGAATTTATTGATTCTCGCGTTGAACCTCCATGAAACAATGTTTGCATTTGTTCCCTTTTTTTGTGTATTGGTTAAAAATGGGTGTTTTCTGACTTTTGATGAATGCAAGTGACGTGAACATCATATAAATAATGATGTATTTGGCGCGTAGTCTAGGCGGAATTTTTATATAAACGCCTGATGGCGTTTTACGCATGCTTTTGGCGTTTTATATAAGATATGGCTTTTTATATATGAGTATGGCGTTTTTATGTTAGTGAAGTTAAAAGACCTCTTTACCCTTAATGAAGCGCACCACCGTAATAAAATTGAGGTTATTTACGAAAATGCAACTGTGCCAATTTATTAAACAAACGAGTTTCCTGCCAAACGATTCACAAACTGTTCGCTAAATGTTTAGTTCGTTCAGAGCTCTAAAGACAATAGGTTTGAACAAGTGAATATATAGTAAATTTGATCAAAATTTCTATAATGTATCGGCACAAAGACCAAATGTATAAACATATTGTAATAAATAAGGTTGTTGAGATGTGTACATCTACATATATATCAAACAAAATTATACAAAACGAATCGTTATTTTATAAACATCTAGACACGTCATTTAGCTCTTTGTAAACAATCGCATATTGCAATATCGACATATGAGCGTGTAACGAGCCGAGCCCGCACTTGTACAAGCTCGAGCTCGGTTCGTGAATAGTTTTTTAAACTTGAGTTTGGCTCAGGCTCGCTCTTTTTGTTATTTATTATTTATTAATTATTTTATTTACATATTTTTAATTATATACATATATTTATTAAATGAGCCTCAATAACTGCTTGAGGTCAGACTCGAATTAGTTTAAGCTTGGCTCGTTCGAGTTTTTAGCAAGTTGATCTCGAGCAATGGCTCCGCTCGTTTACACCCAAACAATTAACAATTGATACTTAAGGTTCAAATTCAGTATGTTTCAAAATCAACGTATTCTCAAAGGCAATTCATAATTAAAACAGTTCAATCTTTCGAGAGAAAAAAAACTAGTTCAACAATATTCAATCAATATGTACTTTAAAATATCTAAGAAATAACAATAACAAATTAAAGGTTATCACCTTTTGCAATGTCATTGATACCCGAACGTACAAATGTGATGTAATATGCCAAAAGTAATTATTGGAACTACATTTAAACATCTATTAAAGTTTAATTTTTCATAAATCAAAGTTTCAATAATAAAGTTCACAAGAGATTGTATTGAACCATATGTTTATTCAATACTAAGTACAAATCTAAACATATCAATAATCGCAACGATTTTCAAGCACATTCATCTTTGATTCACAAAAATTTTACACTATGGTTTGTTATTTAATCGGTTGGCTGTATATAGTAAAACTTCAGCCTACCGAGTGCTTGTTATTTTAAACAGTAAAATTAAATACTTGTATAACCTTTTTACTGAATTGGATTTAATCAGACTTAACTAAAAGAACGTATATCAAACTTCAAAAAGGTACCTTAAGCATACGCGATTAATGCACCAACGTGAACCATTACAACCATGTTGGTTTACCAAGAAGGCGGGAACCAGTGTGGTTCACAAGGCTCAGATCTTTGTAAATGATTTCAAAGTAATGGTAAACATAAAGCTAAGGCAAAACACCGTATCCGTTTACTAAATTCAAACCGAAAAAGGGTAAAACTGTAAAATTAAGAGACTTGCTGAGACAACTTTCAAAATGTGATTTAACACTTCAACTAAAAGCAATAACAAGACTTGTGTGTGCACACCTCTGTTGTTCCTTGATGTTCGCCAAGATGAACCAAAATCTAACTTATCACCAAACCTTGCATCGCTGGAGTTCCTTCTTCGGCGACCTTGTTTGCTTGAATGGTTTTATTACATTTGCTATGTTACCCTGAAAAACAAAATATTCATAAATTATTGTAAATATATATATATAAAAAAACTCAAATAAAACATCACGAAAAAAGACGATATATTATTTACCCTCCATGTTGCCAGCTTTTCTCGGAGAGCTAGCCACTGGCTTGGCCCAAAAACACGCTCAGTGTAACGGCTACACAAAACATGAAACAGCATACAAGTCATAATTAAAAAAAGAAGCAGAGTTTAAAAAATAAGTAAAATTCAAAATAACATGAAGTTTGTACGCACCTCACTCTAATGACTTGATTCATTTGGTCGATTTTGCAATCGATGAGTTTAGAAGTAATTGCTTTTACTACCCACGGTTCAACTTCATCATCCTCTATCTGCAAAGAACCCCGCCGTGATGTGGGCAAAAAGGGTGAGTGTGTGTACTGTGTGTGCGTGTTGTGGGAGGGTATGAGTGTACAAACGAACTAGGTTTTTACCTGGAGTGTATCCTTAATCAAAGAATAGGGAATTTGACCAGATTCATTAGAGGCAAGATCCACAATTGACATCAACCGCATCTTTGCTATGCATTCTTCATGTACAAGACCTACACGTTGCAAAGAAAATACCACCAGAAATTAAGTGTAAAAGAAGTAAAACAACTACTACAGTCTACTAAATTCAAATCTGATGAAGGTAATTACCATAGCTTTTCAGTAAATCAGAATCTGCGGTGTGGAATTCCAAGTAAGCGTCTAGCCTCTGAGTCTGAAATATCTTCAAAAGCTGATACACTAACGCATACTTAGTGTCTTTCTCCAATTGTGCTACAGCAGGCATCTCAAGCAAATCATGCTGTCATGTGTTAAAACCAAAAAAATGATCGAATTCAAAATCTGATTTGAGATAGAACCAGTAAACCAAGCATCATTCCCTCAAAAGAAATTATAATATCCGCTTCAATGTTATGTACTGGTTGTTTCTGACATCGACTTGGCACGTAGTTTAATAGAAGTCTACGATCAAATGACTAAATGATCAAATGCCTAAAATGCCCATAATAAGACAAGAAGAGAGAAACTTGTTAACTAGACATCAATATCTTGAACTGTTGTTAGTGAGCAAATAGGTAAATTTGATAGAAAAAAAAATATCCGAAAAAGAAACATTGCATTGTACATTAAACATATGTGCTTTAAGGATGATATATGCCTAGACATGAACATATCTTCTTCATATATATAGACTAGATTTTACATTGAAAGCTTGTGTAGAATATTCAAATAATTTTAAGCAATACATGTATGTAATCACCATGAAACTTAATAAAAAATATGAACTTTAACCATATAATGTACAAAAACAAAAAAAGCTACATAATGTACTATTGTACTATGTACACCGCTAAGATTAAAGAAGCATCTATCAGTTAGATAATATGATACCTGAAACATATCGGGTGCCTTCACAAATTCAATAATAGTGTGAGCAGCTTCTTCCTTAGCCTCCTCCATAACATGTGCATCCTCACCAGAAAAAGTTGCCAAATACTTTGTTAAGAACTTAAGGGTTTCCTTGGGGGAACTAAATTTTATCAAGGCAACAAACAAATGATATTGTATACTTTAGTAAATGAACAAGAATATCAACAGAAAATACAAAAGAGAAACCGCAAAACGGATTTTTGTAAAGTTTATATAGGCCTGTGAACGAACCGAACGTTCATGAACTATTCGTGAGCTGGTTCGGTGGGAAGTCCGTTTACTTAATAAAAATGAACGAAGATAAACACAATTTTTGGTTCGTTCATTTATGTTCATTTATTTACATTTGTTTATGTTTTTTTCGTTTATGTCCGTTTCAATTATAAAACATAGATAGTTATACTTATATAAATATTAAACATAAAATGAACTTTCTAACTACTTGTATAAATACAACTAATTGGTAATTGGGCTTTTCTAGCAATAAAAATGGATTTTCCAATGGAATTTATCATAATTAATCACTAATTTATATAAAAAATTACTTCGTCATTTATGTTTAGTCAATTATGTTCATATATGTTTGTTCAATTATGTTCATTTGGGTTGTTTATTGTTTGTTATAATATGTGTGTTTAAGTTTGTTTGTTTATGTTTGTTTACGTTCGTGAACTGTTCGCTTAGGTTTTAAACAAATGAACATAGACAAACACGAACATGCCCATTTTCTTAATAAACGAACATGAACAAAAAAATGTGTTCGATTATATGTTCGTGTTTGGTTAAAGTTAAATGAACAACACGAAAATGCCTTTGTGTTCGTTCGGTTCATTTACATGCCTATATATCTATCTTCATTATACCTTTTATGTTCCTTCAACACGTTAGAAATGGAAAGGAAAAGATCTCTTTGATCCTGGACTCCAAGATCCCATTCTTTCAACAAACTGTCCATCTTTTTAAAAGACGGAATAATGTGTTCTACGACCTTTCCCTCCAATGCCAATTTAAGGGCATTCTTGTAAACGCAGAACCTACCATAAGTGTTCTCCAACAGGTTGTAGAGATTGAACAGGCTGAAGAGATGGAAAAAAAGACGTAAGAGAAGGGTTCACATGCTATTGGTTGTGAATAATGATGGAAGCTTACATTTTTAATCGCAGTGCGGGCTTATCATTTGGTTGTTGTGCAATTTTTGAGGATAGAAGTTTTGCCATCTCTAACAGTTCTTCAAGGCTTTCAGGTTTCTTCACGAGATCACAGATAATGGTGAAGATGCACTCAAGATCTAAGGTACGGAAAAGCAAATACCAAATTAAAGTTCTGTTGGTATATAAGTACAAGACAACGAGAACAGTACAGAAGAGTAATAAATCAGTTGCAGCAGTATGCCTTGGATAATAACACGAACCGCATCCTATTTTAACTATCTACAAAACCAACAAATATAGAGAAAGAATAGCATATCCTTTGATAACTTGTCAAGAGAAAGTGATGGAAATGATAGTGCGCAGTGCAGTGATAATATAGCTATTAGCTCAAACTACAATGTCTCGCCTGATACGCATTAAACAGATGGAAAACATAAAAAACCAACACTCACAAGTCACACCAGAATAATAAAACAAAAAAATATATAGGTTTCTATGGGATAATGAAACAGTGAAGCCTTTATCAATATGTTTGATGTGTGCAAGTGTACATTTGACGTGACAATAAACTTTTCTTGGCCAATGAGGTAACTTGAAGTATGCATTCTCCTCTATATAGAAAAACCGCCATAGGAAAAAAACAATCAGAGAAGCCTCACGAGTAGCAATCCATCCGATGAAACATACACAATAAGGCATCTCAAGACTGTCTTTGTAATTCATCTTCTTTGTTTGGACTTTAGCATACATCTTAAGTGCAAAGTATGTAACGTGTGATTTGTAACAGAATGCATATTAAACCAATAACAGCTCAAAATGCTATTCAGATCATAACCAAGCATCATTCACGTAATAGAGCACAAATACTGTCATGGTAGAAGTGTAGAACACAAACTTCATATGACGTGTGCTAGCTATTGGTCAGAACGTCAAGTTTTTGGGTGCCCTGTGCAAAAAATCATCCAACTACAAAACAACAAAGCCCTAAAAAAAAAAAAAAGCGTCAATCCTTCCAGACAATACAGAATTTTTTGCAAAAGTAATGGACTGCAACCTCAAAAGAGTGCAACTAGGTGGCATGGAAAATTTTGAGTGCTTTTAGGTAGTTCGTTCATTCAATCAGCGTACTTCCATTAAAATTCTGGCAAGTTCCTACAAAAGCTACAACCCACCTGCAATATACATTGAACTTAAGAAGTCCGCTGTTTCATTTAGTGGACTTAAGAAGCTATGACGCACGGGGACGGCTTGGATCATTGAGTACCCGGCCCGTGGACGGTTTGGGGACGAAACGCCATGGGGACGTCCCCCAACGTTTCCGGAAAATGGGGACGACATTGAAACGATTCCGGGAAGGTGGGGACGGCCGTTTTGACGTTTCGGGGACGTTATTTAGTGTTTTAACCATAGTCACATACTCACATAGTTCCATGGAGGAGGAGAATAGTTGAGATTAAAACGGTGAATATGAAATGGCCGGACTTCTTTTGTGACGGCGGCTCAGGCAGTTGAGTGGCTCTTTAGAGAATCAGACAAGAATAAGAGGAAACTAAAAGATAACCTAATTTAAGTGGTGATTGGGCCTTTTGAAAAATTAACTGTGGGCCTTTTCACTAAATTAACAATGGACGTTTTTAAAATACGAGCCCAATGTCTTTATATTTCTTAAATGAGTTTATTTGTAAGATGGTGAAAGTGAAAAGGAAAAATAAAGAAGGTTGCGTGCTACATAGTATATATTTATTTTTTTATATGTTTTTATTCCCGTACCCGTCCCGTCCCTGCTTCTTGAATTTTTTAGTTTTGCCGTTTTCCCGTACCCGTCCCCGTACCCCCGTTCCCGTACCGTCCCGTCCCAATGCATCATAGTTAAGAAGTCCGCTGTTCCATTTGCAGGACTAGTGAAGTCCGCTTATTGGTTTTAAGAACTTGCCCGAAGTCCGCTGTTTCATAAAATTTCTCCCATAAGTCCGCTGTTTCACTTATGGGAACTTCCCTAGTCTGCTAATTGATTGGTATACCTTCTAGAGTCAGCTGTTTGAATGTTAACTCATTTATGACCGCTGTTTGGTTCTTATAACTCCCATAAAATTATGCTTATTAATCAGCGGTAGACCAACATTAAAACTGAGAAAAACATGAAAATTTTACAGAAGTAGTGGACTGCAACCTCAAAAGAGTGATTTTACAGAAGTAGTGAATCAATGTTGAACCTCGCTGATTTGAATTGCAAAGTAACTTGAAGTCCGCTGTTTCAAACAACAATTCAAAGAAACTAGCTGTTGAGACTTTGTGAAGTCCGCTGACTCATAACACAAATTTGATTAAGTTCGCTGTTTAGAAGTAATATGTTAAACAAGTTCGATTCGAAACGGTACGGGTCGAACCGTTCGCGTCGAAAAGGTTCGATTCGAAACGGCTCGCGTCGAAACGGTCGTGTCGATAAGGTTAGATTCGAAACGGCTCGCGTCGGAACGTTACGGGTCGAAACCGTTCGCATCGAAACATTACGGGTCGAAACAGTTCAGATCGAAACTACTTAAAGAAGATATCAATATCAATCAGCAGTGTTAAAGAAGATATTGGTTTCAAACAGCCGACTTCTTAATATATTGATTTCAAACAGCGGACTTCCTGAATGTTATTAGTTTCATATAACGGACATATATGTATCAAACAGCGGACATATTGAAGTTTAAACATTGATTCAGCGGACTACGGAAGATATTATATTGAATCAGCGGACTTATCATGTTCAATATTTGAAACAGAGGACTTTCGGATTTATTATAATCAAACAGCGGACTTCCTTCAAGATAGTTAAACCAAACAACGGACTTGTAAAGTCAGCAAAATGAATCAGCGGACTTCAAAGACAGCTGCAGCTTTTGCAGGATAAGTGATTGGATCAGCAAACTACCTAAAGGCACTCAAAAAAAACCTAGTCACCTAAAGGCACCCTTTTCAGGTTGAAGGCCACTAGTTTTGCAAATAATTCGACAATACACCAAAAACTTGCTACATAAGATAGTGTCCTAATCTTCTAGCACTTTTGGTCCAAACTCTGAAATCAAATCTTCAAGTCATTTTTTTCTTCAAGTTTAAGATACATATCTAATAGATATTCAATAACATTCTTTATCAGGAATACAATCTTCAATGTTCAACAAACACAAGTATATTAACAACCACATAGAAACACAACAAATAAAAAGCTGAAAATTGAATCGCCAGATTGAGTTTAACGATTTAACCTTTATCTGACGCTTTGGAAAACACCAAATCAGCAGAAGTAATCATCAACGAAGCCAAATCCAACCATCTACCAGCAATCATGAACTCCTGAGCTTCCAAACACAAGCTACTCACTTGTTGTTCAGCCACCTGAGCCAAATTTCACAAAATTCACACACAAATTAACCTAAAATACTCACCAAATCCACGACAAACATATCGGCAACAGTTTTCAGTACAGTTTCAACTCTCATAATCGTTAATTAACAACAAATCCACTTAAATAACACTCAAATTTCACAAATTAAAACACTCATCAAATCCATGACAAACATATCCGAAACAGTTTTCAGTACAGTTTCAACTTACATAACCGTTAATTAACAACAAATCTACGTGATTAAAATGATAAGAGATAATACCTCAGGACCGGCTTCGGCCCAGGACATCTCGGCGGTGAAACGGACAACGGAGAGGACGGGATCCTCCTCTGACGTAGGGACTACCGTCGTCATGGTGGCGGTGGCGATGTGCGACGGCTGTTTTGGATTGCTTATCGGCAACGCTGATAATAATCGAGACGAGAGAAGCAAAAACCCTAGATGCGTTTTACTGGTAAATACGGTTATACAAGTATACCCGTGGATAGTCCGGTGTTTAAATGGGTGAGAGTTATAAATATTATTTTCTTTATTACCCGTGGATAGTCAGGTTATTAAATGGGGTGAGAGTGGAAAAGTGCCCGGATAGTCACTATGGTATGCTCAGATTTCACCTTTAGTCTTTACATTTTCAAAATTACAGCTATAGTCATCAACTTTGGCAAATTCGTTCTCGGATAGTCCCTGAAGCGGATGAAGGTTAGTTTTCTCAATTAAGTGGCTGTAAAATGACGAAATTGCCCCTTACTTCAATAAATAATTAAACAATAAACTAATTATAATGTTTAAAATAAAGTGAGCCCCACATTTTTCCTACCCCTACCCCACCCCACCCTCTCTCCTCCCCTTTCTCTCTCCCGTTTCTCTTTCTTTTCCTGCTGCAACAAAAATACTCCCACCACAACCATTTAAGCATCCACCTCCACCATATTACCATCCACCTCCACCAAACCCTAAATCACACTTTTCAACAAATTGAACAGCAATCATCACTAAACTCAACAAAACAAATCAACATAAATAAGATACAAACACCAATTAGAGTCAAACAATGACCTGTACTGAATGCCCAATTTGATTCCCAAGGACATATTAATACTCCCAACAGCTTCAATAATGGCAAAATACTTAACAGGATCTTCAACAACATACAAAGTTACTAGCTTCTCTCTCTCTTATATCTCACACACTCTTTCTCTCTCTAAAATCACCACCACCATCACTCTCCCTCCATTACCGCCACCATCACTCTACCTTCCACCGCTACTACCACCATCGATAAACCGATATATATCAACTCGAAATTTTGGTCGTTCGATGCTTATGGAATAGGCCCTATATTACGAGTTTTCGGGATAAAGATATGTTGTTACTTTAGATTAGGCTGGAGATGATAGTTATCACAAGAGAAAACGGAATTTCAGTTATTTATATTTGGATTCCAATTCGTCGAAATCTCGCCGGGAATTTCGGTTGGATTAACGAAGGAGAAAGAAACTCTGATATTTGTCTATATGTGAAGGCGAAGGCGAAGGTTGTAACATCCGTCAAAAACCGGATTTACCAAACCCGCTCCATTTATTAACCGAACAATCAGTTAAAAATTTTGTTGCGTATTTAATACTCAAATTAATTTTAAACGATACATAATCAATAAGTATATTAGAATATAAAAGTTATATTTGAAAAAGTATTAAAAATAGTGATTTGAAAATAAAGTGCTGAAGTCGGGATTCGAACCCGGGTCAGCCGGGAATCCACAAGACTTAACCCTCACTAATCCAACCACTCCGCCACTTTGGTTATTTAGTAACATATCAAAACAATTAATTCAAATATCACAATCTCAATTTCAAATCGACGCGCCCAAATAGCAGTCGTCGGAAATCCCGACGATTTCACCTTTCACTGACGGTTTCTTGTGTCTTAACGCGTATATTAACTATTACATCGGTTATAACCGATGTCCAGTCCGCGACATCCGTCATAACCGCCGGAGAAATTATTGACCGACGAATCAAGACGGTAATCGGACTAAATTCATCGATGTTCTTCCCTATAAATACACCCACAAGCCTCTGTTAACTTTTTCGCTCACACACCACACAAATTCTCGACGTAATTTCACTCGCCGGAAAATATCTGCAAGTCGCCGGAAAACCGAGACTTCCATTTACACGGTAATTACTTCGATTTTTCTGTTTCATTCCATTATTGGGCAAAATTATAATATCAATCCCCCACCCAGAATCCTTTCCAGACGACGTTGCCGGATTATCTGTTTTCGCCGGAAAACTTCTGAAATTTCAGAAACCTGCTGTTAACCGGTATGATCATTTCAACTTACTGATAATCGTTACCCAGTGGTTGCATTTCACATCTAATCCCTCCAAATTGTTGACTAATCCTATCAGCCGAATCTCACCAAAACAGAGCCGACGATCTTGCCGGACTTCTGAAGAAAGACGAACAGTTCGGTACAATCAATCCTCAAACCTTTTTCTGTTCCTTACATTACGATGGCTCATAATGTTCGTTAAGCTAATTTAACAAATAACAGTCAGTTAATCGAGGTCTGTGTTTTGAACGAAGAAGATGAAGTTGGGTATGTTATAAGATTAATTAAAATCGATATTATGAACGGGTTAGACACACAGTCCAGCGGTGGACTGTGTGCAAACAATATGCATAACTTCTCGAGTTTGATCCTGGTCACACACATTCGCTGTAATAAAATGCCTTTTTTTATTAAACTGAACCGGGTTAACTCAGTAAGATGTTAAATATAATAATAACCAGAATATTTACCAAGTTAGACACACAGTCCAGCGGTGGACTGTGTGTCAAACTAAACCACAGGTCCCGGGTTCGAGACCTGTGGCGAGCACCGAGTCATGCAATTAAATCGTTTTTAAATAAATGATTTTCGGATTAATCTAATTAGTATATAAATGTAATTAAAAACAGAAATATTTCAGGTTAGACACGTAGCTCAGTTGGTAGAGCTGCGTGCACGCGAACGGTAGGTCTCGGGTTCGAGTCCTGCCCGGCGCATCATTTACACAATAAAACCGGTCAACAAGTCAACGGTCAAAAGTCAACAATTTTTTTATTATTTTTATTTATTTATTTTATTTAAAAATCAATTAAAAATACTTAAAAATAACATTTTTAAAGTTAGAAAATAGCCTTAAACTCACAAAAATATATCCAATAATCCTACTAAAAATTGATTAATAAAATCCGCTTATTTACCGAACCATTATGTTATTATCTAGGTTAGTTTCACTCGTGGTTAAATCCAACTTCGTGCGCATTCAACATCATCAACCGAACGCACCCAATGTGAGTGAATCTTACAACTCCCCTTTTTAATTACACGTTTTGGGGTGTGTCATGTGTCACTAAAATTAACTCGTTTATTTAAACGCGTGCCATACCATATTGTGATCTAAACTTAGAATGTAAATATTGTTTGTAGTTATGTATTACATATTGTCAAGTTGTATGTCACACCCCGACCCGCAGCGGAAAAGGTGATCGGGACATGATTGGGTTATCATCAAAGCTCATGACATTTACTATAACGTTTCATATTCATTATTACAATTTAACGGAAAATATACAATCATAATTACATCATGTCCTAAACAACATTCTAGACTTCATTGTTTTTTTCTAAGTCATTTCCTATATTTTCCTTGCTTCATCCTGTTCACCTGTATCATGTGTAAAAATGGTTTTTGGATCAACAAAAAGTTGGCGAGTGAATCCTATGAAAAACATTTGAACAGGTTTATTTAATTGATTATAAAATAAAGTGCACAACCACATATGAGTAAATATAGATGTAAACTTATTCACAAAACACTTAATCATTAGATAATGCACATACATACAATAATGGATTGTTTTGAGGCACGCGTTGCTCAACTCGTCTCCCACGAGGAACTGATGGGCTTAATGAATGATTTGCATATAACTTGACAATATGAAATACATAACTATAAACACTATATACAATCTAAGTTTAGATCACAATATGGTATGGCACAAGTTTAAATAAACAAGTTAACTTTTAGTGACACATGACACACCCCAAAACGTGTAATTAAAAAGGGGAGTTGTAAGATTCACTCACATTGGGTGCGTTCGGTTGATGATGTTGAATACGCACGAAGTTGGATTTAACCACGAGTGAAACTAACCTAGATAATAACATAATGGTTTGGTAAATAAGCGGATTTTATTAATCAATTTTAGTAGGATGATTGGATATATTTTTTTGAGTTTAAGGCTATTTTCTAACCTTAAAAATGTTATTTTTAAGTATTTTTAATTGATTTTTAAATAAAATAAATAAATAAAAATAATAAAAAAAGTTGACTTTTTTGCGACCGTTGACCGTTGACTTGTTGACTTGTTAACCGGTCAGGCTGTGTAATTGTGTGCGCCGGGTGAGGCTCGAACCCGAGACCTCCCGTTCGCGTGCACGCAGCTCTACCAACTGAGCTACGTGTCTAGCCTGAATTATTTCTGTTTTTAATTATATTTATATACTAATTGAATTAAACCGAAAATCATTTATTTTAAAAACGATTTTAATGCATCGAACCGGTGTTCTCCACAGGTCTCGAACCCGGGACCTGTGGTTTAGGTTAACACACAGTCCACCGCTGGACTGTGTGTCTAACTTGTTAAATAATCTGATTTTTATTATACTTATATACAAACTACATTATTTCATTTCTGCCTTATATAAAAGTTTGATAATTGTCCGGATCGGTGCGGTAGTCTGGACTCGAACTCGTGATTAAACGTTCACACAGTCCACCACTGGACTGTGTGTCTATCTTGGTTATTATTCCGGTTTTATTAAACTTAACATCTATTGCAGTGAATCCGGTTCGGTTAAAAAAAAAGGAACATTTTTATTAAGGCGAGTATGCGTGGGACAAGTATCGAACATGGGACGTATGCGCTTTTTATTTGCACACAGTCCACCGCTGGACTGTGTGTCTAACCCGAGTTATATCTTGATTTAAATTAAACTTATATACAACTGATACTTCGTCTTCTTCGTTGGACTTGACCAGAACATCAACCCGACTGGTTCGACGACTTAATCATGTTCTTTAGTGTGTTGTGAGTAATTACGTGTGAGATAAATAAAAAGAATGAGAGATTAAGTGTAAGGTATACCGAACTGGACTCCTCTGTTTCTCCGGCGAAACTTCGATGTCAGCAGGTGATTCCGGCGACGTGTGTCTTGCGGCAGAGGGTCTTCAACGAGCTTAAGATGAATGTGGGTGGCTTCGGTATGAGCTCTGGGGGTTCAGTAAGGCACAGAGGTGAAAGGCTCGGTTTTCCGGCGAGTAGCAGAAGTTCTCCGGCGAGTGAAATTATGTCGGGAAAGAGTGTGATTGTGAGCGAAAAAGCTAACAGAGGTTAGATGGGGTATTTATAGGAAAGAATCGAGATGCATGTGGTTTGATTTCAGTCTTGATTCGTCGGTCAATAAGTTTTCCGGCGGTTATGACTTGCGTCGCGGGTTCAGGCGTCGGTTATAACCGATGTAGTAGTTAAGGCTTCGGTTAAAACTGAAGAAACCGTCCAATCTCGGCGAAATCGTCGGGATTTCCGACGACTGCAATTAGGCGCGTCGGTTTTGAATTCGAGTTTGTGTATTTCAATTAATTGTTTCTAATAATGAACAAGAAACACAAGTGGCGCAGTGGTTGGATTGTTGGAAGTTAAGTCGTTGAGGATTCCTGGCTGACCCGGGTTCGAAACCCGGCAGCATTAATTTATTTTTATTTCATTATTTTTAATACATTTTCAAATATAAATTATATATTCCAATATATTTATTAATTATGTATCGTTTAAAATTAATTTGGGCATTAAATACGCAACGAAATTTTTAACTGATTGTTCGGTTAATAAACGGAGCGGGTTTGGTAAATCCGGTTTTTGACGGATGTTACATTGTATGCAAATCATTTCATTAGGTCCATCAGTTCGTTAGAACAACGCGTGCCTCAAAACTCATTCATTAGGCCCATCAGTTCCTCGTGGGGGACGAGTTGAGCAACGCGTGCCTCAAAACAATCTATTATTGTATGTGTATGCATTATTTAATAATTAAGTGTTTTGTGAATAAGTTTACATCTATATTTACTCATATGTGGTTATGCACTTTATTTTATATCAATTCAATAAACTTGTTCAAATGTTTTTCATAGGATTTACTCGCCAACTTTTTGTTGATCCAAAAACCATTTTTACACATGATACAGGTGAACAGGATGAAGCAAGGAAAACATAGGAAATGCCTTAGAAGAAAATAATGAAGTCTAGAATGATGTGTAGAACATGATGTAATTATGATTGTATGTTTCCCTTTAAATTGTAATAATAAATATGAAACGTTATAATAAATGTCATGAGCTTTAATGATAACCCAATCATGCCCCGATCACCTTTTCCGCTGCGAGTCGGGGTGTGACAAAGGTGGTAATGGCGGTGGAAGTTTGATGACAGTGGTGGAGGGTGGTGGCTGACTGTGGTAGTTGGAGGAGGAAGGTGATGATTTGTGGTGGGGTGGAGAGAAGCAGAGAGAGAGTGTGGTGATGGTGGTGGTGATGATGACAGCGGTGGTGGCTGTGACGGGGGCGGTGATAGCGGTGGTGGCTGAGCGGTGATGGCGACGGTGTAGGTCACAGTGGTTGTGGTGGTGGTTTTTAACGGAGAGATAAGGTAGAGAGAGCTTGACTTGTCTGTATTGTATGTTTGTATGTGTGTGTGATATATATATTTATTTATATTTAATTAATTTAATTTGTTTTATACTATGGGCATTTTAGTCATTTCACACCCATCAACTGAGAAAACTAACCTCCATCAGCTTCAGGGACTATCCGAGAACGAATTTACCAAAGTTGAGGACTATAGCTGTAATTTTGAAAATGTAAGGACTAAAGGTGAAATATGGGCATACAATAGGACTATCCGGGCACTTTTCTTTTTTTTATTATATTATTCACTAGTTTTTTAAACTATTTTTATTATATTCACTAGTTTTTTTAACTATTTTTATATATTCAATAGTTTTAACAACAATTCCTATATTTTATACTTATAGTGTAAATAAACTCAATTTGCATTTTGTAATTTGAACCAAATGATCCATAACTTAAAACTTGATATACAGAGTAACATTTATTTAAAAACAACGATGTAGTTTTTAATACAGACTTAAATAAAATAATGATGCAAAGCTAAAATATTTTCTAAACAAAACCAATAACTTTATATTTTTCAAAGCAACTAACTTTTATATTTTTGTTTAATGGTTCACATTAATTAAATAATATTTTTATCTTACTATTTGTTAATACTTTTAATTTAATGTTCAGTATTTAATAAGTCCATTAACCAGAATTGTTGTTGCCAAAATTGTGATAGTTAAAAGACGTATTATCTAAGCATCACGTAAGACATGAGTAGGGATGGCAATTGAACACGAACCTGACAGGTAAACCCGAAACCCGACACATTTAGGATGGGTTAGGGTCGCATAATCGGGTTTGGGCCTAGTTTTGGATTTTTTTCGCGGGTTTGGGACGGGTTTGGGATTTGGTGATATACCCATTTACCCGACCCAATTACCCGATAAAGTGTACCCGTTTACCCGATTGTATACCCGACATATTTTCTTATATATTTTAAATATGTATGTATATATATGATACATTCATTTTTATACATATAGTGTCACACCCCAACCGATGGCGGATTCATCGGGGTAGTGGCACTACCGAATCAGATTGATCAAGAGATTCCATAACAGCTATTTAAAAGATAATAATCAACATTCAATATCCCATACTATCAAACTCATACAACCTTCAAAACAACCATTACAATTCAACAAAATCTCTTAAACATAATCCAATTCGATCTTCCCTAGATTTATTACACTTGGAACTAAAACATAACAAAACAAACTAAGCAATACTAAATCCAAGCATCCAAGCTACAATCCTTAACCTGTTACATACGTTAAAATACGAGTCAATACAATTAAGTAAAGGTGAGCATACATGTTTTAGTAATACTAAATAATAGAGAAACCGTACGCGAAATAGTCTAACTACATATCATGATACACCAAAACATATCACACAGATAAACATAGGCTTATTTCTCATGCTAACTACCGTGAGAAGGCTTGCGCGTCCATCCTAACATAACCCCGTCGGGTGTTAGCCACACTATAGTACCATACTAGCTAAGGAGGCAAGTTAACGAAAATAAGTCCTAGTCACATGCTTCTAATATCACGTATTGAGCATATATAATCAGATTATTCGCGTGTGATAAACAGTTTGATTTGTGAGGTGATTTTGATATAGGAACGTATGTAACACCCAAAAAGTGCATTAAAGCGAAAATGGGTCAAGTATACTCACTGTGGGTGCGTTTTAGGTGAGATGAGGGATCTGAGAAGAGTCGGGATGAGCGCCGGATCAGCCTGTAAACGAACAGGAGTGCATCAGTCTTCCGAAAAGCCGAAACGGGAAGTCTTGGTAGGGCAGTAGCCAAGTTCGGGCGAACTTGTGCAATTCTGGCGAGTTAACTTGTGGAGAATCCTTACTGAGAGAACAAGTTCGGGTGAACTTGAATAGTTTCCTAAGAAACTATGCAAGTTCGGGCGAACTTGCAAGAAAACTTGGTGAAAAGTACCCAAGTTCGGTCGAACTTGACCCATTTGGGTACAAGTTCGGTCGAACTTGACTTGTGGAACTGGTGATTCTCGAGCGAACTTGATGTTTTCGGGTCCAAAATCTTGTGTTTTCGTGTCGTTTGCTGAGGAAAATCGAGTGTTCATCCCTCCGACCCTGTGCTACTGAGCGAACTTAGGTCAGAGAGGTCTTTTAGAGCTGTTTTAGCCGTTTTACAAAAGCCTAGGCTAATCCGGGCGAACTCGGGGTTCGTTCGGATTAGTCCGGCTTGTGTAAACCAACATAAACGTCCTTGTGCTTCCAGATCTGGGATCTTGAATGATAGATGCTTCGTTTCATATCAGAAAATGAACAAAACATCCTCAAAAGTCCGTATTTTTGTCATAATCGATATTTATCAAAGGTTTTCTCAGATCTAGAACTTACAAGCCGAGATCTTGCAGATCTCGTGTTTGGGAAGCCTCTGCTAACACCAAATGAACTCGTATTGTGTAGATCTAAGTAAAAAAATAGAAGTTTTGAAGAAAAAGATGAACATTTTCGTAAAAGAATGGGTTTTGATGAAAACGAAGGCTACGCGTTGTGCCAAAATCGTTGTAAACCTTTGTAGATCGTTGATAAACGTTGTTGAAGTGAAAATCTGGTCGATTCTTACTTATAACACAAAGGTTTCGGGTTTTTAGAGCCCTGGGCGAACATACCACAAGTTCAAATGAGAGAAATGAGCTTGGTATTTATAGGAGGAGAGCTGGTAAGGCATGTTCAGCCGAACTTGCATGAAATTCATGCAGTTCGCGCGAACTTGATGGATTTTGGGAAGAATTATGAGTAAGTTCGGCTGAACTTGCATATACTCATGCAAGTTCGCGCGAACTTGATAAAACAAAGGGGTTCCTGGTTGCCAGGCAAGTTCGGGCGAACTTGTGGTAGTCAAGTTCGGCCGAACTTGGCCTGGTGACCAAGTTCCGTTTGCTGATTTCGTGTTAAGGGTTCGTTTGGTTATTGGTTTACATTAGATAGTTATATTAAGCGTTTTAATTGATATAATAGTGCGATTTAGCGATTCGAGAGTGCGAGAGCGATGCGATAGCGAGCGTAAACATAACCACAAACACACATAACACACATAAATAATATAAAACCACATAAATAACTGCGATTTGCGATGCGACGAGATTAGCGATGAGATTTAATAAGCGATTAGATGCGATAATAACGTAAAACACCATAAGTAATTAAAATGAACTTTATTATTACCCGAATCTCGGGATTACAAAAGGATATATAAACAGAGAACAAAAGAAGAGATAACAATCGAATTTTCGAGTTGTTACAGTCTCCCCTACTTTAGGGAATTTCGTCCCGAAATTAGGTAGGGGTTGTAACAAAGAGATGCGGATATTTGTTTTCATATCACTTTCGAGTTCCCAAGTGAACTCGGCGCCCCGTTTGCCTTCCCATCGGACCTTCACGATAGGTATGTGAGAGCGTCGGAGTTTCTTGGTTTCCCGATCCATGATTTCAACGGGTTTTCCACGAAATGGAGAGTCTCGTTGATTTGCAGATCTTCGAGAGGGACATGCAGATTTTCTTCGTCTAAGCACTTTTTGAGATTAGACACGTAGAAAGTCGGATGTACATTATTAAGTTCCTCCGGTAATTCGAGACGATAGGCTACTTTACCGATCCTTTCTAGAATCTTAAAGGGACCAACATATCGAGGCGCTAGCTTTCCTTTCTTGCCGAAGCGGACCATCCCTTCCAAGGTGCAACCTTTAGGAGAACGTGATCTCCCACTTCGAACTGTAGGGGTTTGCGGCGTTTATCGGCGTAACTCTTTGACGACTCCGTGCTTTCAAGAGATTGTCTCTGATTTGGAGGATCTTGTCGGTTGTTTCTTGAATTAGCTCGGGACCGGTGATTTGTGCTTCTCCGATCTCGTGCCATGCAATAGGCGATCGACATTTTCTTCCATACAGTGCCTCAAAAGGAGCCATTTGAATGTTGGATGATAACTATTATTGTACGAGAATTCAATCAAAGGTAAATGCGTACCCCAGTTACCACCGAAATCTATGATGCACGCACGAAGCATGTCTTCGAGGGTGCGGATCGTTCGCTCAGTCTGACCGTCGTTTGAGGGTGAAAAGCGGTACTGAGATTGAGGGTAGTATCCGAGAGTGGATTGAAAAGTCTCCCAGAGACGCGAGGTAAAACGACCGTCTCGGTCAGAGATGATATACGAAGCAGTCCCGTGTCGACATATAACTTCGTCGGTATAGATTCGGGCTAACTGTTCAACCTTAAAATCTTCTCGTATAGCAATAAAGGCGCGGATTTAGTGAGACGATCAATGATAACCCAAATGCTATCGTGACCGGATGAAGTACGCAGGAGTTTAGTAACGAAGTCCATAGCTATACTCTCCTACTTCACATCGGGATTTCGGGTTGTTCGAGTAAACCAGAGGGCCTTTGATGTTCATCTTTAACCTTCGAACAAGTTAAGCATTTTGAGACGTACAAGGCGATATCCTTTTTCATGCCCGGCCACCAGTACATAGGACGAAGGTCCTGGTACATCTTGTCGGCACCGGGTTGAATGGAATATCGAGATTTATGAGCTTCGTCCATTAGCAACTTACGAAGATTATCACGACTGGGAATCCAAATGCGATTGAGATAGTAATAAATACCATCAGATTTAGATACAAGCTGAGTTTCGCATCACTATTTCATTTTTTCTTCCAAAGTATTCTCGTTGAAACAGGCGAATTAAGCGGCACGGATGAGGGTTTCAAGTTTAGCACAAGCTTGAGAATCACGAATACCATATACATAGCTTCGTCGACTTAGAGCATCGGAGACGACGTTTGCTTTGCCAGGATGTTAGCGTATCTCACAATCGCAATCGTTGAGAAGTTCAACCCATCTGCGTTGGCGCATATTCAGTTCCTTTTGGTAGAAGATATGTTGTAAGTTCTTATGGTCGGTGAAGACCGTACACTTAGTACCGTAAAGGTAGTGTCGCCATATCTTCAATGAAAAAACAACTGCACCAAGTTCGATATCGTGGGTTGTGTAATTCTTCTCGTGGATCTTGAGTTGTCGAGACGCATATGCGATAACCTTGTCTCGTTGCATGAGAACACAAACCAAGACCTAAGTTAGAGGCATCGCAATAAACAACGAAATCGTCGTTTCCATTGGGTAAGGCGAGAACGAGAGCGTTGCATAGCATACGCTTGAGAGTCTGAAAAGCGTCCTCTTGATTGGAATCCCAAACAAAAGGTTTATCTTTATGAGTTAAAGCGGTAACCGGAACGGCGATTTTCGAGAAGTCGGCGATGAATCGACGGTAGTAACCCGCCAATCCAAGGAATGAATGGGATTTCGGAAGCATTCTTGGTGTAATCCAACTCTTTACAGCTTCAATCTTTGCAGGGTCGATGTGAATTTCTTGACTATTAACGATGTGGCCGAGAAATTGGACTTCTTCGAGCCAGAATTCACATTTGGATAATTTAGCATAAAGGCGATTTCCTTGAAGAAGTTCGAGGACTAAACGGAGATGACGCGCGTGTTCGGTCTCTCACTTCGAATAGATAAGGATGTCATCGATAAACCACAATGACGAAACGATCTAGAAAAGTTTTACACACACGGTTCATCAAATCCATGAAGACCGCGGGTGCATTTATAAGACCAAAAGGTATGACCACGATTTCGAAATGGCCATAGCGAGTACGAAAGGCGGTTTCGGAATATCTTCATCCAACACGCGTAACTGATTATAACCGGAACGAAGATCAATCTTGGAAAAACAAGTAGCATCTTGAAGCTGATCAAATAAGTTGTCGATTCGAGGAAGAGGATAACGTTCTTTATCGTGAGTTTGTTAAGTTCACGATAATCGATGCACATACGGAACGATTCATCCTTCTTTTTTCATGAAAAGAACGGGTGCGCCCCAAGGCGAAGTGCTCGGGCGTATGAAACCTTTATCAAGAAGCTCTTGAAGTTGGCTTGTAGATCGCGCATTTCTGAGGGTGCGAGGCGATAAGGAGCTTTAGCAACGGGAGTACCATCGGGAACTAAATCGATACGGAATTCAACATCTCGAGTAAGGGGTAAACCGGGTAAATCGTCAGGAAAAACTTTGGAAATTCACAAACAACGGGAACATCTTTGTAAGTCTTCTTTTCTTTCTCCGGTTCAGGATATGCGCGAGGAAGGCAACACATCGCTTTTGGAAGCATTTGTGTGCTCGAGTACATGACAAAAGTATCAACTTCTTTGAGGGAGTTTCACCGTAGACATGAAGTTGATCACCGTTAAGGAGGGGGAAGCGAATCATTTTATCGAAGTAAACAACTTCAGCATGGTTTTCACGAAGAAAATCCATACATACTATGATGTCGAAACTACCTAATAGGTATGAGATTGATCGAGAAGACATGGTTGTTGAGATCAAGATTACAACCACGTAGGACGGAATTAACGGTAACGGTTCTTCCGGTGGCGACTTCCACATCGAAAGTCTTTGGGAGTTTAGCGCGCTTAATTTTAAAACCTTTTCGAATTCTAACGATACAAAACAATTATCGGCACCAGTATCAAATGAACATGAAGCATAAATACCATTAACGAGGAACGTACCATTGACAACTTTGTTGTCATTTGGGCCTGGCGGTGGTTCAGGTTGAAAGCTCTTCCATGTGCAGCTTGTTGTTGTTGCTGAGGCTTCGGTGGTGGCTGTTGCGAGCGCTGTTGTTGCTGCGGATCTTGCTTCACGGTACGGTTTGGGCAGACATTTGCAAAGTGGTTCGGATCACCACACACGTAACACACACGTGCTTTTGGAGCTGCTGCCTTGTGCTGCTGGTTGTTCTGGGGAGTACGCTGAGGAGCTGGGCAGTGCTGGAGCTTGAGGAGCTGGCTGACGAGGGCCGGTACGGCAACTGACCGTAAAGTGACGTAGATATTGTGTTGTGCAAAAACGGCAGTTTCCACCCACCACATGATGATATGTGCACTTAGGGCACAGTGGGTGAGGACCGATGTACGCACGTTTAGCTGGGGGTGCGTCCTGAGCGGGAGCCTGATAAGGCTGAGAGTTGAGCGGTGTAGCAGCGGCGTAGTTCTTGCTAGGGTTTCCTCTTTTGCGTCCCTGACGCTTTCCTTTCGGGTCGCTGGATGGTTCGATAGCAGCAGTTGGTTCGACGACAGCTTGATTGGCAACTTTTGCATGGTTCTTAAAGTAACGATCTTGAACTCGCTGATCATTGATCTCATTGGCGAGCATGTAGGTTTCCTCGATGGTTGTAGTATGAACAACTTTCACAAAATTTGCAACACATTCGGGTAAACCACGGATATACTTGTTGATAGCTTTTTCAGTAGTATCAACTTGGCTGGGACAAATGATACTCAAGATCTTGACGAGCGGTGAATCCAGCATTGTCGGGACCATCTTGCTTTATACCCCAAAACTCGTTCTCGAGCTTTTGTATCTCGTGCGGAGGACAAAACTCCTTCATCATTACTTCCTTGAGTTCTTCCCAAGACAGACTATAGGCTTCATCATTGCCCACCTATTTCTTTCGGCGGTCCACCAGTCGAGAGCACGGGACTAGAAGACTCGGTAGCATTCACCGTGCGAAGGTCATCGGGGCATCCACTTTGCCTAAAGGTGACCTCAATGGCGTCAAACCAATGGAACATAGTTGTCGGTCCATCGTTGCCCGTGAAGGCGAGAGGTGCACAAGCCTTGAAATTTTTGAAACTGAATCGCGGCTTGGGGTTTTCGGCTTTCGAGTCAACAGATGAGTTACTGCTCGCAACATGAATTTCCGAGACGATTTGCGGGATGACCTTAGCCATTTCCTTGGCTACCATTGTGGCAATACGTTTGTCGGCATTGTTGCGCTGGAGATTCCTTCGGGTGTGCGATCCCATTGAAGACATCTACACAAAGGATTTAGATTAGATGAGATTCGATTATAATAGAGTTATGTTTAAATATTTATTATTATTATCATTCATACAAGGCACAAAATCACATAAACACGTAGGCAGTAACACGTAAGCACGTAGGCACATAAGCACTAAGAGTAAGCACATAAGCACGTATTTCACGTAAGCATATACTTTGCACATATTCACCTTCTTATAAGTAAAGCATAGCGCGTTCGAGATGCGATATAATAGCGAGATATAAGCGATATATAAGCGAGTAATACTGCTCATGAAGCATACATATCCTCATAGGCGTAAGTGAGTTAAGCGATTAGTTTGGTTGGTGTATTGATTTAGCGTTTTAGATTACGAGAGTTGTGCGAGTTGTGCATACATTCGATGGAGCGTAAATGCGATAAATCGAGAAAACGATGATATGATAAATCATCAAAGCGAGAAATCGAATAAAGCGAAAATTCTCAAAAATTTTAAACACATAAATAGTAAAAAACTCGATGATGCGTAAATCGACGATATAGGCTTAAATCAATTGGGAGTGTCCGGGGTTTTGAGACATTCGACGCGCCAAAGTGATTCGACTACCCTTTGCATTTGGACCCACGCTTTGGCCTATTAGATAAACGTTCTCACCGCAAGGGGCTAACGACGTTTACCCTTCCAGTTAATACGTGTTCCAAACCATCGGTATAACCGAGACTTTGGTGAGACTGAAAATTGAATTGCGGAATTAGTTACTAAGATGCGGGTTTCACCCTTAACTTAGCACTTGATTCCTAGATAGAAATGGAGATTTTTGTCGAGGTTTGGATGTCACTCCTAACTCAACGAAGGTATCTCATGTGAGAGAATGCGGGGAGTGAGTGATCTCGTCGAGAGTTCTTGGTTTTCACACCTATTCTCGACTTGATCACTCGTTGGTGTGATGCGAGCGTTTCGAAGCGTGTATTATTGTATTAGCCTTAGGAAAGGCATATTTAAGCATTTATGGCAAGTAGATTAGCATTTAATTCAAAGATAGATCAATCGGGTAGTTAAACATGCTACTAGGTCGAATCATGGCAATTCTACCTATTATCCTAAGTTATGGCGCTCTGATACCAATCTGTCATACCCCAACCGATGGCGGATTCATCGGGGTAGTGGCACTAGGCGAATCAGATTGATCAAGAGATTCCATAACAGCTATTTAAAAGATAATAATCAACATTCAATATCCCATACTATCAAACTCATACAACCTTCAAAACAACCATTACAATTCAACAAAATCTCTTAAACATAAATCCAATTCGATCTTCCCTAGATTTATTACACTTGGAACTAAAACATAACAAAACAAACTAAGCAATACTAAATCCAAGCATCCAAGCTACAATCCTTAACATGTTACATACGTTAAAATACGAGTCAATACAATTAAGTAAAGGTGAGCATACATGTTTTAGTAATACTAACATAATAGAGAAACCGTACGCGAAATAGTCTAACTACATATCATGATACACCAAAACATATCACACAGATAAACATAGGCTTATTTCTCATGCTAACTACCGTGAGAAGGCTTGCGCGTCCATCCTAACATGACCCCGTCGGGTGTTAGCCACACTATAGTACCATACTAGCTAAGGAGGCAAGTTAACGAAAATAAGTCCTAGTCACATGCTTCTAGTATCACGTATTGAGCATATATAATCAGATTATTCGTGTGTGATAAACAGTTTGATTTGTGAGGTGATTTTGATATAGGAACATATGTAACACCCAAAAAGTGCATTAAAGCGAAAATGGGTCAAGTATACTCACTGTGGGTGCGTTTTAGGTGAGATGAGGGATCTGAGAAGAGTCGGGATGAGCGCCGGATCAGCCTGTAAACGAACAGAAGTGCATCAGTCTTCCGAAAAGCTGAAACGGTGAAGTCTTAGTAGGGCAGTAGCCAAGTTCGGGTGAACTTGTGTGTAAACACACAAGTTCGAGCGAACTTGTGTAATTCTGGTGAGTTATGAGCCAAGTTCGGGCGAACTTGTGGAGAATCCTTACTGAGGAGACAAGTTCGGGCGAACTTGGATAGTTTCCTAAGAAACTATGCAAGTTCGGGCGAACTTGCAAGAAAACTTGGTGAAAAGTACCCAAGTTCGGTCGAACTTGACCCATTTGGGTACAAGTTCGGTCGAACTTGACTTGTGGAACTGGTGATTCTCAAGCGAACTTGATGTTTTCGGGTCCAAAATCTTGTGTTTTCGTGTCGTTTTGCTGAGGAAAATTGAGTGTTCATCCCTCCGACCCTATGCTACTGAGCGAACTTAGGTCAGAGAGGTCTTTTAGAGCTGTTTTAGCCGTTTTACAAAAGCGTGGGCTAATCCGGGCGAACTCAGGGTTCGTTCGGATTAGTCCGGCTTGTGTAAACCAACATAAACGTCCTTGTGCTTCCAGATCTAGGATCTTGAATGATAGATGCTTCGTTTCATATCAGAAAATGAACAAAACATCCTCAAAAATCCGTATTTTGTGTCAAAATCGATATTTATCAAAGGTTTTCTCAGATCTAGAACTTACAAGCCGAGATCTTGCAGATCTCATGTTTGGGAAGCCTCTGCTAACACTAAACGAACTCGTATTGTGTAGATCTAAGTAAAAAAATAGAAGTTTTGAAGAAAAAGATGAAGATTTTCGTAAAAGAATGGGTTTTGATGAAAAGGAAGGCTACGCGTTGTGCCAAAATCGTTGTAAACCTTTGTAGATCGTTGATAAACGTTGTTGCAGTGAAAATCAGGTCGATTCTTACTTAGAACACGAAGGTTTCGGGTTTTGAGAGCCCTGGGCGAACTTACAACAAGTTCAAATGAGAGAAATGAGCTTGGTATTTATAGGAGGAGAGCTGGTGGAGGCATGTTCAGCCGAACTTGCATGAAATTCATGCAAGTTCGCGCGAACTTGATGGATTTTGTGAAGAATTATGAGTAAGTTCGGCCGAACTTGCATATACTCATGCAAGTTCGCACGAACTTGATAAAACAAAGGGGTTCCTGGTTGCCAGGCAAGTTCGGGCGAACTTGTGGTAGTCAAGTTCGGCCGAACTTGGCCTGGTGAGTAAGTTCCGTTTGCTGATTTCGCGTTAAGGGTTCGTTTGGTTATTCGGTTTACATTAGATAGTTATATTAAGCGTTTTAATTGATATAATAGTGCGATTTAGCGATTCGAGAGTGCGAGAGCGATGAGATAGCGAGCGTAAACATAACCACAAACACACATAAATAATATAAAACCACATAAATAACTGCAATTTGCGATGCGACGAGATTATCGATGAGATTTAATAAGCGATTAGATGCGATAATAACGTAAAACACCATAAGTAATTAACATAAACTTTATTATTAACCGAATCTCGGGATTACAAAAGGATAGATAAACAGAGAACAAAAGAAAAGATAACAATCGAATTTTCGAGTTGTTACATATAGATATATTATTTCATATACATTGTGGTTATTTAATATATTTCTATAATGATAATATTAAATGTAATTGACTAGTAGTTACTTGATAGATACACAATGGGTTTTGGGTCAGATATACACAACGGGTATTTTTTTTTAAATTAACAGGTTTACCCAAAACCCGCGGGTATACCCGATACCCGATGGGTATTTACCCGCTAGAAACCCGACGGATTTTGGGACGGGTTTGGGACAAGCTTATCTAACCGGGTATGGGTTTGGGATTACCTAAACCCGTTCCAAACCCGACCCATTGCCATCCCTAGACATGAGTGTCTTCCCTCACTATCATTATCACAAGTTATGGTGTTATAACAGTATCATGACCACTCACGTTTACCACTCCTTAGCGTGAGTCGTGAGGGCAAAAACATTGCCCCCCTCTCACAATCACTCAATTTGGTACAACGTAATATTTCATTGGTATCGACTTCGATGTGGTACCTTTACCCGACGAGTTTTGGGACGGGTTTGGGACAAGCTTATCTAACCGGGTATGGGTTTGGGATTACCTAAAACCGTTCCAAACCCGACCCATTGCCATCCCTAGACATGAGTGTCTTCCCTCACTATCACTATCACAAGTTATGGTGTTATAACAGTATCATGACCACTCACGTTTACCACTCCTTAGCGTGAGTCGTGAGGGCAAAAACATTGCCCCCCTCTCACAATCACTCAATTTGGTACAACGTAATATTTCATTGGTATCGACTTCGATGTGGTACCTTTACCCGACGAGTTTGGGACTGGTTTGGGACAAGCTTATCTAACCGGGTATGGGTTTGGGATTACCTAAACCCGTTCCAAACCCGACCCATTGCCATCCCTAGACATGAGTGTCTTCCCTCACTATCACTATCACAAGTTATGGTGTTATAACAGTATCATGACCACTCACGTTTACCACTCCTTAGCGTGAGTCGTGAGGGCAAAAACATTGCCCCCCTCTCACAATCACTCAATTTGGTACAACGTACTATTTCATTGGTAGCGACTTCGATGTGGTACCTTTACCTACACGGTCACACATATCATGTATCATCTTATAATAAGGGGCAGACCTAGGTACAGGGTTGGGTGAACAAGCGCATCATTTGAAAAAAAAATAGTGTATTTTATAAGGCAAAATCTCAATTCATTCCTTAAAAATTTGGTTAAACCACTCATTCGCAGCCTCATAATATTTTATTGAGTCCGCCACCGGTTATGATTTTAAGTGATTACAAGCTAATAATATCTGTAATTATTATATGCATGCTTGCGGTACAAATGTTTTACCTGGTGTTAGAATGCATTAATATTTTATGTGATGGTAGTCAAGTTTTGTTAGTATTACAGCAAGGTTTCAATTAATCCATTCAAGTTTGTTTTAATTTATATTTTTTAGATGTTAAAATATTTTCAAATTAAGTAATTTAAATAATAGAAATGCAATACTTGGTTATTGTTAGGTGTGTTTTTTTTCTAGGTGTAACTTAAAGTAGAAGGTAGTTGTGACCAAAACAAAAAAAAAAGCAATTAATAATAATAATCAAGTATTATAATTGTTTCATTTAAGTCAATTCAAAAAATATAAGTGTTAAATAGTAACTAATGTTCATATATGTGATCAAAACAAAAGAAGCAGTTAATAACAATAATAATCAAGTATCATAATTGTTTCATTTAAGTCGATTTGAAAAATATAAGCCTTAAATAGTAACCAATGTTTAATAACAAAATTTGCAATCTTTAACAGTTTTTTGTTAGAAAGAAGTGTAAAAAATAGAGTAAAGGTAATAGTTGTCGTTAAAAATATAGAAAGAAATTGTGCATTAATGAGTTAATTACATAGTTCATGTGGTTACACAAAATAACATACTTAGGTACTAATAGTTTAAAATCACCTTCTAAGGTATTAACTTTTCATTTTGTAACGTTAGGAGGTATTAACTTCTAGAGTATTAATATAGTTAGTCCATGTGATTTGCACAAAATAACATACTTAGGTATTAATAGTTTAACAAACAATTAACGTTAATACATCCAAACGTTACAAAATAATACCCTAGAATGTGATTTTAAACTATTAGCACCTAAGTATATTACTTTGTGCAAACCACAGGGACTAACTATGTAATTAACTATGCGTTAATTTATGAAATACTAAAGAAAGTTGATTATTATTTCATAATTCTACACATAGACTACACACCAACAATAACAAATGCATATGCAGATAGATCATCCGCATGAACATGACTACTGGCTGTGAAAATATAGTTAAAACCCAAACTGCTGAAACGAAAAAGAGTTTACAAAAAATTCTAGAACCGTCTCAAAATAAAGAAAAAAAATTTGTGAATAGTTTTACCATGGCTAGTGAAAATTCCTTGTGATGTAGTGGACAATAAGTACATATTAAAAAACAATATAAAATTTTTATTTATAATGAATGACAATAGGATTTGCATAAAAAATATCTCATAAAAAATATTCACATGTATTTTATATCGAAATTGACTATAAAGGTATATACGATATTGGTAATGATCTTGTTAAGTAAAAAGAATATTCTATGTATCAATATGAACCATAAAGCTATATACGATATTCATAATGATGTTGTTAAGTAAAAAAAACATATTCTACAAAAATATTTGAAATCAAATAAATAAAGGAAATACTTTCTTTGACATAAAGAAAACGTAGGTAACCAAAACAATTACGAAATCTCATAAAGCCCTTGTGTGTACTTTCCATATTTGGTCTCACCCCTTTTATCAAAATCTATATATTGTCACATATACTTTCTATTATATAATACAAATAATCATGTATGAATATTTTAGTGAAGAATCATTTACAACTATTAAAACTATAATTTGACTCGTGCAATGCGCATCGTCCGTAAAGTTGCATTTGTGACTTCGTTGCACTCGTAACGAATGTGACAGTATGCGTATTTCTTTGTTACACATGTTACGTTTGCGACATTAATGTCACCAAACAAATAAAAAAGAGTTTGTCTCGTATGTTGCAGTGTAAGGTTATAAAAGTAATTTAGAAAGTGGTGTAAAGTCGTATAAGTAGTGTAGCCACTATCGTGGTTAGTCATAAATCATATAAAGTTTAATAATGTGTCGCATGTTGTAGTATAAAGTCAATTTAAATAATAGGAGGTGTCAAATTATTAAATAAAAAATGTTGGAGGGTCAAAGTTATCAGTTAAAAAAAATTAAAAGTGAAGAGGGTCATAAAAGTAATTTAAACATATCTCTTCACATTTAAATTACATACTACTATTAGGTATTGAATATGCGTCGTGATTTACCTGTTCCATGTTACATTCGTAAGTATACGTGTCATTTTTTTATTGTATATAAAAGTCAATATATTTAATAAAAAGAAATAATATACTCAAATCTTTATTTTACTAATCAACATGTCTAATTTTCCTCATTTAGTTGGTTTAATAACAAAAGGTAAACTAAACTTGTATAATGTAAAGACTTGAAGACGAGTAAACTCTTAAAAGGTTGAATAATATAAAATAACATAATAAAACAAATCGTGTGTATTTAAATTTATATTACAGACGTGTCCAAGTAACTTTGAGAAAATTCGATTAAGATTGATTGTTGAACCGCGGCCTTTTCAGTGCTAGACCGCATGGAAAATTGACGGCGCGATTAACGCGGTTTGTGTGCCTGTTTTGGTAAATACCGCCAACAATTTAGGGGCCATTAACGTCTACTTTTTTAGTCAAACGGTTACGAGTCCAACTTCACGGCTTTAATGAACACGGAGAAAACCAGATAATTTATTTATTTGTATATGATTTATACTATTGTTTATTCTTATTTACCAAAAAAATATTACTGTTAAATGTGGAGGTCAAGGTTCGAGTTTCGTCTAGAGAAAAATTACTCTGGCGGTTTTATTACAGTAAATTTCTTCTGGATGATGGGGGCAAGTCATCAATATCGTTTGTGTTCGCAGGCATGAGTGACATTTTGCCATTAGATTCACTCGGGTGATCTAACTTTTGTTGGTCATTAAGAAAAATCTTACCATCGTTTAATTAATCATACAAAGTTTGTCGGTTTAATTATTAGTACTCAAAAAATATATTTTGTCAAGAGAATAATTATCTTCGTTATTAGATTACAAATGTTTAGTGCGACTAGTAAATATGGGACTCGGGGTTTGAGATTATATTAATAATTATTTAAACAAGATTTTAATATGATAAATAATATATACATGATGGCGGCTTATCCAGATGCGTAGCTTAGTGGAAAGTGGGGGTCCCCCCTCCCCCCTTTGGAACTTTTGTTCAAGTTTCGTGACTGGGCTCATCTATGCTATGCTTGGAGCCTAAAGGGAAGTAACAATCCAAGCCTTTTCTAGTGACGAGTACAGGGTTTATTGCCAACAATATAGGTCATGTCAATATAGGCTGGAACAAAAATTACATTATGATGCCATTTTGTTTATCAAAACGTAACGTAACGTAACCCAATTCCATTTTCTGAAACCATTTCCAAGCCAAGTTATTTGATAATGTTGTCAACATTTTTGATAGACTAAAACATAAAACAACCTTCCAGTCTAGTCTACACACGGTTTTTCACTTCTACCAGCAAATTAGAGGCTAAAGGATTTGGTATAAATTCGTGTTATGTCAAACTTATGCAACCACTTAGAGCATTCATAATGAAATCCCTATCTATATCCATATATTTTCTCTAAAAACAAACTGTTTTTTCTCTTTTCTTTTCAATTAAATAATATTTTTATACCTTTATTATTATATTTTCTCTCTCCTTCACTCACAACCATTTCTAAAAATATTAAAACATTTATGCAGTTTTCTCTCTATAAAATTTTTTTTCCCATATATTTACAGATGAACAGTAACTTTCCATATATTTTCTCTCTCCTCTACTCACAACCACTCAAAAACACTACCAACCATTCTTTATAATATAACTAAACCCTCTCACATATTTTTATGGGTTTCATTGTGAATGCTCTTATAAGGTATATCTAACAACTAAGAAGGCTAGTCTTTCAAGATACCCTCACAAACCTTAGACCTTAGTCAAACTTAAGCATCCTTTAAACTCTATATAATAGGGAGTCCACAAAGATCAGGGGTTTTAATAACTTAAAAAAAATCACTAAGGTTTGAAGGCTAGGGCAAATAGAAAATACGGGGCCCTAATATATAATTTTTTTAAAAGATTATATATATATAAAACTTAAAATATATGACAATGAATTAAAACTAACACCCTATTGAAGGAACTGAAGAAAATACTATTTAAATTTAATAACGTTACTTTGAAAAAATTAGACCACTAATGTCTTTTTCAATTAATGAATATGTAACAAATAAAAACACATCCAAAAGGTGAATGCAAGGATTTTATCGTATGACCTCTAGTTGTCAAAGCAACATATCAGCCACCAAGCCAAGTGATCTGTTATGCTTTGTTAGGATTCAACGTGTATTTATCCTAACACACATATCGTTTTTTTTTCGGGCCCTTAAACATTTTTGTCTTTGAACCGGCGCTCACCAGACCCTGTCTCAGGGCCAGCCCTAGAGTACACTCTAACCATATACGTTAAACACGTCATGTCATACTTTTTTTCTAAATTGTTTGTAAACCTTGTTAGCATTAGCATTGAATGCAAATTGTCAACAAACAGATGTTAACTTGAAAGCCCAAGTCAAAGTTCTTCATAAAACATTGGGAGTTGTAGTTGTGGTGGTCGACAAAGGGGACGGGAGACGGTTTGGGTCTGTTGAGACGGGTTGGGTTTGGGTGGCGGGTTTGGTTTTTTACAAGGGAGTAAGTATGTTTGTGGGTGGTGGTGATCGAAAAAGGAGGAGGAGGATCGAGTTAGGTAGGGAAGCTAATTAAAATAAAAAGGAATGACTAAGGTGTGTTTATGAAGGAAGGGGAAAAGTTTGGTGAAATGACCATTCCCCCTGCTCAATTATTTGGTATTTAACGACAAACACTAACCCTGTTATCATCAGGGACGTGAAATGTAGCACTTTTGATAACGTGGGGATTTAGGCTTCCAAATCTTTCCTGCGAGGACTCATTGTAACTCTGCCTCTAAACCGCTGGGACGGAAATTGCACTTTACTCAAGCGATAATATCAATGTGATGTTTTTATATAATACCTTATATTGTCATTTGTATTTCATGTTAATATTTTGAAGGAGATTTTAACTCGAAAGGCACAATAAAATTTTACTTTGATAAATTTTCTTGAAAGCCATTTCATGAACCTAGGTCGATAAAGACTGCAAAGAGATATTTATGATACAAGAGCAATTCTTACATTATCAAATTGTCAAACGAAATCTACTTCCCATGAAGACTAGGAGCGTATATATAGTAGCACGATGATTGTGATTACCTATAACCCCACCATAATTTGTCATGACTTCACAATTTGATGGACCAACTAATTTTCAAAAGACTTTATTGGTTTATTTAATCACAATAAAGTCGTTAAGAGAAAACATGTATGATAAATTAAAAAGTAAATTACAAG
The DNA here is from genome assembly GCA_947069175.1 of Scalesia atractyloides. Lineage (NCBI taxonomy): Eukaryota > Viridiplantae > Streptophyta > Magnoliopsida > Asterales > Asteraceae > Scalesia > Scalesia atractyloides. The sequence continues at coordinate 79,087,296 of CAMTDV010000019.1, read as the reverse complement.
TTTTGTCCTTTATGTTTACATCCTTTTGCAGACGTTTTCTTTTGTTGCAAAAGTTGACAAATTTTGTACTTAATGTTCCCAAAATCTTGTAATTCTATCCTTCAGGGCAAACCCAGTTAGATTTTTTAGTCATATCGATTACACAAGGATATTCTACTATCATCATGGCAGATACATTTACAAAGCAAATATACTAATGAAGTGACAACTGGAACTGGTGTCATCGTGGCGGATACGCTTATAAAGCAAATACATTTACCACCTCCACCGCCGTAAATGCACTGAGCCCCAACTGGAATTGGAACTGGTATCATTGTTGTAGATACATTTACAAAGCAAATATACAAATGAAGTGGCAAATCAGTAATTCCAAAAAACAAACCAAGGGCTCCAAACAATAACATGAACCTTCTCTTCAACAAGCATCCATTGTATATATACATTCAGCATATTGTAAGTAGTAATCAAATTTCTCCAATCCCGTACATCTTTGTATTCCTTCTCAATTTCTCTTACTAGAATTCACCCCAATCTCGTGAGAGAATCACATACATGACACTACAACCACCTTCACCACTTGTAAGCCGGTGCACCACCGTGAGTCCGCCACTAAAGTGGTGGAAAAAGAGAGATAGAAAGAGAGAGAGAGAGAGAGAGGTTTATATATATTTTTTAATTTTTAAGTTTGGTACAAAATAGGGCGTGAATAAAATTTCTTTACAAAATAGTCCTGGAAATATGAAATGACAAGAATGTCCTCATGTGCAAGGCACATGACCTTAAAAATCTAATTGTGTTTGGCCTTAAGGATAGAACGCACAAGATTTTGGAACATTAAGTACAAAACTTGTCAACTTTTGCACTAAAAGACACCGCCTGCAAAAGTGTGTAAACATAAAAGACAAAACTTGTAATTTACTATAAATAAAAATGTCTTTTATCAATTTGTTATCATAATATTTTATGTAAATCTGATATTAGGTGTGATTAGGTTTTCTTATATTTGTTCTATGCGTTAACCTTATAGATAATCATGAATAATATGATATTCATTTGTGTAAAATTTTCACAAACATACTTGGTAGTAGCATAATATTGATCCCCCTCCTTTTCCCTACCTGTCACCTAATGTTGTCCTCGAAACCCTAGTCGTCGTTGTCTCGTCTACGTAACCTTAGTGGTCATCACATCTTTCCATGCTATTGGCAAAGAAGTTGCCGCCACTACCACAAAACGGGTTAATTACATTCTTCTCATTGGTATTTGCTACTTCCTTACACATGTTAGACATTATTTTTTATCCTTTTAATATCCTTATACAGCGAAACCAAGTTCTTTCTTTTTTTATCCTACTAGATATTGCTTTGTTATGTTAGTGACACCATTGCACCTCCCAATAACCATCCTTGTTAATGAAACCCCCTCACATAACCTCAATATTCTTATTTGACATGAAGTTGATCAATGAGTGTTTATTCTTTTTCAATCTTCTCTAACCACTACTATAATGGCGAAGGCCCTTGGTCCCAAAACCCCTCGCAAGGTTTTACGTACGTTAAAACAGCCTAAAACCATGAATACATGGAACACGTAAATCTACCTGACTCATTAACACGACTTGAAAAAGGTGTTTATTCTACATCTGAGTATGGTCGAAAGTTTAAGTCTTTTTGTTACTAACTAACAACTATTAGACAACCTATTGCTAACCTGTTGTTTAACCCGGCCCTTTTTTTGCGCTTATTTCTCAAGCTGAACGTCAGTAGCTGTTTATTCAGTCTTTGTACAATACGACTAATCTAATTATTACATTTGCATTCCATCAGAAACAACATGTGTCCCCCTTTCGTGAATCATACACTCGTGGTAGTGATCACCTGGGTAACTCCAACGTGGGTGACTATTTAGGTGTCCGTGGCCGCCTCATGGTCCACTTTTCCTGAACCGGTCCATATGGTCTTGATTATTGGTACCCTAAACAATCATCCTTAATTAGTTACTCATGAGTTGGATTGGGCTGATGCATTGAAACTAGACGATACACATATGGTTATTCCTTTATCTTGATAAAAATCTCGTCTATTTGGGTGCTAAAAAGCAACCGGCTGTGTCATGATCAAGTTCTGAATTTGAATTTCGAGCTATGACTCAAAATATGGTTTATCACCAAAGAGCTAAACACAATGATACTGATTACAATTTTGTTTTGAACCCGTGTCCTAGGGCGCTTACACACTAAGTTCGTTTCTACAAAGCTTCTAAGACATATTTGAAGACTTCCGTGTTACAAACCTGAAAAGGGTGTAATTGTTATTTAATTTTTAATAAACGTTATGATTATCATGTCTTATGTAAATGAGAGTATAGCTTTACTAGTTTTCTTGTATTTATCCTCAATTATATCGTTATAAATAATCATCAATAATACACTAATGATGTGAACAAGTCTATTATCAAACAAAAATGTAATAAATAATAAGTTGATAACCTATAACAATTATAATCCGCTTAATAAATAATAAGTTGATAACCTATAACAATCATAATTTGCTAACTAAAAAGTAATAACTGAAATTTGATAATGGGGTATACATCAAGTCACATATGAAAGTATCCATACTCGAGTATACAAAATATATAAATAAAAAAGAGGTAAAAAGGTTGCAACTTTATTTACCGAATAAGAATATTTGATATGACCAGTTGTAGTACTGATTCATACATCTCTTATATAAATGAACCGCGGTCAATGTACTTCTCTAGACCGTTGTTACCTTTACAAAACTTAGTTTGGTATGTGCTACATTTTATGATTACAGACGTAGACCATCATCATCATACCAAGTAAAATACATTAATAGTAAAACTAAGGTAGGGTACGAGAAAGGTAAGATGTAGACAGTCTTACCTCTAACCTATAGGAATATAGGTGCTGCTCCCAGTAAGACCCCCCCCCCCCCCCCCCCCGACTTGATAGTAGTTTTGCATCAAACCTTGGACCTAATACACATAACACTTAGCAATCGGGACAAAGACCGATTGGTGCATGTACCCCCTCTCTTTTGTTTATCAGCGCCACCACATGATGCATGATTAGCCGTCTGCCGTTTTTAACGTTATTCCATGAAATTAGTAAAATAAAAGTAAAATTAGTGCAATTTCTCTTTTACCTCCAAACACCACACACACGTATACATTATACGCGTATATACCGCAAACGGGGCGGTTGATTAAAGACTCGATGTAGATTTTATATGTGAATGAACTGACAAAATTTAAAAAAATTTAATAATCTGAAACCTGACTCGAATACGTTGTACGTTTATTACTAATCGGTAAAAGGATATTTTAATCTACTGAAACCGGATTCGAAACAAGTAAAATATTATATTCTATTATTTTCAAATTTAATAAAAAAGTTTAAAATGACACATTTTATTTTAAATGTTTTATGTAACTTAGTGGTATACATTTTATTTTTAGTTAGTTGACAAGTTTGAATATTAAATGTGTAGGACCATATCAAGGAGAAAGTCTAGTGTTCTAAATTTAAACTTAGATTTTTCTTTCATGCTGACTCAATAGAAGACTTCAGCTTTTATCAATTTTTGTTTAGATTTTATGTTTTTTACAGCAAAATAGAACGTTGTACATCTATATATCAAGAAAAAAAGAAGTAATATATACAGGTGATATTGAATATGGTGTCTTAACTTTATTTCGTTTTCGTTATATAATAATGAGTACATGTAGGGGGTAAGATCAAATAAAAAATTTATTTTGTCTAAGTAAGATGAGAAGAATCTTAATCATTTATTTTTCAAATAAATGGTTAAGATGAAAATGTAGAAAAAAAAAGAAATGTAAGGGTATGTTGGTAAAATCTTATTTATTGACTTTCTATCTTCACATGCAAGACACATGTATATTTCACCCTCATTTTTTAAAGGTTCATAACTTTTTTATACGACATTATTTTTTCATAAAAATTTCGCCATAAAATCGAGCGTTTTTTATCTTTAATTTGAGTACCATATTGCTATATAAAATATGACAACTAAAAAACCCACAAAATGTGTTGTATTTCTATGTTGTGTAACATTTTGTGTGCTTGATTTTTGTACTATATTTTTGTGCTATATTTTTTGTGTTAAAATTTTGTCTTAATTTTTTTTCTGAATTTTTTTGTGCTGGATTTTTTGTACTATATTTTTATGTGCTGAAATTTTTTGTGCTGTATTTTTTTGTACTATATTTTTTTTGTGCTATATTTTTTGTACTAGATTTTTTATGCTATATTTTTTCGTACTATATTTTTGTGCTAAACTTTTTGTACTAGATTTTTTTGTTATATTTTTTAGAAACAAAAAGAATGACACATGTCATTTTCACACTCCTATTGATAAGAACCAAAATTTTTTAATACAAAATGCCTTTCCTCCATACTTATAAGAAGTGCACATGTTATTATCATAATCCTTCTTAGGCTACTTAGGCAAAATCCACTTTTTAGTGGATCATTCCCTTTGTATATTATATGACTTTTTCCATGTGATTTATATATATAATATGTAGTTTTGAAATAATATGAATATTAAAAATTAATTTAATTTTGTATATTCGAAGATGTAGAAACAAAGAAAAGTATTCTTAGAAATGTCCACATATTCTTTTCATTATAAATTCGTATTTTCCACATTGATGGCACCTTGTTTGGTTAAAATTTAAACCTATATGGCCGCCTTTTGTTTTTGAAAATCGAACATTGTATCCATTTTTTAAATTAATAAAAATATCATTATCATTATTACCACTTAAGCAAACTAAACACAAACAATATGTCATAAAAATAATTACGTTTACTTAAATTTTTATCTTTAATTTCAACATGAATTACTCAACCAATTTAACTTATACTACACATATTATTTTAAAAAAATTTAAATACATACAACATATCAATACGTGAACCCATTAGGTTGCTTGACACGGTCTGTTTATCTAAGCGTGTTTCGACACAAAACAAACACAAATCTATTTAAATTAAACTCAAACTCGTAAACCAGTAAGCGTCTTTCACATAAAGAAGTCACACCTCTACGCTCGGTACATGAGGTTTAAGTTTAGCCACTCACTTTCTAATATTAATCCATGGTGTTAAAATAAAATTCAAAATAAATACGCGAAATGAAACCAAAGTGTTTACCTTCCATTATAATTTTCCTTTGTGAAAAAGTATGCTATTCTGATGATTGATTATTATCCACCTTTTATTTTTCAAAAATTAAAAAATAAATATATATAAATAAAAATTAAAATGGAGTCCCACCCCCATATCATATTGCACATTAATCATCCCTCATATCAGTAATCTTCACGCAATTCAACTTTCAAGTTTCAACCCCTCTCTCTCCTACCTATACATACACCCTTCTTGTATCTATCAATCTCTAATCTTATATAATACCCATTCAATTCAAACTCTTCCTTTGGGCTTTTTTCTGTACCCTTCACCAATCAAACACCCACCAATTTTCATACCTTTTTACATTCAAATTTGAAAAAATAAAAAATGGAGTGGATTGAAGCCAGAGCATTGAAATCAAGTTTTTTACCGGAAATTATTGGCATGAAGTCAACCCAACAAGCTTATGTTGATGATGTTTGGTGTGTTGGTGGAATTAACAACGTTGTTAATGTCTCTAGTGATGAGGTTTGGGTTGATGATTTGTTAGACCTCTCTGATAAGGAATTTAGTAACCCGGATGGTGATTCGGTTGGAGAATCGTCCGAGGAGGAGTTTGCATCGGTTTCTTCGTCGGAAAATGATAGCAATTCGATGAATTCCGGCGGGTTTTCAACCGCCGGCGACCTTGTGTCTCTCACCGGTAACCAGCTCCCCGTTCCGGTATTTAAGATAACTTTTTTTTTTTACCCTGCGTACTTCACAATTAAAAGGCTAAAAGTTAAAATCCTGCGCTTAAGCTGCATGGTACAAGTTATGGTGTATTTTTTACAGCAATTCATAGATTTTTATAATAAATACATCAATATTTGCACCATGCAGAATTTAAACTTATACCACTTAACCGAAAAACATGTATTTATCTTAAAAATATATGAATTATATTTATTACATGAAAATTTATACATGTTTTTTAAAAAAAATTACTTTTTTTGGTTTAATTATTTACGAACCTTTTTTTGTTAATTATTTCAGATTGATGATATGGAAAGCCTTGAATGGTTATCACAAATTGTGGATGATTCCATACCGGAGAATCCAATTTTATATCCACTGCCGGCGGTGAAGCAGCCGGAGCGAGCCGACCGAACCGCCGTGAGCCGGTTTGAAACCCGGTGGCTAATGTTTCGGCTCCGAGTTTCACGGTTTTGGGATTACCCTATCCGGTTCCGAGAAAGTGTCGAACCGGACCATCAAGAAAAGCGGGTCGAGTCTGGTCAAGCGGGTCGCGTTCACTCACCGAGTCGTCGTCGAGCTCTTCGAGCTCTCACGACTCGTCGATAACCTCTCCTATGCTTTTCCTAAACCCGGTTTATTTCACCGAGTTGTTTGAAAAGCCGCCGGCTGCGAAGAAGCAGAGGAAAAGTCCAGCCAGCCAGAATGGACCGGGGTCAAGTGATTCATCGAGTCAACGTCGGTGTACTCATTGTCAAGTTCAAAAGACACCTCAATGGCGAACCGGTCCATTAGGTCCGAAAACATTATGTAACGCTTGTGGCGTCCGGTTTAAATCCGGGCGGCTTTATCCGGAGTATAGGCCGGCTTGTAGCCCGACTTTTTCCGTTGACGTTCATTCGAATAGTCACCGGAAAGTGTTGGAGATGAGAAAGAGGAAGGAAATAGAAGTGAACCGGGTCATAACATGGCAGTTCAAACAGGCTCGGTTCAGTTGGTTGAACCGTTTTGGTAGTCTAGACTCTAGAGCATGTTCGGTTACAATTTTGGTTGGCCGGTTTGAAAACTTTAGTTAGGTTGGTAAGAGTAGGTAAGAAGATGTATTGTTTAGGTTTAATTATTTTTGTTACATTTAGGGTGTTTTTATTATTTTAATTTAGGTTATAATGAGTTGTACTTTATGTAATAGATGTATTTTGTATTATTTTTGTAATCTTAGTTTATAAAATATTCTACAACGATATATTGGATGTCGTTTTCGAATTTCAAATTTAAGTCTAGTTTTGAATTATTCAATTTCGTTTGTTGGATTTTTGTCAAGTCGTCGTTAATGACATTGGCTTACTGTTATTGGTTAGTTTTAAATACATTTATTGACAAGATTGTTACACCTATAATATCTAGTGCATGAATTGTAAATCTATGGTGAACAAACTTTCATTTGTCATATGTCTGTTATACCATCTCTATCGTGGCTGTTTGCGGAGACCGTTCGATGTGGAAAAAACAAAAACGGGCAAGGAGGACGTGAAAGAGATAGACGCACCCAAATATCCTTTTATAGGAATGTGCTCGTGAGAAGGAGGTGAGAGGGGATGAAAGAGGGGTTGTCAGCTGACGTGAAGGTGGACAGGGCCCGTGAAGATAGTTTAACTTTCTATACAAGAGGATCAATGTGTATTTACTATCTTGACTTGAATCACACAAAACTACTATCTATGCATGCCTCCTCTTTTGTCTTTACAACATGATGTTTGGGTGAGATTCATGAGTTTAGCACACTTTAACTCAAAATAACGACAATTGAATTTGCTTAATAAAAGCATAAATGAATCATCTTTCACTTTCTACTTTAATAAAGAAAATGATAATGCTTTAAAGAAATTAGCTTTATAGTTTTTTGTGTGATTGTGTGAATAAGATCACATTAAACATCTCAACTTTATACAAGAGGTATTGGTGACTCTCACCATATCTTTTTGGGAACCCTTGGTTCACGACTTCTTATGGGATTGCCTATAGTATTGTAAATAAAAACACTTATAACTTGTTTTTAATTAATACACTTTTAACTTTCATGAATAACTTTGCGTACGGTGCACCTCTACACATTCATGAATAAAAGGTTAGTTATCACAATCAAAAGTATATGATTCATTAGCACATAGGTTAGTTATCACAATCAAAACTATTTGATTCATTAGCACATAGTTTTATATTGAGATGTTTAATGTGATCTCATTCACACAATCACACAAAAAGCTAAGTGATTGTGAGTTCGAATTCTACAAATGACAGGTGTATTGATTTAGTTGTTAAAAAATGTACAGTTTTTAAAAACACAGATGACAATCATTACAAGTATAAAGCAATTTCAAAATAACCGCGCATATATATAAACCCAAACTCAAAAAAGCTTTATGATTACTCCCATGGTGTTCCTACATATAAACTTAAGTTTTCATATACTTGGCAAATACTCCATAATCATAACAAGAGCAATCTTAGACTTTTAACCAAGTCATAATCGTAAACTACACATCTTTAGTCACTTAGTGGAGTGTCTATATGTCATTTAACTATTTATATAGTGGAGCGCCTATATGTTATTCAACTATTTATGAACGCGTGTGTTAGTATGTGTGCATACATAGTGAAAATGTAAAGCATACAAGATTACTTACTATTTTGGTTGAACTTTTTAACTTAAAAGATCAAAATATATGTTGACTTGCATGGTTAGTATATTACATTGTACTCAACTCTAATCAAATTTCATTTTATTTGTCATATAATAATTTAATAGGTTATAATAGTTTATTTGTATTCTTTGTTATCTTTTAATACCTATTTTCCACTACTAGAAAAACAACTTTCATGAAAAAAGTTTAATCTCGGTGATCATTAAGTATATCATTGATTGATAACTCAAAAACCAAAAAATTTAGAATATATGTCAACGAGTCGTCGGTGATTGATAACAAATCACCGTGAAAGCTAACTAATGACTCAGAAAGAAGGAAAAGTTCAGATTTTCTAAATATCCGTAACTCTCTTTAAGGGTTTTCAACATGTTTTATATAATTTAATGATTTTACCTTTCTTTGGCTATAAAAGATATAACCTACTTTTAATTTTGAGCCTTTTTATGCCGTGTAAGCATGAAACACATGAGTCTTTTTTCGGCGAATTTCTTTCTTTTGTGAGACTTGAACCCAAGAACTACAGTTAGGTGTTTAAAAGGTTTTGTCATGTCGCCAGACCACCAACCCGACTGAATAATAAAAAGATGTGGTAGTTTAACATTTTCTTCTTTTGGTTTTACATATGAAACAAACTCAATAATTATACAGTCTTAAGATGATATGCATGTATCTTTAGCTTCTGATGAAAATTATAAACTCTTCGCCCAAAAAAATAATAAATAAAATATCTTTTGTTTTTTAAACAACTTAAAATGAAAAAAAGAAAATTCAAATGGAGAAAAAACACACGTTCACAATATATGGAACATGGGTGGTTGATGAATGTAGTATGATGTTGAAATATCTTCCATATGAGGGGCACAATTCATACTAATTATGATTCACCAATCAATCGCCACTACTCCAATAATACAATTTTCTCTCTTTGTCCCCTTCCAATTGTTGGCAAAATTGAAAATTCCGTTATCCATCTAAAACTATGATAGCATATGAAAGCTTTCTATACAATCATGAAATTAAAAACTTAGTTTTTTCTATTAGCATATTTTTATTAATATAAAACGTAAAATTTACATCAAGATACATGCTAAACGGGCAACAAGCTGCGCCGCTATTTTTGAATAGCAATCATGAAATTAAAAACTTAGTTTAAATGTGTCACACTCCGACATCCACGTGTCTACCGGTGGGTCCGGTGGGGAGTATCGTGACGTACAGTTGATCTCATCATAACCAAATAAACATAACACAGCGAATGCTTGGAATAGTTAAGCTATTACAACCGATAGTGTCTAGTGTCCAAAATAAATATATACAGACATGGTTGTAACTAGATCCACAGGCAGATCGCAAAAACATACAAAACGATAACACACTATAAACAGGCAATTCCATAAGGTCGCAGCTCGTTGGTTATTTGCCCCGCAGCTCCCGGCCTATTCCGTACTTGCAACCTGTAACTTAAGCTTTTGAAAATACGTCAGTTTACACTGGTAATACGCTCAACCGACTCATTTTGAAAACCTTTTCGAAAATTGTTTTAGATGCACAAGGCACATTTTCATCAATAACTTGGGACAGTACAAAAGACCTTGTATACAGATTTACATGCTGGCTTTTACATATGAGGCCCGTACAGAAACCGAGACATGATCGACTGACACACCACTCTGAACTTTCACACAGAAAGCAGGATAGCAATTACCCAGTGTATGCCTACACGCCATGCTATATTGTCGTGGCCACTACCAATTTAGTGAGCCAAGGATATCCCGGACACGGTCAAGCCCACCATCAATGTTTAAGTTTCAGTCAAAACAGATCAAAACCGGGTTATGTAAGATTTAGTTAATTATCACAACTGGATAAAACATTATCCCATACCCGACCAAGCGGTAGTAGTCTACCGTATCCCAAGCCCGTATAGGGAAAATAAGTTAAGAGTTTTACCTGAATTGAAGTTCACAAGTAATCAAATTCAGCCGTATTCCAGAGCAAGTACAGGAGCAATCTACCGGGAGGCGTTCAGTCTGGAGTGATGGTAATTAATAACCAATATTAGAATGCTAACGGGTCCCAAGTTAAGTCCTAGACTTTGACCGGCTAGTCTTACGCTAAATTGTGATACGGTCCTTTTTGCGCAAAATGTATATTTTATCATTTATAATAGTAGGATATCAAATATATGTGTATTTGATGATTTTGAAACATACTATGTCCCGTCGGGGCGTTTTAGTAATTTCACACATAGCTTTGAAGCCGAATTTGGGATTCTGAGTTCGGGACTTGTACTTACTGTTCTATATTAAAAATTAGTTTAAAAATAAGTAGGTAACAAGTCTCGGCTCATGGTTATGGTTTTTAAACCATATTTATGCGCCGAAAGGCGTAAAAGTCACTAAAATGCCGTTAAATCGATATTTAATATAAACTGAAGTTAGGACCTGTTTTAAATGGCCAAAATATGTTATTTAACTTATAACATCAGTAAGTTAAGGTTTTGATTATAAAAAGTTTGATTCTTGCTATTTTTCCGTAAAAAAAGTAGTTTAGTCGTTTATCGGCGATTAGCGATTTTTAGCATACATTCAAGTCATAAACCGAACAAACATCTCAAATGGTCCATACTTATCATAACATATCAGTAAGTATACTATCCATATGCTCATATATGCTAAAAATCTCATTTTGCGCAAAAAGGACACATTTGCAAAGTTTTAAGGATTTTTACGGAACTTATGTAAGAACTCGGATTTACTAGGATTCGAGTCACGAAACTTTAGGTAACTATTCTAGACATAATTATGGTCCTAAAATGGACAAAACCCAGCAGCAAGAATGGCTCAAAATGGGTCAGAACTGAAAGTCAACAGAAAGTCAAATGTTTGAGACCGGTTACAAACCGAGCCTAGACCAAAATTTGACGAGCCGAACTGTTGACACAAGTTCTAATACTTATTTTAAGGTTATTAATGCTTCAAAACATATTTTATAACTTCTGGATCATTAGATATGGATTTTACAAAAATTGCTCAGTTTGACTTTTATTGACTTTTCCATTGATTCGTCAATTGGTCATGAATCCGTGAAAATCTGAATATGCCCTCTTGAGGATTATCACCTCCATCATTATGGAACGTAAGACCTTTCATTACTGCACAATGGCGGAGTATACACGGATTTATATAAAGTCAAGCCGTTTTTACGACGAGACTTTGTTTGGAGCAAAAAGCTATAAATAATCAACTTAGCAAGGATTGTAGACTTACAGTAAGTCCAAGGGAATGCTAGGAACGATTTGGAGTGCCAATAACTGATCAGAAGCTCCTTAGCATGAACTTGGTGCAAGATGGTGATGAAAATGTGATGAGAATCCTTAGGATTCATCAATATAATGGCCAAGGGATTGAATCAGAGGGTTACCAAGTGTTTATGACCGACAATAGGTGCCCTAGGACGTGTATGACATGCAAGGATAACACCAAATTGCGGAGAGAGGTGGCAGAACTCGAATCTGCCAAGTTTTCATGAGCTGGCATGGTCATACGGACCGTATGACATAGGTCATGCGGTCCGCATGACCCCTCTTGCGAGCATTTCGACCCGCTAGCCATGCGGATCATATGGCTTATGCCTTGCGGTCCGTATGGCCTTTAAAAGACAAAATGTTTTGTCAATTGCTCCGTTTGGCCCCTCGACCTAGTTCCTTTGCATTTTGAGGATATAAATAAGCGATTTAACGACTTTAGGTCCTCCTGATTTGACATACGTCATATTTAGGATTCCCAGACACGTGTAAATAATTATAGGACGTAAAAACACGTAGTGTTACATCCTCACACCCCTTACAATAAATCTCGACCTGGGATTTCAATCAAACAGATGTGGATACTTCTGTCGCATGACATACTCCACTTCCCATGTGTATTCGGGACCTCTACGAGCGTCCCATTTAACTTTTACAATCGGCACGTGCTTCCTACGAAGCTTCTTAACCTGACGATCCTTGATCGCCACTGGTTGTTTAATAAAGTTCAGGTTCTTATCAATCTAAACCTCGTCGTGTGGCATAGCCAACGACTCGTCCGCTAAGCACTTCTTCAAGTTGGAGATGTGGAATACATCATGGATTCCACTAAAACTTCTCGGGCAATTTGAGCTTGTACGCAACAGCTCCAACTCGTTCGATAATCTCGAATGGTCCAACATACCTTGGACTTAGCTTGACTTTCTTCCCGAAGCGCATAACGCCTTTCCAAGGTGATACTTTTAATAAGACCTTTTCCCCTACCTGAAACTCGAGGGGTTTGCGTCTTCGATCAGCATAACTTTTTTGCCTATCTTTAGCAGCTTTGAGACGATCCCGAATTTGCAAGATCTTATCTGTCGTCTCCAGGACTATTTCTGGTCCTGTCAGTTGAGCTTCTCCAACTTCTGCCCAACAAACGGGCGTCCTGCACTTTCTCCCATATAATGCTTGCATGGTAGCTGTTGTTGTAGGAGAACTCAACAAGTGGCAAATGGCTATCCCAATTTCCACCTAGATCAATCACACAAGCGCGGAGCATATCTTCCAAAGTCTGTATAGTGACATCACTTTGCCCATCCGTTTGAGGATGATTAGATGTGCTAAAATTTAATCGAGTGCCCAAAGCTTGTTGAAAACTCTTCCAAAAGTGCGAAGTATATCTTGTGTCTCTATCCGACACAATGGACACTAGTACTCTGTGTAAAGAAACAATCTCGTCTACATAAAGCTTAGTAAGCTTATCTGAGCTATAAGTCTCATTAATGGGTAAGAAGTGTGCCGACTTAGTCAGCCTGTCCACAATCACCCATATCGCACCATTCCTCGCTTTGTCTTCGGTAACTTGGTAATAAAATCCATGGTTACACATTCCCACTTCCACATGGGAATTTCTAACGGCTGCAGCAATCCTTAAGGTTTCTGATGCTCTACTTTCACTTGCGAACATGTCAGGCACTTAGCTACATAAGCAGCTATATAGACTTCTTCAATCTGAACCACCAATAGTCGGGTCTCAAATCTTTATACATTTTGTATAAAGTTTCTAGTGTCTCAACAACTCCAAAATACACCTCAAATGTTTCTCGTGATCCTCCTGATTACGAGAGTATATAAGTATATCATCAATAAAGACAATGACAAACTTATCTAAATACGGCTTGCAGAATCTGTTCATCAAATCCATAAATGTTGCTGGTGCATTAGTGAGTCCAAAAGGCATCACTAAGAACTCATAATGACCATATCTTGTTCTAAACGCCGTCTTTGGAACGTCTTCAGTACGAACTTTGAGTTGATGATAACCTGACCTCAAATCAATCTTTGAGAAGTAGCTTGCTCCCTGAAGGTGGTCAAATAAACCATCGATCCTGGGCAATGGATAGCGATTCTTAATTGTTAACTTTTTTAGCTCGTGGTAGTCAATGCACATTCGCATTAAACCATCTTTCTTTTACACAAACAGTGTTGGAGCTCCCCAAGGCGAAGAGCTTGGCTGAATGAATCCTTTTTCCAACAATTCCTCAAGTTGTGTCTTTAACTCTTTCATTTCTGTAGGTGCAAGTCTATACGGGGCTCTAGCAACTGGAGCTGCACCAGGTATGATATCAATTCTAAATTTTTCTTGCCTATCTGGAGGTAGGCCAGGTAAGTCTTCAGGAAACACGTCAGCAAATTCCGAGATAACGGGTAGATCTTCGATCTTTGGCTTAGTTCCATCAATGATTACTTGTGCCATGTAAATGACACAATTCTCTTCAGGCATTTCGAAGTTTTAAGTAACACATCCTTTTCGGACAAACCATAACATACATCACCTTGGATAGGCAGCAATTTAGCGGTCGAAGTTTTAATTTCGATGAGCTTCTTGTTACAGGCTATATGGGCATGGTTACTAGACAACCAGTCCATACCAAGAACTACATCGAATCCTGCCAACTTCATTGGCAATAGCGAAACAGGAATAGAGTGATCCTTAATGGAAATAAAACATCCATCAAGAATTGCAGAAGCGGTTTCTATCGTTCCATCAGCAAGTTCTACATCGTATGTTATGTCTAGAGTTCTCATGGGCAAGTTTAATAAGGCACTAAACTTATGATCTACAAATGATTTATCAGCCCCTGAATCGAAAAGAACTCTAGCATAAACATCATTAATAAGGAACGTACCTGTTATCACATTGTCATCGTTCACAGCCTCCTTGGCTTTCATCTGGAAGGCACGAGCTTTTCCTTTCTTCGCCCCTCGTCCTTAGCAGTGTCATCCTTCTTGTACTTAGGGCAGTGGGGTTTGATATGTCCTTTCTCGCCACAATTAAAACAGGTGGCCTCCTTTAAATCCTTACATTCCAGAGCCTTGTGCCTATGCCTCTTACAAATCCCACAAGGCTTTGTCTGAAGCTCGTCCCGACACGCACCAAAGTGTCTGCACTTTCTGCATTTAGGCCTATTATCAGACCTTTGATGGTTCTTGTTTGACCCGAACTTCCTGTTCTTGTTGAAGCGGTGAAACCTGTCATCATCTCTCTTCCTTTTCTCGCCACCTTCAGACCTAAGAGACCTCTGTCTCTTCAAATCCTGAGTTAAGACCGTGGAAAGGTCTACAGCAGACCTAAATGTCACAGGCCTAGATGCCCTGACATCACCCTTAATCTCCGGCTCTGATCGGCCAATAAAACGTGAGATGCGTTTGGATTCGGGAGTGATCAAATATGGCACCAATCGCGACATAGAGTTAAACTCTGATACATACTTCCCATAATCGAGGTTCTTCATGGTTAGCCTAATAAATTCTGTTTCGATCCTTTCCATCTCATGAGGTGGACAATAGGCATCTTTTACCAACTCAACAAACTTTTCCCAGCTCAAATTATAAAGATAGACCTACCCAGAAGACTGGATCATCGACTTCCACCACGTGAGGGCATCGCCCTTGAATGATTGTGCTACATACTGCACTACATCTTTCTTAGCGCACCCACTGATTGTCACACCCCAACTGATGGTGGAATCATTAGGGTAGTGGCACTAGGCGACCAGATTGTCTCGTGAGAATTCCATAACAATCATTTAACAATATCATTCAAACATTAACGTCCCATACCATGAACATAACATTTTAAACAATCATTACAGAATCTAAGTTCTCCCACAAAAACAACAAGGTTCGATATCCCCTAGATTTGGAAACTAAACAAAGTAAAGTCAAAACAAAACTATGCTATGCATGCAACATCCAAGCATCCATAGCTAAAATCCTCAACCTGTTACATACGTTAAAATACAAGTCAATACAATTAAGTAAGGTGAACATACGAGTTTGAATAATACTAGCATAGTCGAGAAAGCGTTTGCGAAACAATCTAATTACATATCGTGATACACCAAAACACTTTACATAACATAGGCTCATTTTTCATGCTAACTACCGTGAGAAGGCTTGTGCATCCATCCTAACTAGACCCCGTCGAGTGTAAGCTACACTATAGTACCATACTAACTAAGGAGGCAAGTTAACGAAAACAAGTCCTAGTCACATGTTTCTAGTATCACGTATAGATCATATACAATCAGATCATTCGCGTTTGATAAAACAGTTTTGATTTGTGATGTGATTTTTGATATAGGAACGCATGTAACACCCAAAAAGTGTGTTAAAGTGAAAATGGGTCAAGTATACTCACTGTAGGTGCGTTTTAGTTAGCTTAGAGATTCTGAGGAGAGTTGAGAAGAGCGCCGGATCAGCCTGCATATGCGAACGGAAGTGCATCAGTCTCCGAAAAGCTGAAACGGTTAAGACTTGGTTAGGCAGTAGACAAGTTCGGGCGAACTTGTATATAGGGTTGATAGTTTATGCAAGTTTGGCCGACCTTGTGAAGTTTCCTGGGAAACTTGACAAGTTCGAGCGAACTTGTGGCATTTTGTTGGAGAGGTTGACTCAAGTTCGGCCAAACTTGACCCCAAGGGGTGCAAGTTCGAGCGAACTTGACTGATAAGCTGTGTAAAGATCAGTAAATCTCGAGCGAACTTGATGTTTTCGGGTCTAAAATCTTGCTTTTACGCGTCGTTTGCTGAGGAAAATCGAGTGTTCATCCCCCCAACCCTGTGCTACTGAGCAAACTTAGGTCGGAGAGGTCTTTTAGAGATGTTTTAGCCGTTTTACAAAAGCGTGGGCTAATCCGGATGAACTCGGGGTTCGTTCGGATTAGTCCGGCTTGTGTAAACCAACATACACGTCCTTGTGCTTTCAGATCTGGGATCTTGAATGATAGATGCTTCATTCATATCAGAAAATGAATAAAAATCATCAAAAGTCCGTATCTTGTGTAGAAATCAATGGTTTTCAAAGGTTTTTCTCAGATCTATCACTTACAAGCCGAGATCTTGCAGATCTCGTGTTTGGAAAGTCTCTACTATCGCCAAACGAACTCGTATTGTGTAGATCTAAGCTTAACACAGAAGTTTTTGAAGAAAAAGATGAAGGTTTTCGTAAAAGAATGAGTTTTGATGAAAACGAAGGCTATGCCTTGTGCCAAAATCGTTGTAAACCTTTGCAGATCGTTGATAAACGTTATTGCAGTGAAATAGGGTTGATTCTTACTTAGAACATGAAGATTTCGGGTTTCGAGAGCTCTGGGCGAACTTACAGCAAGTTCAAATGAGAAGAATGAGCAGTATTTATAAGAGAAGGAGCTGAGGGAGACAAGTTTGGCCGAACTTGCATGTTTCCATGCAAGTTCACGCGAACTTACAAGGTTTTGAGGGAATAACAGCTAAGTTCGGCCGAACTTGTACATTCTTGTACAAGTTCGAGCGGACTTGAGGATAGAAAAGGAGTTCTTTGGCCTAGTTAAGTTCGGCCGAACTTGGGGTCACCCAAGTTCGAGCGAACTTGTTCCAAAACTCAGAATTTCGTTCGTTCTTCGCGTTAAGAGTTCGTTTGGTTATTCGGTTCGCATTAGATAGTTATATTAAGGGTTAAATTAAAGCGTTAAGTGTTATAGTTGGTATAATAGTGTGATTTAACGATTCAAGAGTGTGAGAGCGATGCGATAGCGAGCGTAAACATAACCACAAACACTCATAACACATAAGTAACATAAAACCACATAAATAACTACCATTTGCGAGATCAGATTAGCGATGCGATTTAATAAGCGATTAGATGCGACATAACATATAGTACCATAATTAATTAACATAAACTTTATTATCAACCGAATCTCGGATTTACAAAGGAAGGATAAACGAGAAACAAAATGAAATATAACAATCGAATTTTCGAGTTGTTACCGTCTCCCCTACTTTAGGGAATTTCGTCCCGAAATTAGGCAGTAGCTGTAACAAATAGATGCGGGTACTTGGCCTTCATATCACTTTCCAATTCCCAAGTAAACTCGGCGCCACGTTTGCCCTCCCATCTGACCTTCACGATAGGGATGCGGGAGCATCATAGTTTCTTAGTCTCTCGGTCCATGATTTCCACAGGCTTTTCCACGAAATGGAGAGTCTCGTTGATTTACAGATCTTCGAGAGGTACATGCAGATTTTCTTTGGCGAGGCATTTCTTGAGGTTAGACTCGTGGAAAGTCGGATGTACATTATTAAGTTCCTCCGGTAATTCGAGACGATAGGCTACTTTACCGATTCTTTCCAGAATCTTAAAGGGACCAACGTATCGAGGCGCTAGCTTTCCTTTCTTGCCGAAGCGGACCACTCCCTTCCAAGGTGCAACCTTTAGGAGAACGTGATCTCCCACTTTGAACTGTAGGGGCTTGCGGCGTTTATTGGCGTAACTCTTTTGACGACTCCGAGCTTTCAAGAGATTTTCCCTGATTTGGAGGATCTTGTCCGTCGTTTCTTGAATTAGCTCGGGACCGGTGATTTACGCTTCTCCGATCTCGTGCCATGCAATAGGTGATCGGCATTTTCTTCCATACAGTGCCTCAAAAGGAGCCATTTGAATGCTGGTATGATAACTATTATTGTACGAGGATTCGATTAAAGGTAAATGTGTATCCCAGTTACCACCGAAATCTATGATGCATGCACGAAGCATGTCTTCGAGGGTGCGGATCGTACGCTCAGTCTGGCCGTCGGTTTGAGGGTGAAAAGCGGTACTGAGATTGAGAGTAGTACCGAGAGCGGATTGAAATGTCTCCCAGAGACGTGAGGTAAAACGATCGTCTCGGTCAGAGATGATGTCACGAGGCGTCCCGTGTCGACATATAACTTCGTCGGTATAGATTCCGGCTAACCGTTCGACCTTAAAGTCTTCTCGTATAGCAATAAAATGCGCAGATTTGGTGAGACGATCAACGATAACCCAAATGCTATCGTGATCGGATGAAGTGCGGGGAAGTTTAGTAACGAAGTCCATAGCTATACTCTCCCACTTCCACATCGGGATTTCGGGTTGTTTGAGTAAACCAGAGGGCCTTTGATGTTCGGCTTTAACCTTCGAACAAGTTAAGCACTTTGAGACGTACAAGGCGATATCCTTTTTCATGCCCGGCCACCAATACCTAGGACGAAGGTCCTGGTACATCTTGTCGGCACCATGGTGAATGGAATATCGAGATTTATGAGCTTCGGTCATTAGCAATTCAAGGAGATTATCACGAGTAGGAATCCAGATACGATCAAGATAGTAATAAATACCATCAGATTTAGATACGAGCTGAGTTTCGGCACCACATTTCATTTCATCTTCTAAAGTATTCTCGTTAAAACAAGCAAACTGAGCGGCGCGAATCATGATTTCGAGATCATTCAAAGCTTGAGAGTCACGAATACTGTACACATAGCTTCGTCGACTGAGAGCATCGGCGACGACGTGTGCTTTGCCGGGATGGTAGCGTATCTCACAATCGTAGTCGTTGAGAAGTTCAACCCATCGAAGTTGTCGCATGTTTAGTTCTTTTTTATTAAAGATATGTTAAGCTCTTATGGTCGGTGAAGATCGTACACTTAGTACCGTAAAGGTAGTGTCACCATATCTTCAATGCAAAAACAACTGCACCAAGTTCGAGATCGTGGGTTGTTTAGTTCTTCTCGTGGATCTTGAGTTGGCGAGACGCATATGCGATAACCTTGTCTCGTTGCATGAGAACACAACCAAGACCAAGGTTCGAGGCATCACAGTAAACAACGAAATCGTCATTTCCGTCAGGCAAAGCGAGGATAGGAGCGTTGCATAGCATACGCTTGAGAGTTTGAAAAGCTTCCTCTTGCTTGGAATCCCAAACAAAAGGTTTATCTTTGTGAGTTAAAGCGGTAAGCGGAACGGCGATTTTTAAAAAGTCGGCAATGATTCGACGGTAGTAACCCGCCAATCCAAGGAAAGAACGGATTTCGGAAGCATTCTTCGGTGTAATCCAATTCTTGACAGCTTCAATCTTTGCAGGGTCGACGTGAATTCCTTGACTGTTAACGATGTGGCCGAGAAATTGGACTTCTTCGAGCAAGAATTCACACTTAGAGAACTTAGTATAAAGGCGATTTCCTTGAAGAAGTTCGAGGACTAAACGGAGATGGCGCGCGTGTTCATCTCTCGACTTCGAATAGATAAGAATGTCATCGATGAAAACAATGACGAAACGATCCAAGAAAGCCTTACACACACGGTTCATCAAATCCATGAAAACCGCGGGTGCATTGGTAAGACCAAAAGGCATGACCATGAATTCGAAATGGCCATAACGAGTACGAAAGGCGGTTTTAGGAATGTCTTCTTCCAACACGCGTAACTGATGATAGCCGGAACGAAGATCGATCTTGGAAAAACAAGTAGCACCTTGAAGCTGATCAAATAAATCGTCGATACGAGGGAGAGGGTAGCGGTTCTTTATCGTGAGTTTGTTGAGTCCACGATAATTAATGCACATACGGAATGAGCCATCCTTCTTTTTCAGGAAAAGGACAGGAGCGCCC
Source organism: Scalesia atractyloides (assembly GCA_947069175.1). NCBI lineage: Eukaryota > Viridiplantae > Streptophyta > Magnoliopsida > Asterales > Asteraceae > Scalesia > Scalesia atractyloides. The sequence goes on along the minus strand of CAMTDV010000019.1, from coordinate 79,066,710 downwards.
CATGGCGAAGTGCTCGGGCGTATGAAACCTTTATCAAGAAGCTCTTGAAGTTGGCTTGATAGCTCGCGCATTTCTGATGGTGCAAGGCGATAAGGAGCTTTAGCAACCGGAGTAGCGCCTGGAATTTAATCGATACGGAATTCAACATCTCGAGTAAGGGGTAAACCAGGTAAATTGTCGGGAAAGACTTTAGGAAATTCACAAACAACGGGAACATCTTTATGAGTCTTCTTTTCTTTCTCCGGGTTCACGATATGAGCGAGGAAAGCAACACATCGCTTCTGCAAGCATTTGTGTGCTCGAGTACACGACAAAAGCATCAACTTCTTTGAAGGAGTTTCACCGTAAACATAAAGTCGGTCACCATTAGGGAGAGGAAAACGAATCATCTTATCGAAGAATACAAATTCAGCATGATTCTCACGAAGAAAATCCATACCTACTATGATATCGAAACTACCTAAGTGCATAGGTATGAGATTGATCGAGAATACATGGTTGTTGAGATCGAGATTACAATCACGTAAGACGGAATTAACGGTAACGGTCCTTCCGATGGCGCCTTCGACATCGAAAGTCTTTGGGAGTTTAGCGCGCTTACATTTTAAAACCTTTTCGAATTCAAGCGATACAAAACAATTATCGGCACCAGTATCAAATAAACATGAAGCATAAATACCATTAACGAGAAACGTACCATTGACAACATTGTTGTCATTCTGAACCTGGCGGCGATTGAGATTGAAGGCTCTTCCACGCGCAGCTTGTTGTTGCTGCTGAATCTGCGGTGGTGGCTGCTGCTGCTGCGGCTCTTGTTTCACGGTGCGGTTTGGGCAAACGTTAGCAAAGTGGTTCGATCACCACACATGAAGCACACTAGTGCCTTTGGAGCTTGCTGCTGGTTGGCTTGAGGAGGAGCAGGTAAAGCTGGAGCTGTTGGAGCCTGAGGAGCTGGCTGGCGAGGACCACTATGGCAGCTGACAGTGAAGTGGCCGTAGATGTTACAGTTGGTACAGAATCGACAATTGCCACCAACGGCATGATGATATGTGCACTTAGGGCACATAGGGTGCAGGCCAGTATACGCACGCTTTGCTGGCGGTGCGTTTGGTATTGCTGACTGGAGTGGCTGAGGGTTCGCTGGAGTAGTGAGGGCAAAGTTCTTGCTCGGATTTTCCCTTTTGCGACCACGGCGACTGTTCTTTGGCTCTCAGGGCTGTTCGGTAGTAGGAGCTGTTGATTCGGTGACTGCCTGATTTGCGACCTTGCTGCTTTTAAAGTAACTAGACTGAACTCGTTTGTCATTAATCTCGGTGGCTAGCTGGTAGGTCTCTTCGATAGTAGTAGGGCGTGCTGCTTGAACAAAGTCAACGACGCAATCGGGGATAGCATTAAGGTATTTCTTGATTGCTTTCTCGGTCGTATCCACTTGACCGGGACAGATGATGCTCAACTGTTTGAAGCGAGCAGTGAGACCAGCGTTATCGGGACCATCTTGCTTGATATTCCAGAATTCGTTCTCCAATTTATGGATCTCGTAGGGAGGACATAATTCCTTGATCATAATTTCCTTAAGTTCCTCCCAAGTGAGTCCGTAAGCTTCGTCGTTCCCACGCCTTTTGCGCTCGGCTGTCCACCAGTCGAGAGCCCTTGATTGAAACACGCCGGTAGCATTGACAGTGCGCAGAGCCTTGGGACATCCACTCTGGCGGAATGTGACCTTGATAGAGTCAAACCAGTGGAACATGGCACTCGGTCCTTCAGTGCCTGAGAAAGTAAGCGGTCCACATGCTTTGAACTACTTAAAGCTGAAGTGGGGTTTCGGGGTATCTCCCTTGGAGTCAACTAAAGACTTGCTGCTAACGGCTTGAATTTCGCTGACAATCAGTGGGATCACCTTAGCCATTTCCTTGGCTACCATAGAGGCGATGCGCTTGTCGGCGTTGCTGCGCTGGAGATTCCTTCGGGTGTGCGATCCATAGAAGACATCTACACGAAGGATTTAGATTAGATGAGATTCGATTATAATAGAGTTATGTTTAAATATTTTTTTTATTATTATTCATACAAGGCACAAAATAACATAAACACGTAAGCACATAAACACGTAGACACATAAGCACGTAAGCACGTAAGCACATAATCCACGTAAGCACACACTTTGCACGTATTCACCTTCTAATTAAACATTATGCGTAGCGCGATATGAGATGCGATATAATAGCGGGATATAATCGAGATATAAGCGATATATAATAGCGAGATAATACCGCGTATGAGGCACACGTCCTCATAGGCGTAAGCGAGTTAAGCGATTAGTTTGGGTTGATATATTAATTAGCGTTTTAGGTTACGAGAGCTGTTAGAGTTGTGCATACATTCGATGGAATGTAAATGCGATAAATCGAGAAATCGATAATATGATAAATAATCAAAGCGAGAAATCGAAATAAGCGAATATTCTTAAATTTTTAAACACGTAAATAATAATAAACTTGATGATGCGTAAATCGACGATATAGGCTTAAATCAATTGGGAGTATCCGGGGTTTTGAAACATTTGACACGCCAAAGTGATTCAACTACCCTTTGCATTTGGACCCACGCTTTGGCCTAATAGATAAACGTTCTCACCGCAAGCTGCTAACGACGTTTACCCATCCAGTTAATGTAACATTTGTCAAAAACGGGTTTTACCAAACCCGCTCCGTTTGTAATCGAATATCAAGTTATAAATGTTCGTTGCGTATTTATGCCTATTTTGATTTTTAATGATACATAATTAATAAACAAACTAATCTATAAAAGTTATAATTGATAAAAAGTAAAAATAAAATAATTAAAAATAAAATGAGGCTGTCGGGACTCGAACCCGGGTCAGCCGGAAGAGAACTCAAGACTTAACACACACACGCATAACCACTCCGCCACTTGTTGTTTTCTGTCAACTCTAAGAAACAAAATAAATCTTATAAACAAACATAAATAAACCGGTTACGTCAACTGTAACTGAAATCGGTCATCAAACGCCCAAAGACGATTTGATTACTCGCGGTTCACTGAGTTTAACCGATATACCGACGTTTTCAATCAAGTTGCTTTGAATGAACTTGAATTCTAGAAGTGGATCGGTTTCTATAACCGAAAATCTTCAATTCCAGTAATACTTCCATCTTTGTACTCCTTCGCGACTCAAACATAATCTACAGACTCTCAATTACATTTTCGCACAAGTTTCAGTTCGCCGGAGAATCAAATTTTACTCGCCGGAAAATTTCTGCAAGTCGCCGGAAAACCGTATTCCCCATCAAAACGGTAAGTCTTTCAATACCGTCGTGGTCTATCAATTGTTAAGCTATTTCTAACTCAGACCCTTCAATCGAAATCGATTTCAGACGTCAATATCAGATAATTCCAGTTCGCCGGAAAATTTCTGGAAATCCTTATTTCCAGCTGTGAAACGGTATGGACATTCAAACACTCTGTTAACGTTTGTTTAGCACTTCAATTTCACGATTAGCTAATCAAAACGGTTAATTTGCTTGCTCAGTTGAAGTTCATAAAAACAGAGCCGACGCCTTGCCGGAATTCTGAGTTAAATTATTCCTCCGGTATGTTGTTTCCAACACCGTCTTTGTCATTTCATCTTAGTCTTATGAATGTGTTAATCGTTTTAAAACAAGAAACAGATGGGTAATTTGCTGACTGTAAAAATTAACGGAGAAGACGAATTGTGCTAACATTATAAGGATAATTAAAATCGGTATTTTAAACGGGTTAGACACACAGTCCAGCTATACGCACACGCCGCGAGTTCGATCCCTGATACACGCACCCTCTCTGTAATAAAGACGTTTTATTAACTGAACCGGGTTAACTTACGTTAGTTGTTAAGTATAATAAAAATTTGTATATTAACCAAGTTAGACACACAGTCCAGCGGTGGACTGTGTGTAACGTTAAAGCACAGGTCCCGGGTTCGAGACCTGTTAGTGACACCGGTTCGATGATTTAAAATGTTTTTGAAAATAAAAGAATTTTGGATAAGCTGAGTTAATATATAAGTATAATTAAAAACATAATTATTTCGGGTTAGACACGTAGCTCAGTTGGTAGAGCTGCGTGCACACGTACGGGAGGTCTCGGGTTCGAGCCTCACCCAGCGCATGCAATACACAATAAACCGGTCAAACAGTCAAAGTCAAAAAGTCAACGGTCAACCCAAAAAGTCAACATATTTTTATATTTTTAGTTATTTAATTTAATTTAAAAATCAATTAAAAATACTTAAAAATAACGTTTTTAAAGATAGGAAATAGCCTTAAACTCGCAAAAATATATCTAAAAATTCTATTAAAATCCTTAATAAAATCCACTCATTTACTATATTCTCCGTTATTATTTAGGTTAGTTAATTATCGTTGTTCAGCTCTTCCAACTCGTGCGCATCTCACCATCTCCAATCAAACGCACCCAATGTGAGTGAATCTTTATAAATTCCCTGTTTTAATCACGTTTTTGGGGTGTATCATGTGTCTTGCCATTTATTATATTTAAATCAATGTGCATACATCATATCATGAACAAATGTGTATTCAGCTTGTCTCAACTGTTTGTGGTTATTGTTAGATTCAGTTTATTATTTTCAGTACATGCAATTTCATAGGCCGCCGCTCCCCATTACATTATGAGCGTTGAGCATGTTCCCCATTACATTATGAGCGTGAACCTGGCGTGCCAACATACGATCGGCTCCGTTTGATTGAGCCTTGATCGCACAGACATTTATCATTTTCAGGACATGCAATACGATCGGCTCCGTTTGATTGAGCCTTGATCGCACAGTTTCATTCATGTTATTTATTGTATGATGTTGGTATGTTATTATATGTTATTGTATGTTATAGTTTGTGATTGTTATTGCTACTGTTTGATTTTTCACATTTGCTCACTTATGATTATTGCACAATTTTTCATTGATAAACTAATAAGAAAATCAATAATAAATGTTTATCTAACAAGGTTCACTCGCCAACTTATGTTGACCCAAAAACCCCCATTTTTACATATGATACAGGTGAACCAGCTGCAGCAAGAAACACATAGGATTGGCCTAGAAGAATAAAATGATTTAGAGCTTGGAATTGTTTCGTTGGTTATTTTTCTTTGTATTTGTATGAACATGTTTGGATTATTGGGAATGTAATTTTGACTTTAATAAATATGAAACATATTAGTAAATATCATGAGCTTTGGTGATAACCCAATTATGCCCCGACTCTTATTCCGCTGCGGGTCGGGGTGTGACAGTTAATACGTGTTCCAAACCATCGGCGTAACCGAGACTTTGGTGAGATTGAAAATCGAATTGCGGAATTAGTTACTAAGATGCGGGTTTCACCCCTAACTTAGCAACTTCATTCCTAGATAGAAATGGAGATTTTCGTCGCGGTTTGGATGTCACTCCTAAATCAACGAAGGTATCTCGTGCGAGAGAATGCGCGGAGTGAATGATCTTGTCGAGAGTTCTCGGTTTTCACACCTATTCTCGACTTGATCACTCGTTTGGTGTGATGCGGGCGTTTCCAAGCGTGTATTATTGTATTAGCCTTAGGAAAGGCATATTTAAGCATTTACGACAAGTAGTTTAACATTTAGTTCAGAGATATGTCAATCGGGTACTTAAACATGCTACTAGGTCGAATCATGGCAATTCTACCTATTATCCTAAGTTATGGCGCTCTGATACCAATTTGTCACACCCCAACCGATGGCGGAATCATCAGGGTAGTGGCACTAGGCGACCAGATTATCTCATGAGAATTCCATAACAATCATTTAAAAATATCATTCAAACATTAACGTCCCATACCATTAACATAACATTTTAAAAAATCATTACAGAATCTAAGTTCTCCCACAAAAACAACAAGGTTCGTTATCCCCTAGATTTATTACACTTGGAAACTAAACAAATAAAGTCAAAACAAAACTACGCTAAGCATGCAACATCCAAGCATCCATAGCTAAAATCCTTAACCCGTTACATACGTTAAAATAAAAGTCAATACAATTAAGTAAAGGTGAGCATACGAGTTTGAATAATACTAGCATAGTCGAGAAAGCGTTTGCGAAACAATCTAATTACATATCATGATACACCAAAACACTTTACATAACATAGGCTCATTTCTCATGCTAACTACCGTGAGAAGGCTTGCGTGTCCATCCTAACTAGACCCCGTCGGGTGTAAGCCACACTATAGTACCATACTAGCTAAGGAGGCAAGTTAACGAAAACAAGTCTTAGTCACATGTTTCTAGTATCACGTATAGAGCATATACAATCAGATCATTCGCGTATGATAAAACAGTTTTGATTTGTGTTGTGATTTTTGATATAGGAACGCATGTAACACCCAAAAAGTGCGTTTAAAGCGAAAATGGGTCAAGTATACTCACTGTGGGTGCGTTTTAGTTAGCTTAGAGATTCTGAGGAGAGTTGAGAAGAGCGCCGGATCAGCCTGCATACGCGAACTGAAGTGCATCAGTCTCCGAAAAGCTGAAACGGTTAAGACTTGGTTGGGCAGTAAACAAGTTCGGGCGAACTTGTATGTTTCCATACAAGTTCGAGCGAACTTGTGATGAAATGTTGAGTTGTGAGACAAGTTCGGGCGAACTTGTATATAGGGTTGACAGGTTATGCAAGTTCGGCCGAACTTGTGAAGTTTCCTGGGAAACTTGACAAGTTCGAGCGAACTTGTGGCATTTTGTTGGAGAGGTTGACTCAAGTTCGGCCAAACTTGACCCCAATGGGTGCAAGTTCGAGCGAACTTGACTGCTCAGCTGTGTAAAGATCAGTAAATCTCGAGTGAACTTGATGTTTTCGGGTCCAAAATCTTGCGTTTTCGCGTCGTTTGCTGAGGAAAATCGAGTGTTCATCCCTCCAACCCTGTGCTACTGAGCAAACTTAGGTCGGGGAGGTCTTTTAGAGTTGTTTTGTCCGTTTTACAAAAGCGTGGGCTAATCCGGACGAACTCGGGGTTCGTTCGGATTAGTCCGGCTTGTGTAAACCAACATAAACGTCCTTGTGCTTTCAGATCTGGGATCTTGAATGATAGATGCTTCGTTTCATATCAGAAAATGAACAAAAATCATCAAAAGTCCGTATCTTGTGTAGAAATCAATGGTTTTCAAAGGTTTTTCTCAGATCTATCACTTACAAGCCGAGATCTTGCAGATCTCGTGTTTGGGAAGTCTCAACTATCGCCAAACGAACTCGTATTGTGTAGATCTAAGCTTAACACAGAAGTTTTTGAAGAAAAAGATGAAGGTTTTCATAAAAGAATGAGTTTTGATGAAAACGAAGGCTATGCCTTGTGCCAAAATCGTTGTAAACCTTTGTAGATCGTTGATAAATGTTGTTGCAGTGAAATCGGGTTGATTCTTACTTAGAACACGAAGGTTTCGGGTTTTGAGAGCTCTGGGCGAATTACAGCAAGTTCAAATGAGAAGAATGAGCTGAGTATTTATAGGAAAAGGAGCCGAGGGAGACAAGTTCAGCCGAACTTGCATGTTTCCATGCAAGTTCGCGCGAACTTACAAGGTTTTGAGGGGAATAACAGCTAAGTTCGGCCGAACTTGTACATTCTTGTACAAGTTCGAGCGGACTTGAGGATAGAAAAGGAGTTCTTTGGCCTGGTTAAGTTCGAGCGAATTTGTTCCAAAACTCAGAATTTCGTTCGTTTTTCGCGTTAAGAGTTCGTTTATCATTCGGTTCGCATTAGATAGTTATATTAAGCGTTAAATTAAAGTGTTAAGCGTTATTGTTGGTATAATAATGCGATTTAGCGATTTGAGAGTGTGAGAGCGATGCGATAGCGAGCGTAAACATAACCACAAACACTCATAACACATAAGTAACATAAAACCACATAAATATATGCGATTTGCGATGCGATGAGATTAGTGACGCGATTTAATAAGCGATTAGATGCGACATAACATACAATACCATAATTAATTAACATAAACTTTATTATCAACCGAATCTCGGATTTACAAAGGAAGGATAAACGGGAAACAAAATGAAAGATAACAATCGAATTTTCGAGTTATTACACTGATTTCCACAATAGTTTCGATCTCATCTAACCATCGGAGCGTTTCCACAGCTCCTTTTTCACCAGTGAAATCACATGGTTTGCAAGACACGAAGTATTTATAGGAGCAACCTTCCTTATTAAATTGGGTCTTTATGCGGTACTCCTTTTTTTTGCTTTCAATATTCGACGAATACTCAGAGTCGTGTTTCTTGTGAGAGGGATGTTCAGATTTCTTTTGCGATGAATGCTTCGAATGGTGTGAAGATGTATGCCTGGATGTGTGCTTAGAAGTATGCTTGGTATAAAGCACTGGATTCACCGTTCTTCTCGTCACGATCTTTAATTGCTTTTTCTACTTCGGTGGCAATTAATGCCTGCAGTTCACCTCTAGTAGTTACAATCTGTTCGTTGGAACCTCCATCCCCACGGTGGCTATCTACTTCATCTGAATTGGCCATCCTTGTACTTTGACACTGAAGCAATCACGTGGAATTTAATTAATTACACTTGTTTGATTTGGTTGATAACGGCACAAACGGCCTTAATAAGGGGGGTGTTAGAATGTGGCACTATAGGCCTGTCACAAGGACAATTTAAAGCAGCATAAGGGCTTGAATTATAAAATCAAGATCACCAGTGGATCAAATAGCTTCGAGGTTCGAACGTAGTTTTACTACCTCGAGATAGAGAGTCGTAGACTGCAACTATCATTGTCACCAATGGACGTAACATAGCCTGAGTGCATTACATCGCTAATGGATGTATTAATACGACCGTAGGCACTGCACCACCAATGGGTGTTTAATTAAAGTAATCATCGCACTGATGATTTCAGATCGATATCAAAATAGATTATATAGGCTTGGACGTAGTCCTTTGCCTTGACGGCTTGTGTGGTTCCTCAGGTCACACTGCCAGGAGGTTAATACCTTGAATATATTAACTTTTTAGAATAGCAATTCCTTGAAATGGTTTAAATAACTAGTCCAGTTCAGGTGGACTAGTGAAATTTAGAACGTAGTTCACCACTTCTGGATAGAAGGGACTCCTTATAGGATTTCTCAACTTTAACTATCATGGTAGAACACCATATTAACTACCGTTTTGCCAATATATATGACCTAGTCACTTGGCAGGTGCAAACCATCAAGGAGATTTCTTAGAAATGTCTTGCAGATCACAAATTTTGAATTAATATCGAGACATTGGCTTGAACACGGATATAATAATAGTGCACATAACATTAATCCAAAAGAAATTTCATTAATTTTAAAATTCAAATTACAATTGCCCTAAACGGGTCTTTTACAAGAAAATAAGATAGATTGTCCTTGCAGGGACTAAAATAAGAAACATACCCTCGCAGGGGTTTTAAAATTAAATACTTGTCCATGCAAGGACTTAATTTAAATTAAACATAGTACATAAGGATAATATGGAGCTTAATCCTTCTTCCCCGTTAACTTTTTCATCAGCCTTTTTAATAGTTTTTGGTTCTTCTTAAAGTCCTTGGCTAATTTCTCTTGTAGCTCTTTTACTCATTCTACTGCTTCGTTTAGAACATTCATAGTTGGCGGCGGCGGTTGCGGTTGTGGTTGAGTTTGGGGTTGAGGCGGTGCAATCGGATGTTGGTACTCATAGTAGGGATATCCGCCTGGTTGGTAGGGATATGGGTAATGTGCATTCATGGCCATTTCTACATAAGGGTCAGTATGAGATATGTGATGGCTATGGCTATGCTCTGGCCAGGTAGAAGGATTTAAAGGATTATATTCTTGCAATTGCTGGTAGGTAGGTATGGGGTTATCAAAACCCGGTGGCGGAGGTGGTTGAAGAGGTTTGCCAAATGGTAAGGGTGGTTGAGGCTCAGGCTCAACAGTAGAAGGCGGTTGTTCGTTGAAAGGCGAGGCATAAGAAGGTCCACTCATTTGTAGATCTTCTGGGATAGTGGGGTAAGATGAAGGCTGGGGAGATAGAGACCAACCCTGGGTCCCATTCGCACCTACATGCGTGCGTTCCTCTTCCTAGGTGGACGAGGTGGTAGTTGTGGTTGTTCCATCTGTTGGTCTTCAGGTGGAGTGGTATCGTGTATAGGTGTATGGTAGGATGGAGTGTGGTGGGATGGTGTGCTATGGTAAGATGGGGTGTCGTAGAAAATATATTGTGAAAACTTTTCCTGAAATTCATCAGGATAGTGTTGTGGCTTCCAACGTACGAGTTCCGCTGGATAAGTAAATGGGATGACCCATCGATCCCGTTGCCGGCATTTCTGGGTCGGAGTCTTCTTCCATGGGCTCCGAGGAATCTTCCGGTGGGGTTACAGAAGGTGAGTGGAATTCAATATCGAGGTTATAATTTCCATGAGAAGAGCGGGAGCGTTGTGGTGAGATTTGGAAGGTTGTGGTGGCAGTGAATCTGGCGGTGCAGAATACTCATGGGATATAGAGTGACGATGAGGGTACGGTTCCCATGGTGATAAGGAGTCTCCTAAATCCTCGTAAGGGTTGTAGTTATGCGGGTTCGAAGGTCCTTGACCCGCAGCTCCACCTCTCATGAGGCCTTTTCCTTTCGCTACTGTAGAAAATTTTGGAGGCATCTTCGTCAATTCCTGTCACAAAGCAAATTAAAAACCAAAGCAAGCAAAATAGCAAAATAGGGAAACGAATAATCCTAGGTCAAAGCCTAGACTTGAGATTCTAAGGAATGTGTTTTCTTATATCGTTTGAGATCAAACACTAATGGCAAGTGTCAAATTCCCTCAAACGTTGGCTCTGATACCAACCTGTCACACCCCGACATCCACGTGTCTACCGGTGGGCCCGGTGGGGAGTATCGTGACGTACAGTTCATATCATCATAACCAAATAAGCATAACACAGCGGAAGGCTTGGAATAATTAAGCTATTACAACCGATAGTGTCTAGTGTCCAAAATAAATATATACAGACATGGTTGTAACTAAATCCACAGGCGGATCGCAAAAACATACAAAATGATAACAGACTATAAACAGGCAATTCCCTAAGGTCGCAACTCCCTGGTTTGACGAGCCGAATCTGTTGACACAAGTTCTAATACTTATTTTAAGGTTATTAATGCTTCAAAACATATTTTATAACTTCTAGATCATTAGATATGGATTTTACAAAAATTGCTCAGTTTGACTTTTATTGACTTTTCGATTGACTCGTCAATTGGTCATGAATCCGTGAAAATCTGAAGATGCCATCTTGAGGGATTATCACCTCCATCATTATGAGCACGTAGGACCTTTCGTTACGCACAATGGTGGAGTATACACGGATTTATAACAAAATCATGCGTTTTTACGACGAGACTTTGTTTGGAGCAAAAAGCTATAAATAATCAACTTAGCAGGGATTGTAGACTTACAATAAGTCCAAGGGAATGCTAGGAACGATTTGGAGTGCCAAGAACTGATCAGAAGCTCCTAGCATGAACTTGGTGCAAGATGGTGATGAAAATGTGATGAGAATCCGTAGGATTCATTAAATAATGGCCAAGGGATTGAATCAGAGGGTTACCAGGTGTTTATGACCGACAATAGGTGTCCTAGGACGTGTATGACATGCAAGGATAACACCAAATTGCGGAGAGAGGTGGTAGAACTCGAATCTTCCAAGTTTTCATGAGCTGGCATGGTCATATGGACCGTATGACATAGGTCATGCGGTCCGCATGACCCCTCTGGCGAGCATTTCGACCCCGCTAGCCATGCGGACCGTATGGCTTATGCCTTGCGGTTCATATGGCCTTTAAAAGACAAAAATTTTGTCAATTGCTCCGTTTGGCCCCTCGACCTAGTTCCTTTGCATTTTGAGGATATAAATAAGCGATTTAACGACTTTAGGTCCCTCCTGATTTGACATACGTCATATTTAGGATTCCCGGGACACGTGTAAAATAATTATAGGACGTAAAAACACGTAGTGTTACATCCTCACACCCCTTACAATAAATCTCGACCCGAGATTTCAATCAAACAAATGTGGATACTTCTATCGCATGACATACTCCACTTTCCATGTGTATTCGGTACCTCTACGAGCGTCCCATTTAACTTTTACAATCGGCACGTGCTTCCTACGAAGCTTCTTAACCTGACGATCCTCGATCGCCACTGGTTGTTCAATAAAATGCAGGTTCTTATCAATCTGGCATAGCCAACGACTCGTCCGCTAAGCACTTCTTCAAGTTGGAGATGTGGAATACATCATGGATTCCACTAAACTTCTCGGGCAATTTGAGCTTGTACGCAACAGCTCCAACTCGTTCGATAATCTCGAATGGTCCAACATACCTTGGACTTAGCTTGCCTTTCTTCCCGAAGCGCATAACGCCTTTCCAAGGCGATACTTTTAATAAGACTTTTTCCCTTACCTGAAACTCGAGGGGTTTGCGTCTTCGATCAGCATAACTTTTCTGCCTATCTTTAGCAGCTTTGAGACGATCCCGAATTTGCAAGATCTTATCTGTCGTCTCCAGGACTATTTCTGGTCCTGTCAGTTGAGCTTCTCCAACTTCTACCCAACAAACGGGCGTCCTACACTTTCTCCCATATAAAGCTTCAAATGGGCGGCTTGAATGCTTGCATGGTAGCTGTTGTTGTAGGAGAACTCAATAAGTGGCAAGTGGCTATCCCAATTTCCACCTAGATCAATCACCCAAGCGCGGAGCATATCTTCCAAAGTCTGTATAGTGCGCTCACTTTGCGCATCCGTTTGAGGATGATAAGATGTGCTAAAATTTAATCGAGTGCCCAAAGCTTGTTGAAAACTCTTCCAAAAGTGCGAAATATCTTGTTTCTCTATCCGACACAATGGACACTGGTACACCGTGTAAAGAAACAATCTCGTCTACATAAAGCTTAGCAAGCTTATCTGAGCTATAAGTCTCATTAATGGGTAAGAAGTGTGCCGACTTAGTCAGCCTGTCCACAATTACCCATATCGCATCATTCCTCGCTTTGTCTTCGGTAACTTGGTAATAAAATCCTTGGTTACACGTTCCCACTTCCACAGGGGAATTTCTAACGACTGCAGCAATCCTGACGGTTTCTGATGCTCTGCTTTCACTTGCGAACATGTCAGGCACTTAGCTACATAAGCAGCTATAGACTTCTTCAATCCGAACCACCAATAGTCGGGTCTCAAATCTTTATACATTTTGTCACCACCCGGGTGAATCGAATACCTAGAATTGTGTGCTTCTTGGAGAATCAAATCTCTAAGTCCTCCGAAATCTGGGATCCAAATTCGTTAACAAAACCTTAGGATTCCATCATTTCCCGGGGTAAGTTATTCTACCAACTTTCCCAGTTCTTCCTTAGGTAGATTCGCTTCTAACAAAGCTTACTTCTGAGCTTCCAAAATCTTATCTTTCAGATTATTCTTAACCTGAATGCTCTTGGCATTGATCCTTATGGGCTTAACCCTTTCCTTGCGGCTCAAGGCATCAGCAACCACATTTGCCTTGCCTGGATGATAACGGATCTCGCAATCATAGTCGTTCAACGTCTCCATCCACCGACGCTGTCGCATATTTAAATCCTTTTGATTGAATAAATGTTGGAGACTTTTGTGGTCGGTGTATATAACACACTTTGTTCCATAAAATAATGTCTCCACATTTTGAGCGCAAACACCACGACACCAAGTTCCAAATCATGCGTGGTATAGTTTCTTTCGTGTATCTTCAATTGCCTTGAAGCGTAGGCAATTACCTTTCCTCTTTGCATGAGTACACACCCCATGCTGGTGTGTGAAGCATCACAATATACCACAAAATCTTCAATTCCTTCTGGTAGAGTTTGCCACAGGAGCATTACTTAATTTCTGCTTCAATATATCAAAGGCTTCCTGCTGTTTCGGACCCCAAACAAATTTAACATCTTTACAGGTCAGGGTCGTCAATGGAGTAGCTATCCTTGAAAAGTTTTCTATAAATCTTCTATAATAACCGGCCAAACCCAGAAAACTTTGGATTTCGGATGGTGTCTTGGGGGCTTGCCAGTTCATTACTGCCTCGACTTTGGCAGGGTCAACTTGTATCCCACGTTCACTAACACATAGCCTAAGAATTGTACTTCACGCAACCAAAATTCACACTTAGAAAACTTTGTATAAAGTTTCTCGTGTCTCAATAACTCCAAAATACACCTCAAATGTTTCTCGTGATCCTCCTGATTACGAGAGTATATAAGTATATCATCAATAAAGACAATGACAAACTTATCTAAATACGGCTTGCAGACTCTGTTCATCAAAGCCATAAATGTTGCTGGTGCATTAGTGAGTCCAAAAGGCATCACTAAGAACTCATAATGACCATATCTTGTTCTAAACGCCGTCTTTGGAAGTCTTCAGTACGAACTTTGAGTTGATGATAACCTGACCTCAAATCAATCTTCGAGAAGTAGCTTGCTCCCTGAAGCTGGTCAAATAAATCATCGATCCTGGGCAATGGATAGCGATTCTTAATTTTTAACTTATTTAGCTCGCGGTAGTCAATGCACATTGCATTGAACCATCTTTCTTTTACACAAACAGTGTTGGAGCTCCCCAAGGTGAAGAGCTTGCTGAATGAATCCTTTTTCCAACAATTCCTCAAGTTGTGTCTTTAACTCTTTCATTTCTATAGGTGCAAGTCTATACGGGGCTCTAGCAACTGGAGCTGCACCAGGTATGATATCAATTCTAAATTCTACTTGCCTATCTGGAGGTAGACCAGCAAGTCTTCAGGAAACACGTCAGCAAATTCCGAGATAACGGGTAGATCTTCGATCTTTGGCTTAGTTCCATCAATGGTTAAATGACACAATTCTTCTTCAGGCATTTCGAAGTTGTAAGTAACACATCCTTTTCGGACAAACCATAACGTACATCACCTTGGATAGGCCATCGAAGTTTTGATTTCGATGAGCTTCTTGTTACAGGCTATATGGGCATGGTTACTAGACAACCAGTCCATACCAAGAACTACATCGAATCCTGCCAACTTCATTGGCAATAGCGAAACAGGAATAGAGTGATCCTTAATGGAAATAAAACATCCATCAAGAATTGTAGAAGCGGTTTCTATCGTTCCATTAGCAAGTTCTACATCGTATGTTATGTCTAGAGTTCTCATGGGCAAGTTTAATAAGGCACTAAACTTATGATCCACAAATGATTTATCAGCCCCTAAATCGAAAAGAACTCTAGCATAAACATCATAAATAAGGAACGTACCAGTTATCACATTGTCATCGTTCACAACCTCCTTGGCTTTCATCTGGAAGGCACGAGCTTTTCCTTTCTTCGCCCCATCGTCCTTAGAAGTGTCATCCTTCTTGTACTTAGGACGGTTGGGTTTGATATGTCCTTTCTCGCCACAATTAAAACCAGGTGGCCTCCTTTAAATCCTTACATGCCAGAGCCTTGTGCCCATGCTTCTTACAAATCCCACAAGGCTTTGTCTGAAGCTTTGTCCCGACACGCACCAAAGTGTCGCTTGTTGCACTTTCTGCATTTAGGCCTATTATCAGACCTTTGATGGTTCTTGTTTGACCCGAACTTCATGTTCTTGTTGAAGCGGTGAAACCTGTCATCATCTCTCTTCCTTTTCTCGCCGCCTTCAGACCTAAGAGACCTCTGTCTCTTCAAATCCTGAGTTAAGACCGTGGAAAGGTCTACAACAGACCTAAATGTCAAAGGCATAGATGCCCTGACATCACCCTTAATCTCTGGCTCTAATCCGCCAATAAAACGTGAGATGCGTTTGTATTCGGGAGTGATGATATATGGCACCAATCGCGACATAGAGTTAAACTCCGATACATACTTCCCACAATCGAGGTTCTTCATGGTTAGCCTAATAAATTCTGTTTCGATCCTTTCCATCTCATGAGGTGGACAATAGGCATCTTTTACCAACTCAACAAACTTTTCCCAGCTCAAATTATAAAGATAGACCTTCCAGAAGACTGGATCATCGACTCCACCACGTGAGGGCATCACCCTTGAATGATTGTGCAACATACTGCACTACGTCTTTCTCAGCGCACCCACTGATTTCCACAATATTTTCGATCTCGTTTAACCATCGGAGCGTTTCCACAGCTCCTTTTTCACCAGTGAAATCACGTGGTTTGCAAGACACGAAGTATTTATAGGAGCAACCTTCCTTATTAAATTGGATCTTTATGCGGCACTCTTTCTTTTCCTTTCAATATTCGACGAATACTCAGAGTCGTCTTTCTTGTGAGAGGGATGTTCAGATTTCTTTTGCGATGAGTGCTTCGAATGGTGTGAAGATGTATGCCTGGATGTGTGCTTAGAAGTATGCTTGGTATGTGAAGCACTGGATTCACCGTTCTTCTCGTCACGATCTTTATTGCTTTTTCTACTTCGGTGGCAATTAATGAATGCAGTTCACCTCTAGTAGTTACAATCTGTTCGTTGGCACCTCCATCCCCATGGTGGCTATCTACTTCATCTGAATTGGCCATCCTTGAACTTGACACTGAAGCAATCACGTGGAATTTAATTAATTACACTTGTTTGATTTGATTGATAACGGCACAAACGACCTTAATAAGGGGGTGTTAGAATGTGGCACTATAGGCCTATCACAAGGACAATTTAAAGCAGCACTAAGGGCTTGAATTATAAAATCAAGATCACCAATGGATCAAATAGCTTCGAGGTTCGAACGTAGTTTTACTACCTCGAGATAGAGAGTCGTAGACTGCAACTATCATTGTCACCAATGGACGTAACATAGCCCGAGTGCATTACATCACTAATGGATGTATTAATACGGCGCATAGGCACTACACCACCAATGGGTGTTTAATTAAAGTAATCATCGCACTGATGATTTCTGATCGAATCAAAATAGATTATATAGGCTTGGACATAGTCCTTTTCCTTGACGGCTTGTGTGGTTCCTCAGGTCACACTGCCAGGAGGTTAATACCTTGAATATATTAACTTTTTAGAATAGCAATTCCTTGAAATGGTTTAAATAACTAGTCCAGATCAGGCGGACTAGTGAAGTTTAGAACGTAGTTCACCACTTCTGGATAGAAGGGACTCCTTTGGGATTTCTCAACCTTAACTATCAGGGTAGAACACCATATTAACTACTGTTTTGCCAATATATATGACCTAGTCACTTGGCAGGTGCAAACCATCAAGGAGATTTCTTGGAAATGTCTTGCAGATCACAAATTTCGAATTAATATCGAGACGTTGGCTTGAACAACTGATATAATAATAGTGCATATAACATTAATCCAAAAGAATTTTATTAATTTTAAAATTCAAATTACAATTGCCCTAAACGGGTCTTTTACAAGAAAATAAGATAGATTGTCCTCGCAGGACTAAAATAAGAAACATACCCTCGCAGGGGTCTTAAAATTAAATACTTGTCCATGCAAGGACTTAATTTAAATTAAACATAGTACATAAGGATTATATGGAGCTTAATCCTTCTTCCCCGTTAACTTTTTCATCAGCCTTTTTAATAGTTTTTGGTTCTTCTTAGCGTCCTTGGCTGATTTCTCTTGTAGCTCTTTTACTCTTCTATTGCTTCGTTTAGAACATTCATAGTTGGCGGCGGCGGTTGCGGTTGTGGTTGAGTTTGGGGTTGAGGCGGTGCAATCGGATGTTGGTACTCATAGTAGGGATATTCGCCTGGTTGGTAGGGATATGGTTAATGTGCATTCATGGCCATTTCTAGGTAAGGGTCAGGATGAGATATGTGAGGGCTATGGCTATGCTCTGGCCAGGTAGAAGGATTTAAAGGATTATATTCTGGAAATTGTTGGTAGGTAGGTATGGGGTTATCAAAACCCGGTGGCGGAGGTTGTTGAAGAGGTTCGCCAAATGGTAAGGGTGGTTGAGGCTCAGGCTAAACAATAGAAAGCGGTTGTTCGTTGAAAGGCGAGGCATAAGAAGGTCCACCCATTTTTGGATCTTCTGGGATAGTGGGGTAAGATGAAGGCTGGGGAGATAGGGACTCAACCCTGGGTCCCATTTGCACGAACATGCGTGCGTTCATCTTCCTAGGTGGACGAGGTGGTAGTTGTGGCTTTTCCACCTGTTGGTCTTCAGGTGGAGGGGTATGGTGTAATAGGTGTATGGTAGGATGGAGTGTGGTGGGATGGTGTGCTGTGGTAAGATGGGGTGTCGTAGAAAATATATTGTGAAAACTTTTCCTGAAATTCATCAGGATAGTGTTGTGGCGTTCCAACGTACGAGTTCCGCTGGATAAGTAAATGGGATGACCCATCGATCCCATTGCCGGCATTTCTGGGTCGGAGTCTTCTTTCATGGGCTCCGGGAATCTTCCGGTGGGGTTACAGAAGGTGAGTGGAATTGAATATCGAGTTTATAATTTCCATGAGAAGAACGGGAGCGTGTAGTGGTGAGATTGGGTAGGTTGTGGTGGCAGTGAAATCTGGCGGTGGAGAATACTCATGGGATATAGAGTGACGATGAGGGTACGGTTCCCATGGTGATGAGGAGTCTCCTGAATCCTCGTAAGGGTTGTAGTTAAGCGGGTTCGAAGGTCCTTGACCCGCAGCTCGACCTCTCATGAGGCCTTTTCCTTTAGCTCCTCTAGAAAATTTTGGAGGCATCTTCGTCAATTCCTGTCACAAAGCAAATTAAAAACCAAAGCAGGCAAAATAGCAAAATGGGAAACGAATTATCCTAGGTCAAAGCCTAGACTCGAGAGTCTAAGGAATGTGTTTTCTTATATCATTTGAGATCAAACACTAATGGCAAGTGTCGAATTCCCTCAAACGTTGGCTCTGATACCAACCATGTCACACCCCGACATCCATGTGTCTACCGGTGGGCCCGGTTGGGAGTATCATGACGTACAGTTGTTATCATCATAACCAAATAAGCATAACACAGCGGAAGGCTTGGAATAATAAGCTATTACAACCGATAGTGTCTAGTGTCCAAAATAAATATATACAGACATGGTTGTAACTAGATCACAGGCGATCGCAATAACATACAATGATAAACTATAAAAGGCAATTCCCTAAGGTCGCAACTCCTTGATTATTTGCCCTGCAGCTCCCGGCCTATTCCGTACTTGCAACTGTAACTTAAGCTTTTGAAAGTACTCAGTTTACACTGGTAATATACGCTCAACCGACTCATTTTGAAAACCTTTTCGAAAATTGTTTTAGGTGCACAAGGCGCATTTTCATCAATAACTTGGGACAATACAAAAGACCTTGTATACAGATTTACATGCTGGCTTTTACATATGAGGCCTGATACAGAAACCAAGACATGATCGATTGATACACCACTCTAAACTTTCACACAGAAAGCAGGATAGCAATTACCCAGTGTATGCCTACACGCCATGCTATATTGTCGTGGCCACTACCAATTTAGTGAGCCAAGGATATCCCGGACACGGTCAAGCCCACCCTCAATGTTTTAGTTTCAGTCAAAACAGATCAAAACCGGGTTATGTAAGATTTCAGTTAATTATCACAACTGGATAAAACATTATCCCATACCCGACCAAGCGGTAGTAGTCTACCGTATCCCAAGCCCGTATAGGGAAAATAAGTTAAGAGTATTTACCTGAATTGAAGTTCACAAGTAATCCAAATTCAGCCGTATTCCAGAGCAAGTACAGGAGCAATCTACCGGGAGGCGTTCAGTCTGGAGTGATGGTAATTAATAACCAATATTAGAATGCTAACGGGCCTCTAGTTAAGTCCTAGACTTGGACCGGTTAGTCTTACGCTAAATTGTGATACGGACGATACGCTAGATTAAACGGTGTCCGGAATAGAATGTTAATTGGACCCGACAAGTACATAGACTTGTATAATGTGGGAAGACCAATAACATTCTAGATTTTGATATGGAACGGACAAAGTTAAACCCGTTTTGGTTTAAATATCAAACTAGCTACGTATGCTTAACCGAACGCGTATAAGCGAAACCGGGTAACCGTAAGAGTCGTATATAAGTTCAATAATGATATATGTTTAAAATATGTTATAAAACCAGTAGCATTTGCAAGGATAGCCCGAGTTATATTTAAAACCGATTTATGACTTACAAGGGCATTTTGGTTATTTTTAGGCTTATTAAAGATGTTTTAAAGTGAATCTGATGTTATGACTTAAATATTATGTAAAAATGTATATTTATCATGTTATAATAATAGGATATCAAATATATGTGTGTTTGATGATTTTGAAACATACTATGTCCCGTCGGGGCGTTTTAGTAATTTCACACATAGCTTTGAAGCCGAATTTGGGATTCTGAGTTCGGGACTTATACTTACTATTGTTATATTAAAAATTAGTTTAAAATCAGTAGGTAACAAGTCTCGGCTCATGGTTATGGTTTTAAACCATACTATGCGCCGAAAGGCGTAAAAGTCGCTAAAATGCCGTTAAATCGATATTTAATATAAACTGAAGTTAGGACCTGTTTTAAATGGCCAAAATATGTTATTTAACTTATAACATCAGTAAGTTAAGGTTTTGATTATAAAAAGTTTGATCCTTGCTATTTTTCCGTAAAAATAGTAGTTTAGTCGTTTATCGGCGATTAGCGATTTTAAGCATACATTCAAGTCATAAACCGAAAAACATCCCAAATGGTCCTACTAATCATAACATATCAGTAAGTATACCATCCATATGCTCATATATGCTAAAAATCTCATTTTGCGCAAAAAAGGACTTATTTGCAAAGTTTTAAGGATTTTTACGGAACTTAGTAAGAACTCGGATTTACTAGGATTCGAGTACGAAACTTTTGTAACTATTCTAGACATAATTATGGTCCTAAAATGGTCAAAACCCAGCAGCAAGAATGGCTCAAAATGGGTCAGAACTGAAAGTCAACATAAAGTCAACTGTTTGAGACTTTCGGTTACAAACCGAGCCTAGACCAAAATTTGACGAGCCGAATCTGTTGACACAAGTTCTAATACTTATTTTAAGGTTATTAATGCTTCAAAACATATTTTATAACTTCTAGATCATTAGATATGGATTTTACAAAAATTGCTCAGTTTGACTTTTATTGACTTTTCGATTGACTCGTCAATTGGTCATGAATCCGTGAAAATCTGAAGATGCCCTCTTGAGGGATTATCACCTCCATCATTATGAGCATGTAGAACCTTTCGTTACGCACAATGGCGGAGTATACACGGATTTATAACAAAGTCAAGCCGTTTTTACGACGAGACTTTGTTTGGAGCAAAAAGCTATAAGTAATCAACTTAGCAGGGATTGTAGACTTACAATAAGTCCAAGGGAATGCTAGGAATGATTTGGAGTGCAATAACTGATCAGAAGCTCCTTAGCATGAACTTGGTGCAAGATGGTGATGAAAATGTGATGAGAATCCTTAGGATTCATCAATATAATGCCAAGGGATTGAATCAGAGGTTACCAGGTGTTTATGATCGACAATAGGTGTCCTAGGATGTGTATGACATGCAAGGATAACATCAAATTGTGGAGAGAGGTGGCAGAACTCGAATCTGCCAAGTTTTCATGAGCTGGCATGGTCATACGGACCGATGACATAGGTCATGCGGTCCGCATGACCCCTCTGGCGAGCATTCCGACCCCGCTAGCCATGCGGACCGTATGGCTTATGCCTTGCGGTCCGTATGGCCTTTAAAAGACAAAAAATTTGTCAATTGCTCCGTTTGGCCCCTCGACCTAGTTCCTTTGCATTTTGAGGATATAAATAAGCGATTTAACGACTTTAGGTCCCTCCTGATTTCACATACGTCATATTTAGGATTCCCGGGACACGTGTAAAATAATTATAGGACGTAAAAACACATAGTGTTACAAAATATTCAAAGAGAATTTGTAAATATAATAGACATCACAACTTCACAACATTGTATAAAATGAGATTAATAAATACATTCAACCATATGATGATTCAACCACATTGAGACACTTTATAGTTCATAAATACAAGTTTAAACACTAACTAATATATTCAATCTAATACTCATATTATGTTCATAACTAGGAAAATAAAACTTTGATTTACAAAAAAAACCGACTTGAATATATAGGAACTACTGACAGGATAACTTTTTTTGAACGGCAGATCAACTGTTAGCTTGGTATCCCACTTACTCAATTTTTTTTAACAATAGATCAACTGATAGCCTGGTATCCCACTTACTCCAAAGGGCGAAAATAAACTTTGATTCACAAAAAAAATATTTACTGACTTGAATATATAGGAACTACCGACAAGATAATTGTTTTTAATGGCAGATCAACTGGCAGCCTGGTATCCAACTTACTCCAAAGGGCGTAAATAAACTCTTAAACCCTCTTCCCAAGTTCGAATTCTTCCTAATGGTGTTTGCCCATATATGAACGATGCTTGTACTTAGTAGGGATCGAATTTGTGACCTCCCTAAAGGGAAACCACTAGTGAAAAACCGTTTGATCAACTGGGTTATACCATATTGACGTTGAGATAATATGTGTTGAAGAAAACTTGTTTTATGTGAAAGAACCAATATGTATATTTCTAGACTACTACTACGTGCTTAGGGGACCCGGGGTGGAAGCCTGTTACCACGTGATGGGCTTGTATAACGCGTTATACATTTTTTCACACCACCGCCACTCAATTTAATAACACATCAATTTAATAACGCGTGCTATTTTTGACGCGTGATGGGTATTGGGTGGTGAGGGAAATTGTTGGTTTTGAGGAAATTGTTGGGTATGGTGGTGAGTGATGGACATTTCTACTAAAAAAGTTGTGAGTGATGGAATAATGCTTGATGACATGACGAAACTTAATTGAAAGTTGTGAGTGAGTGATGGGCGATACCACCCCTACCCGTTATGAAGATTACATAAAAATAAATGGTGAGCATATATAAATACAAACGAGAGGGTGTATTTGAGAAATATAGAAAGTAATGCTTCTTTTTCCCCCAAATAAAAGTCGCATCGGATAGCTATTAAAACCGTGACAACCATTGTCATGATCGTGACACGAGTAACCAAAAAGTGACCTTTAGTGATGGGCAGTTCATAGGTAGTGTCATGGGGATGACGTCCTTAACACACTTTGTGAAAGCTCAGTCTTTGCCTTCATTCAACATTATGTATTTTGAAATTCACAATACATATTAGATTAAGGGTTATTGAATTTCGTCACCCTTAATTATTGGCTATTGGGTGTTGTCATCCCTAACTTAATATTTCGGTTGTCCTGTCACTCCGTCGTTAACCAAACACTAACTCATTTAGTTTTCTTATCATACGTGACCAATTTTAAAAAGAAGCCACATCATCAAAAATTGGCCACGTATGATATAAAACTAATTAATTTAGTGTTTGGTTAACAACGGGGTGACATGAAAAACCGAAGTGTTAAGTTGGGGGGGGGGGGGGGTCATAGTGATAGTTCGGGTTGCAGCGGCCAATAGCCAATAATTGAGGCGATAAAATCCAATAACCCTTAGATTAAAGATAATTGAAGTATATTTAATGTATAACTCTCGCCTACTAATTCTTTGTGTGAGACCATAAAGGTTATTTTTTCGTCAATGGTGAAGATAATGTGTCTTATAACATGGGTATTAACTAACATCCCTCGGCTACACGACACATGACATAACAACATCAAAACGAAAACATCAACGAAACATAACATGCTTAGTATCTAACGACTAACAATACATCGCCAAACCCACATGAATGTGTCTTCACAAATTAATTATTGAGCCTCTCATAGCTTCATGTTAATGCCATTTGCGAGGTAGTTAGCGCAACATATACGAATATATGTCAATAGTATTTGTGCTCAATATTATGTTTCCCAATCGAGATTTAACAAGATGTATAAAATGATTGAAAACATCAATTTTGTTTCAACTTTGGAAGCGACCATTTATAGCTTCATTTTTAACATTAGTGTGTGCTTATTATCCAAAATACAAATGAGTTAATTATAACTTATAAGCATTAAACTCCACATTGGAAGCATAAATCTTTGTAAAATTATAAGCATATAATTTGTCAAGGGGCAATCAGTTAAATTAGAACTAGATACTCAATAACAATCAAGATTCTTAACATTAGAAGCCTAAAACCCAATCAATTAAAGTTACAAGTTTAAAGTTTATCTTACACGAGTAACGAAAAGTGTAAAAATAATAAATAAAATACTAAATAAATAATTTAATCAAAATACTATAATTCCTTATTATATTAGTTGATAATTATTTAACGGAAATGATTACCCTTATTATCTAATCCAGGGTAATTAGAGAGACTAAGGGGCTGTTTGACAACTTCTGAATGGTTAAGTACTGAACCAAAACCATTAAGACTTGATATAATGCTTAACCATTTAGAGACAAATGTCTGAATTAGTAAAAGAGGTCTGCACATTAAGAGACAAACAAACAGCCCCTAAATGCTAGACAATTACTTAACATCTCAACTTCAAATCCCCCTCTTTCTAAAAACCGTGTTCTTCAAGAATACCTAAAGCCATAAAAAATGTACACCCTAAACGGGAACTCGACCAAGATAATGAAAGATGTCGTTTACTTCCCTCTCTGCTGTGATTGTTGGCTTATCAAGTACGTATGATTATATTTGTTTTCATTACATGTTTACATAATTGATCAACAAAAAAGTCACTCGCTTTAAATTTTTGGTCACGTGAAATTAGTTAAGAACCCTATAACTCAAAACTCAAGTGTGTAAAGACTTGAGCTTATAAAATGAAAGTATGTGACGCTAGTTATTGTGTCCCGTTACTCTCGTAAGGTTGTGGGCCGATCATAAAGTCTGTTTTAATTTTGAGGTTGAGTATTTGGGTAACTAATTTGGTTAAAAATAAATAACTATGAATTATTATTATTATTATTATTATTATATTATATATTATATTATATATTATTATTATATTATTATTATTATTAAATATTAATGAATTAAGTTGAAAATGAATATAAATTGTTACTCCACGTTAATGAAAATTAACTACAAGCTCGTGCTACCTCTACTCTATACTAGTTTCACCCACATCATGTGCAAACTATGTTTAGTTAATTCACGACCACAATAAGGGTTGGGGGCGCATGGTGGTGCGTGGTGGCTTGCTGATCACGTGTGGAACACCGCCGCCACCTAAGGTGACCACGCGTGGTGATGATAACACGTGTTGGTGATAACGCGTGAAGAATCCAAAATGTTACCGTTGTGTGGGTGAACGTTGAAGGTGTGGTGAGTGATGGAAACTGACGGGCACCTTCACTAAAATCCATCACTAGTGATGGAATGAAGTTCGATGACGTGGCAGAACATGATTGAGTGTGGTGAGTGATGGAAAGTGGAGCACCCCCACCCATTAATGGGGTTAAAGCGATTCACTGCATACTTTGTTATATTATTTAATTGTATGCAATTTTACCTTATATAAATAAACGCTAAGATAACACGTAACCTGATGACTTATACTTTATCTTGAGGTAAACACTTCATACGATTTTAAGTAATTAATCATAACATTTAGGATTCAGTAACATATGTGTGGAGTTATTTTAATGTCAAGTCTGTTTTTTCATAATGTTATTTATTCTAAGATCTGACATGCATAATATAAATAAAACTGGATACAAAAGGTGACCCGGGGCGCCCCGTGGTCAATGATGGCCACGCGTTGTGGCACGTGATACACGACCGCCACTCCTTTTCATATGCGTGGTAGGTTAAACGCGTTGTGTTGAACACACGTTGAAAGTTGCAGAATGTGAGGGGAGATGTTGGAATGTGAGGAAAATTGTTAGGTGTGACGAGTGATGGACATTTTCACTAAAATCCATCACTAGTGATGGAATAAAGCTTGATGACATGACACATGATGATTGAATGTTGTGAGTGATCAGTGGGTGGTGAGTGATGGGTGCCCCTACCCCCTAACTATATATAACAACATAGGTAACTGTTGTACTTTAACTAGTTTTAGTTTTCTAAGGCTAGGTAGTGTGGTACAAAGTCTGTATAGGCTTTATCATGCAACATCAGAATCACATATACGTCACATAAATGAGGGACTTTATCGTTAACTTACATGATGTGGGATAACACCCTCTTTAAAGCCCCTTTGTATAAAAAACTAAAAATAAAAGAAATTTCAA
The DNA here is from genome assembly GCA_947069175.1 of Scalesia atractyloides. NCBI lineage: Eukaryota > Viridiplantae > Streptophyta > Magnoliopsida > Asterales > Asteraceae > Scalesia > Scalesia atractyloides. Next base: position 79,040,386 of record CAMTDV010000019.1, on the reverse strand, counting down.
AGAAAATGAATATGATTGGTTAAATAAATGTAGACCTCCATCAACATCTCTATAGCGCTCGCCAATGGGTTAACAAAATTGCCCACAACGCCTCCCATAGCCCCCAAAAAACTAAGGAGGAGCGCCAAAGATAATGAGATGGCAAAGGGCGCTGAACCACACCGTCTGGTCTAAAATATGATCTCAATGTTTAGAAATCCATAAAACCACAATATTCACAGGATATACACATTTATAATTATTGTAAAATCCAATATCAATTAGTGACTCATCACCCTAAAATGACTAGTCATAATTGCTTTATAAATATCATCAATTGATTGAATTATTAAGAGGGTCCAAACACCAACAAACTTGAATGGCCCATGATGGCCATTTGCTCTCAATTGTATTTGTCTTGGTCTCTTCACCAAATTGGTGACAAAGGTAGTGTACAATTGAAGCATGCCATGTGAGAGTGGGTAATGATACCAATTTACACAAACTTAACACCAAAGTGTAACATTTTGTGTGTTGAGTAATGTCCAAAAATATTTCAGAAATACTATAAAGCCTAGAGTTTGATCTTCATTGATCTTTATACAAAGTTTCCAAAACGTATATATGAAAAAACAAAAAAAATAAAAAAATATTAATGAACAAAAGTCATACAAAAACTATTACTGAATATTCGATTTTCATCACTTGATGTTTTTTTTTGTGTTATATAGAAAATAAACTTGTAACCATAGAATTTTCTAAATATTAAATAACGCATGTTTCAGTCACCTAAATGACAAATCTGTCAATATAGCATCCACCATTCTGTTTTATTATACCTTAACATTCTAATATTGTGGTGTACCGAGAACAATGTGCTGGTAACAATGCACATGTAAAATGATTTAAACAATTGAAATTTGTAAGCACTTAATGCTATAATATTATTTGCTATGATTTTCTGAAATGTAAAAACATTTGTTTTCGAACAGTAATTTTCTTTTGATCCATGTCGTCTTGTGACTTGAACCTAGTATCTTCCCCTCTTAGACTCAGGTGTTTAAAGGTTTTGTTTTTGTCAATGTAATTAATTAATTAACTCTTATTAAAATCGTTCCAACTACTGTTTTCCACTATAAAACATGTGTTTATCAAAACTTAAATTTCAAATTAATCTTATATTAAAGCCCAAATTAAAACATGATTTTTTTAAGAAGTCAAGTTTTCTATCAAATTTGAAAATTTAAACTAGCTGAATTAACACAATCCGTTGTAGTCTAGTTGGTTAGGATACTCGGCTCTCACCCGAGAGACCCGGGTTCAAGTCCCGGCAACGGAATATCCTTTTTATAAAACCCAAACCCTAAATCAGCTTTTTCCCCCAATTTATTTCTTTCCTTTTCTTAACCAAAACTCCATTATTTCCAGATTATTTCCAAACCCTAAATCAGCTTCTTCTCTTTATCCTGTGCAAATAATTTTGACGATTATTCTCCAATTCAGTTGTTTAATTCATTTACTGCTCTCAGTTGTCATCGTGTTTGATTCAGTTTTCTCACGAGGCCGACGGTACCCCCTTATTTTTCGCTTTAGTTTTAGTTATATATGTATATGATTGTGTTTGATTCCTACTTTACAATTTAGAATTTTCTAATAGTGTAATTATGAAACGTCTGAAGCTATTACTTATGTTGTGTGATCGGATGAGATATTTTTCGTAATGGAATTAGACTGGTTGTAGTTTTAGATTCTAATATTGTGTGGAGATATACGAAGCATATGTGACAAGATTTTGTACCCATATCTATTAGAGAACAAACGTGTTTGTGTGTGTGTGTGTTGGGGGGAGGGGGGGGGGGTCACCGCTGAAGGCGTCTGCGTTGGAGATGGTCACATGTTTCATACTGGGGGACACTTTTCTTCACGTGGAAAGGCCTCGGTGTTCGAGATAGTGCTGCCGGTGATGAGGAGATAGGGAGCCGTTCAGCTGATGTGGAGGACGGTCAGAGCGCCTGTCATTCCCCTCTGCTTTGGGGGGGGGGTCACTTCGGAAGGCGGCTGCATCCGAGATAGTGCTACCAGTGAAGATGACAGAGGGAGCTAGTCAAGTCGTTGTGGAGAGTGGTCAGAGCGCCGGTTGTTCCCTCCTATGCGTTGGAGTTGGTCTTAGAGAACAAACACGCTATAAGTTGCAAAATGTCACTAACTTTTAGGTTGTCTTGTCTTTGTTAACCATTTGTAAGAAAAGGGAGGTGGTACTTTTTTTGTTTTTTTAAGTTTTTGTTATTTGAGTTATAGGTTAACCAACTGTCAAGTATAAAGTTTCTTGCAAGTTTTCCTGGCCAGTATTAGACTCCATCATGTTTTGAATCCTAAGTCATGACTTAGTGTGTTAGGTAAGTTGATGCCTGCTGAAGCGTTAGGTCATAGGGCCAGAATCGTTGGCCTGAAAGCTTAAAAGTTAGACAAGAGGGTCACATAACATCTTGTAAGGAAAAGATCTATCCAGTTTTGAGGTTTGATATGCTGTTTGGAACAGGCGGGTTATAGATTTTGAGAAATGTGTCAATGTTTAAGATATGTGATGAGTGATCATGAGAATGATAACACATTTTTTTGTTTACACATGTTTGTCAGCTATTTTACTGTAAGGACCTTGAAAGACCTTTGACATTCACCTAGTTGGGTGCTAATCGCTGCAGGGGTCAACTAAATTGCCCTGACTGATTGAGTGGTGAGGACCCTTTAACGCATAAAGGGCTGCTTAAGCAGCTGTTTGTAGGGGTATTTGGAAAAGTACTTGTTATTTTGGATTGGGGTTTAAGTGTATATATCGGTTTTGGTTTGATTTAAGTTCTATTTGCGTATGTTTTTTTCTTTCTTTTAATAAAGTGGTAAGATCGGTGTGGCTCAACCTGCTAGTTAGAAGTTGAAGTTGTATAAGAACATGAAGACAATTTCTGTTTGGTTTTTGATTTGTTCTTGATTCAGTTACGTTCAGAGTATGGCTATAACATATTTAAAATAATGAATGCATTACATGTGTGTGTATTTAGGATTCATTTGTTTTCAGACCTCGTTGCCTAAGTATCCCGTTAAATGGTTCCACTAACATCCTTAAATTTTACACTCCATATATTTGAAGTCTTCTATAAAAGTCTAAAAGGAACGAGGGATATTATTTTGATCTTTTTTTACATGATTAAGTACCATAAATCATCATACTCAGTATATCCCACCAATAGCAAAGCTAAGGTAGGGTCTGAGGAGGGTAAGATGTAGACAGCCTTACCTCTACCCCGTAGGAATAGAGAGGCTGCTTCCAGTGAGACCCCCAGCTCGATTAAGTACCATAAAATGACTAATTATATTTTGTCTTCGTCCAAGAATTATAATGGAAGGATAAGTTAGGAACATCGATTTATCTTAATGGCTAATTCAAAACATCAAACATGACACTTCCTTTATAAACAAACATTCCTAGAGGGGGCTGTCTTATGGAGATATGTGTTAATCCTAATCGGGTATGGGTCAAATCAAGGAATTGAGGTTTATTAACCGAGTTGTAAGGTCTAGATAATTATTAGTATTTTATTTAACGAGTCATGGTTATCGGTGTTTAGATAGGCCTATCTAGTTGGTTTTAATTATTTGTTTTAATGAGTTTTGAGTCCTAATATGTTAAGGATTGTGTTTGGCATAATTAGGGATAATTGATACTGAAATTATTTGCATTATTTTCTATTTTTGGTTGAAAATCCATCTATTTGGAGGCTTGTTGCATTGTTTTACATCAGTTTCAAATCCAGACAGTAGTTTTTGTGACTTTGGAAGTCAAACATAGGTTGTCTGTCCTTTCTGGAATGATGATAGTTAAACTTTCACCATTAAACGGTGGTAGAAAGTTTGAAAGGTCGAAAACAATATTGTGATAGACTGTTTAACAAGACTTGTTGCGTCTATGGGCAGGTCACATTCAATATTATCATCACCGTGAAATAGCTTTTACTCGTGGTTATGGAAGATAATAACCTAAATTCTCTTTATACCACACTCTCTGCTGAAGATTTAGCCTGGGCTGATTCCTGTTTAATCGAAGATCCCGACATATTAGAAACTAATATGGATTCTCTAAAAGAAGCTTTACTCCAAATTCTCGATCAACATTCCGAGATCCATGCCACTTCTACAAACAAACACGGTAACTCAAATGACAAAACTGACCCTGACAATTCACATTTAGTCATAGAGGAAGAAGTAACATCACATGCTGCCGGAAAAAGTGTTGACCAAGATGTAGAACAAGAAAGCTATGATGCGGTATCCATCTTAAAGAAACAACCGTTTCTTCCAAATTTTCATGATGAGATGATGAACATGCAATATTCTGATGATGTTGATGATGATTCGGGTTTTTTGGTGTCTGAATTTGTGACGGAACCGCCTCCTGATGAGGATATATTCAAGGTGTGGGATTTAGACATCCCGGTTGAAGAAGATGAACTTGTTAAAGAACTGAAGGAGGCACTTTCTTCGGATGCGGAGAAAACGGAAGGTTTGAAAACGGAGTCGGTTGATAGTCTTGTTGAAAGCATTGCAGATCTTTCTATTAAGTAGAGGAGTGTTGGTTCATTAGTTTTTAGTTTGATGGATGCTAGTTAAACTTAAACCATCTTATTTTCATCTTTATGCAACTTTTTGTCTTCTTTTGTCTCATCTATTTTGAACACATAAATACTAAGAAGAATCTTTGAAACCTGAGAATATGTAATCATTGCTAACCAACTTAAAGAAGAACCTTGTGATTGAATGAGTGATTCTAGGGAACTCCAATATGTAGTCAAAGGCGAGGGGTTGGTGCGGCTAGGCGTGTGAGGCCTAAGCACCTCAATTGGACGCAAGGCGATGTTCAGGCGAGCGCCTTGGTCCAGGCATACAAAGCAGGCAAGTGCCTTAGTCCAGTCAACAACACAATGCTAAAGCATGCACAAAATAACGGCCTTACCCGACTAAAGTGGGCCGTGTATGACTTTATTTTGTTATTGATTTTTTATTTAGTCAATAACTTGTTACATTTGTTAACGACCAATTGGTTTCTAGTCTAGTGGTATTAAGGTGCGTAAAATGTTCTCTCCCTGTTGAGGGTTCGAGTCCGATAGTGGACATTGATGTAGTTGAGAAGTAGAATTAGAGGGTGTGTATTTGCCATTTTAAAAAAAAGATATACGAGCTTGACTTTTTCTTTTACGTTTTTCGTGATTTTTATACGAAGGAATCTCAATATTTTGTTAAAGCATATCCTTTATATTTTTTTACCTTCTATTTTACTACTTTATTAATTTACTTCAAAATTATTTTTATTTGACTATTTATTCTATTTGATTATCTAACTATGTTTTTTGTTTTTTTATAGATTAAAAAATAATAATAACAGATTTAATTAACTTTTAAAAAATTTCTATTATTATCATATTGCGTAAAACAACACGTTAACCCCTTACGTATTGGTTGGCCTTCCATATCTGACTACCTAGCATAAACCCTTTGTAGATGTTCAAAGCTATTTTTGTAGCCAAACCGATGACCAAATGCGAGTTGGGTGAGAGGTTAAACCTGTTAGGTGTAAAGAGTATGCACAACCGGACTCATCCAACAAACAAATTGGATAAACTAATTTTGCTATTTGGGCAATTAGTTCAACATTAGTTAGGATATTTTATTTAGTGACACCTAAAATCTCGGTTAGAGCTCATTAAAACTTATAAACAATAACCTGTTTTTTTTTCAATTACCAACTTTGATTCATCACCATAAGATGATAGAAAACTAATGGTTTTAGGAAGCGCTCCTTTTATTGATACATGCCTAACTAATGGGTGTTTGGCTATTAGTGGTACAAAGTAACCGATTATACATTTAAACCGTTTAAAACGAACAATTTGATTGATTGATTCAGGTTGGCCGGCCCTCTGGTTGTCCTTCACGAATGTATCAAACACATAAGGCCGGGGGTGTGGTACACCGCCCTTGGCCAAATCAGTTTGTTTAACGTCCTATAGCACCCCGAAGCCACCCCTTGGACGCAAAAGGGGGGGGGGGGGGGATAGCATCTTCGCCAACCCAATAACAAATGCTATTTAGGATGCATGTTGGACCCATTCATTTTCCACCAATCAGAATTTCCTCTTCTTTTATTTCCTTTTCTTTTTCTTTTTTTATATTGTTTAAAAGTGGCTTTAAACCGTTGCATGGAAATTAAAGGGATGGGCTTTAAAGCCTCCTATGTGATGTGGTGTTAATGTGACATGAGGGGCTTTATACCATACCCTCTAGTCTAAGTGTTGTTTTACCGAACAAACCATACATACATGATAAATACATGGCTGACCCGTCTTTGTATAAAAGTAAGCAACCCCTAATTTAGAGGGCCCCTTTTTATTGAAGAAAGTTATATTTTCAAGCATAGTCCTTTGTAGTGGTGCACAAAAAACCCGAACCTGGACCCGAAAAAAACCCGGAACCGGGTATTATAAAACCCGGGTTTTTTATACCGAACCCGACCCTACCCGTAGGGTAGGGATCGGGTTTGCATTTCTATTATAAAACCCGAACCCGGAACCGGGTTTTTTTTATACCCGTTTTCAACCCGGGTTTTACGAGTACCCGGTTTCAACCCGGAACCGGGTTTTTTCAATACCCGGTCCGGGTTTTCCAATACCCTGTTCGGGTTTTTTTCGTTTTTTTATGTGTTTTTTCGAGTTTTGCACTTTGGTAACGGCTATATAGCCGTTAGAAGGTATATTTTGGCCATTTTTTGTCTACATTTAATTTCTACACTCTATACCCGATCCATACCCGAACCCAACCCGATCCATGCCCGAACCAGGAAATAGGGTATTATAATGCCTGGGTATTAGAAAACCCGACCTGGACCCTACCCGAACCGGGTATATAGGGTATACCTTTTTTGTATAAAACCCGGACCCGGACCCGACCCGGGTATTCTCAATACCCGATTTTATAGAACCCGGTCATACCCGAACCCGGTTCCATACCCAGAACCGGTTATTCAAAACCCGATTTGTGCACCACTAGTCCTTTGCCCATAGAACACCCGGTTCCACTATGCGAGTCGACACATTTTTAGTTTTTGTATCTTTTTTAAACATAAAATCTAGCAGGTCCAACTGCTAAGGAGAGAAAACCGGCCCATAAGAGTCCAGTTCTTTTAGTGGTCCAATGACCCAACTTGGTTGTGATTTATTAAATATTTGAATATAAATCTTTTTTTGGGATAAGATCCTAAAAAAATTGTTCTGTCTTAAATTCCTAAAAAGATTAAGCCGTCCCTGTTTATATAAAGTTTAGATAGATATTCATGCTTATCTTTGTCGAGTCATGAAAATATAATTAAAATCCTTTTTGAGGACTTTTAGCATCATACATACATTTTTTATAATATAATGAAACCATCCGACGTAAAATCTTTTTAGGACTTTTAGCATCTTACATTCTTCTATAATTTTGTTTCCAAGTATTTATATAAACTTAATGCAAAAAGCTCATACTCGTTTAATAAAATACACACAACACTTGCATTTTATAGTTGGTCATGAACTGTCGACCTCTAGTAGAGATGAAACTATTTAACCCACCAAAATACGATTGGGATGAATATGGTTTTACATTGTCACACTCGGTTTGTTTATGTTTATTTTTTTAGCTGGACACAAACGCTCGACCTCTAGTGAAGAAGGAACTATTTAACCCATCAGAATACCATTCGGCTAAATCCAGCTTTACACTATCACACTTGGTTTGTTTATTGTTTTTTTTTAATTCTCAACGGGATTTGAACCCTTAACCCGAGAGCAAATTAATTAATACGATCAAGATAGTATTAGGGGCTGTTTGTTTACCTCTTAATGGGGCTCTTAATGGTTCAAACCTCTTATTGGCTCAACACTTAATGGTTCAGACTGTTTGTTTCGTGAGCAGATGTCTGAATGATTCAAACATTTGCCTCTGAATGGTTAAATATTATACTGAGTCTGAATGGTTAAGACCTATAATCTGAATTGGTCAGATATTTGCCTCTAAATGGTTAAGCATTATACTGACTTTTAATAGTTGATTCAGACATTTTCCTGATTTAGCACTAAACAATTCAGAAGTTATTAATCAGCCCTTGCATATTTACATCAACTAAACGGCGTCGTATCATCATCCAATTACTTGGATCACAGTCTTCACCAAACGTCGTTAAAACACACAGTAGAACCCCAAATCGTGCGTGTAACTGTGTGCGAGAGAGAGAGAGAGAAAACAACCAGCGATGAGCGGAGCAGCTTCGTATCTGGCTCGGAGGGCCGCACAGAAGGAGAGAGTGAGAATCCTCTACAGACGCGCCCTCAAAGACACTCTCAATTGGGCCGTCCATCGTCATCTCTTCTACCCCGATGTATTTCATTTCATTTCATTTCCCCTTTTTCTAGGGTTTTCATTTCGATCTATCATCGTCTATATCTTCGATTAATTGATTTAGGTTTAATTTTTGCGATTTGATTTGTTTCAGGCTGATGCACTTCGTGAGAGATTCGATGCGAATAAGAATGTGGTTAGTTTCTCTTTCATTTTGTAAAACCCTAACAAGTTATTTTTGTATTCATATATTGCTGATTTGTAGATATATGTTACTTTTAAGGTAGAGTGGATGTTAGTATGTTACTGAAATTAGTGTGAACTTGTTTGTATTAACTGTGAATTTATCAATGCTTCATATGTATGTGTGTTTTCAAATGGTTCATTAGGAACATTAATTATTTTATTATGTGATTTAGAGTTTTGTTTTGTATGAAGCCCTAATTTTCCAGTGGTAAGTTGGTTTTAAAAAAAGCAAGACTTGGCGTGCCTCAGGCGCAAGGCGCGCACAAAAAAGCGTATGGCTTTATAGGTTGTGCATCAGGATGTTGTTCATAACTTCATATAGTTTTTTTGGTTGTGCATAGTTGTTGTTTGTATATATATATATATATATTATATATATATATATATATGTATATATATATATATGTATATATAGGGGAAGGTTCATTCGGGAACACTAAAAAAATGGGGAACAGTGGGGAACCGGCTCAAACGAACTCTGATTGGACTCTTTCCAGCGGCGTTGGAACCGGCTCGTCGAACCCTAACTAGGATCTCTTAACCCTAAACCCTAAATCCTAACCACTAAACTCTAAAGCTAAAAAATAAGGCTAAAACCTAAGCTAAATCGTAAAATCTAAGCTATAAACCCTAAACGCTAAACTCTAAAGGCTAAACCCTAAACCCTAAAGTTAAACCCTAAATTAACCCTAAAACTAAACCCTAAGCTAAACTCTATATAAGACCCTAAATCCAAACCCTAATATATTTAGGGTTTAGGGTTAGGATTTAGGGTTTAGGGTTAAGAGATCCTAGTTAGGGTTCGACGAGCCGGTTCCAACGCCGCTGGAATGAGTCCAATCGGAGTTCGTTTGAGTCGGTTCCCCACTGTTCCCCACTTTTTTAGGGTTCCCCAATGAACTTCACACACTATATATATATATATAAATATATATATATATATATAAAGCTTCATTATAACTAATTTTGGGTAGGTGATATTAAAAACCTATGAGAAAATAAGAAAAAGATGTATAAATAAAGTGTGCCTCGGCTCGGGACTTTATCACCTAGGTGCCCCTGGTGCTTTTTTAAAACCAAGTTGTCTACTTTGGAAAGCATTCTTTTAAAGACGGTTCTTAAAAAGTTTATGGTAGTTTTTAAATTTTACAAAGTTGAAATGCGTATCGACTTTGAAGTTAAAAGTATTTCTGGATTTCCCAAGCATGGAAAGGTGCTTAGCTTTTATTGGTTGTAGTAGCACATTGCCACATTGCATGTTATACATCTTATTGTTAGCTTAATCCTGAATGCGTTCCATTTTATGTGGCTACTAATGTTCAATCCAGAAGTCTGGTCATTGCATATATAGTTCTATGTATGAGGGTCCATTACTTTCACAGTTCAGCTTTCAGAGTTTCTTTCTGTTTAGATGGGAAACATGTCATGATTGACAAGTACATTTAATTAAATTAATAAGGACATACATGATCTCTTTTCACCATTTAGAAACTCTTCTTGAATTGTAACTTACGGGTGAATCACAATGTTAAGATCTTGCTGATTTGTGCATCTTATGCGTTATGTTTTATATGTCCAGGAAGATATAGAGACTATTGATAGAATGATTGCTGATGGTGAGGCACAGTACAACAAGTGGCGCCATCCTGATCCTTACATTGGTAAGTGCCCGTAGAATTTAAGGTTGCGTTTGGTATGATGGACTCATGGAAGGAATGAAATATGCACTATTATCTAGTTGTATTATTTATTATTCAATTATGTGATCTTATTAAAAGTCTTAAGGCTAAAACAAATTGTTTTTTTCTGTTTGCTCCTATTTAACAGTTCCATGGGCTCCTGGTGGCAGCAAGTTTACTCGCAACCCTGAACCACCTGCTGGGGTAATCTTCTACTCCTCTCATTAGTACACTTTTTAATATAGCATACAGATGTCATATTTCCATCCTAGCTATACGCTACTCATTTTTGGTAGCTAGCCTGAAAAATAATTAGTTACATGTTATAAGCAGGCTAGAAGTATCATTACTAGCCCTTTAGTCTAGTAAAAAGGAGGAACAAAGCAGCCTTTTATTTGTATTTAGGCCTGTAAACGAACCAAACGTTCATGAACTGTTCATAAACTTGTTCTGCGGGAAGCTCATTTATGTTCGTTTATTTAATAAATGAACGAACGTGAACACAATTTTTTGTTCATTTAATTAAACGAACGAACATGAACACACGTTTTGTTTGTTCATTCATGTTCGTGAACGTCCATTATGTTCATTTATGTTCTTTTAATTACATTTGTTTATGTTAGTGTGTTTATGTTCGTTTCAATTTAAATACATAAGTAGTTATATTTGTATAAATATTAAACATAAAAGGAACTTTCTATCTACGTATAAACTAATTGGCAATTGGGCTTTCTAGTAATAAAAATGGCTTTCCAATGGATTTTTTCGTAATTAATCACAAATTTATATAAAAAATTGCTTTATGTTTAGTAAATTATATTTATTTGTGTTCATTGATGTTTCTTCTGTTATTTTATTTGATTTGTTTATTGTTTGTTAAATTATGTTCATTTGAGTTGGTTTGTTTATGTTCGTTTAGGTTTTAAACGAACCCGCACATGCTCATTTTCTTAATAAACGAACATGAACTAAAAAATGTGTTCGATTATATGTTGGTGTTCAGTTAAAGTTAAATGAACGAACACGAACACGCCTTTGTTCGTGTTCGTTTGGTTCATTTACGGGCCTATTTGTATTTTCAGTCCAGTTTCTTTTGCAATTTTAATTGGCATGCAGAAGCTCTCTTTTTTTTGTGTTTTAAACCCTTGCAACTTGCTCATAGGTCTCAAGTTTGAAATATGAGACCATCCAGACCTTGGTTTTAAATTGTGTGATGCTCTCCGATGCGTTTGGTCCAAGAATCTGATGCGCGATGCGAAGCCATCATGTGTGCGATGCGCTCTTCATAAAAAATACTAAAAATATATTTATTACATAAGACCTTATAAAAACATACTTAAAAGTAAAAGAAATCAAGTAATAAGAAGATAAGAATTGTGCTTTTTGGTTCAAATCAAGCATCCTAAGATATTAATTATTGCAAAAACCCAACAAATTTCATAAAATCTGTTAAAAAAACACAAGAAACAATGTTGCACGCATCAGAGCGCATTATGCGACGAGCGCATTATGCGAAATCGGCGCATTATTCTCGCATCATGTAAACGCAACGCATCAGATGTGGCGATGCGCTCTCATTAGCGCATCGGGCGCATCACGCATTATGCGCGCAAATACGCGCATTTTAAAACCAAGATCCAGACTAACAAGAATTTTTATGATCCTTCTCATGTGCTCTAGAGAGCATAGTTTAGTACTGTATTATAATAAAGGACAAAATTGGTATTTGAATGGTTCATCATTGGCACATTCACATTTGTTTCTAGATTGTTATCATATATCTTGTGAATTTTTAGTAACATTTATAAGAAATACATCTAGCACAAATGGATATGCTAGGAAAACGTGACATCATACATCTACATGCTAATAATCAGGCTCCATAATCAGTATGTATGTGCTCTTTGTGCTAAAGCTCTTAAATTTGTGGTTACTGCAGATTGAGATAGTTTATGATTATGGGCGAGAGGATCATTAGCTGAAAGTAATATGGGCTCCATGGCAATAAATCAAGGTTAGAATCAAATTGGTTATGCCATTCAGTGATTGTTCTCTATATACTAAGAAATAAACTCCATGCACCTATCTGATCTCCCTAACACATGGACTTTTGATTGCATAAAACTTCTGTTTTATTACGTTTGTCTTCTACTTGCTCATTTGCTCATAATAACTGTGTAATTTTTTTTTTTGTTGTAATTTTCGATGTTAAGCACAGTTTTTCCCCCCTGCAAATTCTGAAGCTTAATCAATGTTTGTCAATGATCATTATAAGCTTAATAGAGTGGCCAAACTAGAAATGGAAAAAAATGGTTGAAACAGGTCCTTTCTAAGGGGTCAAAATGGTCCGGTTTGGTTTGGCTGAACACAAACCTATTAACGGGCAAAATTATTATATAAGGTGACTTAGAAGGCTTTATGATGTGAATGCACTTGGAATGACTTCGGACTTCTACACCTTTTTTTGCTAGTTAAAATTAAAAAAAAATTATCTTCCAAAGATAATTATGGGGTGAAATATATGATAGGTACAGGTAGTGTTTGGTATGCAGGAATGAGAGACGGAATGGAATGGATCATTACGAGGGAATGGAGAAAAGGGTGTTTGGTTTATAAATGGAATGGAATCATCCATTCAAAAAGCATTCCATTCCCTCAAAATCATTCCTTCCACCCCCATGTTTTTTTTCATTCCATCCCCTCTTGTACCTTTCACTAACAACACCATAACCCCACCTTCGCACCTCACGCCACCACCACACCACCACCAACCACGACTCCCAACAGCACCACCATCCGCAACCCGTCATCCCGACGCCACACGCGGCCCCACACCATGGCCACACCCGCACCGCCACCACCACGCCCGCACCACCCCCACCGCCACCGCAACCACCACCTGACGGCCGCCGCACCCCCGTCACCGCCACCCACGTCGCCGCACCACCCACCGCCCTCGCCACCCCACCGACGGCCACTGCCACCCATGTCACCGCCACCCACCGTCGCCGCACCACACCACGGCCACCGCAACCAACCACCACCGACGGCCGCCACCACCCCCATCACCGCCACCCGTCGTCGCCGCCGCCACCTAACACCACCCACAATCACTGCCACCGACCACCACCACTCACCAACGATTTTATTGCTTCGTTTTTCTTGCCTACCAAACAATACACGATAATAGTTCATTCCATTCACACATGGTAACCAAACGAGACATGGAATGGTAATGCTCCATTGCATTCCCTCATTCATTCCATTCCTCGTCCATTCCATTACCCCATACTAAACAGATCCATAGTACTTGAATGCTATATCGACACACACACAAACACGCTCTTTTGGCATATGCTCCATCAGTCACTTAAGTTAAAGAGAAGTGCATAACATCACTTTGGTTTATGCTATTAACGGGACATTCAATCTCCTCGTGTTTTTGCTTACTTTTGCAATTTGTTATATGTTGGCAGGTTACTCAAGAAGCAAGTGCCTCGTATTGCTTTTTGTCCGTAATTGATTATATCGGTATGAAATGTTTTCTTGAATGTGTTTTGATTAGCACCCACTGTTGATAACTTTCCCAATTTGATGCCCATGACTTTCTTTTTCACCGACTTGCAATATTTCTTCCCATTTTGGCAACTTCTCTGCAAAACTTACATGCTTTTATGCTACCAATAAGCTGATGGATCTTAAACTTACTTTATCTATCTTGTGTTTTAGATAATAATCGTCTAAAGTGAACAATGTTCTTAAACTGAATCTGTAGATTTTTATTGAACATGTGACCTAAAGGTGCACATACAGGTTAACTGGGTTTTTTTCATATTGGTTATTAACCGAATAACCGATCCGGTTATTGATTGACTTCGTCAAAACCGGTTAGGCCAATAACTTATTCAAGGATCGTAATAACCTAACCTATATAGCCGGTTTGAGGATGCCTAAAAACCTAGCCTATACAACCGACTTGGCTATTAACCACACTGGTTAACCGAGATAACCGGTTTCTAAAAAACACTAATGAAAATCAGATAAATTTTTTTTTTTTTAATATTTTTAGAATTAACAAAATATAGCTTAGTTACATAGAAAATCATGAAAAAGTTTAATTTTATGATATTTAATAATTGTTGCCGTCTGTTACTGTTTATGTATATACATGTAAGTGTGGATGTATGTTGTGTGTGTGTATGTTAAAAGACCGGTTTGACTAAAAATGCCAAACTGGTTCCTGATTAACGTTTTTTTTTTTCTAAAAAAAAACTGAAACCGGTTCTCTTATATTGTTTACGAACCGAGTTTGGTTATTAAACTGGTTTTTGTATGCACTTTCAATGGCCTTGTAAACGTGCCCAGTACCTTGTATTTTGGCCTGATGACCAGTGCATCAGCTCCATCTCGGGCCTGTGGCTAACAGACCTATCATCATGGTTTCTGGCTCGACAGGCAGTGGTCTTAAGTTCTTTGAAAGCGTAACAGTATCTCGATTTGAAGTCTAGCTTGTGAATGTTTGCAAAGATTTCACGTTGGTTGTAATTTATTGACGACCAAACATTTTTTCAGGAAACTAAACCTATCTACATCATAACATAACTATGAAATCCAAATCTTCTTATAAACTTGATACCATCTCAGCAACACGAAAAAGCAAAGGAGAAACACCGATAACTTCATAATACCTTCTGCTACACGAGATTTTTCAACTTTTTTTAGGAGAGAGAGATAGCGGGGTTAAGTTATTATTAGTGGCGGACCTAGGAATCATTGTCTGGGGGTGCGATCAACATTTTTTCCTGTAAAATACACTAATCTTGTTTTTTTCAATGGGTGCGCCTGTCCACCCACGCCATGATCACCTAGGTCCGCCCTTGGTTATTATGTGCAAGACCCATCTGTGGAAGTAGAGAAAACGGTCTTGTCAGAAGGGCAAGTTTGGGCAGTGATGACATGGCATGGTTTTGAGGAGCCCAAAAATGTGTTATTGGAGGTGCTATAAACATGTAATATTGTAATGTGATGTGGATGTGTAACATTAACAATAATATCACTTGAGTAAGTTGGAAGAACGTGTATGGAAAATACAACAAATTCCAAAAGCGATTGAGAACGGTTTAATGAATGAAGTTTTATAAACTATTGTTTATTGTGTCGTACTTAATTGTCATAAGTAACTTTTTCATAATAAATATGGTGATAAACGTGTTAAAACATATAGAAAGTAATGGTCGAATGCTCCTCTTACAAACAATACAAGAAAAAGCATTTAAAAATTAACAAAAATCTTTCAGTTTCCTATTACAAACTTTCTCATGATTATTATATTGGTTATGAAGTTTGTAATGTGGATTAAAAACACTTTCATTACAAATATTGGCTATGTAAGGAATTATTACATTGGTTATGAAGTTTGTAATTGAGAATTACACATTACATTTCATATTCATCCACGTCCAAATGCGACATGTCAACTGTCAAATCAAATTTCCACGAATCTTCCAAGAATAGCAATTTTATCTTAAATGCTACGTCTACATGATCACCTTTTTTTTTCAACATCAGCGATTGAAAATGGTTTTGTCAATGAAGTTTTTTACTTTTCTTTTATCACAATTTTTTTAATAATACACTGTTTTTTTATTCTAATTATCTAAAAGTTACACAGATTTGAACTAGAATAATTAAACATGAAACAAAATAGGGTTTCAACCATCACCACTTGATCAAGGAGAATTCACTAATGTCATTGAGCTAAAGGCCTCTCGACTTGAGAGTCTTGTCGAGAATCATATTTGTAAGTAGAGATTTGTTGTAAAACTTTGTGATTTACGTCACGAATGTAGTGGTATAAGGCCGGATGTGAAAGGTATCGTGTAGTATACTTAGTAAAGTCTTTTTCTTGTTATCATGTTCTCCCCCTTCCTCTCATGTTCTTGGATGGCAACCACACATTGTTTCGTATTGATTTGCATAAAATTAAAGTATTTCCTCTTTCCGATTGTATCAACTTTATCTAAAAGGTTAAATATAATCAAAATTCATAAAAATTTCTTATGCAATGTAACTTACATTTTTTAACGGCAAACTAATCTGCTATACTTACACCATACATGATTTGAACCATCCACACTAGAACAAAGGGGAGACATCTTAACACTACACTCTACCCTCGGGAGACAATAACTTACATGATACACACACCTTGTCTATATTGTCCATATAGTTTGACACCATTTACGGATCTAGGGTTGGGTACTTGTGCTCCACCATCTACTTATAACAATGAATTAAAATAATCAAATTATACTATACCGTTTTATTTCTTTGTTTTAATCATATTTAATTAATGTAATATTATTAAAATAATGTAAACAGACAAAAACAATATCCAACTCTAGATCTGTCTTTCTCACTCCTCATCTCTCTCCCAACATTTTAGAAGGCCATTTCTTTTGTGATATCAAGAACTCCCTATTTTCAGAAGACTTTCTTTATGTTTCTTGCTATTAAAAATATTAAAAGAATTATATATATATCACCCAACTTTCACCCATTTTATTAAGTTCAAAAGTCATGTCCCTAATTTTTAGAACTTAGGGACAATGTGCAAGAGTTCTTAGCAATTTCTTATGTAGCTAAAAACATGTAATTTTTTAAGGAAATGTCATCAACATTCAACCAAGTTTTTTTCACCTATAAATGTCACACCAGAATCATTTTTTAGTTTTTACGAGTCAAAATCTGGTTGGTTAAACAAGATGGTCTTGCCGTTTTTGCTTCTTTTTATAACCAAACCGCAACATTTTGGGTTTAAGGCTAATGTGTCATGGCCTAGTGTTGCTCTCTCGAGCCATTTTCCAAGTTTAGATCAAAACCGTATAAATGTTGATTTTTAAGGCCAAAATCGCGCCATTAATCATCTTTTGATAGTAAAAAAATGTGTCAAAATACCCATTTTCATAATTTACCCTTTTTATTAACTTATAGAGTGAAATATTGCTTCATAAGAACAAAAAAGTTGTGATATTATAAAGGTCACAAGGAGGCAAGCACTGTCATGTTCTATCTTATCTAACAAGATGCTAAAAGAACAGAATCCTACAACTCAAATCTGGCAAAGCCTGTCAAAATCCTCATCACATGAGCCTAAACCTTCAAAAAAATATGCCTATATGCATTGATGACTTGTACAGTACAACCCAATAACTATAGACAAAACACCCCTCTAGTCACTTAACCATTTACAACAAGGCAATCTAACCCATAGGGTACACATATCAATGCTATCTATCTTCTTTGATATTGCTGTTTGAAAATGTCCAAAATTTAAATGCAAGTTGTTGTCACTCATTTGAGTAATTTCCCTTCTGCTGCTGCTGCTGTCTTGACACTTAGCTTTTAACAAAGCCAAAATATTCTTCAAAACCAATTCCAAAACAATATTCTAAAGGCTATACAAAATGCTGCCCCAAAAGAATACAAAATGCTTTCACCCACCCAAAAAGAATACAAAATGCTGTCACAAAGATAAGGACCACATCCAAACTTGTGGCTCACATACCATTTAATACGCGTATCCTCGATGAAACACGGGGTGGGAACTTCCAAGATGGGACGACTAAAATCGTAAAAGTTAAAGGTCAGGGACTTGTGGACCACGAGATTCACGGGTCATGATCATAGAGCATATCAAACACAAAACCTACGCGTATTGACTAACCTAGCCTTTATTCACCCCATTAAGTTAGTACTAAAATTTTGACCCGTTAACAAGCGGATTAGTCGGCAATTTGCATAGATAGTGACATATGGGGTATATTGGCCTACCATTTCTTCACAAGTAACCACCAAAAGATATCATAAGTATTAAACTTTAGGTAAAGGACATGGCCAAAAGATACACAAGTAGGCCATCACAACCACATTCATAAAAATGGAAAATGGAATCAAAGGTGGCTTTTCACGAATCTTCTTCCAATAAAAATGGCCCACATGCACATGCTACTACCCATTGCATGTTATGTTCAAGAGGTTAAAACAGAAGCAAAAGATTCAAATCCATTGAACAAGAATGTTATGCATACCATACCTAACTACCATGTACACATACCTTTCGACTTATGGCGGCGGTGTCGTTTGAAAGAATCAAAATCGACCGTTTCAATAGCGTACAATATTGATCTGCAAACAAGAGTTGATCTATTAACAAAATTGGCATATATGTATAAATCGAGAGACCAAAACCTTCAAACGGGTGCTAGTATTTTTTTACCTTAACTTACCTGATCCCATTGGTTAGCAGGGTACTGGTATGTCACGTGCGTTTGCAGATAACTTAAATGAATAATGAAACCAATAAGTTGCAAACAAGTACTTTTATTATCATGAGAATGCACTACAACATGAAGGAAGAGATGGGGAAGAAGACATGACAGTCCCCCCCCCCAAATCTATCTTCACAAATTTATCAAAAAGTTCAACAGCTCTCTCTATATATCTTGTTCACATGAGAAAAGAGAGCAGAACAAAAAAAAAAACATTACTTTAACTAAAAACAGAACCATACTAAAGTTTGCAGAACAGAACAACCTCATTGACAAACAACCAAACCAGTGATTCATCATAGAATCTTGTTTTCCTCAAGCACAGACATAAGACCACGGCTCATCTTCGCCAGCAACCGCATCCGACCCGCCAGCGAAATCCTCATCAGAACAGTAATAATACCCATTGTTCCCATTTGCAGCAGTAAGACAGCAAGACGATCCAACGGTCAGATAAGGCATGTTTTTGAAAGACTGCGCAATTCCACCAGCGATCATCGCCCCACCCATATCGCCTTCGTCGTGAACAAATTCTTCAATCCTGTGCTTAAGTGTCTGGAACATGATCTCCGGTTCGTGTTGCATTGATCTGAGAACATCACTGCAGGACGGGCCAGGGACGGCTCGGGTAACAGCGAAGCCGAAGGGACCATCACTCTGCGACACACGGACCACACTCGGGCCACCGAACAAGTTGTGGACACCACCAAGAGCCTCCTGGTATGCCCCTCCTAAAAACATCCCCAAATAGTACTTCATCCCGCTTTCGCCTTCCAATTCGTGAAGCGGCAAGCTTGATTCGCCTCCGATGAATTTGTCAATCTTTCCATCACTGTCACAAGTAAGATCCGATAAAATCCCCCTTTTCGTTGGGCGTTCGTCTAGGCGATGAATCGGCAGGATCGGGAACACCTGTTCTATCCCCCAGAAATCCGGAATCGATGTGAAAACCGACAGATTAACATGATAAGTGCTCACGGGATTCGACACACCAATTTCCTTAGCAACCAAATCACACAACCCATCAGTAGCAGCCAACTGTTCGATATCCAACGACCCGTCTTTAAACTTCTCAATACACCTCTGTTTCAGCTGATCAGCATAAGCCAAACACGCTTCATAATCGCCTCGAATCGCAGACTCCGATAAATTATTATAATCCGAATGCACATCCTCAGGGAGCTGCTCAATGAAATGCTGGATATCAAAAGAGGACATAGTTGGAACCTTGTACTTGCTCGAATAAACCGCCTCGAATATAAGTACAGAATGATGCGACACAAGCGCGCGCCCACTCTCGCTGCAAATCACAGGATGTTTCATAGAATTGCGGTCACAAACAAACTTAACCGCCTGAACAACCGCCATTGCATATTCTTCTAACCCATAAGCAACAGACACATCCGAGTTTGCGGATTTCGATCCATCGTAATCAATCCCAAGCCCACCACCAATGTCAATGACCTTCATATTGGCACCAAGACGAACCAACTCACAGTAAATCTGAGCAGCCTCTCCAACACCATCAGCAAGCAAAGCGGTCGAAGGGATCTGCGACCCGATATGGAAATGGAGCAATTGGAAACAATCGAGCATCCCGCATTGATACAGTTTTTTCACCACACGAACAATTTGTGTAGTGGTCAGACCAAACTTACCCTTTTCCCCTGAAGTACTTCCGAAATGACCCGAATGCTTAGTTCGAAGCTTAGCACGAACGCCGATAACCGGACGAACGCCAAGCTTCAAACTGATGTCAATCACAGAATCCAATTCCTCTTCTTGCTCCAGAACAATTACAGTGTTTAGTGAAAGCTTTCTAGCAATCAAAGCTAACGAAATGTATTCCGAATCTTTAAATCCATTACATATCAGTAGAGACTCCGAAGCGCCTTTACACAAACAGCTCATCGCTAAAAGAAGCTCGGGTTTGGAACCCGCTTCCAACCCGAACCGAAACGAGGATCCAAATTTGACAATATCCTCAACCAGGAACCGGTCCTGGTTACATTTCACAGGATACACACCTTGGTAGTGAGAGGTGTAAGATAGAGACTTCACAGCGTAATTAAACGCCGTTTGAAGAGATTCGAGTCTGTTTTTCAACACATCAGGAAACCTGATAATTAACGGAAGCTGGAGATCTAAGCCACCAACGGATTTAGAATCGGTTGCTTTTTCACCACTTTTAAAAGATCTATTTCCTGGTGGTCCATGGTGGAGCTACCGTGTGGCCGGACGGTGACGTTGCCGGAGGAGTTAACGGCGAAGTAAGGCGCTCCCCAGCCGTCAACTTTGTACAAAGCACTCGAATGAGGCGGGGTCCAGTTTGTTAATAGTGAATCTTCTGGAACAAAGCTGTCAGTCGGTTGAGGTACATTAGGAACAGAGCTGTCCCATCCGGATGGGGGAGGGAGAGCAGCCATAGCAGCGGCAACAGAAAACGCTAAAGATGGCATATCTCTTGACCCGATCTGTTTTCGTAAAAAAACTTTTGATTAACAAAGAATAAAAGAATTGTTTGTGAAGTTGAACTTGGCCAAAGTTTGTAACGGCAGGGGGCTTTACAACCCGCCGAGGCCGAGGCCCCGGCTACCCCCTCAAAAGAAGCAGAAGGGGATCTGAATCAAAGGAGGAACAAACCCTAAACTCCTGAGCAGCACGTGTATCCCCACAACTACCGCTCAGAAGAAGAAATTAACAATTTGATTGAAAATTTGGAGTTTGAAAGACAAAACAGCAAGCAAATCTAATGAATTTGAAGGGATTGGAGCATGCAGAATTGGAAACTGGGGAATGGAGACCGTAAACGGAAGAGGAGACGGAAACCTAACGGCGGAAAGATTAGAAAGAGGGATTCAGAAATGAGAAAGTGAGCGAGAATTGCATGGGAGTTGATGGTCATTTATATAGAGGCCGTTTCTTTAGGTTGGCCATCGGACGCCTACTTTTTTTTTTCTTTTCTTTCTTATTATTATTAATATAATATAATTCTTTATTTTTTTTAAATTTATGAAATATTGAAATTTGAAGAATTCTAGTCTACTAGTCAACCATAAATAAAAACCGCCCGAGATAAGACTGTCCTCAAAAAAAGAAAAAGTGGTGTTTGATTACGAACTTTGTATAATGATGTTTGTATACTACCAAATTAGGGGTAAACTAGTGAAATTGATTCATAGCTACAGTAGAATCTCGAATTAAGCCAAACTTAAAAATGTTTGACGTTAAGTTTATTTATTGAGCTCCAGTAAACTTCTGAGGTTTGTTAGCCTATCAAGTTTATATATATATATATGTATATATATATATATAATATATATATAGGGGATGGATAATTGAGTTATAAGAACCGTAGAAACTAATATAAGTCATTAATAAAAAGTGTTTTAATGTATTAGATTAAAAGATAATAAAGTAGTTGTAATCATTGTGTTTTAATTAATGAGTTTTTGTTTTTAATGGGATAAGGGTAAATTGGTATTTTTTTACTAAGCTCTTTAATGATTGTTAATTAAAGTTGTAATCATTGTGATTTAATTAATGTTATTTTTTAATCATGCTGAAGAAAATTATTTTACGTAAGAGTTAAAACTTTTTGCGCGACGGTTTTAAACATTTTTACGCGCGTGTTCAGACTTTTTCTACGCGCAGGTTCAAACTTTTTTACGCCCGGTTTTAAACCTTTTTACGCGCGTTTTAAAATTTTTACGAGCCGATATAAAAGTTTTTTTACGCCGGTTTTAAACTTTTTTACGTGTGGTTTTAAACTTTAAAACAAAGTTTTTTTTTACAAAAAAAAACATTTTTTACGGGTTTAATCTTTTTTACAAAAAAAAAAAAATTTACGCCAAACAAAAATATTTTATTTTTACAAAAAACTTTTTTACAATTTTTTTTCAAAAACTTTTTACAAATTTTTTTTACGCCAAACATCTTTTTACGCCCCCCCGACACCCCGATTTCGGGTTTACGAAATTTGAGGATATTACCAAACGAACTCACCCAAAAATCACGACTAAATAATGTCTCATGCTGAATTTTAAATAGAAGAGGGAGAAAAGATATGATATGTTGGGTTTTAAATAGAAGAATGAGAAAATATGTGACATGTTGACTTTTAAATAGAAGAGAAAGAAAAGTTGTGACAAGGGAAGTAAAAGATTAAAATACCCTTTTGATTTAATTTGGTTATGGATGATGTGTAAATATGCTATTGGATGATAAGAGTTCTCATGGTTCTCGCAACCGGGATTGGTTCTCTCTTGAACTGAATCATATATATATATATATATATATATTGATTATATGTATAAAAGTATAATACAATAAACAAATAATATATGTTATATTATATATAAATATTATAATATAATCACAAATATATAAAACTAAAAAACATAGGAGTTTAAAGATAAAGCTTAAAATGAGCCGATGATGAGATTGAGCACTAGTGACTTAAATGAGTCGAGTCGAAGCAGCATGTACTAAATTTAACAACAAACATGGTTATAAATAAATTGAAAAAGCTTTGATATGATATAATTCCAAAAGTTTTATGCCAAAAAAAAGTCTTTGAGATATTGTGAAAATAAAATAAAAGGACCTAGAATATCGTTCCTGGTTATGGATTATTTTATAGAATCATTTGTCGAAATATCTAGATGTTGAAATGTCTAAAGAATAGTTAATAACTATTAGATTGGATAAATGTTGTATATTGTAATATCAACAAAAGTGTATAAAAGAGACGCCTCATTTCACCTAAGCATCCTAAACTTGTGTAACCATTATTTGTTTATGTACTATTGTAAATGAGTCTAAAATTATTCCTTCTCTTTTAAGCAAACTTATATAGTTTAAGACATGATATATCGTCAAACTCTATATTTTATTGTTTTTGTTTATGAGCACACTTAAAGACCCCATATGCCCATTGCATTTCTTGCTTGCCCTTGATGACAAAAGGTGTTCCTAATTTAAATAGTATATTGTTTTACGTGTTAAATTACAATCTTTGGCTACTTACCAAAATACCTTTTAATACAAACAATTTTTTTAACGGCAAGGAACGACGTGCCAACCATCATGACACCAAACACTGTTGCCAAAGTCTACTACTCGACCGCCGCCAGCCCCTTGGCTCTCCTAGATGCGCGGAAACCCGATCTCCACCCGCCTGAAGGCAAGACAGTGGAATAAGCGGTAAAACCTCGCCTCCCATCCAAGACAAACCGGCGCCACCCATATTCGCCCTTCACCTGGATGTCGCAGACATTCTAACCTAGGTCACAAGGAACAACAAATCTTTTCTCAACCATTCCACCACTACCTCATTGGCTTTTAATACAAACAATTAACCATGATATTCAACTCACCATTAGTTTCCAAATCCAACTAATGATAAGTACATGCATCTTAGATAGGAAGTCTCAAGTTCAAACCTAAGCAAAGAAAATCATAGTTTGAACAATTGATAAGATAGAGTACGAATTACAATTGTTGTTAAAAAAATAATGATGAGTGTCTGATATATCCATCATCATTCACATAGCCAGAGTTACAAAAGAAGAAACTTAGTTGTGTAAAAATCTACACTACAAGTGGTGGCGGAGCTTGAACGAAAACCTAGTGGGGACTAAACTCTCGAAATCCAAGTCAGTAATGGCCGAACTCTTAAAAATTTAATATTTTACACCAAAAAAATAAAAAAAAAAGTTCGATAAAATTAACATTATGAGCAAAAATCAGTGGGGCTAGAACACCCCTAGCCACATTTAACCTCCGTCACTATCTACAAGATATTATGGTTTTCATATATGCTATACTAACCCTTTCATATAATGCTATACTAACCCAATATACTTTTATAAAAACATGAGTGACCAAACTAACTATCATATTAATAGTGAATCACATTGAATTAATTCTTTTAAGTATATGATAAGTTAGATAATCCATAAAATGCATGTGACCATTGAAATGGCTAAATATTTGCGTGCTTATCTTTCACTAGATGATAAAGAAAGAATATAAAAAGGGATGTTAGGTACAAAACTTGTTGTGCTGTTAAAAAAAAGTTACAAAACCTCATATAGAGATACGTAAATAGAATAAACAAATTCACTTTTTGTGTATTGGAATTGTAAGTTATGTTTTGTAAGTCGGACAAAACATTGTAACAATGAATAACATGAGCATGTGGAAGATAAATCATATGTCAACCATCTTAAATACCATTAGTTCTGGCAAGTTTTGAAAAGTAGTTATTTCTCCATAGTTTATCCGGTGTGTGATTCTTTCACTTAATGCAATGGTGAAACTTGAGATTTCTGACCGGAGAGGAGGAGTCATCAAACCTAAAAATTTTAATAAAACCGGGAGATCGAAAACGTATATTCCCAAAAAAATTTCTACGAAAACTATATACTCTTCACTACTGAGCGAAAAGTTCGAGAGGTCGGCCGCCTTCTCTCGCCCCTTAAAAGCTTCCCCTATATATGTATGTATGTAGAAGCTTCGCCCATATATGTAGTATTAATCTAGAACACTTTACGTCTAGCTTGTACTCCTAATCATATCATAGTATTTATCTAGAACACTTTACGTCTAAATTCTAATAATACAGTATTTGTTTTATAGGTAATCTATCCCACTCATATGTATGTGTCATTTTTTTTTTCATAATATAAATGCTTCTCTTTAGATAGAAATCGAATCACATGTTTTTTTTTCTTTTGGAGTGATAATTTTTAATTGAGTTAAATACATAGTTAGTCCATGTGGTTTGCACAAAGTAACATACTTAGGTACTAATAGTTTAAAATCACATTCTAGGGTATTAACTTTTTATTTTGTAACGTTTGGATGTATTAACGTTAATTGTTTGTTAAACTATTAGTACCTAAGTATGTTATTTTGTGCAAACCACAGGGACTAACTATGTTTAATACTCTAGAAGTTAATACCTCCAAACATTACAAAATGAAAAGTTAATACCTTAGAAGGTGATTTTAAACTATTAGTACCTAAGTATGTTATTTTGTGCAAACCACAGGGACTAACTATGTAATTAACTCTATTTTAATTCGTAAAATAACATTATTTTAGTTATTTAGAAAGAAAAACATATATTTTACGGGTTTTAGAAAGAAAAAACATAAAACATATTTTCTTTTAATATTTTCTTTTGTTATGTACTAGGTTATAAACCCGCGTATAACACGGGTTTGATGATAATAACTATATAACTTAATAATGTATGTACATTTTTTAGCAATTTGCTCATATACGACCAAAACAGATGCATATTTACATTTTTCAATCGTATATCGCAAATGTATGTTAACCATATCATATTTAACGTAACTAAAACCATTTCAATACCCATTTCCCTAATTACGATATTTTATTTGTCTTTCCAAATTATTTTGCATGTTTCAAAATTTTTAGCTCAGCACACACTTCTTATAAATATGTTTAATCATTGTTGACAAATCATCCGTTATAAAATAATTCTGCTCTCATCTTACTCTCCAATCTATTGTGGAGTTACTTAGCTACTGCGGATCCACATTCGATTAACGGTACTACTACTGTTTTTTTACATTGCTTGGTTATGATTGATTTTTATTTTGGTTATATTTTTTGTTATGTATAACTTTTATGTATTATAGTAATTTTTTATAAGTGTATTTTATTTTTCTTAGAGATAAAAATCATAATATCATAGTAATTTTTTTATGAAATTATACGGACCGTTTATTAACTTTTAGATCATGAAGTCACAACCAAAAATAAAGTTTCGTAATTTTCTACCTTCATTACGACTCAAGTTGTGTATGAAAATAATTTAGTTTTGTAAATTTGTGAATACCTTATTAAATTACATAACTTTTTTCCTCAAACCGTGTAAGACACATGTTTATATACCTAGTCCTCAAACCCTTGTAATTTACAACAAATTTTTATAATAGAAGTTGTATTGAACATAAATTAAAATAAATATGTTAGTAACATTATACTCTATAAAATTAGGTTAAAAGTTAATTATAATAACAAAGAAACAAAAAGAATAATTTATTATAAAAAGAAAAATAAAAACTTAAAGCCATCACGTGGTGCACATCACATAAATTAAAATAAATATGTTAGTAACATTATACTCTAGAAAATTAGGTTAAAAGTTAATTATAATAACAAAGAAACAAAAGAAAAATTAATTATAAAAAGAAAAATAAAAACTTAAAGCCATCACGTGGTGCATAGCTTCAAAAGCTTGTAACGAAATACCAAAAAATTAAAAGTTAGAACATTGAATAAAATAAATTAGATAAACAATTATTAAGCTTTTAAAGATAAGTTGAAGTTAGGATAAAGTGTTAAAAAACTTACGATGAGATATCTTACACTGTTGTATTAAAAAACTCATGAAAATATTTTATATATTAAAATGAAAATATAAGATAAGAAGGATTGTATAGATAAATGTGATCTTGAAAATTTTACATATAAAAACGAAAAAATATGTATAAATATTTAAATAAATAAAAAAATTGGATTGCTGGAGATGTTGATATGTGACATTAATTGTATTCTTTTATTAGAATTTCGATTAGATTAGATATTTAATATTATTTAATACATTTATATTAGTTATAGATAATTATTAATTAAATTTGAATTTATACGTTTATCTCTAACTATATTAATTAATATATAATATTATTATTAAAAGTGAGGAAGCATCAGAGAATGACATGTGTACAAAACGATTTTCATTTATTGGTATAGCAAGATTACCATGATTACGCCTCTCCCTTTCAAATTTTCAATGTGTGAGTGTGAGTGTCAACAAGCAATAGGGAGGTATGGATTAGACAATGATGGACAGAGTCTATTATTCTTACAGAGGTGTCAGGTTCTATCATGAGTTTATTCGGGTTTTCGTCCCACCATGTGTTACGCCTGAAAATGTTAAGCTCTTGTGGTGACACAACGACTGTCAAGTGACAGTTTGCGGTATAGTTTCCCGAGAACGCCCAAGCCAAACTCTGAAATCAGCGTGAGCCCGGTTAAGACAACATAGTCTAGTTGGAGTGGGGCAATGAGCTCTCCAATTTAGGAAGTGCAGTAGCCTAATATAAGAAAGTCGTCGTTCTAAAAACAATTAAAGTAATTTTTACTTTTTTTCCTCTCTCTATATTTCATCGTGCACGGATAATTAGTAGTTTGATTCTACTTTTTATTTTTTTATATGCGAACGTGGGATAGCCTACTTAGTAGAGACATATGTCTCTTAACAAGGATGTACTAGATTCAAATTTGGAAAATGGGTGTTATTTAAACTAGCAAGGTGCCCAGACGATGCGGCATGAACGACATTTTGCATTACGATACTCGTTTTTTGTAGTTTTCTTATTCGTATAATATTTATTGTAGCAATATTGTGGTAGATATACGTCATACGCGAAGTTATGGGTTAGTCAATTTCATTTTGTTGTGCATGGTTCGATCGGTTCAGTTATTTTACTGAATCAAAGTCGTCGGTTAGACTATTTTATTAAGCAATCAGTTTTCAGTTAATCGGTTTGGTTTATTTGGTTAGATTGACTTTTTATATTCGATTCGTTTAATTTCAGTAAATAGCCAAAACTAAAGTTAGGCTAAATTTTTTTGCATATAAATACATGAAATTGAGGTGTAAATACATGAAATGGTGTGTATAAATACATGAAATGGAAATATAAATATATGAAATGTAGGTATAAAATCTGAAATACATGAAATAGAGGTATCAAAGTTAGATATATAAAAATATGAATAATTGGTTCGCTTCGGTTAGTTACGGTTAAATGAGGCCACAAAAAACTGATAACCGGTTTTTGATTAATTTGGTTTTCGATTAATTGGTTTTCGGCTAATTGATTTTCTGTTAATTCGGTTTTTGGTCCATTTCGATTCAATTCATCTGTTTTTCGTTAATGATTCAGTTATTGCTTCTTCCTAAACACGCTTAATCATATAACATATCAATGTTTAATAAAAAAACTATTGATATACTATAATCAAATTAAAGAGAATAAAATGCTTGTTTTTTATGTATTTTTTAAATAAATTAACGTACGAATAAGTTATAGCTTTTTAAAAAGCGTAAGGTAATTAGGTTTTTTTATAAGAAGACAAAATATAAATACCAAGTAATTATCCATATTTTGGCTGAAGATGGATGAAATTAGAGGTAACTACAATGAGAGATTAAAGTGTAATTAGTGTTTGAAAGACCAATTTACCCTCAATTTAAGTGTAATTAGTGTTTGAAAGACCAAATTACCCTCAATTAATATTTGAAAGACAAGCTATTAACTTTTTCCTTAACTGAGTATATATATAGAGGGGAAAGTTATTGTACAAATAAACTTAACATACAAACGGAATGAAAATACAAAAAAACACGGTGGCATTTTCGTAAATATCAGCAACTATCAAAATTACCCTACAAATGATACTGTGAGTAATTTTGATCTTGTAGAATAATTTTGTAAAATGTTCTTGTAGAGTAATTTTGATCTTGTAGAGTAATTTTGTAAAATGTTCTTGTAGAGTAATTTTGATCAAAAAACTATATCTAACAAAAAAAACCCAAAAACCCTAACTCCCCACCCCCCAAAAACCTAAAAAAAACCTAACTCCCCCCCCCCCCCCCCCTCAAAAAAAAAAAAAAAAAAACTAAAAGCTAAAAATTAAACCATAAAGCTAAACCCCATAACTAAATGCTAACAAAATTACTCTACAAGAACATTTTACAAAATTACTCTACATGATCATTTGTAGGGTAATTTTGATAGTTACAAAAATGTCACCATGTTTTTTTGTCTTTTCCTTCAGTTTGTATGTTTTGTGTGTTAAGTTTATTGGTATTTGATCTTTCTTGCCTGTATATAGAAACACACATATGTATGTATGTATGTATGATTATAAATTGATAATACGTCTTGAGAACCGGATACATATAGACAATATGTTATAGACCAACTTCAAACAATCTTTGGGCTGTCTCTTTTTATTAGACATGTAGCATAAAATGGTCCAAATGCAGTAGCATTTGACCTTTCATTTGCATGTGGAGTGTCCAAGAAAGCAATTAAGCATGTTATTCAATGCTAGTCGTCGACTTAAAAGTCAAAGGAAGATTGATTGATTCTAATGACCGCACAAAGTTTGTATCAATCAATTTATGTACGATGATTTAAGAGAATAATCATATTTATAAAAGGGAATCATCAATATAAATGTATTTTGGTCCTTGTATAACAAAATAAATATCAATCTCTTAAGGTATGATGAAATTCGCACATCTAGAGACAACAAGTGGTAAGATCCTAAGCCAAGGAAGTACAAGGTAGATAACTAATATTAATATCAATTATTACTACTATCGAAGTGATACAATCACGAATATAAGATTATATATATATATATATATATATATATATATATTATTCTTGAAAGTGAAGAAAATATTACCCCATGACATTCTTTGCATTTATTACAGTTGATGTAGCATAAGAAATTGTCACATGACGTTTAGTGGAGTTCTTTATTAGAATTATATTTGTAAACTTTTACGCGTTTTACAACTTTAGTTTCTACACAACATATACTTTTTGTTGTCTTATTTGTATTCTTAAGGTTTTGTTCAACTATGTTGTAGGAGTAGGAAACGTGTCATCTTAATGTGGTAACATTTATTAAAGGGGTCATATGTTTGACATTAGCGTTATTCGGTGCATTTTCACATGTATGATTATCATGTTTGGTTGAATAACACATAGTTTGGTATGGTCCCGCTGGATGGCTGGTGACCATAGTTAGGTTGATATATATTCAAAGTTCATCTAGATCACTAGATGGTGTGACATTACATGGTTGATTTACTTCTAATTCCTAGGCAATCTCTACCATTTCAAACACCATTTTGCTTGAAAACAAACTATGTAACAATTTCATTTGACAAATTCACAACAAATTTGCAAACAAAGTAACATTACTATATAATTCTATAAGGCCATGTGTAGTCGAGCGCTATGAAGGGGTGAAAAGGGGCTATGGCACCCCATAACACCGCCCTTCAGAGCGTATGTGGGGGGGGGGGGTGGTTTATAGTTCAAGGCATGATACATATAGCTGCGCTACACATTGATTTGCAAGAAGAAAAAATTGTACGAAGTGTAGGAGACAAATTTGACCATTGATTTGCAAGATCAATGGTTGAGATTAAGTGGTCCCCAAATATAAAATTCACATAAAACAAGGGAAAAAGTGGGTAAAAAGGTAAAATAGGAAAATCCAATATTGTTAACTCATAAACTCACTTCCTCCTTGATTTTCAAATGGCTATAACTTTTTCATACGTTAATATTTTTTTATAAAAATTACACCGTATTAACGAGCATTTCATTCTCTTTAGTTCGAGCAGCCTGTTGCTATATTTTAACATTAAATTTTTTTGAAGGATTTTGAAACCCTATTACGTGATTACGTAGTAAGTGACTACGTGATTTGAATAACCATTACGTGCTTACTTGATTTCATTGTAGTATTTTATGTGAAACCACGCTAAGTGATTACGTAATTACGTAACAATAGTTGACTATGTAAATTACATGACTACGTGATTTTAGATACGCATTTCATGATTATATGACTTCATTATAGTATTTACGTGAAACTATACTGGGTGATTAGGTAACGTAATACATAATATTTCATATGGAATACCTAATATTTAAGATATAATCACGTATTAAAGATAAATTATATACAAAACATTAGCCAAACCAACCTATAATAGCAACATAATGTCATATAATAGAGATTTAACCACGTAATAAAGCATAAACAATCAAGTTCTTATTATTGAATGTGTAATCACGTAATAAGCATAATTGTATTAACATTAGTTATAACAAATGATATTAAATGTGTAGTCACGTAATGAGTTTACAATGAATGCGTAATGATTTATGTTGAATGTGTAATCACGTAATGGGTATTCAAAAATCACGTAATGGGTACTAGGTATTCAAAATCACGTAATCACGTAATGGTATTTAAAGTCCTATAAATTATTTTAAAAAAATACTATAGCAATAGGCTGCTCGAATTAAAGAGAATGAAATGCTTGTTAATATGGTGTAATTTAAAAAAAAAAAATATTAACGTATGAAAAAGTTATAGTCGTCTGAAAATCAAGGTGGAAACTAGTTAAAGGAAGAAAAAACCATCATACCCTTCCCTTTCTTAAATTGAGAAAAACAAATATTTAGTCATTATTGTCTCCTACACTTCGTAAAAAATTCTTCTAATATACATGATCTCTTACCTATTTATTTAATTTCTATTTACTATAAATAAAAAAATTATACTTGTTTTGTATGAAGATTGATCATCACACTCATAAAAACATGAATATTGACAAATATTCAAAAGCAAACCCAAATTGAAAACCTTTCATTGTGTCCTTTTCAATTGTGTTTAGCTATAATTATCTACCACGTGGCAAAATCATAGTGGTTCGATTAATGACAACATTAAAGTGATCTTCCTAGTGGTTCCATAATAATGAGGTTGAAGAATTCAAACGGTATATTTAGCTCAAATTATCGCGATAATTTAACCGATGATGTGTTTAGTAGAGGGAGAAAGTTGGGCCCATTAGGCAACCGATATTTGATTACATTCCGTGAAACGATCCCCAACAACCACCTCCCCCGGGAATCAAATGCTTTTAATTTATTTGTTTAGATTTGCGTGTCAATCACATATCAATCAAAATAGTCTATGTTTGCATCCATCTGTAATCTCCAATAACAAATTTAAATAAACTTTTTTTAATGGCATACGGCTACGGCTGAGATGTTGTTGACCAGGTTGGTAGGTAGTACGTTAGTATTACCAAATTAGTATTAAAATCTATATTGCCCCCAATACCTCCAAAAGAAACAAAACTTTCCACCTATTCTTTGACTACTAGATTAAGAGATCATTGCTACAAATTTAACTAAACTATATGGATTTTTTTCCTTAAAAATAGAAAACTTGTTTATTAAAATGGGTGTTTTAAAGAATATTTATTAATATATATTTTTCACTCCTAATTTTGTTGGGTAAAACTTTTTTGTAACGTCAAATATTACTCATTTTACTCAAATAATTCTAAGGACCATGCTATTCACACATCCACATCTTATTTTCACACCTTGAAACGTCAAGATTTGGCCAAAGCTTGGCGCTTTAAGGGCAGACTTATATGCCAAGAGGGCAATACTCCGAGTTTTGGCCAAAGCTTGGCGTTTTGGTGGTATTTTAATTTTTTTTAAATTTGTTTTTAATTAAAAAACGCAACTATACTTGTCGAGTTTTGACGTATTTTGTTATCGCACGTCATTTTATGAAGTATATGGTCTATACGGCACGTTCCGGATAAGTTCGGTTACATGTATTGCCGTATTCCATGATTTCATGTGATTCTGTTTTAATTTCACTAGTAGTCCAACGTGCCGTTTTGTATGTATATGCATTCTACCGGATCAGTACTTGACGTATTTTGTCATTTAATGTCGTAGTATGACATGTATTATCACTATTGTTCCGTACTATCGTGTATTTTGGCCGTACGGGTCGTATTGGTGACATTCGGTATAGTGACGTTTATTGTCTGTAAGTGTCGTATTAATTTATTTAGATTTATAATTTGACTAGAGAGTTTGTTGATCTTACAAAAAGTGCATTTTTCAAACTAAAACGTGGTGTACTTCATAACTAAAAAGTTTAGAATTAAATACTGTTGATAAGTGGTGTACTTCATAATTAAAAAGTTTAGAATTCAAATACTATATAGTGCATGTGTTGTATATTTATCCTAAAAAAATCTTGAAATTGTTATTAAAAAAAATCTACACTCATCATGTATGTAGAAGATGTTTTATCATGAAGCATATTGTAACATTTGTGTAAATCGGGTTTGGAAAACCCGCCCCTTTTATCAATCATAGAATAATTTGTTTTCGTGTTTAGATATTTATTTATAATGGTTAAATTAAATGTATAAAAATAAATTTATAAAATTTAAATATTTAACCCATTAATCAAGAAAAACAAATTAACTAATTAAGAATTATTTATAATAATAAAAAAAAACAAGGAAAAAAAACGGTTTTAAAAATGAATGGGTGAACCGGGAGTCGAACCCGGGTTCCCCCAGCCGCACGCACACAACAAACACCACCGGGACACACGCATCATTTGGTAAGATTTTGAAACCATCTTATATAAATATACGAAAACGAATGTTTCCTGCAAGTTCAAATCAGCAAAAAAACCGCCGATTTCGTCCCTGTTTCTGTCACACCCCGACCCACAGCGGAATAAGAGTCGGGGCATAATTGGGTTATCACCAAAGCTCATGATGTTTACTAAAATGTTTCATATTTATTAAATTCAAATTACAACTTCAATATTCCAAACAAGTTCATACAAATACAAGGAAAAAGTAAATAAGTCAACAATCCAAAATCTAAACTGATTTATTCTTCTAGGCCGTCCTATATGTTTCTTGCTGCAACTGGATCACCTGTATCATGTGTAAAAATGGGGGGTTTTTGGGTCAACAAAAGTTGGCGAGTGAACCTTGTTAGAAAACATTTATTATTGATTTCTTGTTGTATTTAATATGGAAAAATTGTGCAATAATCATATGTGAGCAAACGTAAATAAACATACAATAACAATAACAAACCACCTTGCATGAGTAAATGACATGAATGATAATGTATATGTTGGCAACGTCACGTTCCGCTCATAGGTAATGGGGAACGGACGGCCTATGATGATGTATGTGCGATCAAGGCTCAATCAAACGGAGCCGATCGTATGTTGGCAACGCCACGTTCCGCTCATAGGTAATGGGGAACGGTTCCACTCATAGGTAATGGGGAACAGACGAGTCTATGATGATGTATGTACTGAAAATGATAAATTTAATCTAAACATTTACCACATAAACAATTGATACATATTGGATACAAATTTGAACATGGATACCCCAAAATGTGATTAAAACGGGGAATTTGTAGAGATTCACTCACATTGGATGCGTTCGTTTGATGATGTTGAATGCGCACGAGTTTAGAGGGTTGATCGACGAGGAATAACTAACCTAAATAATAACGAAAAGGTACGGTAAAGAAGTAGATTTTATTAACAATTTTAATAGGGTTTTTATATTTATTTTTGTGAGTTTAAGATCATTTTCTAACTTTAAAAATGTTATTTTTAAGTATTTTTAATTGATTTTTAAATTAAATAAATAAATAAAAATATAAAAAAAATGTTGACTTTTTGGGTTGACCGTTGACCGGACCGTTGACCGGTCGGACTGTGGTGTAAGTGCACTGAGTGAGGTTCGAACTTGTGACCTCCCGTACGCGTGCACGCAGCTCTACCAACTGAGCTACGTGTCCAACCCGAAATATTCTATGTTTTAATTATATACATATACTAATTAAATGTTTAATTTATTCGGTTTATATTAAAAGAATTTAAATGGTTGAACCGGTTTGTAGGGAGCCGGATCGAACTCGGGTTCTTCGGTTTGTAAGCGCACAGCCCAACCAGTTGGGCTGTGTGACTTATCTGTTAAACTTACAGTTTTTATTAATCTTAAAAACATCCTGGGTCCTACTCTGATTCAATAATAAAAAAATTGGTTTTAATTCGGAAAGCCGGTGCGTTTGTAAGATTCGAACTCGTGACGTGCGCTATGTGTTTGCACACAGTCCACCGCTGGACTGTGTGTCTAACCCGGTTTAATATTCATTTTATATAATACTTATACACAACGTCGACTTCGTCTTCTTCATTCAAAGACACAGAACAACAATATTCGACTGTTCTTGTTTAATTCGAATAACGAAACTTACAAATGATTGAAATGTAATGGATAGAGAGGGTTTTGGAAATGAATGTACCGAAACAGATGTTTTTCTCAGAACTCCGGCAAGGTCGTCGGCTCTGTTTTATGAATTCCGTCTGAGCGGACCAATTAACAGTTTTGATTAACTAATTGTGAAATTAAGTGACTAAACAAGAATTATCAGAGAGTTTAGATGTTTGTACCGATTCACAGCGTGATTTCGGAATTTTCAGAGATTTTCCGGCGGGTGCAGATTATCCGACAACGTCGTCTGGGACCGATTCTGATTGAAGGATTTAAGTTAGTATAAGTCTAACAATGGATAGAAGATGAAAGAATCGAGAAATTTACCGATTCGATGTATGTCCCGGTTTTCCGGCGAAAGTCCGGTGATATCAGATAACGTTTCCGACGAACAGAAATTAGAGCGCAAATGAAATTGAAGGTTCTGCGAGTGTTTCTAAGTTACGAGACGATGATATTATCAGTGTAAAACAGGAGGAATATGATTTCGGTTTTCAAAACTCAAAATCATATGAAGCGAGTTCATTGAAGTCGGAATTGATTAAGAACGTGGGTTGTAATGGATTTATCGGTTATAATCAGTAACTCACGATCACTCAAACGTCTCTGGATAGTTGAAAGCCGATTATCGGTTTCAGTTTTGGCGCAAACAGATGAGTTCACGGGTAGAGTTAAGTTTTATTTGTTTCCTTGTTTACACAAAAGAACCAAGTGGCGGAGTGGTTAAGTTGTGTGTTGGTTGTGTCTTCCGGCTGACCCGGGTTCGAAACCCGGCAGCCTATTTTCTTTTTTATTTACTTTATTTTTACTTTTTAACAATTTTAGTTTCCATATTCTAAAATGTTTATTAGTTATGTATTGTTTAAAATTAAAATGAGCATTAACTATGCAACGAAAAATGTAACTGACTATTCGATTAATAAACGAAGCGGGTTTTGAAAACCTGTTTTTCGACGGATGTTACAGTTTCTGAAATCTGGTAAGCACCAGCTGTCAATCCGCGTTAATCATTTCCGAGTTTGATTCAATCCATCCTAATTGCAATCACCCAATTCGGTTTCTAAAACTGAAATCGAGCACCCCCCCTTGTTCAATCTATAAATACTGACCCAATCCCACTATCCAACTCGCTCAATTCTTTCCCCTCTAATCGTAAGTTTACTCTGCTCAAACCCCCCCCCCCCTGTTTCACCGGAAACCGCAGCCTGTCGCCGAAAATTAACTCGCCGGAAAACTCACTGCCGACCGGTAACTGTTCTTTACTTTCTAATTCAGTTCGTATATTACTTCATTTCATTCATTTCGGTAACTTCAAAAGTACAGCAAGCAAGTTAATCGAGTTTTGAAATCAAGAACGTGTTATGGAATCAATTTAAAATGGAGAAGACGAAGTGGCTTAAGTGTTTTTATGAAATTAAATCCTAAGTTTTAACCGGGTTAGACACACAGTCCAGTGGTGGACTGTGCGCAAACACGACACTCACGTCCCCGGTTCGAGTCTGGTTCATGACCGTATAACTGTTATATAACAGTTTTTATTTTTGATGAATTATAACATTTAGCAGTATGTATATAAAGATAATATAAAATTAAGTTTCATTGGGTTAGACACCCAGCCTAGTTGGTTGGGCTGGGTGCATCACATCGCCAAGGTCACGGCTTCGACTCTACATACGCGCATACCTACTCCCATCGAACCGGTCTGACAGGCTTGTCAGACTGACAAGATTTTTATATTATTTTATTATTTTATTTATTTTATATTAATATTTTAATTCTAAGGTTTTTATTAAAAGAAAAATCAAATAAAAGGTTTAAGGATATACATTTTCAAGGGTCTAGAATATCAACACAAGCCACAAAAATAACCTAAAACCTAAACAAAGGATTTTAACCTAAATATTAATTTAATTTTTTACCGAGTTATCGCGTTATTATTTCTAGGTTAGTACTTTCTCGTTGATTAAATTCCCAACTCGTGCGCTCTCCTTACCATTCAAGAATACGCACCCAAGATGAGTGAATCTCACGAATTCCCCGTTTTAATCACGTTTTGGGGTGTATCATGTGTCGTACAATTCCTTTATTTTATTTAAACACTTGTGCTTATATCATCTTGTGATCAAATGTGTAATGGTTGTTGTGTGAATATTATGTGGATTAAATTTATCATTTCAGTGCACTCAATTCATTAAGCCCATCAGTTCCTCGTGGGATACGGGTTGAGCATCAGGTGCCTCATTAGATCGGCTCCATTTGATTGAGCCTTGATCTCAAATACATCATCATTCATGTCATATATTCATTCAATGTGGTTTGTGATTGTTTACATATATATATTTGCTCACATGTGATTTATGAACGAATTTTCCTTAATAAATAAAACATGCAATTATTTAAAATGTTTTATCAAGGTTCACTCGCCAACTTTTGTTGACCCAAAATCTCCCCTGTTTTACACATGATATAGGTGATCCAGTTGAGGAAAGAAACACTTAGGATGGCCTAGAAGAATAAACAAGTTATTGCGTTGGAATAAACATTTAAATTTTTTTTTGTATTTGTATGAACTTTATTTATTGGATACTTGAATTTGTAATTTGAATTTAATAAATATGAAACTTCTTAGTAAATATCATGAGCTTTGGTGAGAACCCAATCATGCCCCGACTTTTATTCCGCTGCGGGTCGGGGTGTGACAGATTGGTATCAGAGCTTGTGGCTATAGGGATATAGGATAGGTTATTAGACCCTTAGAGCCTATACTATAGTCGATTAAATTTTAATTGTTTATGTGTTACATGCAAAATTCATGATGTTTATATGTTTCATGTTCACACCCAATATTATGCAAGCACACTCACAAGTACATGTTAATATGCAATGCTCATCATAGTTCATATCCTCATAACATGCCATATCTATGAAAGCACACACCTCACGATTTCCATGATTTTTGCAATGATTTCGTATTTTTCAAATCACATCAAAGTGAGTTTTCACGACGGGCATGTAGTAACTGGAAGGGTACGAGTACCGGTAGTCGGAACGTCCTGTCTAGGGTTGGCATTCGTATAAATCCAAAATAAAGGACCAGTTTGCCTACCTGGGGACTAACGATGAGAGTACGAAGGACCTATTAGGCCAAAGCATGCTATACCAAACGTTGTGCGAGCTAACCCCACTTTGAGTTGTCATTGTGTCTACACCTGGACACCCTCCTACCATACATCTCACAATCATGTTTTACGATTTTCATTCGGGTGGTGCGAGTGTTAACCCGCCGACACCAATGTGAATCCTACCAAGCCCAATAGTCATGGGGGCCCACATGACTACACATGCAATGGTATGGGGGACACTTGGAGGCCCAAACATGAGCAAACCCAAGACATCCTATGGATGTAGTTGAATTATTTTCAGTTATGTTGTTTTCATTCTTTTTACGACACATGACACATAGGAAATTCTTGAACTCACAATCTTCCTACATATGTTCCTGTAGATGTCGGCTAGGCAATTACGTGGAGGTAGAAAGTCAGGAAAGTCAAACGAACGCTTGGCCACGCAAACTGCTAAACAGATGGCCGCAGTGCTTCCTAACATCGTGCTACAAGTTCAATAAGCCCTCACCTCTAATCCCATCAACCCTCCCAACCAAGAAGACCAAAGCGTCGCCAACCCTCCTCCCAAAACCCCCAAGTGCACCTACAAACACTTCAAATCCTGCGATCCCCCAAAATATGAAGGGACTGAAGGTGTCACCGCTCTCCTTCACTGGTTTGAGGAGATGGAAAACACCTTTCTCAATTGCGACTGTCCCGAGGACCGTAAGGTGCGATACGCGACTGGAAGGTTGTTTGGGGTAGCCCTTACCTGGTGGAACACGGAAAAGGGTAAGCGATGTTGAAGATGCCATGGCCTTAACATGGGAAGAGTTAAGGGAAATCATGATGAGACGCTTCTGTCCAAGAAGCGAAATCAAAAAGCTAGAAGACGAGTTTCACGCATTGAAACAAAAGGAAGGAGACCACACTTCATACAATAAGAGATTTCTCGAGTTGAACCAGATGATCCCCAATCTGTTCACCCCATTGTACCGGCTAGTCGAACACTACATTCGAGGCCTCCCCTCGAAAATCCAAGATTCGGTTTTAAGCACTTCGCCTGCAACACTTGAAGCCGCAATGGAGTTAGCTACGGAACTCACTGAAAATCGCATTCGAAACGGCAAATTCAAGGATGAGAAGAAGAAAACACCTATTGAGACCCCAACTCCAAACCACCCAGTCTCATCCTCGAAGTTTGCTGGTAAGAGGAAGCGAAATGGCAAGAATTTTGCTGTCACCCAAACCAACCCTCCCATCATTGCTGCACCAATCACCCAAGTTGCCCCTCCAGCCGCACCATTCAAAAGGCCATACACTGGCCCACACACGAAGTGTAACCATTGTCAATACCATCACCCTCCTGAAAACCCCTGCCAACATTGCACCAGCTGTGGTCGTGTGGGTCACACCATCCAAACCTGCCGTACCCTTCAGCGGTTAAACCGCAGTCAACCTCCAATCCAAACCCAAAATCAAATAGTGGGCCAAGCCCAACAACCCTTACTTCTACCGCCTGCTCAACTCGCAACCCAACCTTACTACCAACCCAACTACCCCATGATGCAACCCATGCGAGCCTGTTTCAATTGTGGGGACCCAAACCACTTCAGGAACACTTGTCCACGCCTAGTGAACATCATCCATGCCCAAGCTCAAGCAAACCCGGTAAACCAAGCTAACCAAGCTCCTCCACCTGCCAGAGGAAGAGCTTTCAATATCAATGCCAACCAAGCCAGGGCTGACAACAATGTGGTTAACGGTACGTTTCTCATCGATGGTAGTTATGCATCCATATTATTCGATACTGGTGCGGATAAGAGCTTTGTGTCCTTAGAATTCGAATCTATCCTCGACCAACCTCGTGTTAATCTCATTGAATCTCTGACGGTGGAAGTTGCTGACGGAAAACCCACTACATTAAATTCTATTATACGCGATTGTACTCTCACCCTAAATGATCACGACTTCCCAATTAATATCATTCCTATGAAATTGGGAAGTTTCGATGTTATCATCGGCATGGACTGGCTCAGCCAGCATCACACGGAGGTGGTGTGCCACGAAAAATTCATTCGAATTCCCCTCGCTGACGGTCAAACACTACGTATCTTTGGGGAAACCCCTTCGAAAGGACTCAAATTGATGTCCTGCCTTCAAGCCCGAAGTTATCTTCGCAAGAACTACGTCGCATTTCTAGCTCACGTCGTCAAGAAGGGAGGCAAGGAGAGGAAGCTCGAAGATATTCCAATTGTGAAGGAATTCCCGCAAGTTTTTCCCGACGATGTTTCAGGACTTCCTCCTGTGAGAGAAGTCGAATTTCGAATCGATCTTGTGCCCGACGCTACACCGGTCACAAAGTCTCCTTATAGGTTAGCCCCATCCGAGATGCAAGAGCTGGCCAGTCAACTGCAAGAGTTGACTGGCAAAGGATTCATACGTCCTAGCTCATCGCCTTGGGGTGCACCTGTTCTTTTTGTGAAGAAGAAAGATGGAACGTTTCGCATGTGCATTGATTATAGAGAAATCAACAAGTTGATGGTTAAGAATCGCTATCCACTGCCTCGCATTGATGACCTCCTAGACCAACTTCAAGGCGCCACCTGCTTT
The DNA here is from genome assembly GCA_947069175.1 of Scalesia atractyloides. Lineage (NCBI taxonomy): Eukaryota > Viridiplantae > Streptophyta > Magnoliopsida > Asterales > Asteraceae > Scalesia > Scalesia atractyloides. The sequence goes on along the minus strand of CAMTDV010000019.1, from coordinate 78,999,015 downwards.
TCCAAAATCGACCTTCGTTCTGGTTATCATCAGCTTAGAGTGCGCGAAGAAGATATCCCAAAAACCGCATTCCGAACTCGTTATGGTCATTACGAGTTCATGGTCATGCCTTTCGGTTTAACCAACACCCCCCGCTGTCTTCATGGATTTAATGAATAGGGTATGCAAACCCTACCTCGACCGTTTCTTCATAGTCTTCATCGATGACATTCTTATCTACTCCAAGTCAAAATCCGATCATGAGCGACACCTTCGACTCATTCTTACACTCTTAAGGACTGAAAAGCTTTACGCTAAATTCTCAAAATGCGAATTCTGGTTAGGAGAAGTACAATTTCTTGGTCATGTCGTCAATGACAAAGGGATTCATGTCGATCCTTCAAAAATCAAGGTAATACAAGAATGGCAAGCGCCACGTACCCTTACCGAAGTTAGGTCTTTTCTCGGCTTGGCTGGTTACTACCGACGCTTCATTGCCAATTTTTCCCGTATCGCCGTACCGCTCACGGCCTTGTCTCACAAAGGAAAACCCTTCATTTGGGGACCTAAGCAAGAGGAGGCCTTCCAAACTTTAAAGCAAAGGCTTTGTGACGCACCTATCCTTACACTCTCTGAGGGTTGCGATGACTTTGTGGTTTATTGCGACGCGTTAGGGCAAGGACTAGGCTGTGTATTGATGCAAAGAGGAAAAGTGATAGCCTATGCCTCTAGGCAACTCAAAGTTCATGAGAAGAATTACACCACCCACGACTTAGAACTTGGAGCCGTTGTGTTCGCTCTCAAGATACGGAGACATTACCTCTACGGTACCAAGTGTGAAATATACACTGACCACAAGAGTCTCCAACATATCTTCAACCAGAAAGGGTTGAATATGAGGCAACGAAGATGGGTCGAACTTCTCAACGACTACGACTGTGAAATTCGGTATCATCCTGGCAAGGCAAACGTGGTGGCCGATGCGCTCAGTCGAAAAGGTTATGCGAACTCTATTCGTCTTCTATGTTCGCAAATCATAACCGACATCAAAGATCGAATCCGGGCAGCTCAACATGTTTATGTAACAGAAAATGGCGTACGCGGTGAGCTGTCATGTGGGGCCGAACTCAAAATTGAAACCAAATCCTCTATACTATTTAAACCGCATATGGATTCCTGATCGCGATAACCTTCGTGATTTCCTCATGAATGAGGCACACAAAACACGATACTCTGTACACCCAGGAGCCGATAAGATGTATCAAGACCTACGATACACCTATTGGTGGCCTGGCATGAAAAAGGACATCGCTGTTTTTGTTTCCAAGTGCCTTACCTGTTCCAAGGTGAAAGCTGAACACCAAAGACCTTCAGGACTTCTAGTCCAACCCGAAATACCTGTATGGAAGTGGGAAAACATAACCATGGACTTCATTACCGGGTTACCTCGCACCTCCAGTGGATATGACACCATATGGGTAATCATTGATCGTCTTACAAAATCAGCTCACTTCATTCCGATCCGCGAGGACTTCAAGAACGAGAAGTTAGCTCGTATCTACATCAGCGAGATCATAAGCCGTCATGGTGTACCGTTAAGCATCATTTCAGACCGTGATGGCCGTTTCACTTCACGAACATGGCGAGCCGTACAAACCGCTTTGGGTACACGGTTAGACCTCAGTACCGCCTTTCACCCTCAAACTTATGGTCAATCTGAACGCACCATCCAAACCCTTGAAGACATGCTTCGAGCATGTGTCATAGACTTCAAAGGGAACTGGGATGCTCATCTACCGTTAGTCGAGTTTTCGTACAACAATAGCTATCATTCAAGTATCGGCATGGCTCCTTTCGAAGCTTTATATGGTCGTAAATGCCGATCTCTAGTATGCTGGCACGAAATTGGTGAAGCGCAAATCACCGGACCTGAATTGATTCAAGAAACAACCGACAAAATCATTCAAATTCGAAACAACCTTCTAGCGGCTCAAAGTCGTCAAAAGAGTTATGCTGACAAACGACGAAAGCCCTTGGAGTTTGACATTGGTGATCAAGTACTTCTAAAAGTATCACCGTGGAGGGGAGTGGTTCGTTTTGGCCTGAAGGGCAAGCTAGCACCGCGCTACGTAGGACCTTTCAAGATACTTGAAAGAGTAGGTCCTGTAGCATACAAGCTTGAGCTGCCAGAAGAGCTTAACAGAATTCATCCCACATTCCACGTATCAAACTTGAAAAAGTGCCTCGCCGACGAAAATCTCCATATTCCCGTAGAAGACATTCAAGTCGATGAATCGATGCACTTCGTTGAAAGACCAGTGGAAATCATGGATTTCGGTGAGAAGCGTTTAAGGCGAAGTCGTATTCCAATCGTCAGGGCATGTTGGGAGTCAAAACGAGGACCCGAGTTTACTTGGGAACGTGAAGACTCAATGCGCGAAAAATACCCGCATCTTTTTCCAGTTACAACTACTACTTAAATTTCGAGACGAAATTTCTAAAAGTAGGGGATACTGTAACATTTGTGTAAATCGGGTTTCGAAAACCCGCCCCTTTTATCAATCATCATGAATAATTTGTTTTCGTGTTTAGATATTTATTTATAATGGTTAAATTAAATGTATAAAAATAAATTTATAAAATTTAAAGATTTTACCCATTAATCAAGAAAAACAAATTAACTAATTAAGAATTATTTATAATAATAAAAAAAACAAACAAGGAAAAAAAACGGTTTTAAAAATGAATGGGTGAATCGGAGTCGAACCCGGGTTCCCCCCGCCGCACGCACACAACAAACACCACCGGGACACACCCACCATTTGGTAAGATTTTGAAATCATCTTATATAAATATACGAAAACGAATGTTTCCTACAAGTTCAAATTAGCAAAAAAACCGCCGATTTCGTCCCTGTTTCTGAAATCTAGTAAGCACCAGCTGTCAATCCGCGTTAATCATTTCCGAGTTTGATTCAATCCATCCTAATTGCAATCACCCAATTCGGTTTCTAAAACTGAAATCGAGCACCCCCCCTTGTTCAATCTATAAATACTGACCCAATCCCACTATCCAACTCGCTCAATTCTTTCCCCTCTAATCGTAAGTTTACTCTGCTCAACCCCCCCCCCCTGTTTCACCGGAAACCGCAGACTGTCGCTGGAAATTAACTCGTCGGAAAACTCACTGCCGACCGGTAACTGTTCTTTACTTTCTAATTCAGTTCGTATATTACTTCATTTCATTCATTTCGGTAACTTCAAAAGTACAGCAAGCAAGTTAATCGAGTTTTGAAATCAAGAACGTGTTATGGAATCAATTTAAAATGGAGAAGACGAAGTGGCTTAAGTGTTCTTATGAAATTAAATCCTAAGTTTTAACCGGGTTAGACACACAGTCCAGTGGTGGACTGTGTGCAAACACGACACTCACGTCCCCGGTTCGAGTCTGGTTCATGACCGTATAACTGTTATATAACAATTTTTATTTTTGATGAATTATAACATTTAGCAGTATGTATATAAAGATAACATAAAATCAAGTTTCATTGGGTTAGACACCCAGCCCAGTTGGTTGGACTGGGTGCGTCACATCGCTAAGGTCACGGGTTCGACTCTACATACGCACATACCTACTCCCATCGAACCGGTCTGACAGGCTTGTCAGACTGACAAGATTTTTATATTATTTTATTTTTTTATTTATTTTATATTAATATTTTAATTCTAAGGTTTTTATTAAAAGAAAAATCAAATAAAAGGTTTAAGAATATACATTTTCAAGGGTCTAGAATATCAACACAAGCCACAAAAATAACCTAAAAACCTAAACAAAGGATTTTAACCTAAATATTAATTTAATTTTTTACCGAGTTATCGCGTTATTATTTCTAGGTTAGTACTTTCTCGTTGATTAAATTCCCAACTCGTGCGCTCTCCTTATCATTCAAGAATACGCACCCAAGGTGGGTGAATCTCTACGAATTCCCCGTTTTAATCACGTTTTGGGGTGTATCATGTGTCGTACAATTCCTTTATTTTATTTAAACACTTGTACTTATATCATCTTGTGATCAAATGTGTAATGGTTGTTGTGTGAATATTATGTGGATTAAATTTATCATTTCAGTGCACTCAATTCATTAGGCTCATCAGTTCCTCGTGGGATACGGGTTGAGCATCAGGTGCCTCATTAGATCGGCTTCGTTTGATTGAGCCTTGATCTCAAATACATCATCATTCATGTCATATATTCATTCAATGTGGTTTGTGATTGTTTACATATATATATTTGCTCACATGTGATTTATGCACGAATTTTCCTTAATAAATAAAACATGCAATTATTTAAAATGTTTTATCAAGGTTCACTCGCCAACTTTTGTTGACCCAAAATCTCCCCTGTTTTACACATGATTCAGGTGATCCAGTTGAGGAAAGAAACACTTAGGATGGCCTAGAAGAATAAACAAGTTATTGCGTTGGAATAAACATTTAGATTTTTTTTGTATTTGTATGAACTTTGTTTATTGGATATTTGAATTTGTAATTTGAATTTAATAAATATGAATCTTCTTAGTAAATATCATGAGCTTTGGTGAGAACCCAATCATGCCCCGACTTTTATTCCGATGCGGGTCGGGGTGTGACACATATGGTATCTGTGTGCAAATTGCTTCCTTAAGAACCAATAAAAAGCAAAATTCATATTTTCTTTAGGTTTTGAAATGTCAGATAAATATTTAAAGCTAAATGAAACTTGCTTAAAAGAGCAAAATTCCCGTTCATGTCATATGGAAACAAAATGTTTGGTACCTATCTTTCGGAAAACTGTTATTAGTCACTGGACATTGTCAAAAACAAATTTGTCACATTATTTTGAAAAAATGTACTTATTTGTTATTGAATATGATTTTTACAATATGATCTAGTCAAATCCTAAATCTAAATAAACTAATACGACACTTACAGACAATAAACATCATTATACCGAATGTCACCAACACGACCCATACGGCTAAAATACGCGATAGTACGGAAAAATAGTGACAATACACGTCATACTACGACATTAAATGACAAAATACGTCAAGTACTGATCCGGTAGGATGCGTATACATACAAAACGACACGTTGGACTACTAGTGAAATTAAAACAGAATCACATGAAATCATGGAATACGGCAACACACGTAACCGAACTTATCCGGAACGTGTTGTATAGACCGCATACTTCATAAAATAACGTGTGATAACAAAATACGTCAAGACTCGACAAGTATAGTTGCGTTCTTTAATTAAAAACAAATTTAAAAAAAATTAAAAACCACCAAAACGCCAAGCTTTGGCCAAAACTCGGAGTATTGCCCCTGAAGCGCAAAGCTTTGGCCAAAGCTTGGCATATAGGTCTGCCCCTGAAGCGCCAAGCTTTGGCCAAAGCTTGGCGCTTCAAGGTGCAGAAATAGACAAAAGGTGTGTGTGAATAGACAGGGCCAATTCTAATCTAGTCTCATTGCTCATATTTGAACATGTAATCAGAGGCATGTGACACCAATGATCTCTTGGCCTAGTGGTCAATGGGGAGGTGGAGAGTTTTGCTTCTCTTAGAGGTCTAAGGTTCAAATCCATGCAATGTGATATTTTAGTACTAACTTGGTGATACTAACAGCATATTAACTACTATATTAAGCTGGTTATCGACATTCTAACTCTATATTGTTAAAAAAAAGAGGCATATGCCTTGAACAAGTGGGCAACCCTAAATGGCTATATTGGCTAAAAAAGTTACACTTAAAAGAATGGTATTTAACATGAGTTAGAAAAGTCATCACAAAATTAAACATACATTTTGTTAAATCCTGATTTTTATAAAAAGAAATACTAATATATTTTATTTGTGAAGAGTTGGTAACAAACATTTATTTAATTCATATCAAATTATTCATTATAAATCTTATTATAATCAATTGGAAATCACTTAAAATTATAAACCTAATTGAAAGTAGCATCAGTTATTATTATTAATTTTTTTTTTTTTGGAATTTTATGAACCACAGGAGCAGAAAACAGCAAATACTTACATGCTTATACGGAATCAAAGGCTAACCAATTTACTCATTCTCTAGAAAAACAATTTGCTCTATTTTTTACCCAAAGGTAACTAAATGCTTTAATATCCGCCATAAGCCTTGCTATATCGATTCTCTTGTTTGAAAAGACAACCTCATTTCGAAGTTTCCAAATACCCCCAAAACGCTATTACCATAATAGCGTGAATGATCCTTTTCTTCGTGTTTGATCTGAGAATTCCTTTATGCATACCAAGTATGTCATTGACAGTGTATGCATAAATAAGTGGAATTGATAACCAAGATGATACCATCTGCCAAACTATTGAGCAACAAAACATGATGTGAACAAATGCTCTACCGTTTCGTTAGCTTCGTTGAAAAGAGGGCATAGGGTAGAAGGTATAAGTCGGAGTTGAGTGAGTGATGACATAGCCTATAGATGGACGGTCTTCTGTCATTAATCGACGTGAGTCTCGGTTACGGATGGTAATAAGTCAGAGTTTGCTTAGGTATATTAATTTCATAGGCTAATTTCATACCCATCTGTAAAATCGTATACAATACACGTGAGATACTTATTAATCGTGGCATGTATCCTTCCTATGTTCTCGTTATCTTCTCTTTTTATAATACATCTCTTTCATCTATCCTTCTTTTTATATCTCAAAAATTCGATTTAAAATTATGACATTTATTTTATAAAATAGTGACAAATTCTCATGGATAACGAGAATTATATACCTAAGCAAAATAGTTGTTGTTGTGACCTAAGTTTAGTTATGTAAAATCTGGATGTAAATTTCAAAAAATGTACAAACATGTCAAGAGTGTAGGTTTTGATTTGAAATACCCAAATTATTGAGTAATGGGTTCCCAACATGTATGAGACAATTTTAGAATTAGGTATATAAGTAGGATTACACAATTAAATATGCTGCATATATAACAAGGCAAAATAAGAGATATTGTCATCACCACATAAGATAAAGATAAATTTTGTGAAAAGAATGGCGTGTGAGATGTAGGGGTTGAGACTGATGACATAGCTTACGGATGGATGGTCCTCTGTCATTGATGGCGTGGGTCTCGGTTATGGATGGTAAAAAGTCGGAGTTTGCTTAGGGATAGTAATGACATAGGCCAGTTTCATACATAATTGTAAAATCGTATACCATACGCGTGAGATACTTATTATTCGTGGCATGTATCCTCCCCATGTTCCCATTATCTCTCCTTTTTTATAGTATATCTCTTTAATCTATCCTTCTTTGTAAATCTCAAAATTTCGATTTAAATTGGGACATTTATTTTATAAAACGGTAACAAATTCTCATTTTTAATTTGTTGTTGTGACCTAAGTTTAGTTATTGTAAAACCCAGACTTAAAATTCACAACGTAGAAACATGTCAAGAGTATAAACATTAAGTATTGATTTAAAATACCAAAATTATTGGCGCTTGAGAGACTCAGGAATCCATCTTAGCAATGTAAAAAAAATACCATGGATTTAATGTTTCTTCTGAGGTTAGTTTTAGGAGAGATAAAAAATAAAATCAGTTTCTGTATGTAACAAGTTGACGTTACCCCGCACGTTGCGGCGGGATGTTGATATGAAAGTCTTTAAAAACTAAAGTAGTTAATTTTTTAACGACCAACAAAGCCTGATCACCTAGATAAACCAAATGACCAAAGGTCACCTATGCCTACAAACATAGACTGTGCTAATGACCTGGTTCACCATCACTCTAAAAAAACACACCACCCAAAGGCCAACTCTGATAAAACCACTTGCTCAATCCAAATCAATTTTTGCTCTAGATCTTGGGGCTATCAATGCTCTACAATTTCACAGCAATATAGAAGTTAATTATCTTTAACAAAACTTATCCTTATAACTACATCTATATATAATGCCATTATTACTCATTTAAAAAAATTTATACATATCTCATTTTCTTAACCTATTTAAATCATACAGATAATATATTTATAGTCAGTGCTAATAAACAAAAAGTTTGTAAAAATAAGCCGACATCAACATCTTAATAATAACTTCACATTACTTTTAATCAACAACTATGGGTACATCTTGGAAGTTATGTAAAGTTATTGTAAAAATAAGTTTCAGTGCAAAAATAATAATTTTTTTTTAACGGCCAACAAATTCAATTTTTATTAGAAAAGTCCGCCGAATTAACATTGTGTTAACCCAAAACGACATCACACCAAGTTACATTATACGCCCATACATCCCAAGTCAAAATTACACCAATCATGCCAAGTAAGCCCAACGGCTTTTGACGATTTTTACACCAAAGTTACCCCAAGACTCTAATTTCTTCCTTGATGGTCCCCACTTTAGGTTGTAACCCCTTGAATATGGCCTTGTTCCTGCAGCCCCAAATGCACTAGATAGTTGTTTTAGTAATCATCTGCAACACTTTCCTCCATTTTGCAGAACCACTCACATGTTTATGGAATTTTATAATATCCTCCACCCCAAATAAAAACATACCATGCAACCTACACCATGACCCAATAAAGTCCCAAACAGATTGCGCCACTTCACACGACACGAACAGATGTTCCGCAGTCTCTTGATGTATCCCACAAAGCTTACAAAGGCCGGGGCCGACATGCACATTCCGTTTTTCCAGATTATCCATGGTGGAGAGCCAAACGCCAGGCTACAAAGTTAACCTTTAATGGCGCCCAATTGTTCCAAACGGAACCCGTCCCCAGATCCGAGAACGACACCTCCTGCAATTGATTTTTTAAGCATTTAACCGAGAACAATCCGGACGAACCTTTGTTCCACACCCAACCGTCCCCGCCCAACGAACTGAACATACTCGCAACCATTTCGGCTAACTGGGCCAATTCTTCCAGTTCAACCGACGTCTCTGGTTGGCGAACCCAAATAAAATTTGTCCACATCACTCCGCCCAAGAATCCGCAGCGATCAGCCAAGGCAACCTGCTTGTTCTCTCCAGCGTAAATAGGTTTGGAAGTTTTTGACATAACGGTTCATCCGAGACCCACCAATCAATCCAAAAACAGACCTGATTACCCGCGCCCGGCTTGGCTTTGATTAACTTTTGAAGGTCAATGCCCAAATTTTTTAACTTCTCCCCGGCCTTTACCACTTGCTTCCACGGCCCTACAATGGATACTTTGACTGGGATGTAATTCCAAGATCTCGAATGAGCATGGATGCCCCATATAACTTTCCTCCACAGGGTCCACCTTAAACCTCCACCACCACTTCGACAACATGGCGGTGTTAGCATCCCCAAGCGAGCCCATACCCAACCCTCCCGACACTTCGCCATTTTACCCAATTAATTTTACCTTGCTCTGGTGTTATGCCCCATAAGAAATCTCTACGAATGGCCTCTAATCGTTTTATGACTTGAACCGGTGCCTTGTAAACTGAGAAGAAGTAGGTAGGCAAAGAGTTAAGTACCGACTTGGTGAGTATGATCTTTCCACCAAAAGAGATGATACTCGCTTTCCAAATGGACAACCTTTTCCTAAACGTCTCTACCACCGGGTCCCAATTTTTTCGAAGGTTCATATTTGCGCCCACAAATAAACCTAAGTACTTAAAAGGAAGACCACCAACTTTGCATCCAAGTACATCCGCCCACTCTTGAACCCAGTTTGTATCTACCCCAATACCATACAAGCTACTCTTCAAAGTGTTCACCCGAAGACCCGATGCTAGGAAGAAGCATCTCAAGATCCTTCGGAGGCAAAGGGCATTGTTCAACGACCACTTCCCCATGAAAACCACATCATCGGCGTAAAGAAAGTGGGAACGTAGTGGACCCCCATGATTACAACGAATCCCTTTGAATAATCCAACCGAGCAAGCTTCCTTCAACACCCCGTTAGAGCCCCCATCGCCAAAACAAACAAGAACGGAGATAACGGATCCCCTTGCCTCAAACCCCTATGACACGGGAATTCATGGGTAGGAGACCCGTTTACAAGGACCGAGGACCGAACGGATGTGACAATCGCCATAACCCATCTTCTCCATTTGGGTGAAAAATTCATTTGACCCAAGATGGAGTCGAGAAAGTCCCAACTTAGGGAGTCATAAGCCTTCTCAATATCCACTTTAAAAATCAAACCCGCCTTTTTGTTCCTCTTCATCCATGCCAAAACCTCATTCAAGATAAGTGGGCCATCCAAGATACTCCTATTAGACAAGAAAGCCGTTTGTTCTTCCTATACGAGTTTGGTGATAACCGACTTCAAGCGAGACACCAAAACCTTGGAAATAACCTTATTGATGCACCCAATTAGACTTATCGGCCTATTATCTTCCAAACCACCCGGGTCACTACACTTGGGAATCAAAGCCAAGAATGATGACGAGCACCCATGGTTGAGTGCCTTCGTGGCATAGAATTCCTCAAATAGTTTCAAGAAGTCATCCTTAAACACATCCCAACACTTTTTAAGAAATCGGAAGTTCACGCCATCCGGATCCGGTGCGCGATCACCGGCACAATCCCACACTGCCGCTCTAATTTCCTCCATTGAGAAAGGCAACACCATGGATTCGGCTTCCGAATTCGACAAGGTGCCCAAGTTCGGACAACCAAAGTTGGTCCATCGTGCATGGACTCATCAAACCTAGAAGCAAAAAACGAGGCTACGTGGTCTTTAATCACAGACGGATTAGTTACCCATTCACCATCAATTTTCAGCCCATTGATTCGGTTATTGCTAACATTTGCATTTACCACCCCATGAAAGTACTTAGTATTTTCATCCCCATCCGTTGCCCATCTAACCCTCGCCTTTTGTTGCAGATCCATACTACGAAGTTTATTTTCTTCTAGAATATAGTCTTTACAAACCGCCCTAAGTTCAAGCTCATTATTCGACAAATCACGGGATTCTGCCAACAACTCTAACGCCTCAAGCTGCTCCACTTTAGCCAAAAGTACCCCTTCCTTCGCCTCCTTATATTCCTTCACCCAGTTCTTCATACAAAACTTTATCCATTTTAACTTAGTGGCTAGTTTCAACCCTGCTGGACCATTAAACCGAAACAAAGCCCCAGATAGTTTCACAAAATCAAAGAGGCCCGTAAGCTCAAGCCATGAGTTAAATATCCTCGTAGGAATTTGGCCAAAATCAACCGGAACCATATTTAAGAGTACCGGACAATGGTCCGAAATATAGTTTGACAATGCAACCACCGAGGCCGACGGCCATGTGTTCATAAAATCTCTGTCAACAAGGTATCTGTCAAGCTTGCTCCTTTTAATCCCATCGGTAGACTGATATGTATACTTCCTGCCCCCATTTGAAACTCCACTAGGTCTGCCGCTTCGATGAAGTCGTTAAAGTAACGCGCGTTCAAAGCGACGAACTCTGAGTTTAATCGCTCATCCGGACTTCTAACATCATTAAAATCTCCAAGTAATACCAACATCCCAAAAAACTGTTGTTTTATATTAATTATTTCACCCCACAAACCTCTCCGTTCTACCGGATCATTTTGAGCGTAGATGAGAACATTAAGGCGCTGCCCGGTAGCCCTTAGTTGACCCGTCACAACCAGAAACCTTTAATGTTTGTACACACTTTCTTTTTGAAAAATCAAAGGGTTCCAAGCCGAAACCAATCCACCCGAGAGACCATCTGCATCCACTACCTCAAAATCCAGTGAAAATCTCCCCCAAAAATAATAATTATCTTTGTGTATCTATCCATCAAAAAGTAACATAATAAAAACCATTATCAACCTGAAGATCACATTGGTAGTTTTATTTTTATCCAATAAATTTGACACGGGCCAAACGAATTATTGCAGGAAAAATGTTAAACGGATAAAGGGGACATGAAATCTAAGGGAGCAGTTTATAAAAAATGAAAATTGACAGTAAATCAGAACCAACCAAAACCCATAAAATGAAGCAACTTTGGTGATATTTTTAGTGTAAACAAACATGTGTTATGAATACAATTTTTTTTTAAATTGTAATTGAAATATGTTTAAACTAATTTAAAATAGAGTTAATTACATAGTTAGTCCCTGTGGTTTGCACAAAGTAACATACTTAGGTACTAATAGTTTAAAATCACATTCTAGGGTATTAACTTTTCATTTTGTAACGTTTGGAAGTATTAACGTTAATTGTTTGTTAAACTATTAGTACCTAAGCATGTTATTTTGTGCAAACCACAGGGACTAACTATGTTAATACTCTAGAAGTTAATACATCTAAACGTTACAAAATGAAAAGTTAATACCTAGAAGGTGATTTTAAAGTATTAATACCTAAGTGTGTTATTTTGTGCAAACCACAGGGACTAACTATGTAATTAACTCTTTAAAATAAATAACAATTTCATTTTGTGGATTGTCCTTTACGAAAACAGTGTACACAAAACAGAGTTCAAGTTCTAACCATATTATTTTCATGTTTGACATTTCTTGGAATTTATTTTTGATAAACTGATGCTTACTCAATTCGTTTCTCCGTCTTAATTACAAATTGGAATTGATTCTTAAAAGAATGATTCTGGGTATCCTTTTATTTTGTTTTGATTAATAAAGCAATTTTTTTTTAATTTTGTTTTGATTAATGAATCAATTTTATTATGTTTGAGTAGTGATTTTTTTCGGCCAAAGGAACTTTCATGATGCCCTGTTCTTAGGTCTTTTTGTTTTGGTTAACGGTTTTGAGTGCCTTTGTTCCGACTTAATCGATGATAAAGTTTGGCGGATTCAGATATGAACAAAATAATATGTATGGAAAGTATTTGAGTAAACTGGTTGCATATTTCAACAAATAAATCATGACAACAGATTGTCCAAACCAAATAAATCAAATGGAAGGCGCCTATCGTTTCGGATTAACCCCTATTTCCAATAAAGGTTTCAAATTCAATTCATTAAGATCAAGCTTTGCAGATAACATTCAACAACAATCGAAGGTTTACTTGTTTGTTACCATCCCAAGACAGAAAGGAATGGTTATCTCTGGGTAATTTCTTTTTGAACAAATCGAAACCACTTGGAACCCATGGAATTTAAATAACTTTTGTGAATAGATGCAAAGGGTAACCACGGGTGTCAGCCCAGTGGCCAGCCTCACCCATTCCAAACGGGAGGACGTGGGTTCGAGTCCAGCTCGGCCCGAATAATCCTGCTGGGTAGTAACCGCCAGGCAGCTATGGGGCTAAGCTAGTTGGGGAGGGAGAACCCTCCCACGGTCAGGGGTACCGTGCATTTACCTTTTTTTTTCAAGTTACTAACTGTATAATAGTATAATATAATATAATACCACAAGCCAAGAGACAATCCAGTGATAAATTATGGAATTTGGAAGAAAAAAATTAGTTTTATTTGAAAGGCAAATTTTATTAAAAAGAGAGGGGATGTACAGACAAGTAGAAATTACATACATGATTTAGAAATCAAAAGACAACCGATGAGACCAATCTATAATACCAAGCTTTGACCTATTTTCACCCATAAGAACTCATACATCTTGATTTCATCTACCAGATTGTTAATGCTAACTTTCTTAGAAGAAAATATCTCTTCATATAGCACACCAACTTGTGATATCTTTCCACACAACTGCCACAACACAACATCCGGAGAATAGATGGTCAGTGATTTGAGAATTTATCATATTCATCTCAACTTATAAGACCATCCGTAGTGGGCATGTGGTTGGCCAAACCACATGCTCAACACCATCCCTTCCTCATGTGGTTTGGCTTTTTTAGGGTGAACTCGTGGTTCTGCTCAAGAGGAGAGAGAGAGGGGGGGGGGGGGGGGGGGATAATGGTTGGTATATTAATTAATAAAGGGGTTGAACCACTACACCATTTCACTATATGAAATGGCTTACGTGATGTGACGAATACGTAACGAAAAAAACATGTGATTTACCGTATCACAACACATGATTAAGAAGTGTTAAATATTCACTTGTTAAGCTCTTCTTCCATCGAAGTTCCATTGCTAGAGCTTTAAATGGGTTTATAAACCCACAAACGAAGTTCTAGAAAATTAAATTATTTAAGAAAGACAATAGCTTAGTAACATTACATTGGTGTTTACAATTTGTTGGTTGAATTCAATTTTGATAATATAATTTAACCAAGAATTTAGTTGCATTAGTTTAGGTGAATTTTGACCAAATTCACCATATAGTAAGATGTTATGTAAAATTTAGCTATAACTATCACTAATTTGTGGAAGTGGTTATAATCACCAATGATTTTTTTTCAAACAATAATCCAAGGATTAATTACAAAAAATATATGATTTTTGATGAAAATTGTGAATTTTGCTGAAAATGATCTAGATTGGTGAAGGCAGGAAGGTCGTCGGTGAAGGACCGTGGGGAAAACAGACGTGAGTCTTCACATCACTGATGGATCACCGTACTCTTTACCAATGTGACAACAATGAATGTTTTATGTGCGACATATAGTACAAGTTGATCGCCGATGCAACATCGCTAAAGATAAACACTGAATTTTTTCACCGATATAGTAACAAAATGAATAAGTGAAAGGTTTAGAATTTGTTTTAAGGTCTAAATAAATATTTTCTAAATTTTAAAAATATTTTTATAATTATATATTTTTTCTTCTTAAATTAATAAAATAAGAAATGACCCTACCTAACATGTTTCACTCCCCTATAAAATTATTGTTTGATTGAACCGTACATTTTATCCAATACATATGACTTGTCTATTTTAATATATCTGGTATCAACTTATCCTCATGACACAGAAAAGATTATTTTAATTTAGTTATCACTTTCGAATCACACTCACACAAGAAAAGAAGTACCGACCATAACTATATTAGTTCACATCATTTTAATGAAACTTCACTCAAACTATATAACATATAAAATAGTAAGTAGCAATCTTACAAGAATCCCAAACACATCTTAAAATTCGAAATTTCAAAAATTTGAGATGGATATTTGAAAATGGATTTGATTGATTTATTTATTTTATTGTGTGTTTGAGATGAGTAAGGTGTTAAGTCATACCCATCAGATTACCTGACTATGATTACTTGCATCAAAACCGCATATACAAATACATTAGAGTAAATTGCCATTTTAGTCCCTGAGTTCTGTCTAAATTTGCCATTTTGATCCAAATAGTTTTCTTTTCTCCCTTGGGTCCCTGACTTTTACCATTTGTTGCCATTTTGATCAAAATCCATAACTCCGTCCAAAAACCCCATTTTTCACCAGGGGTATTTTAGGGATTATCATTTAAAAGGTTTCCACTTGCCATTTTGATCCAAAATTATAACCCACTATAAAAACCCCGTTTCCCACTTTTAAGCCATAAAAACCCTAGAACCCCAAAATTCACAGCTTTCCCCCATCTAAACCTTGTTCGATTTTCCAACCCTCACCTCAAATTCATCATGGTTTACTGCGTATGTGGGTTCGAAGCTAAGATCCGTACCTCGAGGACTTCACAAAATCCAGGTCACGCTTTCATTGCTGTACACGACCTGGGAACAGTTGTGGGTTCGTGTGTTGGGCTGAGCCCCCTTTGTACGTGCCTCCTGTAGTGAGACCTGAGGAACATCATAACGAGTTGGGAGATGAGAACAATATTCTGCAAGTAAAGCTTCAACGAGTGATGTCACTGAACAAAAGTTTGAAGATTATTTTAGGGGTCACTTTGATATTATTATTGATGTTCTACATAGCTAATTGAGCATGCTGATTATGATGTTTGGAATGTTCGAATGTAAGAAATGTAAGAACTTGTTTGATGTAATGAAATGGGCAATGTTTTGTTTGATTTTGATGTTGTTCTTAAAGTAATATAAGTGGTTAATTAAATGTTGAAAAGTAGCAGCTTTTGTCAATTGGTTTGAGTTTGGTTGTTTGGCTAATATGTGCAAATTTGTCACAGTTTCGGACACAAACGAAAACGAGTCATAGTTTCGAACATAAATGAAAACGAGTCACAGTGTCACACCCCGACCCGCAGCGGAATAAGAGTCGGGGCATAATTGGGTTATCACCAAAGCTCATGATGTTTACTAAAATGTTTCATATTTATTAAATTCAAATTACAACTTAAATATCCAAATCAAAATTCATACAATTACAAGGAAATGAAACTATGTAAATAATCCAAAGCTTAAACTGTTTTATTCTTCTAGGCCTTCCTATGTGTTTCTTGCCTCAGCTAGATCACCTGTATCATGTGTAAAACGGGGGATATTTTGGGTCAACAAAAGTTGGCGAGTGAACCTTGATAAAACATTGTTATTAATTTCTTGTTTTATTTAATATGGAAAATTTGTGCAATATCACATGTGAGCAAACATATATAAATAAACAAACACAAACCACTTTGAATGAGTATATGATATGAATGATGATGAATGTGAGATCAAGGCTCAATCAAACGGGGCCGATCTTATGAGGCACCTGATGCTCAAACCGTCTCCCACGGGGAACTGATGGGCCTAATGAAATGCGTGCACTGAAAATGATAAATCCAAACTACATATAATCCACACAACAATTGATACACATTTGATCACGGATATGATGGATGCACAAGTGTTTAAATATAATAAAGAATTAAACGACACATGATACACCCCAAAACATGATTAAAATGGGGATTTGATAGAGATTCACTCACCTTGGGTGCGTTCTGTGATGACGTTGGATGCGCACGAATTTTAGGATTTGATCGACGAGGGAAAAACTAACCTAAAATAATAACGAAATGATTCGGTAAATAAATGGATTTTATTTGAGATTAATACTTTTAATTCATACTCTTAATGGGATTTTTAGATTTATTTTTGTGAGTTTAAGGAAATTTTCTAACTTTAAAAATCTTATTTTTAAGTATTTTTAAATGATTTTTCAATTAAATAAATAAAAAAGAAAATAAAAAAATGTTGACTTTTGACCGTTGACCGTTGACCGGTCGGACTATGGTTTTATATGCGCTGAGTGAGGTTCGAACTCGGGACCTCTCGTATACGTGCACGCAGCTCTACCAACTGAGCTACGTGTCTAACCCGAAATATTCTCTGTTTTAATTATATATATATACTAATTAACTTTAACCTTATTTATTTTTATTAAAAAAAGTTTCATAAATTGCCAACCCGGTTTAGGTATCCAGAGTCGAACTCGCGCTCTTCAGTTTACGTGCACACAGCCCAACCAGTTGGGCTGTGTGTCTAACCTGTTTATATACTGAATTATATTATATTTATATACATGTTGAAGGATGATCTGAATAGGTTTTAAAAAGGATTGGTTTTATTTCTGAAAGTCGGTAACATGTGCGATTCGAACTCAGGACGTGCGTGTTATGTTGCACACAGTCCACCGCTGGACTGTGTGTCTAACCCGGTTAAATATCCGGTTTTAATTAAACTAATACACATTTCTTAACTTCGTCTTCTTCGCTTAACAATACAGAACAGTGAAATCCGACTGTTCTGTTTAATTGATCTTAACTTATACTTGATTGAAATGAAAAGAGAAATTAAATGACATGGTATACCAGAACGGCGAGTTTGCTTCAGGTTTTCCGGCAAGGTCTCGTCGGCTCCGATCCGCGGATTCCGGCTGAGGGAAACTCTTTGACAGTTTTGATTACTGTGTTGAGTAATTAGGTTACTAATCGAGAGATAGCAAGAAAAGTTTAGATGATTGTACCGTCTGAAGACAATCGCGGTTTTCCGTTCAGCGATTCCGGCGAAATTGAAATTTCCGGCGACGTGCTCTGGAAGGATTAAAGCTTCGAAAGAGAGTGCGATTCTGAGCGAAAAGGTTACCAGAGGTTTGGGTGGGTATTTATAAGGAAGAACAGGGTGTGTATTTGGGTCTTGATTCGTGGTCAAAGTTTTCCGGCGGTTATGACTGAAATTGAGGGTTAGACATCGGTTATAACCGATGCAAAATTAGTTCACGCGTTTCATCAAAGGAAACGGTCATAATTCGCGATAATCTCGGCTTTTTCGGCGACTGCGAATTTGGGCGCGCTGATTACCGGTTTGACTTTCAGTTTTATTATAAATGTTATTTGTTTTAATGTTTATCACAAAAGCTGTGCGCGGTGGAGCGGTTGTTGCGTGTTTGTCCTTGTGGGTGACCCGGGTTCGAAACCCGGCTGTCCCATTTATTTTTTATTCACTTATTTTTATTATTTATTAATTATGGTTTTTAAATCCTATAATGTTTATTAATTATGTATTGTTCAAAATTAAATTGAACAATATATATACGAACGAAATTTATAACTGAATATTTGATTAATAAACGAAGCGGGTTTGGAAACCCGTTTTTCGACGAATGTTACACACAGTTTCGGACACAAATGAAAACAAGTCACAATATCGGACACAAATGGGTCAAAATAAGCAATGAGATGTACTAATGCAAATGGGTCGAAATAACAAAAGATTTACCATTAATAGCCTAACCATTAATCAATATCACAAGACCATGTTCTAATATAAACCAAAAGATAACCATAAGCTGTCAATAGATCCGAAACAACAAAAAACTGAGTTCAAACATGCCATACATGATAAATAACCAAAAGACCATTAACAAACAAACACCCTATGCATCAGTTGTAGGCTGTCGCTTCACCACCATGTCCGCATCACCCCCCAAGTCCACATCACTACAACCTGTCAGCAGCATCACCACCCCCAAGTCCAGCATCACTACCATCCTGTCCACAGCATCACCACCATGTATAGCAGCAGCCTGACTAGCCTGTCCTTCTTTACAGGTGTGTAAGCAAAGATGCTTGTTAATTAAAGTCTTGACCATCCATGTGCCTCCTCTTTTATCTCTGGAAGCATGTAAGGTCCAAGGACAAGTGGGAATCTTATTCTTTTTAGACTGTTGTCTTGTTTGGGGCCCACCATGTGCCTTCTCTTTTGTTTTCTTGGACTTATTAACTGCACTTGAACTACCAACACCCTTATCCAATTTTACCTTTTTGCCCTTACTTACTACTGCTTCACAACTACCCCCTAATTTTGGATTAATTCCATGATATATCACTCTATTCTTTGCTTATCATTCCTATAGATAAAAAGCTGCCTTCTGTCTGGACTGCTTGTTGTTTAACCATCTGCCTTATGGTTTCTTTATCATGGAAACACTGTCCCACAAAGAAACGGCAGTCATCGGTTGACTTAGCCTTGCTATTCTTCTTCCTTAGACCCTTAACTGCCCTATCTCTAACACTTGTATGTTCTTCATCACTAAGACTATCTAAGTTGTCTAAATCAAAATCATCAGCATATTCTTCATCATCCTGATTATCCCCCCTTCATCACCACTCATATTAAATTCTACGGAAGCCTTAAATTTAGCCTGATCTACCTCAACATCATCATCTAAATATTCCTCATCTACTATGAAATCAGGATCCTCACTATTCTCATGGCATTATCAGTACCTTGTTCACCCTCTTCACTTCCCTCTTCACTACCCTGTTCACCCTCTTCACTTCCCTCTTCACTATCATCATTGCCCTCATCCTCATTACCACTGTAATCAGGATCATCACCACCATCAGGGTTAATGAACTTTGCATTTGTTACTGTCACACCCTGACCCGCAGCGGAAATGGTAGTCGGGGCATGATTGGGTTTTCATCAAAGCTCATGACATTTACTATAAAGTTCCATATTTATTATTTCATTTTAAAGAAGAAATTACAATAAACATATAAGCACAACATGTTCGAATACATTTTTCATGACTTCATTATTTTTCTTCTAAGGCAATTTCCTATGTGTTCCTTGCTTCAACCTGTCCACCTGTATCATGTGTAAAAATAGGGTTTTGGGTCAACAAAAGTTGGCGAGTGAATCTTATGAAAACATTTGAACGAATTTGTTATATTGGTTATAAAAAGGTGCATAACCAATATGAGTATACGTATATGTAAATTTAATCATAATACACAATATATCAATTAATGCACACGCACACACCAAATGATGAACAATGAGATCAAGGCTCAATCAAACGGAGCCGATCTAATGAGGCAAGCGATGTTCAACTCGTCTCCAACGAGGAACTGATGGGCCTAATGAATTATTTGCACGCAACTTGACAAAATGTAAACACACATCATAACCAACAACATAATCACAATACACATAATATCAATTAATGCACAAGCACACACCAAATGATGAACAATGAGATCAAGGCTCAATCAAACGGAGCCGATCTAACAGAGGCACGCGATGTTCAACTTGTCTCCAACGAGGAACTGATGGGCCTAATGAATGATTTGCACGCAACTTGACAAAATGTAAACACACATCACAACAAACAACATTTACATCACACGTTTTGATCATATAATGGTAATAGCACAAGTTTGAATAAACGAAATAAATAAGGCGACACATGATACACCCTAAAACATGAATAAAAAGGGGAATTTGTAAGAATTCACTCACAATGGGTGCGTTTCCTTGATCGAAGACGAACGCGCACGAATTTGGGATTAAACAGACGAAGGAAAACTAACCTAAAATAATAACGCGATAAATAGATAAATTAATATTTTTAATTTATGCTTTTTATTAGATTTTTAGGTTATTGGGTAATTGTTACAATTTTTTTAAAAGCTTAAAAACCTTATTTTGAGGTATTTTTAACTAAATTTTTAAAGAAAATAAAAAGGATTTTTAATTAAAAAAAATTACCCTTTTTCTAAGGGTTGACTGGTCAACGGCCGGTTCAATCGGTTTAATTATTGGTAGCGTGCGAGGTTTGAACTCGTGACCTCTCGGTTGCGTGCACGCAACTCTTCCAATTGAGCTACGTGTCTAACCCGTTAGATTCTTGATTTTTATTATACTTATATACTGATTAGAATATTTCAGAAATTAATTAATTTAAAAAGGATTTAAATGAGTGAACAGTGTGAAGAATCGACTCGAACCCGCGACCTCAGACATGTTTTGCACCCAGCCCTACCAACTGGGCTGGGTGTCTAACCCGATGTATAAGTGATCTTTATTAAATTTAAACACTTACAGAATCTGAATGTATTGAGTATTAAAAAAAGGTGGGTATAATTTATGAAATCGGAACCGTGTTCATGATTCGAACCCGGGTGCGTATTTAATGTTTGCACACAGTCCAACGCTGGACTGTGTGTCTAACCCGGTTAGATATCCGTTTTTAATTATGTTTAAACACTAACTCGACTTTATCTTCTTCACTTAATCAGTACCCAGAACTGGAACTCGACTGATATCAGTTCTGGTTGTTTTGAAATCAGAATGAATTGAACATGAACATTGAAAGGTGTTAGGATTCATACCAAAAACAGGGGCCCGGTTTTCTGATGACTAACTCCGACGGTTTCAGCAAAATTCCGGTGACTAACTCCGACGGTGGCTAGGGTTTCGCAGAAAAATTGATAACAGAGAAAGGTATGAGCGAGTTGCTTAGATGTTTAGGGTCGGTATTTATAGTTTTACAATGCCCTTCCTTCAGTAATTTCGATTTCACATATTAATGATTTGATTTTCGGTTTCAATCTCAATCAACCCATATGTTTTGGGTGCAATTTCGTTTTGAATTGAATATGGGTGCCGGTTATAACTGACATTGTATCATCAATTATTCACAAAATTCTCGCGATCCAACCAAAATCTGGGATTATTTGAAGTTTTGGGCGGGTTCAGTTCCGGTTGAAATCAGATAGTACGCGGGTGAGACTTTAAGTTTTATTTGATTAAATTACTTCATAACATGTGCGTGTGGTGCAGTCGTGTAGACTTGTGTGTGAGTTTGCGGGAGACCCGGGTTCGAGACCCGGCTACTCCTTTTAAATTTATTATTTTTTTTTGTTTTATTTTATTATAAAGCTTATTTTCTATAACTTATTATTATTTTTATTTATTGGTTATCTTTTTAATTATGAGTTATTTATTAATTATGAATATTAATATACTATAACTAACGCAATAAATACGAAATGAACATTTAGATGAATACTTGATTTTTAAACGGAGCGGGTTTTTGAAACCCGTTTTACGACGAATGTTACAGTTACCTCAGGCTCTTTGCTTTGTTCATCAGCACTAACAGATTGATCATCAGCACCGACATCACTTTCATCACTTTCATCTAATCAAATTCAGAGCTAATAACTACAGCATCTGTTTCTTTACCCCTAGCCTCTTTTTCATTACCTTGAACTTCAGCTTGTGTTAAATCACTTAAGTTTGAAGGACCGGCTTGTGATTCATCACCAAAGTTTGCAGCATTATCTTGTTTTTAACACCCCTAATATGCTCAACTATCACCTCAATGACCTTGTTAGTTTGAGTATACTTTAGCATCCTAATAACATCACTATCACCCATTAGTGATCTTATCCCAAGTTCAAAACACTCTCCTGGTATCCTGTAGTTGTATCTAAACCCATCTAGGCCCTCTTCTGTGTAACCTATCTCACACATCATATCATTGAAAATAATCAAAGAGAAGTAGTCAGGGTTAACCTTGTCAATGTATGCAACTTTACCCTCATACCCAAATTCTGGAAAGTCTACCATTTTCCCACCATGATGTATCTCAAACGTAAACAGCTCAGGCTCCTCTTCTAAAATCAAAATCAAAACACTATTAAACAACAACAGAAAAGAATCGACCAAAACAGGGACCATTAGAATAGTATTTAGGTTTTAGCACATACCGTAATCGACGTTAGGATTGAACATTTTAATCTGGAGACCGAAAGTTCCACATTGTTGCTTCAATCGACGACCTCGAAGCTGGTTGATTATGGTGGTTTCGTGGAATTAGAGGGTGAAATAGCAGGGTGGTCGTGGAAGAAGATGGAGAGTTAGGGCTTAAATGTGGGAAACAAGGGTTTTTATAGTGGGTTATAATTTTGGATCAAAATGGCAAGTGGAAACCTTTTAAATGATAATCCCTAAAATACCCCTACTGAAAAATGGGGTTTTTGGAGGAGTTATGGATTTTGATCAAAATGGCAACAAACGGTAAAAGTCAGGGACCCAGGGGAGAAAATAAAACTATTTGGATCAAAATGGCAAATTTGGACAAAACTCAGGGACTAAAATGGCAATTTACTCAATACATTACATAATCTTAATATGTAACATATACATGCCTAAGTTGTTAGAATGTTGAAATTATAAGACTCTTAGTAATGTAGTCGAGTATTTGATATTTCAAGTCGGTTTTTAAGGTTACTTTAAGATCGTGTTTCGAGTAATGAGTATTCTAAAAATGGATATGCGTGATTCATACGAGCACCATGAGAAACAATTAACAAGTACCCGACATGTATACGTCCAAAAGAACAATTATATAAGAATGTACGAGGCTATCAATACAAATGCAGGTCACTATATTTACTACTATTATTTTAAATAAAATATCAATTATGATTCATACGAGCACCATGAGAAACGATTAACAAGTACCCGACATGTATACGTCCAAAAGAACAATTATATAAGAATGTACAAGGCTATCGATACAAATGCAGGTAACTATATTTACTACTATTATTATAAATAAAATATCTATTATTATTTCAAATCTGATGGGCAGAAAGTTCAGGAGGGGCTTTTCTCGAGAGGGATCGGTAGACCAGAGAAGGGGGTTAAGCTCCTTGGTGGAGCTGTTAGTCGGGATCCTAGCTTTATTGAGGAGTTGGCAGGGCGGCGGGCCTCGGGGGCAGTTGATCTCATGAAACTTTTACCTTGCCTGAGGGATCCCCAATGTGAACTCCTTCTGCTAAGGTCGTGCATGGGGGTTGCTAAGTTACTTTTTGGGCTGCGGACTTGTCAACCCCATTTGATGGAGGATGCGGTATCTCGGTTCGATGATGGCCTTAGAGAGGCTATAGAAGACATAGTAGTGGGTGGCGGCCCCTTCTTTGGTGACCTCCAATGGCGTTTGGCATCTTTGCCAATGCGTCTAGGTGGTTTGGGCCTCTTCTCAGCTCGAGATGTTGGGGTTTATGCCTTTGTGGCATCTAAGCTCAGTCTTGGGAACTATAGGATCATATCTTCGAAACGGTGAGGTCGTCGGGCTTGACCCGGACTATCAGCGGGCGCTCGAACGCTTAAATGTCTCTCTCCCAGACTTGGATATTGGCAGTTTCTCTAATAAGGACACCGCTCCCTCGAAGCCACAAAAAGCTTTGGCGAATGCTCTGTTTAGCAAAATCGCTCAAAGCCTGGGAGAAGCTTTTGATTTGTCATCCCGCCAAAAGGCGGTGTTTGAGTTCCTGAAGGGTCCTCATGCCCAGGAATTTTTTACCGTTATCCCGATTGAGGGGTTGGGACAATGTATGTCTGCAGTAGAATACATAGCCATTCTCAAATACCGGTTGATGATCCCTATGTACCCGGAAGATGAAACCTGCCCGATATGTCGTAAAGCTTGTATGGATAAATACGGGGAGCACACAGTTCATTGTAAAGAGCTCCCTGGGTTCAAATATCGGCACGACTAGGTGCGGGATGTTTTGTGGGACATCTTAAGAAGAGCTGGGATTTCTGCTAAGAAAGAGGCTCCTGTGAATTTCCTCACAGATCCTATAGAAGGGAGATCTACTATGCGACCAGCGGATCTGCTCGTCTTTGACTGGACTAGGGGGAAACATGCTTGTGAGACCTCATGGGGGTTTCCCCTTTGGTTGGTTTAAGGGAAAATAGGTTTGTAGCTGGACAAGCAACAAGAAAGGCAACATCAAAGAAAGTGGATAAGCACGCTAAAGCTTGCGCAGAGAACCAGCATGTCCTTGTCCCTTTTGCCTTTGATACTTTTGGGTCCCTAGCGCCAGAAGCTATCCACTTCTTGATGTGGGTTCAACGGGTCGTCCACATCAATTGTTCAACCCCAAGGGGACAGGGGTTTGTGTTTGGAAGGTTAGGGTTTGCAATTCAGAAAGGGTTAGCGGCGCAACTTATTGCCCGTCTACCTTCTGTTTTGATGTAACTTGGCAAGTTTTCACGTTAAACTGAAATAAAATAGTATTTATTTAAAAAAGAAAAAGAAACTTTATGTTAGTTATTCCAATTAAAAATATGTAAAAAATAATATACTTAATATGGTATACATATAAATACGATCAATAAGCATTCTTTCTAAACGATACTATTAAGAAATACTCCCCCCGTCCATTAGAAGTATCATATTTTGTCTCTATGTTACTTTGTCTACTTGAATGATTACTTTAAGGACACGTAAGATATATTAAATATATAATATTTATATTATTTTTGGTTGAATCTTAGGAAAAAAGAAACATAAAATGTATCACAAAAGTTTTTGGTTCGTTCCATGAAGAGTTGTAATCCTTCGGTTACCAATAAACTATTGTGCCTCTTCATAAAGGCGTGTTGGTTGAACTAAGACACATGATAGTTTATACGGTAGTTAAAATCAATGGCGTATCTAGAAAATTCTTATAGGGTCAACGTTTAAAAAAATGGGTAACAAAACAAAAAAAAAGTTCAAAATTTTCCAATATCGTTACCCCTATTTATCAGCTATATTCGCTGCTGCATATGTTAAGACATGGTTATCATAACATGATCATATTGTTGAAAGAAGTTAAATTAGAAAATTTCTTAAATTGATGGTTTCAAACCCCTAGAAATTCGATTTAAAGTGGGCTCATATGTAGCATATAATAGAGGACAAATATTGACACGCTATAAGTAAAAAATATACAAACTGTTATAATAACAAGAATTAACACAAGATTAGTGCTAAAACTTTAAGGACTTTAGAAAGATTATAAGAGCAAGAAGTACAGAATTTGTAAAACTTATGAAAGTGTATACATGAGGTGCATTTTTTCTTCTACCTTGAGCTAGTATTTATACTACGAAAATATTAACTATTTGGTAGACAAGGTTAACTATTTGATGGACAAGTAGTATGGTACATTATCTATAAGTTTGACAAAGGGTTCATCCACTTGCTTGGTAGATCTAGAGGTAAATCTTGATCTTCATGGTAAATGTGATATAATACTATCACATATTATATTCATAACACTCCCTCTTGGATGACACTTTGGAAACTTTGGGGTCTTTAAGTACTGCCTCATTAAAAACCTTGGATGACACTCCCCTTGGATGACACTTTGGAAACTTTGCTAAAGAAAAATCCAGTGGGAAAAAACCTAAGCTAAGGGAAAAAGAGTGCAGTTTGTAGCTCCCCCTCAAGTTGCAATTTGTAAAGCATCACATTCTCCGTACGTGACGCATGCCAATGTCATGAACGTGTTTCCTGAAAGTTGCTGTAGGTAGTGCTTTTGTGAAAAGATCGGCTGAATTGTTGCTGGATTGGACATATCTCATCTTGACTGATTGTCTTTAATAAGGTCCCGAGTATATGCAAAGAATCTTGGTGGTATATGTTTTGTTCTGTCACTTTTGATATACCCTTCTTTCATTTGAGAGACACAAGCCGCATTATCTTCGTGAATGGGAGTTAGCCTTTGATGTTTCTCTAACCCGCAAGAAGTCAATATGTGTTGTGACATAGATCTCAGTCATACACATTCTCTTGAAGTTTCATGTAGTGCAATGACTTCAGCATGGTTTGAGAATGTTGCGACAAGTGTTTGTTTCTAAGAACGCCATGAAATCACAGTTCCTCGTTCATAAATACATATCCAGTTTGAGATTTTGCTTTATGAGGATCAGATAAATAACCTGCATTTGCATAACCAACTAACGCTTCCTTTGAATCGTTAGGATAAAACAAGCCTAAATCAACAGTACCTCGAAGCTCGAAGATATTTATAAAAACATGTTTAATCCCATTCCAGGCCTTTTAGTAGGTGCTGAACTAAATCTTGCCAACAAGTTCACTGCAAAAGAAATGTCAGGCCTTGTACAATTCGTAAGATACATAAGTGCTCCAATTGCACTCAGGTATGGTACTTCTTGACCAAAAACTTCTTCGTTGTCCTCACAAGGACGAAATGGATCATTTTCGACATTAAGTGATCTAACGACCATTGGAGTGCTCAAAGGATTTGCCTTGTCCATATTGAAACGTGTCAACAACTTTTCACTATAATTAGTTTGCTGCACAAGTATTCAATTGCTCATATGTTTAATCTGTAAACTAAGACAATATTTGGTTTTTCCAAGGTCCTTCATTTCAAATTCTTTCTTTAAAAGAATAATTGCTTCATGGATTTCCTTTCGCGTCCCAATTATATTTAGATCATCAACATATACGGCTATGATCGCATATCCTGACGTTGTCTTCTTAATAAAGACACATGGACAGATAAAATTGTTTGTATAACCTTTACTTATCAAGTACTCGCTCAAACGATTGTACCACATCCTTCCAGATTGTTTTAACCCATATAAAGATCTTTGTAATTTGATCTAATACATTTCTTTGGGTTTTGAACTTAACGCTTCAGGGAGTTTAAATCCTTCAGAAATTTTCATATAGATGTCACTATCAAGTGATCCATACAAGTAAGCTGTAACGACATCCATAAGACGCATTTCTAACTTTTTAGAAACTGCTAAGCTGATTAAGTATCTAAAGGTTATTGAATCCATAACGGGAGAATATGATTCTTCATAGTCAATCCTTGGCCTTTGTAAAAAACCTTGAGCTACAAGTCTCGCTTTATATTTTGTAACCTCATTTTTCTCATTTCGTCATCGTACAAAAACCCATTTATACCCTACAGGCTTTACATCCTTAGGCGTAACAACAATAGATCCAAAAACCCTTTCGTTTGTTAAGTGAATCTAATTCAGCATGCATAGCACCTTTCCATTTATCCCAGTCATGTCTATTTTGACAATCATTGATAGATTTTGGTTCAGGAACATCATCTCCACCCATGATGTCACTTGCTATAGAATAAGAAAATATCTCATCAATATTTTCCATCTCATATTGCTTCCATATGATATGTGTATGACCATAGTTGATTGTTATCTCTTTGTTAGTATCATCAACATCTTCCTCATGAGAGGTTTTGGTATTCACTGTTTTATCAAGATCATTTTCTTTGTGGTTAATTTCCTTTACAAGTGCTTTTCTTTTTCTAGGATTCTTATCCTTTGAACCGATTGGCCTTCCACGTTTCAAACGTTTTTGAGATTCATGAGTTATCTTATTATCAATTGCCTTTCTTGGGATCTCAACTCGAGCTGGAGCATTAGCAGCTGGTATATGAGATTTAGTAACTCTGTTTGTATCAGTAAAGGCATCGGGCAATTGATTTGAAATTTCTTGCAAGTGTACTATCTTTTGAACCTCTGTCTCACATTGTTTTGTTCTAGGATCAAGATGAGACAATGAAGGCACACACCATGAGACACCAGTTTCTCATGGTGTTTTTTATTTTCTCCCCCTAATGCTGGGAACATTGCCTCGTTAAAATGACAATCATCAAAACGTGCTTTAAATACGTTACCTGTTAAAGACTCAAGATATCGTATGATGGAGGCCGTTTCATATCCAACATATATTTCCAACCTTCTTTGAGGTCCTATTTTTGTGCGTTGTGGTGGTGTAATAGGAACATACAATGCACACCCAAAAATTCTAAGGTGGGAAAAGTCTGGCTCATGGCCAGAAACAAGTTGTAGTGGGGAGTATCTGTGATTTGCACTTGGTCTCACACGAACCAGTGATTCGACATGTAAAATTACATGACCCCAAACAGATACTAGAAGTTTTGTTCTCATTATTAATGGTCTAGCTATTATCTGTAAACGTTTGATCAATGATTCAGCTAAGCCATTTTGTGTGTGTACATGAGCAACAGGGTGTTCGACAACAATTCCCACAGACACGCAATAATCATTAAAAGCATGCGATGTAAATGTACCAGCGTTATCAAGTCTCACCCTTTTAATGGTATAATCAGGGAAATGTGCTCGTAATTTGATAATTTGAGCAAGAAATTTTGCAAAGGCAACATTACAAGTTGATAATAAAGAAACATGAGACCATCTGCTAGATGCATCTATCAAGACCATGAAATATCTAAGCGGTCCACAGGGTGGATGAATTGGTCCACATATATCACCTTGAATTCTTTCAAGAAACATTGGTGATTTCTTTTCAACTTTTAAGGACGAAGGCCTTGTAATTAGTTTTCCAAGTGAACAAGAGGTACACAGATGCATTTTATCTGATTGGGGAATCTTTTGATATTTCAATGGATGTCCATATGTGTTTTGAATAATTCTTTTCATCATTGTAAATCCTGGATGGCCTAATCTGTCATGCCATAAGTTAAATGTCTCAGGATCATAAAAACTTTCTTTTACTGCCATATGTGCTTGAGGCACACTAATGTGTGTGTAATGCAATCCAGAATGGAGCATTGGCAGTTTTTCCAATATATGATCTTTGCTCATGATGTGCAAATATTTTTTATTATTAACAGTTCTTGACTAAGTATCATATCCATTATGATATATGTTTTTGAAGCTCAATAAGTTTCTTGTTGATTTTGGGGAAAATAATGCATTCTCTATTAATAGCTTTGTACCATTTGGTAATATTAAATTCGCTTTTCCCACTCCTTCTATCAAGTTTGTAGGATCTGATATTGTATCAACGGTTCCTTTTGTTGGTTTCAACTCATAAAAATATTTCTTAGATTTAAGTATAGTATGTGTGGCTCCACTATCGGCTATACATATATCTGCATCATTCGATTGCTCTTGTGCTCCAGTGGTTTTCATTTTAATCTTGAAAATATAAAGAGAAATAATAACAATAATAAGTGTATAACGAAGGCATTGTAAATTATTTTAATAAGAAGTTTATTTATTAGTTTGAAACGTTACATGAAAAGAAAGACTAATGAAACATAAAAAAATTTGTTACAATAAAGGAAACTGCATAATTGTTGCATATGATTATTATAGCTTAGCAACATTTGTTTCAGAGTTCCATCTCATTGGTATAGTCGGCGACATTCAGCTCGACATTAATATCATTAAAGTTATCCACATGATTCGCCTCCTTTTCTTTTCTTTTGAGGGAGGCTTGGTAAAGTTCATATAAATGTGAAGGTGTACGACAAGCCTTTGACCAATGGTTTGTACTTCCACACCAGAAACAAGAAATGCCATTGTTTTCGGACCTACCAGCTTCATTCCTTTTGTTATACTGGTTGGAATTGTTTTGTGGAGTGTGGTAATTGGTGGTTCTTTGATCTCGACCACAACCATGAGAATTTCCTCAGAACTTATTATTTCCTTTGAAGGAATGGTTGCGACCATTACCTTTACCAAAATAGCCACGTCCACTGCCTCGTCCCCATTTTCTTCCAGAGTTTTTAATATCATCATTAATAACAACATTTGCTTCTGGAATAGCTAATGATCCAGTGGGACGAACTTGATGATTTTTCATTAGCAACTCATTGTTTTTCAATGCTAGGAGGATAAATGTATTTAGATCAGAATATCTTTGAAACCTTTGCAACCGATATTGTTGTTGCAAGTTTATTTTTGATGCATGAAATATGGAGAAAGTTTTCTCCAACATATCTTCCTCCGTAACAGTTTACCCACAGTGAACAAAGCAGAGGTGTACTCATTCATCTTTTTAAAATCTTGGAACCTAAGACTGTTCCATTCATCTCTAGCAGTGGGAAGTAAAACTTCCCTTTGTTGATCAAATCTGCTTTTTAAATCTTCCCACAAAATGTATGGATCCTCACAATTTGAATATTCAAATTGCAACATCTCATCAATGTGTTTATGGAGGAAGACATCGGCTTTTGCCTTGTCTTGATCGCTACAATTATTCAACTCCGTTATTGTTTCTAAAACACCCATTGATTTGAGATGTTGCTTAACATGTGTTGTCCACGGCATATAATTTTCTCCGGTGATATTAAGAGCCGGGAATTCAATTTTTACGATGTTTGCCATTTTGTTGCTAAACATAAATAAGATAAATATTAAAATCTAAATACTCATTAAAAATGGGATAACATACATGGGTACAACTATAAACAAATAAATGAAAACATAAGTACTAAAAAGATGAGGTGGAAGCTCATACATTAAGGTTGGCAATAATATTAATATTATCCCGGACACTTAAAACCGGGTGAATCATCTTCGAAATTTTTCTTGAAAAACCTTGAGAAGAAGAGTGTTTGTTGTTGAAAAAATGAGATTGATAATTGGTAATTTATAGGGTTAAATTATAACCGTTTTGTAACAGTCTTATTACCGTTTTATAGCCGTTATACAACGGTTATATATATATATATATATATGTATTTATAATAAATGATTTATTAAAGAAATGTTATTTTATAAGATATAAAATTAGGATGGATAATAATAAGAAAAAAAAGTTAGTATACATAAATAAACGTAAACTCTAAATGAAATGTGAGCGTGTGTGTATAAATAAAAATTAGTTGCGATAAAAGTAAAAGTTAGATGCATAATTAAATATTAGATTGTTAGTAGTCTCTCAGTTATAAAATATGTATAATAAAATGTGCTTTTGTACTTAATTTTTTTTCAAAGTAAATTAAAGAGTTAATAAAGTGCTTACAATGCTTATGATGGATATCTTTGTGCTTAAAGTCTTTCTTGATTAGTATATAAGCGACTCGTGCTGATAACGTGTTATAATATAACAAGAATTAACACAGGATTAGTGCTAAAACTTTAAGGACTTTAGAAAGATTATAAGAGCAAGAAGTACAGAATTGTATAACTTATGAAAGTGTATACATGAGGTGCATTTTTTCTTCTACCTTGAGCTAGTATTTATACTACAAAAAGATTAACTATTTGGTAGACAACTATTTGATTTACAAGTAGTATGGTACATTATCTATAAGTTTGACAAAAAGTTCATCTATTTGCTTGGTAGATCTAGAGATAAATCTTGATTTTTATGGTAAATATTATATAATAATATCACATATTATATTCATAACACAAACTTCTTTATTATCAATTCATTGCATGCTAATTGATGAAAAGTGAAAACACGTTCTTTTGAATAACCAGAAAGTAGAAACTTCTAATTTTTGATGATTACTTCGCTGAAAAATACATTTTGATGATTACTTCGCTGAAAAATACAATCAAATGGATTGTAAAAGCCACTTTTCTAGTTTTTTTTTCCAGTTTAATTGTGGATTATCTTCTGGTCTAATTACATCAGGTGTTCATACTTTATGTTTATCAAAGGGGCATGGGTTTAAGTTAAAATGAACAATAAATGAACTTTAGAAGCATATTTTAAAGAAGTGTGTGTTCAAAAGAAATGTATAGTTACTTGTTTCAAACATGATCTGTAATATCTTAAAAATAAATTTGGTAATTAAACCAAATTAACTGAGGATAAGCGGGTAAAATATCATTGGTGATAAAAGTTAACCCGATAAGTGTTAAGATTTTAAAATAAATAAATCTAACGTTAATTAAGGTGAATAAATACTTTATAGAAGATAAAGTTTATAAAAGGCTTGGACTATCGGGATTTAAATTAAACCGGGGTTATCATACCCGGTAACACCCAATGCCCGATTTCTTATTAAGAGGTACATTTTTATGTATGTCATGAAATACACATTGTAACATCCGTAAAAAACGGATTTACCAAACCCGCTCCGTTTATTAACCCAACAATCAGTTAAAAATTTCGTTGCGAATTTAATGCCCAAAATAATTTTAAACGATACATAATTGATTATTATATGGGAATATATAATTAGTTTTTGAAAAACTGTTAAAAATAAGAAAATAAAAATAATATGTTCCTGCCGGGTTTCGAACCCGGGTCAGTAACCGGTCCAGCAAAGACTTATCGCACACACACTAAACCACTGCGCCACTTGTATCTTTTGTTAGATATTGAAGACAATTAATTCATATCATGATCTTCCGAATTCAAAAACCGGCGCCCAAATGCAGTCGACGGAAATCCCGGCGATCTCGCCAAGAATTTACGATATCTTCAGTTATAACGTAAAACTTAATCGCTACATCGGTTATAAACCGACGCCTGAGTCCGCGACACAAACTATAACCGCCGGAAAACGTAATGACTTTGAATCAAGTCGGAAATTGGACCAAGTTCATCGATAACCTGCCTTATAAATACCCCCTTGAACCTCTGCAAACTTTTTCGCTCAAAACCGCACCCTTTATCGGCGAAAACTCACTCGCTGGAAATCTTCTGCTCATCGCCGGAAAACCGAACCCTCCATTTCTGAGCCTTACTGAACCCCCTGAGCTTATACCGAAGTCATCCACATTCTTTTCAAGCCTTCTGAAGACTCGCTGCTGCAAGACACACGACGCCGGAACCTGTTGCTGTCGCCGGAGTTCTGTCGGAAAAACAGAGGAGTCCAGTCGGTATACCTTACGCCTAATTTTTCTTTCTTTTTATTTATATCTCACCTATGATTAATCATAAAACGCTAAAGAAACCTGAATAAAACTTCGAACCAGTCAGTCATCGTTTCTGGTTAAAACTGACGAAGAAGACGAAGTTCGGTAACATATAAGTATAATTAAAATCAAATTATTACTCGGGTTAGACACACAGTCCAGCGGTGGACTGTGTGCACATTAAACACACTAACGTCTCGAGTTCGAATCTTATCCCACGCATGCTGCCTTAATAAAAATGTCTTTTTTTGTTAAACGAACCGGAGTCACACTGTTATATGTTAAGTTTAGTAATAACCGGAATAATAACCAAGTTAGACACACAGTCCAGTGGTGGACTGTGTGTATGTTTTATCACAGGACACGAGTTCGAGTCCGGTCTACTACATCGATCCGGACAAATATCTAACTTTTTAAATAAGTCAGAAATGAAAATACTTAGTTTGTGTTTAAGTATAATAAAAAAATCAGTTAAGTTAACAAGTTGGACACACAGTCTAGCGGTGGACTGTGTGTTAGCATAAACCACAGGTCCCGGGTTCGAGATCTGTGGAGCGCACCGAGTCACGGATTAAAATCGTTTTTAAGAAATAAAGGATTTTCTGTTTAATCTAATTAGTATATAAATATAATTAAAAACATAAATATTTCGGGTTAGACACGTAGCTCAGTTGGTAGAGCTGCGTGCACGCGTACGGGAGGTCTCGGGTTCGAGCCTCACTCAGTGCACATATACACGCATACGAACCGGTCAAACAGTCAAGGTCAACGGTCAACGGTCAACGGTAAAAAAAAGTCAAATTTTTTTTATTATTTTTATTTATTTATTTTAATTAAAAATCAATTAAAAATACTTAAAAATAACATTTTTAAGGTAAGAAAATAGCCTTAAACTCACAAAAATACACCCAACAATCCTACTAAAATGGATTAATAAAATCCGTTTACTTACCGAACCATAATGCTATTTATCTAGGTTAATTTCACTCGTGGTTAAAACCACTTCGCGTGCATTCAACATCATCAACCGAACGCACCCACTGTGAGTGAATCTTACAACTCCCCCTTTTTAATTACACGTTTTGGGGTGTGTCATGTGTCACAAAATAATTAACTCGTTTATTTAAACTTGTGCCATACCATATCGTGATCTAAACTTAGATTGTTTATATTGTTGTGATTATGTATTTCATTTTGTCAACTTGTATGAAATTCATTCTTTAAGCCCATCAGTTCCTCGTGGGAGACGAGTGAGCAACGCGTGCCTCAAAACCAATCTATTATTGTTCATGTGTGTATTGTTGAGTTTATAGTGTTGGTAGTTATGTCTTTCATATTATCATGGTTATGCAATTCATTCATTAGGCCCATCAGTTCCTCGTGAGAGACGAGTTGAGCAACGCGTGCCTCTAAACGATCCTTTATTGTTCATGTGTGTATTGTTTAATATTAAATTGATTTATGAATAAGTTTACATCTATTTTTACTCATGTGTGGTAGTGCACTTTATTTCATAATCAAGTAAATAAACTTGTTCAAATGTTTTCCATAGGATTCACTCGCCAACTTTTTGTTGATCCAAAAACCCTTTTACACATGATACAGGTGAACAGGATGAAGCAAGGAAAACATAGGAAATGCCTTAGAAGAAAACAAAGAAGCTTAGATTGATGTTTAGGTCATTGATGTAATTATGATTGTAAATTTCCATTAAATTGTATTAATGAATATGAAACGTTAAAATAAATGTCATGAGCTTTGATGATAACCCAATCATGCCCCGATCACCTTTTCCGCTGCGGGTCGGGGTGTGACACACATAACCAAACTTAGTTAGAAGTTGAGTTAAACATTAAGAGATAGATGGGTTAAGGCTAAACATAAGTGTCTAGCTAAATGTAAGGGGTTGAGATTTAACAAGCTGGAAAGTTGTTTAATTAATAAGTGTGTGTAGTGTAGAGGTGTCGAGACTAAGAGAAAGAGAAGAAGATTTCTTACTAAAAACCCCAATTCACAAATTAGTAGATTGAAGGTGAAAGCCAAGTGATTTCCCTGATTGGAGATTTTAACCTTCTAATACCATATAAACCTAAGGTATGTGGTGAATTGAATTTTGATGTCAAATGGGTTGAAATGGAAAGGTGAATTGATGTTGTATTGGTGCTAATAATCATCATACTTGCTTGAATGTGTAAAATACTTGACTAAATTAGATGTTGGATCAATGTCTATATACATGATGAAATGGGAATTTTTTTAATAGTGATGAAAACCTCAAATTCTTGTATGAGGATTTTGATATATTGGCCTTAAGAGTTAGAGATCATATGTATGGTTGCTCTAGGTTAAAACTCTCATAAGAGATGGAGTGGGTTTTGGACATAATTCAAAAACATGTGCCTTTTTTAGGTCGAATAGTAGATGTTAGCCATTTGACATGAATTGATGACGATTGAGGGTAGATAAATGATTAGAATGTGTTATCTAATAGATGCATGGTAATTTTGGTGGGAAAATTAAACTAATATGATAGCTATTAAATATGCCCAACAAGTATTCTATAAAATGCCTAAGTGAGCCTTATTGAATTGTTAGTGCATTTATGTATGTCAACTGGCAATTTAACTTTTCAAAGTCAAATAGACCTAAGATGATTGGGTCATAATTGGATAATAGATCGCCTTAAGTGTGGTATTTCTAGTAATTGGGTAAAATGGCAGTTAGAGCCAAGAATATGTCTATGACGCGAAAATATATGATTAAATGAGTTTTAAAATATTAGGCCATTGGAAATCTTAATGTTCGTAGAGACATAAATAATTTTGATGGGATAATAAGCAAAACGTGTCCGCAAAAGTTCGACAGCTTAGAAAAAGGGCGTAAAATAGACTAAAACACCCTCGGAAAATGGGTTTGAATAAAACGCCGAACCGAAAGAATGGTATGGGAATTAACAACAAGTGCACAAGGGTAAAGTGCACACTTCAGCAAGTGCACACTTTGGCAAAGTGCACACTTAAGTAAAGTGTGCCCTGCAACGAGGTGTACATGGGTAAAGTGCACACTTCGGAAAAGTGCACACTTCAGCAGAGTGCACTTCTTATCTACCGCGACATACGACGTCTAAAGGCGTTTTGGTTGCGATACGCGACAGAATCCCAATCGTTCAAAACATTTTTTCTTTTGATATTTTTTCGATCCGTTACTACAAAAGTTATATAAACACTAATCATTTTTGGTGTTTATGACAAGTTTAGACTTTAACATCCGTCAAAAACAGATCCTTGAACCCGACCCATTTTTGTAACCCGATCCGTTTTCATATTTCACGTAATTTTGTTTAATGTTTAAGCAATTGATGTAGAGGGTGAAGCCGAGTATTAAAGTGTTTAAATGACGAATTTTATGTGTGTTGTATGTGTTTACTTGCCTAGAATGTGTTAACTACGAGATCTAGTTGTTTTGCAGGTAAAACACATAACTTAGCAAAGTTACGGGAGTTAAAAGGAAGTGGAATGCTTGAAGATGATATGTATAGCTTGACGGGTGATTTGGGAGTTGTTCGGTTGATTACAAGCTATAGGAATGTAAGACGTGTGAATGGAAGAAGTTTAGGGGCTATTCGGGTCTTAACTTGAAAGTGGTTTGTGCTTTGATAAGGAGGAAATGAAAGATTAGAAGTTCAGGGGCTTGATTGTCATTTGTTTAAAGCTGAATCAAAGAAGAAAGGGGGAGAAATCTCGCGACCGTCGGCGATGGTTCCCTCACCGTCACTGACGGTGAGGGTGTTTGGCCACAAAATCAATAGAATCAGAGGACTGTCGGTGACGGCCCCTAACCGTCACTGACGGTTGTGTCAAAGTGAACGCGAATTTGGGGTCAAAAGAGGTATATTAGGGTTTGGTAAAGTCATAAACATATCCAACACCTTGAGGGACGAACTTCACCGTCTACAAAGCGTCAAGATCAAGGCTTTTTCACTCCTCCATCGTCATTATCATCCGCACATCCAAAGATCGAGATCATGAATTCGTCATCCAATACTTTTGTTGACTTCTCGAGCGAGATGATCGGCTAAACTCTCTTTGGTTTCCTCCGGTTGGAGGGTTTTGCATAACTTGGTACTTTTATATGTTTTTGATCATTATAACGTGGTGATCTAAGCATTCGATGCTTTTCACCATGAATCTAATTGATTGATTGTAACTGATTGCATTTATTTATCCTTAATTCTTAAGAATTCAATTCCTGAGAGTTCTAGTAATCAGGATATATTTGACATGGGCTTAGGGTTGGTAATTATAGTTGATCATCATATGATAACCTCCCGTTATTATCAATCGGAGTACTTAGTCTTTGATTATCACAATTGATCGGTTAGGTTAAACATTTATGTCTATGTGAATGTTTTGATCAACACATAATTGTAACTCGTTTATAAACCTGAATTCCAGAGGAACCATTCTTCTTCCATTTGATTACAAACTCCTTTTAATTTGTTAATTTAGATAATCTTCACAACCAAACAAATAGATTTTCCATTTCAGTAATAGTTAATTCATACTTTTCATTATAACACTTTTCACAATCCTCCTCTGGTTCGATATCCGACTTACCCTTTCTACAGAGTTAGTTGGTTTTTGCATGTTCCTTACGACAGACATCAAACTGGGGCCGTTGCCGGGGAGGCGTGCGCAAAATGTTTAGTGTTAAGTTTTAGTTAGATTTAAATAAAAATCCAAAAATATTCGTTTCGGAATTGCGCGAGGTTTTCTTTTGTTTGTGTGTGCAGGTGATCACAATCGTGTATGCATCATACTCGGAACTCCGGAACTCATCACCGCTAGTTTTTGATCCAGAAATCGAGAGAATAGTTCGACAAACTCGAGTGGTACATCGGGAAAACGAAGTTTTACAATCACCAGTAACCACCTCTAAAACAATGGAGAACTCAAGTAGTTACGATACGCAACCAGTCACTCCCTCTCCACAAACTCAGTTTACACCAACACCATCACAACCTGCTCCAAATACAACAATACCACCTGAACCACAATCACAAACGCAAACCACACAATCTGCAATTACTCAAATGCTACCCATACCACCATCACTGTTTCCGAACCTGAGTGACCTTCCACCTTATTCCAGCCAAACGTACGAACAGACTTCGACGTTCCAGCACTCTTCACCATATGTTCGAGTTGTAACTGGTGGTACTACAGCTTTACCAGACCAAATCGGACCATCTAGTTCCACCACCAACCGCCTTCAGCCAGCTCAATATGCATACTTCCAGCCTTCACAAATGCCACAACACTATTTGGCAGGACCTACAGTTTTGAATCAACAAGAAGGTATGAATGGTCGTGAGGACGAATATGACAGATACAAAGGGTATGGAGGAAATCAGATTGATAGGCAAATGATGGGGTTGGGAATTCAGGTTGGGATGACGTAGGAGTTCGATCAAGTGGTAGGGGAATTTATGAACCAGTAGGGCAGCAGCAGCAAGGAGCTTAGTCGTCATCTTCATCTCAGCAGAACCCACAAGCAGGAGGCTTAGCGGATATTTTTGACATGAGCTCCTTTTATGAACATCTTGGCGAGTATTATGGTGGACCACCGGGTCCATCGTACCAGTGAGCACTCCTGACCCGTTCAGGTCTATGTGCTTTTTCTATTAGTGTTGAAAATTTACTGCTTTATTTTTGTGTGTTTCTGTTTTGGTGGTATTTGAACTATTTGCTTGTGTTATGGGAATGAGAGTTATTTATTTTTTTTACGAGTTAGCCGCTCAGCTAGGTATGTTTAGTTGGATTCCCTGGCAAAGTTTTAAAAGTACCATACATTAGGGACAATGTATCCCAAGTGTGGGGATGGGAAGCCCGGGAAGGGATTTGTGGATAAAGTTTGAAGAGACGAATTAGTGATTGGAAATCGATGAAAACTGAAAAAAAATTGAAAATATTGAAAATGTTGAATTTTTCATCGCCTTAAGTCGCTAATTGGATACGAATACCTAAGTTTCAGTCACTAATGGATTCCTTACCGGTAGTAGACTAGATTAGTTCCCTTGTCCCCTTTAAGTTTCATGAGAGTAGGATTGGCAAATGTTTTTATACAAAAGAATTGAAAAGAGATGTCTATCTAGGGGTAACATGTTTCTAATCGCATATGCTACATGTCGTTAACCTTTTTACCTTTTCTTCGTGAGATCTTGAGCCTGTAGATGGATAGGATGCATTATATGATGTATTCATTTGTTGAGAGCAGGCTATATGTTATCCTGTGTTAGAACTTGTGTGATTCGATGCATGCTGAGATTGTGGGTTTGACATGTGCACATATGTGATAAAGGCATTAGGATGTTTGTTCTTCATTCGTGTTTGTGTTTGTTGCGTGTGTTCACCAAATTCCCTTAGTAGCCATGTTGAACCTAATTACCTTTCATTTGTTTACCCACTGTTTTGTGAAGACCAACCGTGATGATAAAAAAAATAAAAAAAAAGAGAAAGAAAGAGAAAAACATAAAATTTCAAAAATATAGAAAATGAAAAGAAAAGAACAAAAAGAAGTTTGAGTGTTATTTGTTGTTTGGGTAGAAACAAACCCAAGTTTAGTTTGAATAAAGTTATCACGGTTTGGTTAGTGTTTGTGAGCCAATTAGAAAAGAAAAATACAAAAATATTCTCCTGCCTTAGCCTAAGCCTAAAACCGAAAAGTCCTATGTGCCATGTTTGATGATACAGTGGAGGTGTGATTGTCATACAAGCCTATGATTACAGGATTTCACATTTGCTTAACTGAGTGTTATATACTAGCACATTACACGCTAGTTCAGATATTAACCCGAGAGGAGAGAATATTGTGAGAGATGTATAGCATGTGTAGTATTTTAAACATGTTAGTTTTAGATAGAGAAGTCTTATATTGTGAAATTTCATGAATTGCTTGTCAGGCTGTAAATCTTGATTGTGTCAGTCAATGGAACGGGAATGACTTGGGAACTGAACAGGTTGAACTGGTTAAGGGTTTAGAGGTATTGATTATGGGTGATTAGTTCTAGTTGGTTTGCTTGAGGACAATCAAAGGTAAGTGTGGGAATGTGATGTAGAGGGTGAAAGCCGAGTATTAAAGTGTTTAAATGGCGAATTTTATGTGTGTTGTATGTGTTTACTTGCCTAGAATGTGTTAACTACGAGATCTAGTTGTTTTGCAGGTAAAACACATAACTTAGCAAAGTTACGTGAGTTAAGTGGAAGTGGAATGCTTGAAGATGATATGTATAGCTTGAAGGGTGATTTGGGAGTTGTTCGGTTGATTACAAGCTGTAGGAATGCACGACGCGTGAATGGAAGAAGTTTAGGGGCTATTCGGGTCTTAACTTGAAAGTGGTTTGTGCTTTGGTAAGGAGGAAATGGAAGATTAGAAGTTCAGGGGCTTGATTGTCATTTGTTTAAAGTTGAATCAAAGGAGAAAGGGGGAGAAATCTCACGACCGTCACTGACGGTGAGGGTGTTTGGCCACAAAATCAACAGAATCAGAGGACCGTTGGTGACGGCTGTAACATCCGTCAAAAACCGGGTTAACCAAACCCGCTTCGTTTATTAACCGAATAATCAGTTAAAAATTTTGTTGCGTATTTAAAGCTCAAACTAATTTTAAACAATGCATAATTAATAAACATTTTAGTATTTAAAAACTATAATTGATAAAAAAGTGAAAATAAAATAAATAAAAAAGAAAACCGGCTGCCGGGTTTCGAACCCGGGTCAGCCGGATGAAACTTCAAAGACTTAATTCACACACATCCCACCACTCCACCCCTTGTGTCACTTGTTGATATATCTAAACAATTAATACATATAATAAAACTCGAGGTCGAATTCTGTCACTCAGCACGCCCAAATCACTCTCGCCGGAAATCCCGACGATATCGCCAATCATTGACGGTTTCTATTGACTTAACGGATGAATTAACATAAACGTCGATTATAACTGAAAAACCTTAAAGTCACTCATTCAAATCGTCAAAACCATAACCGTATGATTTTGGAATTCGAAACCGAAAATATAATTCAATCCGAGTTATAATTTATTCATCATTTGAGCTAGCGAGTTTATCAAGCTTACCCTCTCTAACTCGCTTAGAAAACCTCGCCGCAAGTCGCCGGAATCCTCTGCAAGTTAACCGGAGGTTATCGCCGGAAAACCGAATTCATTTCATTCCTTCTGCTTACTCTAAAATAAGACTTTTAGAGCTCATACCGAAATCACCCACGCTCACCTTAAACTCCGTGAAGAATCTCTGTCGCAAGAAATACATCGCCGGAATTCTCTGCAAGTCGCCGGAAAACCGAGACTTACATCAAAACGGTAAATACCTCGATTCTTTCGGTTTCAATCCATTGTTAGACTATTACTAACTTCAATCCATCAACCAGAAACAATCCCAGACGACGTAGCCGGAATATTTTGCTTTCGCCGGAAAACCTCTGGAATTTCCAAAATCACGTTGTGAATCGGTATAATCATTCAACCCTTCTGATAATCATTATTTAGTAACTCAATTTCACATCTAATCGATCAAAACTGTTAATTGATCCGAACAGACAGAGTTCACAAAACAGAGCCGACGATCCTTGCCGGAGTTCTGAGAAAGACATCTGTTTCGGTACATTCTTTTCCAAAACCCTCTCTGTCCATCACATTTCAATCACTTATTAATTTCGTTAATCGAATTAAACAAGAACAGTTGAAAAATCGTGGTCTGTGTCTTTGAATGAAGAAGATGAAGTCGAACTTATGTATAAGTATAATTAAAACAAGTTATATAAACGGGTTAGACACACAGTCCAGCGGTGGACTGTGTGCAAACGATTAACACACGTCTCGAGTTCGATGCTTGACACAACCTCACTCTCTGAAATAAAAATGTTCTTTTTAAAACCGAAAGGGATCAACTCGCTGTAAGATGTTAAGTATAATAAAAATCAGTATATTAACCAAGTTAGACACACAGTCCAGCGGTGGACTGTGTGCAACACTAAACCACAGGTCCTGGGGTCGAGACCTGTTGTGTGCACCGGTCCGATGTAATTAAATCCTTTTTAAAAATAAATGATTTCTGATTAAATTAAATAGTGTATAAATATAATTAAAACAGAAATATTTCGGGTTAGACACGTAGCTCAGTTGGTAGAGCTGCGTGCACGCGTACGGGAGGTCTCGGGTTCGAGCTTCACCCAGCGCATACATACGCAAGTCCGAACCGGTCAAACGGTCAACAGTCAACTGGTCAACGGTCAACTGGTCAAAAAGCCAAA
The DNA here is from genome assembly GCA_947069175.1 of Scalesia atractyloides. Classification (NCBI taxonomy): domain Eukaryota; kingdom Viridiplantae; phylum Streptophyta; class Magnoliopsida; order Asterales; family Asteraceae; genus Scalesia; species Scalesia atractyloides. The sequence goes on along the minus strand of CAMTDV010000019.1, from coordinate 78,956,150 downwards.
AATTTTTATTTTCTTTTATTTATTTATTTTATTTAAAAATCAATTAAAAATACTTAAAAATAATATTTTTAAAGTTAGAAAATTTCCTTGAACTCACAAAAATAAACCGAACAATCTCATTAAGAACACTAATCGAAAATACCAATCTCAAATAAGAGTTTATTTATTTATCGAACTATTATGTTATTATTTAGGTTAGTTCCCTTGTCGATTAAATCCAAATTCGTGCGCATTCATCATCAATCCAAGAAACGCACCCACTGTGAGTGAATTCTTACAAATTCCCCTTTTTATTCATGTTTTGGGGTGTATCATGTGTCGCTTAAACTAATTCGCTTATTCAAACTCGTGCTATACCATATTATGATCTAAACTTAGAATGTAAATATTGTTTGTTGTTATGTATTACATATTGTCAAGTTGTATGCAGATTATTTGTTAGGCCCATCAGTTCCTCGTGGGAGACGAGTTGAACAACGCATGCCTTAAAACTCATTCATTAGGCCCATCAGTTCGTAGAACAACGCGTGCCTCAAAACTCATTCATTAGGCCCATCAGTTCCTCGTGGGAGACGAGTTGAACAACGCGTGCCTCAAAACAATCAATTGTTGTATGTGTGTGCAATATTTAATATTATGTGTTTTGTGAATAAATTTACATCTACATTTACTCATATGTGGTTATGCACTTTATTTTATAATCAATTCAATAAATACGTTTAAATGTTTTCATAGGATTCCCTCGCCAACTTTTTGTTGATCCAAAAACCATTTTTACACATGATACAGGTGGACAGGATGAAGCAAGGAACACATAGGAAAGTGCCTTAGAAGAAAAACAATGAAGTCTAGAAAGATGTATAGAACATGTTGTACTTGTATGATTCGATTGTATGATCTTCTTTAAAATTGTAATAATAAATATGAAACATTATAATAAATATCATGAGCTTTGATGAAAACCCAATCATGCCCCGATCACCCTTTTTCCGCTGCGGTTCGGGGTGTGACAACGGCCCCTAACCGTCACTGACGGTTGTGTCAAAGTGAACGAACAACAAGTCTTGACCATCACTGACGGTCCAGGACCGTCGGTGACGATTGTAAATCTGGAAAAATGCGAATTTGGAGTCAAAAGAGGTATATTAGGGTTTGGTAAAGTCATATAACATATCCAACACCTTGAGGGACGAATTTCACCGTCTACAAGCGTCAAGATTAGGGCTTTTTCACTCCTCCATCGTCATTATCATCCGCACATCCAAAGATCGAGATCATGAATTCGTCATCCAAGACTTTTGTTGACTTCTCGAGCGAGATGAGCGGCTAAACTCTCTTTGGTTTCCTCCAGGTGGAGGGTTTTGCATAACTTAGTACTTTTATGTGTTTTATTATCATTGTAACGTGGTGATCTAAGCATTCGATGCTTTTCACCATGAATCTAATTGATTGATTGTAACTGATTGCATTTATTTATCCTTAATTCTTAAGCATTCAATTCCTGAGAGTTCTAGTAATCAGGATATATTTGACATGGGATTAGGGTTGGTAATTGTAGTTGATAATCATATGATAACCTCCCATTATTATCAATCGGAGTACTTAGTCTTTGATTATCGATCGGTTAGGTTAAATATTTATGTCTATGTGAATGTTTTTATCAACACATAACTGTAACTTATTTATAAACCTGAATTCCAGAGGAACCATTCTTCTTCCATTTGATTACAAACTCGTTTTAATTCGTTAATTTAGATAATCTTCACAACCAAACAAATATTTTCCACTTCAGTAATAGTTAATTCATACTTTTCATTATAGCACTTTCCACAATCCTCCTCTGGTTCGATATCCGACTTACCCTTTCTACAGAGTTAGTTGGTTTTTGCATGTTCCTTACAACGTGTCTTGGATTATATGTTTTGATCATACATGTTATCATATGTGGTGATTATAGTCTTATATATGTTTTAGACAAGTTTGTAAATTCATTTTTATGTATTTTGAAGCAACCATCCACCTCTCAAAGGTCTAAGACTAAGGTTTTCCTTAAGTTAATCAAAAAATTTGGAGACTTCGTGAACATACCTAACACATCATATCCTAACCTTCTTATCATCCAAACTTCATTATATACGTGCCTTAAGATAGGATATTGTGTTTTGGAGGGTTTAGATGTAAATGATAGCAAGTAAGAAGCTCTACATTTTGTATTCTTAGTTTTGTCATAAGATGACTTTCGGGTGACTTTCTTGCAAACTTTTCTCCTCTTTGAGCTATCATTCTTGTCCATTCAAAGCCCCAAAATATACTTTGTATACTAAGGATCAAATAGGCCTAAATGGTGCATAAAACAAAGCTCAAACATAACGGGAATCACAAACACAAGTTTTAGAACATAACCCTCGACCCGCATCAAGATCCAAGGTTTAAGCCCAATTCTCAACACCATGGATGTTGGATTACTCTCTTCCTTATGATAGTACTCTGAAAATAATGTACGTAGGCGAAAATCGTGCGCGAAACAGAGTTATAACGAAGCGGGAATCGTGAAAACAAGTTTGGGGTTTGTTGCTGATTTGCAAGATGCGAAAACCATCTTTTAAATCCGTCCCACATCGCCCCAAATACCATTTTGTGCTCCCTTTCACATCTATAAATACCCTTGCTTGATTCCTTATAGCTTGCTATACCTAGTTTGGGTAAAAACAAGTGGATAACCAAATTTGGTGGTTCCACAAACGCAATACCCCTTTGGGTGTTGTGTGTAGTAGTTTTTATTTTCGCTCTGACGAGGAGGTGTTGCCCTTCAAGATCTTCTCACTTTGTAAAGTTTTCTTCGAGGTAATCTTCATTTCTTTTTCGTTATTCATTTATTTATTGTTTTCTTAGTTTAATTAGTTTAGTTTAGGTTCTTAGTTAAGGAGCATTACGCTCGTTTAGGTAGTCTAGTTTAGGCTCGCCTTTAAGCTTGGCGTAGCCTTGTAGAGGCTCGTTAGGCCCAACGAGTCCAACATATCATGTTTGTTCATTTAGCTATACCTAGCATAATGTTTACCCTTTCCTTGTTGCATTCGTTTGTCTAGGTTAAATCATGCTTGTCTTTTGGATTTTCTCATTTTACTCGTGCCTCCTTTTCACAAGGAATCGCAAACACAACCACTGTGAGTGAATCTTACAACTCCCCTTTTTATTTTTTTTATATACGTTTTTGGGGTGTATCATGTATCGCATATTTTGTTTGCATTTTATAAGTTTAAATACATGCAATTACCATCATGTGAAGTATATGTGTTATGTGTTGTTTGGTTGTTTATCATGTGGTGAATTTTCATACATTTTGGACATCACATCATCATAGGCTCGTCTGTTCCCCATTACCTATGAGCAAAACTTGACGTTGCCTACCATACAGGACAACTCCGTTTGATTGAGCTTTGACCTTGAACACACCATAATACCGTGCAACATACATTCATTCTTTGGCACACCACAATACATGCAACATACATTCATTCATTGGCACACCATAATACCGTGCAACATGCATACATTTATTGAATCATTTCAGTTGGCTTGTTTATTGTTTGAGATTCTGTTATGAGTTTGACATATAAGATACAACATGATTACTTACATCGGGTAACACGCGTTTTCTATATAAATCAAATTTAAACCCTTATCTTAAATTTTCAAATAACAATAAGGTTCACTCGCCAACTTTTGTTGACCCAAAAACCATTTTTACACATGATACATGTGAACAGGTATGAAGAGGAGATTGGACATAGGATGGGCCTTAGTTAACAAGAATGGATAATATAGCTAGTGGTTATGATCAATGTCTCATCTGTAATCATTTATGGGAATTATTTGTTATGTGAAACATATAGTTTGGATTAATGATTAACTTAAAACTCGTAATAGCAAGTCATAAGCTCTTTGGATCAACCCAATCATGCCCCGATTATCTATTCCGCTGCGGATCGGGGTGTGACAGATGGTATTAGAGCCAATGACTTTAGGAAATAGGACAGGTTATTAGACCATTAGAACCTATACTTTAGTCAACTAGGACCCATGTGCTTATGTGATTTCATGTTTTGTTTATGATTTTCTATTGCTCACGCATTTAAATTCCTTACATTTCACACACGAACGCATGCAAACACTCTTTTTGCTACATGATTATGTGATACATACAATGTGTTATATTTTAATTACCTTTGGGCAGAAGTAAAATCATTAACAACCCATCGAAAAAATAGTTTAACATTTAAATTTACTATTATGTTAAGTACAAATGTGTAACACCTTGTATGCAACATATATTACCCCGAATGTAACACATGTTACAACATATAGGACAAACATTTTAGAATTATGGGTAAAGTAGCTGACACAAATGTAACATACGTAGCTAATTATGGCAGCAAAAAAACATGACTTTTTATTTGTAAAATAAACGAGATGTAACTTATTAACACCAATGTTAATCTCCTATGAACAAAGCAAGTAAATCAGTGTTAATCTCTTATAGTTAAACTTATGTACCACAACTTTATTAAATTTCACAATGCAACCAAAAGCGAAACTTACACTTCATAAAAAGAATAATACTCCAATAATCTCAATCTCAATCTCAAATTACCATTTATATTTTCAAAATCCACAAAAAACAAAAAGATTTTGCACCAAAACGCTTGATTTTCTTACTAAAATACTGAAACAACAACTTACTGAGAAGGGTGTAGATCTATACAACAAGTAAATGAAAAAGTATGTAAAAACACTTATCATTTTAACTAAAAAAAGTTGAGGAAATACTCCAATTGATGTTACCACCGCACCAAACATCACCGGAACCGACACCGACACCTACGTTATTACTACGAACCGCCACCACCTCGTAACATATTAAACACAACAAAAAATAAAATATTTGAAAAACAAGAACAATCAATCAGATTCGTGATTAACAAAGAAGAAAAAAAAACCCAGAAAAAATAATCTTTACACTTGTTTTCTCTCTCACACACTTGTGTGTGTGTTCTTGGTGTCCAGATGAACAAGATGAAGATTGTAGTTTCTCTCTCCAAAAAATTAGCTTTCTCTCTCTAAAAACGTAAACAAAGATGTGATGAGAGCAACACCTTAGTACTTTTCTTTGAGAGCTTCGATAGTGGCTTCCATCTTCAGATCGGTGGCTTCAAAAGAAAGGGATGAGTACAAGATCTAGATACCCATAATCTTGGAACAACCATAAATCATTGTTGAAATCGGGCTAGATAGACTCTCATCGTCGAGTTGTTTTCCGGGTTTCTTCATAAATCAATGTTGGCACCATGTCCCCTATATTCAAATCTAAGAAAAATGGTTGTGTTGTGCTCTTCAAAAATGAAAATAATGAGAGAGAATAAAGGATAAAATGGTGAGATTGTAAGTTAGGTGCAATAGAAGAGAGAGAATAAAGAAGACAGAGGTAAGAGAGAATACGAGAGACACACACTTGTGTGTGTGTTCTTGGTGTTCTTGTTAAACATGATGAAAGGGTGACGTTTCTCACTCTATAACATCAGTTTTCTATCTCTAATATATAATCTATCTGTCACACCTCGATTTTCACGTGTAATCCGGTGGGCCCGGAGAGGAGTATCGTGACGTACAGTTGATATCATTATAACCAATTACAACACAGAGTAACACAACGGAAGGCTTGGAGTAAAATACAAACTTGTCACACCCCGACCCGCAGCGGAATAAGAGTCGGGGCATAATTGGGTTATCACCAAAGCTCATGATATTACTATTATGTTTCATATTTATTTAAATCAAAATTACATTCTCAATAATCCAAACATGTCCAATACAAATACAAAGAAAAATAACCAACTAAACAATTCCAAGCTCTAAACCATTTTATTCTTCTAGGCCAATCCTATGTGTTTCTGGCTGCAGCTGGTTCACCTGTATCATGTGTAAAAATGAGGGTTTTTGGGTCAACATAAGTTGGCGAGTAAACCTTGTTAGATAAACATTTATAATTGATTTTCTTGTTATTTTATCAAGGAAAATTGTGCAATAATCATAAGTGAGCAAATGTACAAAATCAAACAGTAGCAATAACAACCACAAACTACAACATACAATAACATACCAACAGCATACCATAACATATCAACTTGCATAAATATATAACATTAATTAAACTGTGCGATCAAGGCTCAATCAAACGGAGCCGATCGTATTGCATGTACTGAAAATGATAAATGTCTGTACGATCAAGGCTCAATCAAACGGAGCCGATCGTATGTTGGCACGCCAGGTTCACGCTCATAATGTAATGGGGAACATGCTCAACGCTCATAATGTAATGGGGAGCGGCGGCCTATGAAATTGCATGTACTGAAAATAATGAATTAAATCTAACAATAACCACACAAACAATTGAATCAAACTGAATACACATTTGTTCATGATATGATATATGCACAATGATTTAAGTATAATAAGTGGCAAGACACATGATACACCCCAAAAACGTGATTAAAACGGGGAATTTGTAAAGATTCACTCACATTGGGTGCGTTTGGTGGGAGATGATGAGATGCGCACGAGTTGAAAAGATTGAGCAACGAGATTTAACTAACCTAAATAATAACGGAAAATATAGTAAATGAATGGATTTTATTAATGATTTTAATAGAATTTATTTTTGTGAGTTTAAGGCTATTTCCTATCTTTAAAAACATTATTTTAAGTATTTTTAATTGATTTTTAAATTAAATTAAATAATTAAAAATATAAAAATATGTTGACTTTTTGGGTTGACCGTTGACCGTTTGACTTGTTGACCGGTTTTATTGTGTAATGGTATGCGCCGGGTGAGGCTCGAACCCGAGACCCCCCGTACGCGTGCACGCAGCTCTACCAACTGAGCTACGTGTCTAACCCGAAATAATTCTGTTTTTAATTATACTTATACATTAACTCAGCTTATTCAAAATTCTTTTATTTTCAAAAACATTTTAAATCATCGAACCGGTGTTACTAACAGGTCTCGAACCCGGGACCTGTGCTTTAACGTTACACACAGTCCACCGCTGGACTGTGTGTCTAACTTGGTTAATATACAACTTTTTATTATACTTAACAACTAACGTAAGTTAACCCGGTTCAGTTAGAAAAATAAAACGTTTTTATTACCGAGAGGGCGTGTGTAACAGGGATCGAACTCGCGGCGTGTGATATGTATATGCATACAGTCCACCGCTGGACTGTGTGTCTAACCCGAGATAATATCTAGATTTTATTAAACTTATAATCAAACTATCATCGTCTTCTTCATTTCAAAATTACAGACTGCGATTACACCATTATATCTTGTTTAATTCGATTGATAAACATTGTACAGACTAATATGAAATGGCAGAGACGATATTTAGAAGTAAACATACCGGTGAACGATTTATTTCGGAATTCCGGTAAGGCGTCGGCTCTATTTTTATGAACTTCAACTGAGCAAGCAAATTAACCGTTTTAATTAGCTAATCGTGGAATTGAAGTGCTAAACAAACGTTTACAGAGTGTTTGAATGTCCTTATCGTTTCACAGATGAAAATAAGGATATCCAGAAGTTTTCCGGCGAACTGGAATTATCCGATAACAACGTCTGAATTTTGATTTCAATTGAAAGGTTTGAGTCAGAAATAGCTTAACAATTGATAGACCACGAAGGTATTGAAAGACTTACTGTTTTGATGAAGAATACGGTTTTCCGGCGACTTGCATAATTTTTCCGGCGAGTTAAAAAAAAGTTTTCTGACGAACTGAATGAATAGCGAAGTGAAATTGAAGGTCTGTAGAATGTTTCTAAGTCGCGAGAGAGATCTTTGATTGAAGTAATTCAGAAATTGAATACCTTCGGTTATAAAAACCAATCATCATCAAAATTTAAGTTAATTCAAATCTGAATTGATTAGAATCGTCGGTGCATCGGTTATAAACTAGTATCTGCGAACACTCAACCGTTTTGGACGGTTGAAAGCTGATTACGGTTTCAGTTTGGCGCAACAGGTTGCTTCATGATTATCTATAAAGTTTATTTGTTTCCTAGAGTTGACAGAAAACAACAAGTGGCGGAGTGGTTATGTGTGTGGGTGTTAAGTCTTTGAAGTTCAACCCGGCTGACCCGGGTTCGAGTCCCGGCAGCCTCATTTTATTTTTATTTATTTTATTTTTACTTTTTATCAATTATAATTTTTATAGTTTAGTTTATTTATTAATTATGTATCATTAAAAATCAAAATAGCCATAAATACGCAACGTGACATTTATAACTTGATATTCGATCACAAAACGGGGGGGGTTTGGAAACCCGTTTTTGACAAATGTTACAAAACTATTACAAACCATAGAGTGTCCAGAGTTCGAAACACAAATATACAAACATATACATGGCTTGTAGTAAGATCCACAGGCGGATCGAATAACATACAAATGAAAACAGACGCTACAGGCACTTCTACAAGGTCGCAACTCCTTAGTATAATTGCGCCGCAGCTTTCGGCCTATTACGTACTTGTACTTGTAACTTTATCTTTGAAAATACGCCAGTTTACACTGGTAAATACAATTAGCCGACTCATTTTGAAAATCTTTTCAAAAATGGTTTAGGTGCACTAGGCACATTTTCATAATTAACTTGGGACAGTACAAAAGACCTTGTATACAGTTTTACATGTCCGTCTTTTACATATGGGGCCTAGTATAGAAACCGAGACATGATCGATTGACACAACACTTTTAAACTTTCACACAGAAAGCATTTAGTAATAGCAGTTACCGATGTATGCCTACACCAATGCTTAAATCGTGGCCACTAGCACTTTAGTGAGCCAAGGATATCCCAGACATGGTCAAGCCCACCCTCAATGTTTGAGTTTTAGACAAAACAGATTAGAATGGGTTATGTATTTTAGTTAATTATCACAACTGGATAAAGCATGATTTCCATACCCGACCAAGCGGTAATAATTTACCGTATCCCAAGCCCGTATAGGGAAAATATGTTAAGAGTATTTACCTGAGGTTAAGTATTCAAGAAGTCAAAAACTCAACCGCAAATCAAGACAAGCACAAGCACAATTTACCGCGAAGGCGTTTAGTCTGGAGTGATGGTATTAACCAAATTAGAATGCTAACGGGTTCTTAGTTGAGTCTTAGACTCGAACCGGCTAGTCTTACGTTAAAACAAAACGGTACGATACGCTAGATTAAGCAGTGACCGGAATAGAATGTTAATTGGGCCCAACAAGTATCATGACTTGTATAATATGGGTATGCCAATAACATTCTGGATTTTGAAAAATAAATGACAAGGTTAAACCCGTTTCGGCTAAATTACGTAAACTAGTCACGTATGCTTAATTGTAAGTGTATAAGCGAAACCAGGTAACCGTAGGAGTCCTATACAAGTTCCATATAAAAATACATTTCAGTAGTTTTCCAAATATAGGCCCGTAATGTATTTAAAATCGAATTATGCCTTATAAGGGCATTTTGGTCATTTTATAATCTATAAAAGTGGTTTATAAAGAATCTGATGTCAAGGTTCATAATATACTGTAAACATATTTATTTTATGATGTTATAACAGTAGGATATCAAATATATGTTTGTTTAATAGTTTTAAACTAAACTATGTCCCATAGGGGCATTTTAGTAATTTCACACATAGCTTTGAAGTCATAATTGGGATTCTGAGTTCGGGACTTGTACTTACTGTAAAATTATTAAAATTAAGTTTATAAATCAGTAGGTAACAAGTCTTGGCTCATAATTATGGTTTAAAACCATACTAATCGCCGAAAAGGCGTAAAAGTCGATAAATGTCGTTAAAGGCGATGTTTAAGGTAAACTGAAGTTATGATCTGTTTTATATAATCAAAATATGTTATTTAACATATTACATCAGTTGATAAAAGATTTGGTTATGAAAAGCTTAATTAAAGTCATTTTGTGCGAAAAGGGTAATATAGTCTTTTATCGGCATTTAACGAACCTTAGACCTCCATTCAGTTTATAAACTGAATAAATATCCCAACATGTCCTACATATCCTATTACATCAGTAGGTATTTCCTTTAGGTGATAAAACCATTTTCTATTGATCTAAAATGCCGAAAAGGGCATTTTAGTCATTTAAAATATGTATTATGTCTTTTTATCAAAATTTAGTTTATGATCAGATTCTTGACATCATTATAATTCAATTATGTTCAAAAATCAGTTTATAATATATTTTTATATGCATGGATGTTTAAAACCTTGATTTGTACAAAAGGGCCTTTTTACAAAAGTTTAAGTAATTTAGTGGAACTTGCATAATAGCTCGAATTGCTAAAGAATCATGTAGTATAACTTTAGGAAGTCTTACTATACATAAACATGATCTTAAAATGACCTAAAATCAGTAGCTTAACTAGCTAAATCGGGTCAGAACTGAAAGTCAAAGCAGAAGTCAAACTTTGTGACTTTCGGTTGCGAACCGACCCTAGACCGAGACTTGACGAGTCAAATCAGTTTATATAAGTTCGAACACTTATTTATAAGTTGTTTATGCATCAAAACATATTTTATAACATCTATATAATTAGTTATGAATTTTATGAAATCTGGCCAGTTTGAATTTTGTTGACTTTTACTTTGACTCGTCAATTGGTCAAGAATTCGTGGTAATATGGAGGTGCCCTCTTGAGAGATTAATACCTACCTTATTACGATCACGTAGCCACTTTTGTTAGGATCAATGGCTGGACCATCAAGGTCTTAGCTCAAAGTCAAGGCGTTTTTTACGTCAAGACTTTGATCTTAGCTTAAATCCTAAAGAAATGACTTAGCATGAAGATGGAGCACTTACACAAGAACTAGAGATTGCTAAGAACACAGTGGATTGCTTCAAGATGGCCAGGAGCTCTTCTAGATGAATTTGGTGAGTTAAAGTGCATGAAGGTTTGTTGCAACTCACAAAATGTTCACCTTAAAAGCTATGGAGGAGCTAGGAGGGGTTGCTAGATGTTATAAGACGTCAACAAGTGTCCATGGACATGTAAGAACCAACAAGAAGGGTGGCAAGGCGACAACAGGTGGCAGAGCAGGCTGCTGCCACATTTCTGCTCGCTGGCAGGTCCTTGCGTACCGTATGGGTTTTGCATTACGGTCCGTAAGGACCTTAGGCGCCCATGGTTTCGGTTTGCCTTGCGGACTGTATGGCATGAGCCTTGCGGTCCGCAAGGGACCTCCAGAACTTGAAAATTTTCCATTTTTCATTTTAAGCCCCTCAACTTCATTCCCTAGCATAAATATGAATATAATTTATCGTTTCAATGACTTTGGTCCCTCCTGCTTTACCATACGGCACACGAGGATTACCGGGACACGTGTCAGAACTTAATTGGACGCAAAAACACATAGTGTTACACTATTCTTTTCTAAAATGTTTGTATGTAAAGAGAAATATGAGAGAGAGAGAGAGATAATGATGTGACATAAAGGAAGTGAAGTTGGTGTGTTAGTAGAATAAACAATAATACAAGATGCAAAATGACCAAATAGCCTTGAATATTATCTTAATATGTGATGATGTGGAGAAATCATATCAACACTAATGGGGTTTACCAAGTTTTCTTAATTAATAAGGTTTTCTTCATATACTTACATTATATATATAGGGGCGAGTTATCGTACAATTCCCCTTAACGTACAATTATACGCTGCCAAAATATAACATGTGAATTTATGGTTTTCCCATGCGAAATCGCCACACAAAACATCCCCATGCGATTTTAGTGTTCATTACATGCGATTTCGACAAAAATTGGAACATGCGATTTCATATTTTGGGTATCATAACGTGCGGATTCACCCCCAGCGTACAATTGTACGTTAAGGGATATTGTACGATATACTTAATCTATATATATATATATTCAGTCCTATACTCTGTCCTGTATAAAACTGGAATGCTTCCATCCTGTATGCTTCGACTTTTGGGCATTCAATCAGGCTCATATATTTTCTTTTTTTCCTCATAGATCAAATTAACTTTATCTTAAGAGGAGTTCAATGGCCTACTCTTAAATTATACCGCTAAATATTACAATTTTCCACGATATAAACTATGACCCCTGCATAAATGAAGCTCTTAAAGACTTTGTCTTTACTATTAGACCACCAACCCAGGTGGTACCAATTTAAATTAACTACATGTGATCTGTTTGTATAATAGGTTAACAACTTTACAAAGAGAAATTGGAGTTAAATAACCCCAACTTTCACCAATTGGCCGATAACACTCCAAACTTTCAATTTGTACACCAGCACTCCAACTTTCAACTTATTGGCCGATAACACTCCCTAATTGACTGAACCCTAACCCAGTTAGCTGATGTCAGCTGACACATCATCAAAAAGGCTATGTCAGCTGCCACGTCATTGAAAATTGCCATGTCAGCTGCCACATCATCTGCCATGTCAGCAAAAGGGCCACATCAGTTGCCATGTCAGAAAAAAGGGCCACATCAGATGCCACATCAGCAAAAACTAACTGGTTTAGGGTTCAATCAGTTAGGGAGCGTTATCGGACAATAAGTTGATAGTTGAGAGTACTGGTGTACAAATCAAAAATTGGGAATGTTATCGGGCAATTGGTAAAAGTTTGGATTATTTAAATCCAATATCCCTTTTACAAATCATACAAAAGTGCATAAAATAAGGATCGGCCTTGGGGAGGGCGGAGTGAACATTGGCCCAAGGCCCAGTCTTTCCGAGGCTCATAATTATTTATATTATATATATAATATAATTTTTTTTTCATATTTAACCCCATTTCCTACAATTAAAACCAAATAATAAAATGGCCAACTAGTTTACACAATCAAATCCAAATAAAAATAGTTCCAACTACTCAACTAGTATTATCAATTTTATATTATAGGGGCTCGCTTTCTGTTTTCTGCTCGCATGAACCTAAAATGTTTCGAAGACTATCGAGTCCGGCCATGCATAAATCATAGTAGCATGCAATCAAAAACTTTTAAACGATTATTGAGTTAAGGATATAACTTGTTTGTTTGTAGAGCCACTAACGATTTAAACACCAATTCATTAATACATCTTTTTATCATGATCATTTGTCTTTTCATTTGCATGAATCTTTTAGGTTCGAATTATCTTTTAGTTAAATAATTAATAGTAGTTTTAGGAACAATTACGTTTACCAACGAATATGCTAACAATGCCAAGGTCTAGACAAAAAAGGGCAAACATAAACAACAAAGGGCAAATAAAGAAACAATATATAAATAATAAAAGGCCAAAGTGTGGCTCAATGGTCACTAGATAGATCACAATATAAATTGTCCCTCATGAAACTAAAAGACAACGCATAATGTTTGATTGATTGGTTTTGTGTTACCTCAATACCAAGAATATGACCTAATTTTATGTGATCTTTATGTGGTGGGTGAGACTTGATCAACGGTACGTAAATTAGTAAAAGAAACATTGGACGATTTTGGATAATGAGGTTTTATTAAGTTGTAAAACTTACAAAACCATTTTACATGCTTCATAATATACTTATCGTTAGTTCACATATACGGTTAAAATGGTTTATGTAATATTAGTTATGCTGGAACATGTCGATTTAACTAGCTAAATGTTGGATTATCTACAAGTTTGAACTAAAGATTATCTTTTTAATCTTATTTGATTTATTTTTGTTTGGTATTTATCTTTTTTTTAACGGTAATCACTGACGGACCATTAGAGTATCATCGTGCCACCAGCGGAACCACCCGATCATATCCATCTCCACAAGCCATAATGCATATACACCAATTCAGGAGGAAACCAAAAAAAATATATGGGAAAACCCCCTTGTGGGAATCGATGACTTTGGAAGAACTTTATTTGAAGATTAGATTTTATTTAGGGATATTGGATTTAAATAACCTTGTCTTTCATCAATTAATCGATAACACTCTCAAATTTCGATTTTTACACCAGCACACTTAACTTTAAACTTATTGGCCGATAACACTCCGTAAATAACAGAATCCTAACGCAGTTAGCTGATGTCAGCCGCCACTTCATCAAAAAGCAATGTCAGTTGCCACATCAGCTGTCACGTTATAAAAAAATACCACATCAGCTGACACATCATCAAAAGTGTCACATCAACTGCCACGTCAGTAAAAATGGCCACATCAAATGCCACATTAGCAAAAACTAGCTGGGTTAGGATTCAGTTAGTTATGGAGTGTTATCGGCCAATAAGTTGAAAGTTGAGAGTGCTGGTATACAAATCGAAAGTTGAGAGTGTAATCGGCCAATTGGTGAAAGTTGGGGTTATTTAAATCCAATATCCCTTTTTATTTATCAAGAAACCTTAGGGTTTGAAGTTTTGAAATCCACTGAGTACTAACCATTTGATTGTTATCCGTTTCGGCATCAATTAGCATCGTTCCACTTTAAGATGATCAAAACACAACCACAAGAAATCAAAACAAGTTGTAAGGTACGTGATAGTCACTTTAGCTTTTACATTGCTTGGTATCGTATACAGATTGAGGCTTAGTAAGTATGGCTCTAGTTTCCTAGATTGATATTGAGTACAAAACTAATTTTAAATAAAGACGCATAAAAACCGTATGATATAGTTGTAGTTTCTTACTATCTTGTACAAGACAATATCTAACATCTTTCCTGCTTTTTTCCAACTCCCATCATCTGCTCACTCAGTAGTATGTAGTATGTACTCTATTTCTGATTGTAATATCAATTGCATCTATTTGAAATTCTAGTCAATTATGAATTGAGCTTTTACAAAAAAAAAAAGAACTTATATAAAAAAAGCTCCAAATCAAATTGTTAATTTTGTAAATGTGATGTAACCCATGATCGTATATATTATATTTAAAACGTATTTTCTATGCATGATATCATCAATTGACGTGTATAGATAACGGTCTATTTCATTATTTGCTCGTTACTTTTTATCATTCCTCTCTATTTTTATCAATTAAATATGGTGCAAACAAATGTGAAATGTCCGATTTCTAATGTCATTACTTATCATACGAACCCACTAAATTATGAATTGTAAGGATTATTTCATAAAATTATTAGAAGAGAAAATATAAGATAACTCTCGTATGTTTTTTTATAATAAGAAAGCCAATAAATACATGATTTCGTTGTGATATTTCAATGTGATATCACAACCTTGTCACAGTGGACTACGACTCCGAGAATCCACGACACGTTTTGGGTATGGGCGAGTACAAAATGCGGGCCCTTATAAAAATTCAAATTTCAACTTTCAATTTTAAAACATAAATAATTCAAGTTTTAACTTTCTATTATCAAATATCAATACCTAAAATACAAAAATATATACTGTAACGCCTCGCTTTTTCGCATCCTTATTTTTAGAAAATAAATATTTGTATCATAATTCGGGGCGTTAAAACATAATAAAAATATATGTGTGTGTGCATATATATATATTATTAATTGTTATTCGTTATTCGTGTAACGCCTCGTATCTTCGTATTTCTATTTTAAAAATGTCCGTGTCCGTTTTCTAATTTTAGAAACCTTACATTCGTATTTTAATTTCAATCTTACAACTTGAGGCATTAATCATAATAAAATTCATATTTTATACATATTTTTTTATTCACACAACTGATCATTTAAATACGTATTTAAACGAAAAACGATAAAATTATACGTATAAATACTTATACGCACATCCTCAATACTTGAATTATACTTTTATACTTTTTATATACTTAATAACATAATATATACTCAAGAAATACCAAGAAATATACCAATCATCTTTCCATCTCATCAATCCTCTTCCACCTTCTTTAACCAATCATATTTCAACCTTTTCCACATCCTTTTTCCACCAATCATCTTTTCAATCCTATTTCACTTTTTTTTAACCAATCATATTTCACCCTTTTCCACCTTATTTCTCCACCAATCATCTTTCAATACTTTTCCACTTTTTTTAACCAATCATATTTCACCCTTTTCCACATTCTCTACCTATAAATACCAACCTCTTTCTACCATTTTCTTCACACCATTCTTCTCTCAACCTCTCTACTTCTCTCAAATCTTCCAAGCAATGAAGAGAACTCTAAGACTTCTAAAAGAAAACACTAAGTGTTTTAAAGGAAGCTTGAAGCTCCAACCTCCAATTCTTCACGGAATCACCAAAGAAAGCTTTGCAAAACCGTGAGCATACTCGACCCCCTTTTTACACTTTAATGCATTTTGGGGTGCAACATGTATAAATTACAAAATTTATTTTAAACAAAATTAAATGTGTTCACAATACCAAATGTGCCATCAGTTACGCTTATGTGAGTTATATATGTTAGTTTAAACTCGTCTATACATGCTACTTGTTATGCTTGAGTTTGTTTATGCTTATTAGTTTTGACTTGTATTCTCATGATATCGTTATGCTTAGAATACTATGCATGCTAGTTAAGGAATTCGATTATATGCTATTGTTATGCGAAAGTGGTCTACATATTCGTACGATTCGACTTGAATATATACTTATCACAATCAAAACAAACTTTTATGGTTATAATTAATTTCAAACTTGTATGCTCGCCAATACTTTTGTATTGATCTATGTTTTTAATACATGTTGCAGGAATTTTGATGACACATGGAATCTAGTAGGATTGCCTAGAACACATTAAACTTTAAATACTTATTGTATTGTATTTGTTTCAAACATGTATTTCGTTTCAATATCTTATATTAAATCGTTATCAATGAAATGAAATTATATTTGTTACGTGTCGAGATCTAAATTTTGTATTACTTGATTTAAACTATGTAAAAAGGTAATTGTTAAACACTTGACACAATTAGCGTTATGAAGCCTCTTGCAATCTAGTTTTCGTCTCATACCGATGTTTCCGCCATCGGTTGGGGTGTGACATATACTAAAAGTAAATAAAATAAGTCATTTGCGGTTAGATTTTATATACAAAATGGGACGAGTTTCGGGCTTATCCATCGAGTTCGGGTTCCATTGCCATCCATAAGCTGGAAATAGGATGACAGATTTTGTAGTCGAAAAGTGATTGCTTAGTGATTACAATATCGGTCCAAACCGAAAGAAACAAAGGACCAACTGAAACTTACGGAACCAAAATGGTCCGGTCATCAGTCTCCATTTTCCACTAAAATCTGATTTGGTGTTTTGCCCTTGATCAAGACGCCCTCGAAAGAGGATGTATACCAAATCTTCATTGTATTACATTGTAAACGCTTTTTTCAGTTTCTTATTCGATATTAGGTATTCTAAATCTTCATTGTATCACATTCTAAACACTTTTCTCAATTTCTTATTCTATATTACGTATCCTAAATCTTCATTATATCACATATTATATTTCAAATTGAATATAAAGTAAAAAATAATGATTTTCTTTTTCTAGATTGAACACATAACAAAAAAACAATAAATTAACCAACTTTTGCTAATAAAGAGATAAAAAGAGAGAACATGGAGCATGGTCCCATGTTGAAAGTTAACCTAATTTTTTCAGGTATATAGTTATAATCACATGTTTCTCAATACGTTTTCTTATTATGTATTTATAACTTTTATAAATATTATGTTTCTCTTAATGTTTTATTCTCATATTAAGGTTCTCTATTAATTTAAACTTTTGTATAATTACATTTTGTTTGAATTTAATTTTGTATTCTTTTCCTTATATCTTCATTAGTCAATGTTTTCAATTTCAATCTTATTGTATTATTTAAGTATTTTCTATTGTTTTTAAAATACATATTCAACTTTTGTTGTTTTATTTCTTTTGGTTTTGGTACTAGTCGGTTTCAATATTTTTTTTACACGGGTGGTTCTTTATTAATATCAATTTTTATATAATTATATTTGGTTTGAAGATAATTTCTTTATTGTTTTCTTTATATGTTCATTAATCATTGTTTTTAATTTAAACTAGTCTTAAACCCCGTGTTACGGGTCCGAGACGTAAAACCATGCTATCAGTGCGGGGTCTAGTGGGGCGTAAAACCTTGCTAACTGAACGACTAAAACCGATGTAAAATGTAAAACAAATACACCCATTTATAACACCAAGTTGATAAACTAAAAACGAACATACATATAAGGACAGAAACATATTATATTTGACCTGATGGAACACAAGACAAAATTTACGTTAAAACATAAACCAATTTGTGTATATACTGGCGCGTACATAAAAGAAAGCAAATAAAATTTCAAGGAGTAAAAAGGACATTTTAGAAAGTTTTTGAAAAGTTGAAGAGTCAAGTGTCAAAGTTAAAAGTTATGGTAAAAATAACAAAACCCAAAAAGAAAAATAAACAAAAAGGAAGTAATTAATATGTTATGAATTAATAATAATAAAAATATTTTTTATTGCTTTTTAAGTGTTTATTATAGTTTTTAAAATAAAATGCCAAAATTGTCCTTCAGGTGTGGGCACTTTCACTTGTTCCATCTAAAATAAATAAAAAAGGGATATTGGAATTAAATAACCTCAACTTTCATCAATTGGCCAATAACACTCACAACTTTCGATTTGTACACCAACAATCCTAACTTTCAACTTATTGGCCGGCAAACACTCCCTAACTGACTGAACCCTAACCCAGTTAGCTTATGTCAGCTGCCACATCATAAAAAAATGCCATGTTAGCCTGCCACATCAGCTGCCACGCCATTGAAAAAATGCCATGTCAGCTGCCAAATCATTGGCCACGTCATCAAAAATGCCACATCAGCTGCCACCTCAGCAAGAAGTGCCACATCAGCAAAAACTAACTGGGTTAGGGTTTAGTCAGTTAGGGAGTGTTATCGGCCAATAAGTTGAAAGTTGGGAGTGCTGGTGTACAAATCGAAAGTTAGGAGTGTTATCGGCCAATGGATGAAAGTTGGGGTTATTTAAATCCAATATCCCAAAAAATTGTAACTAGACCCTCACATTTCATTTTTGTTTTCACTTCCATGCAAATCACTAACTCATTTAAAATACATCGTTAATTCATCGATATTTTTAGCAAATCCAAACCTCAGGATTGATTTTGACAATTTATTCATTTATTCCTTTGGTTTTTATTTTTTTAATCTTATAATTATAATATAAATACACACACTCACATTTATATATACATACTTATTTTTTTTAATTTTCTTTTTTCCTTTTAGTAAAAACTAGTAATAAGACCCGCGCGTGTACTTCGCAGA
The DNA here is from genome assembly GCA_947069175.1 of Scalesia atractyloides. Lineage (NCBI taxonomy): Eukaryota > Viridiplantae > Streptophyta > Magnoliopsida > Asterales > Asteraceae > Scalesia > Scalesia atractyloides. The sequence goes on along the minus strand of CAMTDV010000019.1, from coordinate 78,936,806 downwards.
TATCAAACGGATTAGTCCAAGTGTTATGTGATGTGTTAACCATATAAAAACACATGTTTTGACGTATCCGATTGAACTCAATGTATCCTATAGTTGCATTGCGATTGGATCAAAACGTAACGTAAATCGAATTTATATCATCATAACGTATTATACGCGACCCGACTAACTCGAATTTATGTTGTCAAGCTAAAAATCTCGAGGGGGTCAAAGTGGCATTTAAAAAGTTCATAAAAAGTTAAGTGGTTAAAAATTGCATTCTTAAACTTAAGGGCTAAGAAAGGGTAAATATAAAATTTGAGAAAGTTGGGGCTGGAAAGAAAACTACCATAAAGTTGGGGTGTTAAAAGCAAACTATTTGTAAAATAGAGTAGTAGTTTAGGGACTAAATTTGCTATTTTATGAAACTTTGAAGGTACGAAAGTAATGGGGCTAAAGTTGTAACATTGTGAAAGTATGGAGGCGGGGGATGCAAAGCCGGTGGTGTTTCCACCGACTTTGTGTTTTAAGAGTTAGTAGAATAATAATGATAATATTAAATTAATTATAATAAATATACATAGAAGCACGCAATTGTAATTATATACACACGCCATACATTCTCCCCCTCTCTCTCTCTTCTATCATTCTCTCTTATCCACCTCCATCACCACCAACGCCACCGCCACAACCACCCTGTCTATCTCGGCATCCGTACCTCATCTCCTCTCGTCAATCCGTCATAGCAAACATAGGTACCACCTGTCTCTTAAGTCGTACTAAACATTATTAATTTATTATTATCTTTTATATAAAGGTAAAAAAAAGAAAATTAAAAAAATAAGTGTGCATATATAATATGCGTGTGCATATATATAAAGAAAACGTCTTCGATCTCTGACCGTCATCATCACTTTTTGTTCGTACTACATGTATAAAAAGAAAACGCCTTCGATCTCTGATCCTAATAATCATTTTTTGTTCTTTAATCTCGTCATTTGAACGCAAAAGCCCCAACACCTACAAAAATCAAAGAAAAACAGAGCGTTTACATTTTACAAACGTTTAGAGGAGCTCGGGCCGGCGATCAGGGGCATAAAAACATTTTTTATCGTGTGTAATATAAAAACATTTTTTTACATTCAACACCATGCGCGAAATTCTTTTTACATTGGACAAAGTACGCGAATCAAATCTTCAAACGTATGTAAAAACTAAACATTTACGTGTGCCGTTTTTACATACGTTTGAAAATAGATTTATGCGTGACATTTAGAGGAGCTTGGACTGACGATTAGAGGCGTAAAAAACATTTTTTTTCATTCGATGCCGTGCACAAAAGAAAAAATATTTTACTTTCGACAACTTACGTAAAAACTATTTTACGCCTTCCGTTTTTACATACGTTTGAAAATTAGATTTACACATGACGTTTAGAGGAGCTCGGGTCGGTGATCAGGGGTGTAAAAATGATTTTTACGCACCTTTGTCAAAACATTTTTTATTTATATTACATATAGTGGTGTTCTCATACTCAGTTCGTTTAAATGTTCACACACGTTGTCAAACGTTTTTACGAACGTTGTTAAAAAATATTTACGCATGTTGTCAAAACTTTTTTACGCATGTTGTCAAAACTTTTTTACGCACGTTATCGATTGTTTTTTTGAAAAGTTGTAGTGCAAAGCAGGGACGGACCTAGGTGAAGCCCAGGGTGGGCGGGCGCACCACTTGAAAAAAAAATTAGTGTAGTTTTTAGACAAAAAATCCGATCGCACCCCCTGAAAATTTGCTTGAACCACTCATTCGCACCCCCAACAAATAATTTTCGGGTCCGCCACTGGTGCAAATTCATCAAACGTCCACGAATGAAATATAAATTTTCAATAAACATATAAGAAAAATAGAGCTTGCATTTTATAAATAACATTATGTTAGAATTAGGGAAAATAGAGCAAAAAGTAATTGATATCATTTTCGATAATTTTGTATTATCTAATAAACATATAAGACAAATATAGCCTTCATTTTATAAAGAACATTATGTCATAATTAGGCAAAATAGAGCAAAAAGAAATGGATATCATCTTTGATAATTTTTTATTTTCTAAATTACGTAATACTTTTGGTGTTTGAATTTAAAACCTAAGATTTTTTTTCACAATTTTAAATATAAAAAGCGTAAAATAGATGAAATAAGAGAGATATTGTTATGTCAGACATATAAATGATGATGCGATATGTTTTAGAGATAAGAGAGAGGATTTGACACTGAGAAAAAAAGACTAAAATACCTTAGAGTTCTCCAATCGTCGAAAGACCAGTAGAAATCATGGATTTCGATGAGAAGCGCCTAAGGCGAAGTCGTATTCCAATCGTCAGGGTACGTTGGGAGTCAAAACGAGGACCTGAGTTTACTTGGGAACGTGAAGACTCAATGCGCGAGAAATACCCACACCTTTTTCCGGTTACCACTACTACTTAAATTTCGAGACGAAATTTCTAAAAGTAGGGGATACTGTAACATTCGTGTAAATCGGGTTTCGAAAACCCGCCCCAAGTTACCAACCAAAGACTATTTAATTATGTCGGGTGGTCTTAAATCTTTTTTTCATTAGAATTCTTTTTGTTTAAAATAACTTGAATAAAATAAAGTAAATAATCAAATCAAATATTAAATATTTATAATTAATAAATGGTTTAACTTATAATATAGAAAAAAAAAACTCAAAATGGGCGAGCCGGGGATCGAACCCGGGTTCCCCGGGTTAACATACACCGCAAACACCACTAAGCCACACACACCTTTTGGTTAGAATCCGGAAACAAATTGTACTTATGCACAAACCACCTGTGCCTGCAAATTCAAATCAGCGAACCGCTGCTGTCTGGCAATCCCAAAATTTGCAGCTGTAACCGCGTCAACTCTTTCCGAATTCGAACCCATTTACCTTAAACCGAGAATAAATCACGGGAACAGGTTCCAAAAACCAAAATTCAACATCCCCTGTTTCCCATATAAATACCAGACGAATTCCCCTTCAGAATTCGCTCATACTCTCTAGCTTACTCTCAAAAACTCGGTCGCCTGAAAGGAGCTCTGTCCCACCGGAGAACCACCGGAATCACCAAAATCCAGTCGCCGGGATCGTGCCGCCATCTCTGTTACGGTAGAATCTCCCTTGCTAATCTCTTTCACATAAATTAACATTAATTGCTGTCGATTACTAACAACAATCAGAAAGAAAAGTTTTGGGCGGGTGAGAGTTCTGATATGGATTTGAAATGAAGAAGATGAAGTGGGGATAAGTAATTTATGTAATAAAAATCATATTTTTAACCGGGTTAGACACACAGTCCAGTGGTGGACTGTGTGCAATTATACCACACAGGCCCTGGGTTCGACTCGTATACGTTACCGATTTTCTGTAAATAAAACCAAGCTTTTTAACTCACTCAGATCGCTCTGGAACAAGTGTTTAAAGTTAATACAAATAGGGATTTATACGGGTCAGACACACAGCCCAACTGGTTGGGCTGTGGGCACGAGAACTGGGAGTCTCGGGTTCGAATCGTGAAACCTCAACCGGCTTGAAGATTTACAAATCTTTTTAAAATAAATAAATTCTGTATTAACATAACTAGTATATATATATAATTAAATCAGAGAATATTTCGGGTTAGACACGTAGCTCAGTTGGTAGAGCTGCGTGCACGTATACGGGAGGTCACGGGTTCGAACCTCACACGCCGCCTGAATTTCATGCTATCCGACCGGTCAGACCTGACAAGGTCAACATATTTTTTTTAATGTTTGTTTTCTTATTTTTATTTATTAAATTGAAAAATTATTTAAAAATACTTAAAAATAAGATTCCTAAGGTTAAAAATTTGCAATAAACTCATAAAAATAAATCTAAAAATCTCATTAAGAGAACTAATTAAAAATATTCATCTCAAATAAAATTATTTATTTATCGAATTATTTCGTTATTATTTAGGTTAGTTTTTCCTCGTCGGTTGAATCATAAATTCGTGCGCATTCATCATTATCAAGGAACGCACCCACTGTGAGTGAATCTCTACAAATTCCCCGCTTTAATCACGTTTTGAGGTGTATCATGTGTCGTACTATTCTTTTATTTTATTTAAACACTTGTGCATATATCATTTCCGTGATCAAATGTGTATTGATTGTTGTATGAATTATATGTAGATTAAATTTATCATTTCAGTGCACGCATTTCATTAGGCCCATCAGTTCCCCGTGGGATACGGGTTGAGCATCAGGAGCCTCATTAGATCGGCTCCGTTTGATTGAGCCTTGATCTCAAATACATCATCATTCATGTCATATATTCATCCAAAGTGGTTTGTGATTGTTTACATATATATGTTTGCTCACATGTGATTTATGCACGAATTTCCTTTAATAAATAAAACAAGAAATTAGTTAAAATGTTTTATCAAGGTTCACTCGCCAACTTTTGTTGACCCAAAATCTCCCCTGTTTTACACATGATACAGGTGATCCAGTCGAGACAGGAAACACTTAGGATGGCTTAGAAGAATAAACAAGTTAATGCTTTAGAATAAATATATAGTTTCGTTTTCCTTTGTAATTGTATGAATTTTGTTTTTGGATATTTAAGTTTGTAATTTGAATTTAATGAATATGAAACTTCTTAGTAAATATCATGAGTTTTGGTGATAACCCAATTATGCCCCGACTCTTATTCTGCTGCGGGTCGGGGTGTGACAGATTGGTATCAGAGCTCGTGACTATAGGGATATAGGATAGGTTATTGACCCTTAGAGCCTATACTATAGTTAATTAAATTTTAATTGTTTATGCGTTACATGCAAAATTCATGATGTTTATATGTTTCATGTTTATTTTCACACCCAATATTATGCAAGCACGCTCACAAGTACATGTTAATATGCAATGCTCATCATAATTCATATCCTCATAACATATCATATCTATGAGAGCACACACCTCACGATTTCCATGACTTTTGCAATGATTTTGTATTTTTCAAATCACATCAAAGAGAGTTCTCACGACGGGCATGTAGTAACTGGAAGGGTACGAGTACCGGTAGTCGGAACGTCCTATCTAGGCTTGGCATTCGTATAAATCCAAAATAAAGGACCAGTTTGCCTACCTGGGGACAAACGATGAGAGTACGAAGGACCTATTAGGCCAAAGCATGCCATACCAAACGTCGTGTGAACTAACCCCACTTTGAGCTGTCATTGTGTCTACACCTGGACACCCTCCTACCATACATCTCGCAATCATGTTTTACGATTTTCATTCGGGTGGTGCGAGTGTTAACCCGCCGACACCAATGTGAATCCTACCAAGCCCAATAGTCATGGGGGCCCACATGACTACACAGGCAATGGTATGGGGGACATTTGGAGGCCCAAACATGAGAAAACCCAAGACATCCTATGGATGTGGTTAAATTATTTTCAGTTATGTTGTTTTTCATTCTTTTTACGACACATGACACCTAGAAAATTTTTAAACTCACAATCTTCCTACATATGTTCCTGTAGATGTCGGCTAGGCAATTACGTGGAGGTAGAAAGTCAGGAAAGTCAAATGAACGCTTGGCCACACAAATCGCTAAACAAATGGCCGCAGTGCTTCCTGACATCGTGCTTCAAGTTCAACAAGCTCTCACCGCTAATCCCATCAACCCTCCCAACCAAGAAGATCAGAGCGTCGCCAACCCTCTTTCCAAAACCTCCAAGTGCACCTACAAACACTTCAAATCCTACGATCCCCCAAAATATGAAGGGACTGAAGGTGTTACCGCCCTCCTTCACTGGTTTGAAGAAATGGAAAACACTTTCCTCAATTGCGATTGTCCCGAGGACCGTAAGGTACGTTACGCGACTGGAAGACTGTTTGGGGTAGCCCTTACCTGGTGGAACACGGAAAAGGGTAAGCGAGGAGTTGAAGATGCCATGGCCTTAACATGGGAGGAGTTAAGGGAACTCATGACAAGACGTTTCTGTCCAAGAAGCGAAATCAAAAAGCTGGAAGACGAATTCCACGCACTGAAACAAAAGGAAGGAGACCACACTTCATATAATAAGATATTTCTCGAGTTAAACCAGATGATCCCCAATTTGTTCCCCCCCTTGTACCGCTTAGTCGAACACTACATTCGAGCCCTCCCCTCGAAAATCCAAGATTCGGTTTTAAGCACTTCGCCTGCAACACTTGAAGCCGAAATGGAGTTAGCCACAGAACTCACTGAAAATCGCATTCGAAACGGCAAGTTCAAAGATGAGAAGAAGAAAGCACCCATTGAGACCCCAACTCCAAACCACCTCGTCTCATCCTCGAAATTTACTGGTAAGAGGAAGCGAAATAGCAAGAATTTTGTTGTCACTCAAACCAACCCTCCTATCACTGCAGCACCAATAACCCAAATTGCCCCTCCAGCTGCACCATTCAAAAGGCCATACACTGGTCCACACCCAAAGTGCAACCGTTGTCAATATCATCACCCTCCCGAAAACCCCTGCCAACATTGCACAAGTTGTGGCGTGCGGGTCACACTATCCAAACCTGCCATACCCTTCAGCGAATGAATCGCAGTCAACCTCCAACCCAAACCCAAAATCAAATGGTGGGCCAGGCCCAACAACCCTTACTTCTACCACCTGCACAACACACAGCCCAACCTTACTACCAACCCAACTACCTCATGATGCAACCCTACGAGCTTGTTTCAACTGTGGGGACCCAAACCACTTCAGGAACACTTGTCCACGCCTAGTGAACATCATCCATGCCCAAGCTCAAGCAAACCCGGTAAACCAAGCTAACCAAGCTCCCCCACCTGCCAGAGGGAGAGCTTTCAATATCAATGCCAACCAAGCCAGGGCTGACAACAACGTGGTCAACGGTACGTTTCTCATCAATGGTAGTTATGCATCCATATTATTCGATACTGGTGCGGATAAGAGCTTTGTGTCCTTAGAATTCGAACCTATCCTTGACCAACCTCGTGTTAATCTCATTGAATCTCTAATGGTGGAAGTTGCTGACGGAAAACCCACTTCATTAAATTCTATTATACGCAATTGTACTCTCACTCTGAACGATCACGATTTCCCAATTGACCTCATTCCTATGAAGTTGGGAAGTTTCGATGTTATAATCGGTATGGACTGGCTCAGCCAGCATCACGCTGAAGTGGTGTGCCACGAAAAATTCATTCGCATTCCTCTTGCAGACGGTCTGACACTACGTATTTTTGGGGAAACCCCTTCGAAAGGACTCAAATTGATGTCCTGCCTTCAAGCCCGAAGTCATCTCCGCAAGAACTATGTCGCATTCCTAACTCACGTCGTCAAGAAGGGAAACAAGGAGAGGAAACTCGAAGATATCCCAATTGTGAAGGAATTCCCACAAGTTTTTCCCGACGACATTTCAGGACTTCCTCCTGTGAGAGAAGTCGAATTTCGCATCGATCTTGTACCTGGCGCTACGCCGGTCGCAAAATCTCCTTATAGGTTAGCCCATCCGAGATGAAAGAGCTGGCCAGTCAACTGCAAGAGCTGACTGACAGAGGATTCATACGTCCTAGCTCATCGCCTTGGGGTGCACCTGTTCTTTTTGTGAAGAAGAAAGATGGAACGTTTCGCATGTGCATTGATTATAGAGAACTCAACAAGTTGACGATTAAAAATCACTACCCACTGCCTCGCATTGATGACCTCCTAGACCAACTTCAAGGCGCCACCTGCTTTTCAAAAATCGACCTTCGTTCTGGTTATCATCAGCTTAGAGTGCGCGAAGAAGATATCCCAAAAACCGCCTTCCGGACTCGTTATGGTCATTACGAGTTCATGGTCATGCCCTTCGGTTTAACCAACGCCCCCGCTGTCTTCATGGATTTGATGAATAGGGTATGCAAACCCTACCTCGACCGCTTCGTCATAGTCTTCATCGACGACATCCTTATCTACTCCAAGTCTAAATCCGATCATGAGCGACACCTTCAACTCATTCTTACACTCTTAAGGACTGAAAAGCTTTACGCTAAGTTCTCAAAATGCGAATTTTGGTTGGGAGAAGTACAATTCCTTGGTCATGTCGTCAATGACAAGGGAATTCATGTCGATCCTTCAAAAATCAAAGCAGTACAGGAATGGCAAGCGCCACGTACCCCTACCGAAGTTAGGTCATTTCTTGGTTTGGCTGGTTACTATCGACGCTTCATTGCAAATTTTTCCCGTATTGCTGTACCACTCACGGCCTTGACTCACAAAGGAAAACCCTTCATTTGGGGACCTAAGCAAGAAGAGGCTTTCCAAACTCTAAAGCAAAGACTTTGTGACGCACTTGTCCTTACACTCCCTAAGGGTTGCGATGACTTCGTGGTTTATTGCGACGCGTCAGGGCAAGGACTAGGCTGTGTATTAATGCAAAGAGGAAAAGTTATAGCCTATGCCTCTAGGCAACTCAAAGTTCATGAGAAGAATTACACCACCCACGACCTAGAACTTGGAGCCGTTGTGTTCGCTCTCAAGATATGGAGACATTACCTCTACGGTACCAAGTGTGAAATATACACTGACCACAAGAGTCTCCAACATATCTTCAACCAGAAAGAGTTGAATATGAGACAACGAAGGTGGGTCGAACTTCTCAACGACTACGACTGTGAAATTCGGTATCATCCTGGCAAGGCAAATGTGGTGGCCGATGCGCTCAGTCGAAAAGGTTATGCGAACTCCATTCGTCTTCTATGTTCGCAAATCATAACCGATATCAAAGATCGAATCCGGGTAGCTCAACATGTTTCTGTAACAGAAAATGACGTACGCGACGAGCTGTCATGTGGAGCTGAACTCAAAATCGAAACCAAATCCGACGGTATCCTATACTATTTAAACCGCATATGGATTCCTGACCGCGATAACCTTCATGATTTCCTCATGAATGAGGCACACAAAACACGATACTCTGTACACCCAGGAGCCGATAAGATGTATCAAGACCTACGATACACCTACTGGTGGCCTGGCATGAAAAAGGATATCGCTGTTTTTGTTTCCAAGTGCCTTACCTGTTCCAAAGTAAAAGCTGAACATCAAAGACCTTCAGGACTTCTAGTCCAACCCGAAATACCTGTATGGAAGTGGGAAAACATAACCATGGACTTCATTACCGGGTTACCTCGCACCTCCAGTGGGTATGACACCATATGGGTAATAATCGATCGTCTTACAAAGTCATCTCACTTCATCCCGATTCGCGAGGACTTCAAGAACGAGAAGCTAGCCCGTATCTACATCAGCGAGATCGTAAGCCGTCATGGAGTACCATTAAGCATCATTTCACACCGTGATGGTCGTTTCACTTCACGAACATGGCGAGCCGTACAAACCGCTTTGGGTACACGGTTAGACCTCAGTACTGCCTTTCACCCTCAAACTGATGGTCAATCTGAACGCACTATCCAAACCCTTGAAGACATGCTACGAGCATGTGTCATAGACTTCAAAGGGAACTGGGACGCTCACCTACCGTTAGTTGAGTTTTCGTACAACAATAGCTATCATTCAAGTATCGGCATGGCCCCTTTCGAGGCTTTGTATGGCCGTAAGTGCCGATCTCCAGTATGTTGGCACGAAATCGGTGAAGCGCAAATCACCGGACCTGAATTGATTCAAGAGACAACCGAAAAAATCCTTCAAATCCGAAACAATCTTCTAGCGGCTCAAAGTCGTCAAAAGAGTTATGCTGACAAACGACGAAAGCCCTTGGACTTTGACATTGGTGATCAAGTACTTTTAAAAGTATCACCGTGTAAGGGAGTGGTTCGTTTTGGCCAGAAGGGCAAGCTAGCACCACGCTACGTAGGACCTTTCAAGATACTCGAAAGAGTAGGTCCCGTAGCATACAAGCTTGACCTACCAGAAGAACTCAACAGAATTCATCCCACGTTCCACATATCAAACTTGAAAAAGTGCCTCGCCGACGAAAACCTCCAGATCCCCGTAGAAGACATTCAAGTCGATGAATCGATGCACTTCGTCGAAAGACCAGTAGAAATCATGGATTTCGATGAGAAGCGCTTAAGGCGAAGTCGTATTCCAATCGTCAGGGTACGTTGGGAGTCAAAACCAGGACCTGAGTTTACTTGGGAACGTGAAGACTCAATGCGCGAGAAATACCCACACCTTTTTCCGGTTACCACTACTACTTAAATTTCGAGACGAAATTTCTAAAAATAGGGGATACTGTAACATTCGTGTAAATCGGGTTTCGAAAACCCGCCCCAAGTTACCAACCAAAGACTATTTAATTATGTCGGGTGGTCTTAAATCTTTTTTTCATTAGAATTCTTTTTGTTTAAAATAACTTGAATAAAATAAAGTAAATAATCAAATCAAATATTAAATATTTATAATTAATAAATGGTTTAACTTATAATATAGAAAAAAAAAACTCAAAACGGGCGAGCCGGGGATCGAACCCGGGTTCCCCGGGTTAACATACACCGCAAACACCACTAAGCCACACACACCTTTTGGTTAGAATCCGGAAACAAATTGTACTTATGCACAAACCACCTGTGCCTGCAAATTCAAATCAGCGAACCGCTGCTGTCTGGCAATCCCAAAATTTGCAGCTGTAACCGCGTCAACTCTTTCCGAATTCGAACCCATTTACCTTAAACCGAGAATAAATCACGCGAACAGGTTCCAAAAACCAAAATTCAACATCCCCTGTTTCCCATATAAATACCAGACGAATTCCCCTTCAGAATTCGCTCATACTCTCTAGCTTACTCTCAAAAACTCGGTCGCCTGAAAGGAGCTCTGTCCCACCGGAGAACCACCGGAATCACCAAAATCCAGTCGCCGGGATCGTGCCGCCATCTCTGTTACGGTAGAATCTCCCTTGCTAATCTCTTATACATAAATTAACATTAATTGCTGTCGATTACTAACAACAATCAGAAAGAAAAGTTTTGGGCGGGTGAGAGTTCTGATATGGATTTGAAATGAAGAAGATGAAGTGGGGATAAGTAATTTATGTAATAAAAATCATATTTTTAACCGGGTTAGACACACAGTCCAGTGGTGGACTGTGTGCAATTATACCACACAGGCCCTGGGTTCGACTCGTATACGTTACCGATTTTCTGTAAATAAAACCAAGCTTTTTAACTCACTCAGATCGCTCTGGAACAAGTGTTTAAAGTTAATACAAATAGGGATTTATACGGGTCAGACACACAGCCCAACTGGTTGGGCTGTGGGCACGAGAACTGGGAGTCTCGGGTTCGAATCGTGAAACCTCAACCGGCTTGAAGATTTACAAATCTTTTTAAAATAAATAAATTCTGTATTAACATAACTAGTATATATATATAATTAAATCAGAGAATATTTCGGGTTAGACACGTAGCTCAGTTGGTAGAGCTGCGTGCACGTATACGGGAGGTCACGGGTTCGAACCTCACACGCCGCCTGAATTTCATGCTATCCGACCGGTCAGACCTGACAAGGTCAACATATTTTTTTTAATGTTTGTTTTCTTATTTTTATTTATTAAATTGAAAAATTATTTAAAAAATACTTAAAAATAAGATTCCTAAGGTTAAAAATTTGCAATAAACTCATAAAAATAAATCTAAAAATCTCATTAAGAGAACTAATTAAAAATATTAATCTCAAATAAAATTATTTATTTATCGAATTATTTCGTTATTATTTAGGTTAGTTTTTCCTCGTCGGTTGAATCATAAATTCGTGCGCATTCATCATTATCAAGGAACGCACCCACTGTGAGTGAATCTCTACAAATTCCCCGCTTTAATCACGTTTTGGGGTGTATCATGTGTCGTATTATTCTTTTATTTTATTTAAACACTTGTGCATATATCATTTCCGTGATCAAATGTGTATTGATTGTTGTGTGAATTATATGTAGATTAAATTTATCATTTCAATGCACGCATTTCATTAGGCCCATCAGTTCCCCGTGGGATACGGGTTGAGCATCAGGAGCCTCATTAAATCGGCTCCGTTTGATTGAGCCTTGATCTCAAATACATCATCATTCATGTCATATATTCATCCAAAGTGGTTTGTGATTGTTTACATATATATGTTTGCTCACATGTGATTTATGCACGAATTTCCTTTAATAAATAAAACAAGAAATTAGTTAAAATGTTTTATCAAGGTTCACTCGCCAACTTTTGTTGACCTAAAATCTCCCCTGTTTTACACATGATACAGGTGATCCAGTCGAGACAGGAAACACTTAGGATGGCCTAGAAGAAGAAACAAGTTAATGCTTTGGATTAAATATATAGTTTCGTTTTCCTTTGTAATTGTATGAATTTTTTTTTTGGATATTTAAGTTTGTAATTTGAATTTAATGAATATGAAACTTCTTAGTAAATATCATGAGTTTTGGTGATAACCCAATTATGCCCTGACTCTTATTTCGCTGTGGGTCGGGGTGTGACACACATATAGTGCACATGTGCAGTACAAGTTTTTTTTTTTTTGAAAAAAAAGCTTTTTATACATAAAATGCAGCGATTTTTTATAAAAAAATTGTAAAAAAAATAAAAAAATTGTATGTTTTTTATGTTTTTTTTTTTGCTTTTTTAGTTAGTTTTCTAGTTTTCTCATTTATATATAGTTTTCTCATGATCCTCTCCCTACATATATATACACACACACACACACACACTTCACCTATATAGGGGAAGGATAAAATGAAAACCCACTTGAGTTGAGAAAACTCAAGAAAATCTTATGTCACATTTTTATTTTTTTATAAAAAAAAAGTAAATGTAAGTTACATCTTAATGAACGTTTTGTAACATAATAAATAAAAAACACTGAGTGGGTTTTTTTTTTTAAAAATTACAAAAATTCAGTTTTTTAGCATTTTTTTGTAAACACTGAAATTTTTAAAAAAATTATAAAAAACCATTCAGCGCTTTTTATTTTTTTTTTGTTATAAAATGTTCATTAACATGTAACTTACATTCCCTATTTTTTCAGAAAAAAATAAAAATGTTACATAGGGTTTTCTTGAGTTTTCTCATCTCAAATGGGTTCTCTCTCTCTCTATATATATACATACATATATATATATATATATATGAAACTTATATTTTAAATATTGTTAAACAAGTAAGTAACAAGTAAAATGATCCATTAAAATATGTAATGTGTCCGGGGGTTTGGCATGTGTTCCATGTTTTATGTGTTCGTGGTTGTGTTGGAAATATTGGGATGGGTTATGCGGGCCCAATGCCCTTGCAACATTTCCATGTCTTACGTGTTTTGGTTGCGTTGGTAATACTGGGATGGGCTCTACGTGCCCGGCAGCATGGCACCGCACTACATGTATTATGTGCTTGTTGTTGTGTTGGAAATACCGGGACGGACTGTGTGTTCGGCGGCCTGGCAACACAACCCTTTGTAATGATTGTTCTGTGATAGTGTTAAAATAATATAACCAACCGAAGAAATGTTTTTGAAACAAAGTGTATATGAAATCATTGGCCGTTGACACATAAAATCTTTTTAAAAGGTGTTACAGGGTTACGTTTCTGCTACCAAAGACGGTGTTAGCTGTGCATGATCACCCGGGGCTTCGGACGGGGTGTACATTTCTCTACTTTTTCCTAGAATGCTCGTTGTCATCTCAGATTTCCCGAGATCTAAACTATTAATTTAATTTAATTTAATTTTTAAAATTAAAATTAAAACCAAACTTTAAAGGTTATTAAAAATTAAAACTAAATTTTGAGGGCTACTATTTAATATTAAAATAAACATAAAGGGTTTGCTAATTTAAACAATGCTCCATCTTCCTCTTCATATCTACGAAAATAAAAGACAAGAACCTCTAAAACACACACACAAAAGAAGAAAAAAAAGGTTCCCCACTTCCCCGTTGATTGTTGTTGGCTCCCCGTTTGTCGGGGTAAAAATTCTCATCGAGTCCGGGGCGGCGTTTCCGGACGGGGTCGGGCTTCACCGAGCCCTCCCCGGCTCCCACGCTGAGCACACAAAAAGGATAACATCGTTAACACCGTCCTCCTTGACGTTATAAGGGTATGAAGAGAGATGAGCATTTCTAGTATATTTTTCAAATAAAGAGAAAAAAAAATGGAAAGACAATATTGAAATGTCATTAAGGAGCAATAACGGTTACATATTTTTAAAGGGGCATTAACCATCACTATAACGCCTCGTATTTTTATTATTTTCCTAGATAATAATAATAATAATAAACAAAATAAATTCGACGTTTTATGAAACTGGTACTTGAAATCGGATCTCGTCGGTACGTTCGGGCCACTCAAAAACGCTAGATCGGGTTAACAGGCCTTGGCCCAACACACCACCTAAACCTAACTAAACCCTAAACCTAATTTCAAATAAAACCCCCCTCACACTTTACGCACACTCATCTCCCTCACTCATCTCCCTGCTTTCCCCCCCCCCCCCCTTTCACCTCTCCAGCCGCCACCCTCTTTCTCGGCGATTTTCGGCGACCGGCGCCGTCTCTGGCGGCGCCCTTCTTCTCCGGTAACACCTCCCACTCTTACCCCCCTGCAATCTCTTAAAACCCGACACACACACACACACCCGCATATATACTTGCAGTCAGTCAGAGAGAGAGAGAGAGAGAGCTGTGAGGAGAGAGAGTCGAGATAGAGAGAAGGTTTCGATCGATGGCGGCAGCAGCCGTCACATCCAGCGGGCGACGGCGGTGCGGTGGCGTGGCGGCGGAGCAGCGTCGCGGCTGCGACGATGCGTCGGACCAGCGGCAGTCGCTGTGTCTCAGCGGCGACAACAGCAGCAGTGTAGCTGCGGTTGTCCGGCTCGAAGGACGGCGGCGGTAGTGGTGGTATTGGTTAGAAATCTTAAGCGGTTGTCTCAGGTAAAGTTTTAAGGTTATATAATTCGTTCTCCGGTCAGTTCTATTCAGTCGTTCTTTGTTCGGTTGTTTCAGGTTCAACACGGCAGTGGTGAACGGGTTGAGTCGGCTCGGGTCATACACCTGTTCGATTCAAATTCTGTTCGGGTCTGCACGGTTCAAGTCCCGGTCAACTCAGTCAACTGCCGGCCGACTCGGTTCAGGCTTGATTAGGGTTCGGGTTCGAGCTCAAGTGTTTTGGGTTTAGTCAAGTTTGGCGACTCGGCTCGGTACGACTCAGTTGTCCGAGTTTACTCGGTAACACCGGGTCAAACCCGGTCAAGCTGGTCAACATCAGTCAACAGACAGATTTGGTTCAATCGATTCGGGTCTCGTTTCAGTTTGGCGTTCGGTCAAACCTGGTCAACCGTGGTCAAACAGTCGCGAGTTCGAGACAACATCAGTAAACGACAGTTCCTGTTCGGGTTTCGGTTCAGACCATGTTCGTTTCGTGTCTCGTTTGGTGTTCGGTCAAACCTGGTCAACTTGGTCAACGAAAGTCAAACCTGGTCAACTTGGTCAACGAAAGTCAAACCTGGTCAAACAGTCAACGCCAGTCAAACCAGTCAGATTCGATGTTCGGTTCGGTATTCGGGGCCAAGTTCAGTCAATGCTTTAGTCAACCCAATCAAAATACGTCACGGTTATACTTTTAACGCCGCAAATTTTTATGTTATTATTTATATTGTTTTGTAATTAATTAGTGTTATAATCACGTAACCGAACCTTATAAAATTTGTAGACATAAATATATATTGTTTCGTAATTATTGCGTTTTGACAAATAATATCGACACTTGTGTGTCGGGATCGTCCAAAAACAAGAGGAAACTCTGCCCGATTTTCTACAAGTAATATATTTATTAAACTATTCGACAAGATATATTTATTAAACTATTCGATAAAATATATTTATTATTTGAACTATTCGACGGAATATATTTATCGATATTAGTTTTTTGTCGACAAAAATATACTTACTTTCTTTATTATGCTTTTCGACAAGAGCATAAATTCATTTATTACAATTCTCGACTAATATACTTATTTACTATACTTTTGACAAAGCATATTTACTTACTATATTCATCGACAAAACATAAATTCATTTATTACAATTCTCGACTAATATACTTATTTACTATACTTTTGACAAAGCATATTTACTTACTATATTCATCGACAAAACATAAATTTATTTATTACAATTCTCGACTAATATACTTATTTACTATACTTTTGACAAAGCATATTTACTTATTATATTCATCGACAAAATATAGATATATTTATCATATATCTCGACAAATATACTTATTTATTTTACTTTCGACAAAACATATTTATTTTACTTTCGACAAATATATTTGTACACCATTCGACAATATACATATATATCTCATACAATTCGTTGGAATATAAATATATATATACCCAATATGCTTTCCGTCAAATATATATATTAATTATTCGACAACACTCCTACAACCCTTTTGATGAATTTAATTTAGAAATTCCTTTCTTAAACGATGTTAACTATATACGTACTTTCAACTCCAATTCGAATCCTTCGTCGTAGCTTCTATTATTCATGTACATTCGTTTGCCATTTTTAAGGTGACCTCGATGTCCCCTTTCTCCCACTCATCAATTCGTCGTGGAATTTCCGAAGAAGACTTAGCAATTTTGTGAGTACACTCGACCCACATTTGTTTTATATCACTTTTTGGGTGTAACATGTTTCCATATACAAAAATCACAAACACTTAAACTTTATGAAACGCACAAACAATCCCATACACATGACTACTTGAATCGTATACTTGTTGCTTGTCTGGGGATAAACGTTGTGCCGTGCTTTAGTCATTAACTATTTTTTTAGCCTTGTTTGACATGCTTAGCGCTATAGGAATTCACGCATCCACCTCCATCGATTTACACGTGAGGTCATGTTAAAACATCGTGATTGCGTTACTGGTTTGATTATTTGCATTGCATGCCTTGATATTGCTCTTGTATAGATTTAGTTGCCATGAGGATTGTTAAAACTTTAATCGTATACGTATGCTATGCTTAAACTTGTGTACTCGCCTTTGCTTTTGCATTGACTTTATTTTAAAACATGTTACAGGTTGAAGGAGATGACGCTATGAAAACAATATAGTGCGAGGACTAGATACACACAAATTAGACGTTAGGTTTAATGTCGACGTATCAATTTTGTTATGACTTTGCAAATGTTAGATTGTTCTTTGTTTTGTCACATTGATGTATTTGACAATCCTTATGAAATGAAATATGGTTTAATTAATTATTGTCACTTAATAATGTTGTGAGCAATGAGCAATCTCGTTTTCGTCTCATCCCGATGTTTCCGCCATCGGTTGGGGTGTTACAGATTGGTATCAGAGCCATAACTATAGGGAATTAGGCAAATTGCTATGCTTTTGACCTAGTCTATAGTTAAGTACCATACTTGACCATACGTGATTCACATGCTAATTTCTTAAAACGTCTCTTATATGTTAAATTTATGAAATGCTTTACGTGTTCTTACTCGTTACACTATTTCAATCATACGCCTTCCCTAATGCATTTTACTCGATTATACTAAACTCGAAAACACTCGTATTACATAAGTGAGACGACTTCACCGAAATAGGCGTGATATCCACAATTTGGTGAACGATTCTCATTACGCTTATTCTTTATATTTTACGAGGTTACACCATCAAGTTAGGAGTGACATCCACACCTTGATGGAAAACTTCCCATTTAAACTCTAGTGGACTCTCGTCAAAGTGTCGAAATTAATTTTGACCCGAAGAGTGCCAACCACACTTAGGGTACGAAATCATCAAGTTAGGGGTGAAACCCGCACCTTGTCGATTAAGTCCCATTCCTCGATTTTCAATCTCGCCAAAGTTTCGATTTTCCAATCGATTAGAGACGTGTAATAACTGGAAGGGTAAAACGCCGTTAATCGCTTCTCGACGAGAGCGTTTTACCTATAGGCCAAAGCACGTTTCTCTAATTCGAAAGGATCTTCGATTCACTTTGGAATAGTCGGCGTTTCTCTACCCGAAACATTCTAATGTTTTCTGAGACTCTCTTTTATACCATTTCAATTTATACATGACTTTTTATATACTTGTTACCCTTTCTTTCAAGTTTCTAATTTATTTTAAGGTTTTTACGCAATTCATATTAAACCTTTCCATCCAATTATACATTATTTGCATACATGATTTCAAAACGTCATCAACTAGACTTATATTTCTTGAGAAGTCCGAAATGGAGACCGTCGTCGAGATAGGAGTGAATTCCTTACCTAGACGATCAAACTTCGTTTCCTTCCTTCCTTAAAACGACCTCACCAACGGATTAGGGGTGATTCCCATACCTCGGTGATCGTTACCAACCCTCCTTCTTGGAGACCTTATTACACAAACCACATGTTTAAATTGTATACCTAAACCTTTTATCATGTTGTCAAAATTCTTACTTAGACGAATTTCAAAACGTACTATTTTATCAAACGTATTTCCCATCCGGTAAATCTATTTCATATAAATCCCACACGCATATACTTGGTCACCACATGAAACGTTTTGTTTTACGATTTTCAAAGCCCGACAGAATGCTACCTACCAACTTAATCGGTCTAACGAATACCTTGCCCACAAGTCTTATGTTTAACTTAATCACTAAAACACGCTCACGCAATAACTCTATGTTACAAATTTTCGTTTGTAAAAAAAAAAAAAAAAAAAAATCCTATAGGCATTATGGGATCGTTGTACTAAAGGTGTGTTTGGGATTGTTTTGCAACCTAATATTTTGTTTTGTGTTTGGAAGCACAAATATTAAATAAATAAATAAATAAAAATCTATTTTTTTAGTGTTTGAAAAAAAAAATATATATATATATATAATAATAATATATATAAAAAAAATGATTTGTTTTACGTATTTTAGAGATCAAAGCTCGTCTATTTATAACTTTATATGTACATGTATATATATTTTTCAAACACTCAAATAGTTGATTACCTGATTATTGTGATATCAAATAACATAATCAAATCCAAACACTATCTTCCTACAGTATGTTTTGTTACAACTAATTATCTGACTTTGATTTTTCAGAACGCATAATCTATTTTCAAAACTCAACCCCAAACACCCTCTAAATCTCTCATCGCGATTAAGAAAACATTTTGCTAAACGTTTTTCAACGGTCATTAAATCAATTAACACGGATTTCCTCTCAAGGGTCAACGTTTCACAAGCACCACTAAATTTCAAATCTCTTATATCCTTTGAAAACAATGCGAACTTACTATTTTAATACCTTATCATACACCTCCCGAAATGTCACATGAGTTTCAAAACACGTGGGCAAGAAAACTTTATGAAGACCAACCATTTTCGACCTACTTAAATTCTTTTAAAACAAATGGTAGCACTCCCGTCCTTTACAAAATACGTAACGCATAATCAATAAGTACCTTATATTCCTTTATATTCACACACTAGATTCTATATTCTAAGTTAAACTTAAGCCTATTTTAGAAGCGATAACCTCAAAGTTTTGCTCAAACAACAATACATGCGTATCCTCGTACATGGTTTAGTCAACTGTTGCATAACATTTTAAACGTATCATTCGTTTTACATACCCTGATTTCTCGACTATTTTATGTAAATAAATTCGTAGCATTCAATTCATATCATACGCACCATTATCGTCTGTTACACTTGTTGACGTTCATAATTATACACATATTCATGTTCATGAAAATAACGTGTCATTTTTCATGCTTATTATAACACCAAATGGCATACCTCCCAACATCGTCCGTGGACAGGAGAGATTCCTGGCTCGTAAGTAATGCCCTACCTCTAAAATCACCAACGCGTTTTGGGCTTAATGCTAGTGGATGAGAGGAGAACTCCACAGTTAAGCGTGCTCAAGTGGGAGTAGTACTAGGATGGGTGACCTCCTGGGAAGTCTCCACTAGGGCAATCAAAAACAAAGTCGTGAGTTCCTGGATGGGCCACCCATCAAGGGCAAAGCGGACAATATTGGTGATAACGAGGGGCAGGGGTGTTACAGGGGTATTACACTTATACTTATCATCGCATTCATGCATATACGTCTTATATCCATGCTTATACTTATTTCCATACTTATGCTTATACTCATACACATACCTATACTTGTACTCGTATTCATATTCGTGCCTATGCGCGAGCGAAACCCGAGGGATTCGCTTACGTGGGCCACAAGCTATTTGCACGTAAACATGCCTACGCACTACATTCTTACACGCACGCAAACTTATTTTCAGAATTTACGTACACCTTTATTCATGCGCTGCTAGTACAAGCTATGCGGATCATGTGATGATCGGTATAATCGCGGGTGCACACGGGATTATAGCGATAAGCACATGAGAACCATAGAGTATACTACCGTGTATGGTAACACACGGAACGTAACATTGCATCGAGTAACGAAACGGTCGCAACATGGTCAAAACATGGTGGATACGCCACTGGTAATCCCTATACATAAGTGTTTTCACCATGCTGCCAAACTTTCGTAATACGTGCCATGAGAAATTCGGTGATTTACAGACCATAATATGACCTAACACAGCCAGCTTTAAACAACTCACAACTGCACTGCTAAGTGCGCGCTACCCGATTATCCACGACGAGTCTTAATCCCTAACGTAACGTTTTCGTTTGTTCATATACATATGCCATCCTTACACGAGTAATCGTTGATCGAATCAATCGTCCGCTCTTATGCCTCCGTTACTCCCGTTAACCTTGTCTTTTATACGACCTTGTTTACAATCAATCGTGTAAGCATTCAAACCCTAAATGCCTTCTTACTCTAAAAGTTATCTCCCATTCTCGTAGATAGCGACACGCTTGATTGGCCGCTACCTCGATAACTAGCTTATTTTAAAATACCTAACCTTCTCGTTTCCCATCATTAAGCAACTCTCTACAAAATCGAGATTTATTAATGCTCTTCAAAGTCGAGTGAACTTTTCAGCAACCTGCGGTTCGACCACACTCACCATTAAACTGCTTACCACTTCTCACGAGAGCTTTTCTGCTCAGATGGCATATCATTTGAGTTATTCAAAGCTCGTTTAAACCACACTCCTATACGCATACTTACGCGCTTTACTTACGCTTGATGACTTTAATCTTTCTAGTCAAGCAACTTCTTCTTGCAAACCTAACTCTTCGTTGCTCTAAACCCCATGCTTACCCTCACGTATCCAGAACTTCAAGTCTTGACCGTTAACCCTCAATTCCTTAACCAATTCCTTTCAAGTCTTCCTCTTGAATAAATTTCGGGACGAAATTTCCTAAAGGAGGGGAGACTGTAACGCCTCGTATTTTTATTATTTTCCTAGATAATAATAATAATAATAATAAACAAAATAAATTCGACGTTTTATGAAACTGGTACTTGAAATCGGATCTCGTCGGTACGTTCGGGCCACTCAAAAACGCTAGATCGGGTTAACAGGCCTTGGCCCAACACACCACCTAAACCTAACTAAACCCTAAACCTAATTTCAAATAAAACCCCCGTCACACTTTACGCACACTCATCTCCCTCACTCATCTCCCTGCTTTCCCCCCCCCCCTTCACCTCTCCAGCCGCCACCCTCTTTCTCGGCGATTTTCGGCGACCGGCGCCGTCTCTGGCGGCGCCCTTCTTCTCCGGTAACACCTCCCACTCTTACCCCCTGCAATCTCTTAAAACCCGACACACACACACACACCCGCATATATACTTGCAGTCAGTCAGAGAGAGAGAGAGAGCTGTGAGGAGAGAGAGTCGAGATAGAGAGAAGGTTTCGATCGATGGCGGCAGCAGCCGTCACATCCAGCGGGCGACGGCGGTGCGGTGGCGTGGCGGCGGAGCAGCGTCGCGGCTGCGACGATGCGTCGGACCAGCGGCGGCGGCAGTCGCTGTGTCTCAGCGGCGACAACAGCAGCAGTGTAGCTGCGGTTGTCCGGCTCGAAGGACGGCGGCGGTAGTGGTGGTATTGGTTAGAAATCTTAAGCGGTTGTCTCAGGTAAAGTTTTAAGGTTATATAATTCGTTCTCCGGTCAGTTCTATTCAGTCGTTCTTTGTTCGGTTGTTTCAGGTTCAACACGGCAGTGGTGAACGGGTTGAGTCGGCTCGGGTCATACACCTGTTCGATTCAAATTCTGTTCGGGTCTGCACGGTTCAAGTCCCGGTCAACTCAGTCAACTGCCGGCCGACTCGGTTCAGGCTTGATTAGGGTTCGGGTTCGAGCTCAAGTGTT
Organism: Scalesia atractyloides; assembly: GCA_947069175.1. NCBI lineage: Eukaryota > Viridiplantae > Streptophyta > Magnoliopsida > Asterales > Asteraceae > Scalesia > Scalesia atractyloides. Next base: position 78,914,478 of record CAMTDV010000019.1, on the reverse strand, counting down.
TTGGGTTTAGTCAAGTTTGGCGACTCGGCTCGGTACGACTCAGTTGTCCGAGTTTACTCGGTAACACCGGGTCAAACCCGGTCAAGCTGGTCAACATCAGTCAACAGACAGATTTGGTTCAATCGATTCGGGTCTCGTTTCAGTTTGGCGTTCGGTCAAACCTGGTCAACCGTGGTCAAACAGTCGCGAGTTCGAGACAACATCAGTAAACGACAGTTCCTGTTCGGGTTTCGGTTCAGACCATGTTCGTTTCGTGTCTCGTTTGGTGTTCGGTCAAACCTGGTCAACTTGGTCAACGAAAGTCAAACCTGGTCAACTTGGTCAACGAAAGTCAAACCTGGTCAAACAGTCAACGCCAGTCAAACCAGTCAGATTCGATGTTCGGTTCGGTATTCGGGGCCAAGTTCAGTCAATGCTTTAGTCAACCCAATCAAAATACGTCACGGTATACTTTTAACGCCGCAAATTTTTATGTTATTATTTATATTGTTTTGTAATTAATTAGTGTTATAATCACGTAACCGAACCTTATAAAATTTGTAGACATAAATATATATTGTTTCGTAATTATTGCGTTTTGACAAATAATATCGACACTTGTGTGTCGGGATCGTCCAAAAACAAGAGGAAACTCTGCCCGATTTTCTACAAGTAATATATTTATTAAACTATTCGACAAGATATATTTATTAAACTATTCGATAAAATATATTTATTATTTGAACTATTCGACGGAATATATTTATCGATATTAGTTTTTTGTCGACAAAAATATACTTACTTTCTTTATTATGCTTTTCGACAAGAGCATAAATTCATTTATTACAATTCTCGACTAATATACTTATTTACTATACTTTTGACAAAGCATATTTACTTACTATATTCATCGACAAAACATAAATTCATTTATTACAATTCTCGACTAATATACTTATTTACTATACTTTTGACAAAGCATATTTACTTACTATATTCATCGACAAAACATAAATTTATTTATTACAATTCTCGACTAATATACTTATTTACTATACTTTTGACAAAGCATATTTACTTATTATATTCATCGACAAAATATAGATATATTTATCATATATCTCGACAAATATACTTATTTATTTTACTTTCGACAAAACATATTTATTTTACTTTCGACAAATATATTTGTACACCATTCGACAATATACATATATATCTCATACAATTCGTTGGAATATAAATATATATATACCCAATATGCTTTCCGTCAAATATATATATTAATTATTCGACAACACTCCTACAACCCTTTTGATGAATTTAATTTAGAAATTCCTTTCTTAAACGATGTTAACTATATACGTACTTTCAACTCCAATTCGAATCCTTCGTCGTAGCTTCTATTATTCATGTACATTCGTTTGCCATTTTTAAGGTGACCTCGATGTCCCCTTTCTCCCACTCATCAATTCGTCGTGGAATTTCCGAAGAAGACTTAGCAATTTTGTGAGTACACTCGACCCACATTTGTTTTATATCACTTTTTGGGTGTAACATGTTTCCATATACAAAAATCACAAACACTTAAACTTTATGAAACGCACAAACAATCCCATACACATGACTACTTGAATCGTATACTTGTTGCTTGTCTGGGGATAAACGTTGTGCCGTGCTTTAGTCATTAACTATTTTTTTAGCCTTGTTTGACATGCTTAGCGCTATAGGAATTCACGCATCCACCTCCATCGATTTACACGTGAGGTCATGTTAAAACATCGTGATTGCGTTACTGGTTTGATTATTTGCATTGCATGCCTTGATATTGCTCTTGTATAGATTTAGTTGCCATGAGGATTGTTAAAACTTTAATCGTATACGTATGCTATGCTTAAACTTGTGTACTCGCCTTTGCTTTTGCATTGACTTTATTTTAAAACATGTTACAGGTTGAAGGAGATGACGCTATGAAAACAATATAGTGCGAGGACTAGATACACACAAATTAGACGTTAGGTTTAATGTCGACGTATCAATTTTGTTATGACTTTGCAAATGTTAGATTGTTCTTTGTTTTGTCACATTGATGTATTTGACAATCCTTATGAAATGAAATATGGTTTAATTAATTATTGTCACTTAATAATGTTGTGAGCAATGAGCAATCTCGTTTTCGTCTCATCCCTATGTTTCCGCCATCGGTTGGGGTGTTACAATCACAAATTGCCTAAAGAAAAATAAAAATCATGATTAGAAAAATAACGATTAATTCTCTTTGAATAAATTTTGATTTCTTATATATACTTCTATAAAATTTTTATTTATCGGATTACCCGAACCCGATTACTTGCAATTTTCTACTTTTTTTAATAACAATAGTATTAGGGTTGTAAATGAACTGAACGTTCATTGAACACTTCATGAACCGTTCGGCAGGAAGTTCGTTTACGTTCGTTCGTTTGTTACGTGTATGAACATGAACAGAGGATGTGTTTGTTTGTTTGCGTTTGTGAACGTTGGTAATCTGTTCATTTATGACCGCTCGTTTATGTACATTGGTGTTTGTTCACTTAAAAGTTATATTATTTTTTTTATCTTATTGGTTTTTATTAAAATTAATTAAACCTTAGTTATGTTTATACGCCTTCGCCAACATTCCTTATTTGACCTTTTTAATTTAATCTTATGTTAAAGCTTGAGAAACTTCTTTATTTTTGTGTTATTTTGGTGGATTCTTCGTGATCTTTGTGATGAGAAATGCATATTTTTTTTTCTAAAATGAATATATGTCTATTTGTATTTGTTTGTGTGCATGAACGTTCGTTTGTGTTCATGAATGTCCATGAACATTTGTTTATGTCCCCGTGTTCGTTTCGGTTCGCTAAATGTTCGTGAACAAAACATGAACACGCTCATTTTCATTAACAAACGAATAGAACAAGAAATATCATTCAGCAAGCGTACGTGAACAGTTCATAACAGTTTCATTCGTTAACGAACAAACACGAACAAGACCTCATATTCGTTCGATTTATTTACAGCCCTAAACATTACATAAAACTTGTATGTAATTGTATTCAATATCCATAACTATAACCAAACCTAATATTTAACACGATATACTGATTAATACAATTTGAGGGTTGGTGTTCAACTTGTTCATTCATGAGAGGTTCACACTAGGGATAAATGAAATTATGATTTTAATATTTTATTCAAAGAATGAGAAGAAGACAAATTAAAAACGGCCCCGATTTTTTCATGCATAGAGACGACAGATAAAGAGACTGAAATAAAATAAGAAAACGTGAGCTTCTGTTTGTGAAACACTTATTTCTAGAAGACTTATTTTCTTTAATTACGGAGTTGCAAAGAGCAAACATAAGTTTATATAAGTTTCTTTAAAAGATTAAATATATATATATATATATACACACAAACACTAGTTTATAGATCCACGTATTACACGAACTTGTACAATATAAATGATATAGTTATATAATCTTTAAAAAACTTTATATTACTAACGAACCATGTTAATTAGTAACGAAACTTTATATAAACGACTTTTTATTACTATATAATAGTTTACACAACTAACTTGAATCTATCACAAAAAGTGGTCCATCTTAATTAGTATTACGGAAAATACCATAATGTTTATTAGCTCTATTAAACTGAAAACACATCATAAATCAAAATAGCTATAAACATTAATATTATCTAATCTATAAAACTTTAAAACGTTAACTTCTCTCCATCTATCATTTTAGAACTTTAACAAATTTTAGTTTTTTTGCGAGATAGTTCTCTTGTTAGTTACTCTTTTTTAGCTTTTATTTATATGTTAGAAAAAAAACCATATATTGATTTTATAGATACTCACGGATATGGATAACAATCTTTTTTTTTTAATTTAAACTATTTTATTTTAGGAAGTACTAAAGTCATAGTTTTAAAATAATAGATCATTTATGTATATTTTTAATGGTAGATGACCATGTACAAAGTGCCCAAAGTGTGAGAAGTGTGAGAAATATTGTAGAGATGACATGTGTCCTTAATCTAAATTAATTCAAAATGGTAAACAAATAATTTTCTCATTGATTCAATTAATTGATAATCATCCATAACCGCCACCCTTCCATAACCGCCACCCATTGATTCAATTAATTGATAATCTTTCATAACCTGCATTCATGGTGTTTTAAACATGCAGACCAGTATTTATTCTTCGTATGGTGTTTTAAACCTGCAGTCTAGTATGTGTTCTTTGTATCGTGTTTTAAACCTTCATTCATGGTGTTTTAAACATGCAGTCCAGTATGTGTTCTTCGTTATTTTTTTGTCAATATAAATATGACAATATGGTACTCGTATTGAAGATAAAAAAAAGCTCGTTAATATGGTGTAATTTATTTTTTTTAAATGTTACTTACGTATAAAAAGTTATTGACGTTCAAAAAAGATGGATAGAACTTGCATGTGCATTAAAGTTGATGGTAGTTTCTTTATTTAAAAATACAATGTAAAAAGACACAATTACCTCTAGTCTAGCCAAATTGGTCAAAAGAATAAAACATAATTTACATTTTAAGCCCTTCTTGATACCATTAACTACAAGATCCAAGGGCTTAAAAAACTTCTTACACTTCTCACAAAACCACCATTTTTTACATTAACTCTCCCCTATTTTTAATTATAAATTAGAACTAGATATTAATTATTATATACTAGTAATGAATTATCATAAATTAGAATTAGATATTAGTTATTATATATTATTATTTTTATTAATGAATTAAAGATTAAATGTCATGTGACATTATTTGAAAGAGGTGTTAGAGGAGAAAATCCCAAGTGGCATTAGAAGTATTCTTTTATTAGTATTACATTACAATTAACAAAGATGGTGAATGCTGCTTTTCCATTTTTTTTGTATTTTTATAGTTTTATCCCTCATTTTTCAGCATTGACACTTACAACCACTTAACTTTCTAAAGACTTTGCTATCAAGTTTTACGTTTTTATATTTATGTGTGTGTCGGTATAAATTCAACTTAATTTACGTTTCGACGTAAATTTTTCCCAAAAATGAGTTGATTCAAATATAATATGTTCTTATGTTTATTAATATTGGGTACGTTTTCAATTGGTTTACGTTTTAACGTAATTTTTATTTTTCCCTGCAGCAAATGAGTCGTATCACATATAACACGTTTTCGTGCTTATTTTTATGTATATTTTCAGTTGGTCTACGTTTTAATGTAAATTTTTTTTGGAAACGACTCGGATAAAATATAATACTTTTTCATTAGACAGTATAATTCGAGTCAATTTACGTTTCGACACAGCAGTAACGCAGTGTACAATTTTTTAACTTAAAAAAAATACTTTATTACATGTTTATTTTTATGCGCATGTCGGTATAACTTCAAGTTGGTTTACGCGTAGATGTAAATTTTCATTAAAGTTATATTTAAGATAGCGTTTACGTTTCCATTTACAATTAATATAAAATCAGCGTGAATAGTTGTCTAATTTAAATTTATTTTTATGGTATGTGTGGATATTATTTTGAGCATATTTTTTCGGTTGCTATACTTAACGAACATAGATATTAAAACTCTGCAACGTAAGGCGTGTAATCTTAGTAGTAATGTAACAATTATGTTTACAGTGTTAGGCCATAATTGTTTGTGGGCTTAGGTTATTTAACATTTGTTACCCGATTTCACAAATTAATGTTGATGAAATAAAGTGGTTTTATTTTTTCCTGATATATTTTTTATGCAAAATTTAGGTTGTTTATTATTATTATTATTATAATAATAAAATATTTCTAATGTAAAAAAAATACAAGAAAAAAGTGTATCCATTACATATTTTTTTTTTGTAATGGGAATTGCTATTCATTTTTTAATGTAAAAAAAATACAAGAAAATAAGTGTGTTAATCACATAATTAATAAGAATCTTTGTTAATAACCAAACAACTACAATACTTTTAATTATTAACAAACTAAAATGGATTTTCCAACTTAAACCAGTGTAATAGTATATGAAAAAAAAATGAATTTATTAGCATGTCAAGTAATAATTTAAATCGTAATTTAACATTTTATCAGGACGAAAACTCAAAAAATTGTTATATTATATCATTTTTAAAAAGTATAAGTGGTATCAAATCACTTTTATAGTTTGTGAAGGATTTAGCCTAATAACATTTAATCAAGGTGATCCTAACAATTTAAAAATTCATCCCTTCATGTAATACGATATAAATTTTAATTGTATAAATTTCTTTTTTTTTTTTTGGTTTTTCAATCGATGTAAAATATATGTTCATATCGTTTTAATTATATTTTTTTCGGTTGCTATGCTGAGAGCCGGTGCCGTACTAAACTAAAGTGATACCGATCGAAGCCCGCTGCATAGGGCTGGTATCTTTTCTAGTGTGTATAGGGTTCATGTGAGAACTAACTTTCAAGAGAACTTGAAAATTAGTGTGAACACAAACGAAAAAATAAAATCAAAACAATAATTAAATAAAACACAAACAATGAATAACCCCCCCACCTCCCCCCCACCCAAAAAAAAAGAAAGAAAGAAAGAAACTAAACCATCTAACGACCTATAAAAAACCTAAACCCCCCACCAAAAATCTAAGATTCCAAACTAAATGCTCAAAAACCTTTCTTGGGCTGAACATAGACCGTTAGTAAGGCCACACAGTGTGGGGTAACACCACAACCACCTTAGCTAGGTAGCGCCCCCAACACCAAATTAAATGAAGATATTTTTTTGTTTTCTTTTCGGTCGTTAAGAAGATAAAGAGGTTGTGTTTGTTTATGCTTGTTTGTTAATATTCTAAACGACTGGTTGACGAACATAAATGAACAGATATAGAAAAAAATGAAAATAAACGGACACAAAAGAATATAAATAAACAAACATAAACCAATATGAGTTAAAAGTAAACGTGAATATCCAAATAAAGGTCTACAATATTATTATCATTACATTAAACACCAAAGGGCATTTAACTCAATTGTATCTTGATGTGTGTTTAATGGTATCCCTTCTCTAGAGGTCATGGGTTAGAGTTGAGTTATGTTGTAGACTGTGAGTAGATTAGATAGTGTATAAATTGTGATTAAAAAAAACTCACATCAAACATTTCAATACGAATATATATATATATAAACAAAGGTTTTTATATATGAAAATCAAATTGATTTCAAATTAACATTAGTGATAAATAAATAAATTTGAATAAACATTTTAACAAATATAAATGAATTAACAAATAAAAATTGAGTATAAACGAACAAACATAAAAGGACAATATTGAATGAAAAACGATTGCTTACATACACAAATGATCGAATGAGACACATTTTCATGCTTTTTTCTATAATTAAATGAACAGAAAATTATTTTATTTTTCATTCTTTTATCAAACGAACGTACGTAAACAAACGATTCAGTAAAGATTTGGTTCTTTTACGTGTGTACATAAGCATACAAGGACACAGGAACCCATCTCGCTTTAGGAAAACATTTTTTTGTGGTCAAACAGGGATTGCTTAGTTTGGCCATCTGTGATAATTCTCTAAACGTTTTGGCTCTTGGCAAGTAGAAAAAAAGTGCCATCATTAAATATATTTGATTTAATACATATTTATATAATAGAAAATATAAGAATAAATGAATAAATGAATGCGCTAAAATATATATAGGATAGGGTTCACGCGAGAACCACCTTTATTGCGAGAACCGCGACAACTAATATGAACACAAAAGTAAATTCACTACCACCACCCAAAACCTAAAAAAAAACCTAACCCCCTCCCCCCAAAAGCTAAATGCTAAAAATTAAACCACAAAGCTAAACACCCCCCCAAAAAAAACCAAAAATAAAAACCTTAAAGTATCTAAAAAACATAAAAATAATATTTTTTTAAAAATCGCTGGTTTTCGTCAGCAAAAAAATAAAAAAAAATTTTGGGTGACGAAAACCATCGATTTTTTATAAAAAATATTAAAAAATTTTGTATGAATTTAGTTTTTTTAGGTATTTTTGGTTGTGTTCATATTGGTTCTCGCAATAAATGGTGGTTCCTAACGGATCCTTATCCTATATATATATATATATATATATATATATATATATAGGGTTAGGGTAAAATGAAAATTTATACGAGTTGTGAAAACTTAGAGAACTCGGTCTTACAAAAGGTTTTTTCAAAAAAAATTTTTTACCAAAAATCCTAAAAAATCAACTTTAAAAAAAACTAGCATTTTTTCACTGACGGCAGCCGTAAATTCTATAAAAAGTGATGTCGTGCTTATGTTATCAGTTTTTTACACCGCCGTAAGGGGCCGATAAACACCACTTCGATTTTTTTACGGTAGTCCTTCAAAACATTTTAATCTAGGGGTGTGAAAAAAATAGGGCAAAACTCGCACGGGAAGGCCGAGTTCTCTAAGTTCTCACAACTCGGGGGGGGGTTCAAATGAAAACCATCCCCAGTTGCGAGAACCGCGAGAACTATTTTCCACCAATCAAATCATGCCACATATACACTATTATTTTAAGTCTTAAAGGTTATTTTGGTAATTTACTCAAAATGTCATGTTTTTCTCTTTTTTTTAAATCTTATCAGACTTTTCCATCTATCAAAATGTCATATCTATTCTCTCTCTCTCTCTTAAAATCTAAAAAAATCTATTATACATAATATTAATATGCTATGTTGGTGTTTCTTTCTGATTGGTCAATTTAAATTTCTTTTTCCAGAGCAAAATTTTGTTAAGTTGCAACTTTTAATTAGTCATTATTGTGTATTGTGCAGTAAAAAATGTAGGTTAGTTTGATATGGTTGGTTTTGGTGCGAAGAAAAATAAATAAATTTTTTCTTTTACTTTTTATTTTTATACCCCACACTATATATGTGATACAAGTTTTTAATGATTTTACTAATTTGGTTTTTTAATACGTTTGTTAGTTTTCTTAAAAAAATGAATACGTGGTTTGCTTAATTTTTCGGTATTGTAAACATACGAGAGTGGGGCCGATACCGTGACGAACCGAATCGAATTCCTGCCATGGAGCGCGGGTAATCCCACTAGTTTTTTTGTAAAAAAGTTTAAAACCGTAAAAAATTGTTTTAAAACAGGGTCTTAAAAAAAGTTTTGATACCGGCGTGTAGAAAAAGTTCAAAACTAGCGCGCAAAAAAAGTTTAAAACCGGGGCGCAAAAAGAGTTTAAAACAGGGGCGTATATAAAGTTTAAAACCGGCGCGTATAAAAAGTTTAAAACCGTGCGTAAAAAAAGTTTAAAACCGCGAGTAAAAAAAGTTTTATACCGGCGCGTAAAAAAGTTTAAAACCGCGCGTAAAGAAAGTTTTATACCGGTGCGTAAAAAAAGTTCTAAACCGGCGCGTAAAAAAGCTTCAAACCGCGCGTAAAAAAAGTTTTAAACCGCGCGCAAAAAAAACTTAAAACCGGCTCGCAATTTATTTTTAAACCTGTGCGTTAAAAAGTTTAAAATCACACGTAAAAAATTTTAAAACCGGCGCATAAAAAAGTTTAAAAAGAGGCATGAAAAAAGTGAAAAACAGCGCGTACAAAAATTAAAAACCGCGCGTAAAAAAATTAGCTGAGCACTAAAATTCATGTTTAAAACAAAATTAATAATTCATGTTTAAAAAAATTAACTGAGAAATAAAATAAAAAAATATATGAGAATTAAAAGAAAAAATTATATGAGAACTAAAAGAAAATCAATAATGCATGTTCAATTTTTTTTAAAAAAACAATCTTATTAATTAAAATGCATGTTTATTTTTTTTTAAAAAACAATCTTATTAATTAAAAAAATCAATAATCATACCAATTATTAAAGCTATTAATTAAAACAAAATCAATAATCATACCAATCATTAAATTTATAGTAAAAAGACTAATATGCCCATTTGTCAGTAAAAAACAAAATGTCATTAATAAAAACACAATCATTACATTGCTTTATTGTCTTTTAATCCCATCCATCAAAACCAATTTGATCAATGGCTAATATTGGTTCTTACGGTTCTCACAACTTAAGGTGATTCTCAATTTACCTATCCCATATATATAATATAATATAATAAATAGTAACAAATTTTAATACGCTTCTCACAATTCTCAACATATATAATAAATAGTAACAAATTTTAATACGCTTCTCACAATTCTCAACATAGTTTTGGTTTTAAAATAAACGCCCTTCTTTTATTTTTGAGGTGTGTGACACACATCTTTTAGGTATAGTTCTCTATATTAATTTTGGTTATTAATTAAACTCTATCCAATTATACAAGTATATAACCCAAATTTTTTCATAGAAAATCAATCTTTATCTCTCTAATCACGATTATTGTTTGTCTTTCGTGCCATCTATTTTGAAATATTTCTATACAGAAAAAGTTTATATGACCTAATTACTTATTAAAAAAATGAAATGAAAATTGAAAAGGGGTACACATGTTAAGGAAAAAGTGGTGTAAGTGATATAAGATTCCATATCTAAACAATTGTTATGGTGGGGAAGCATCCGTTTTAGTAAACAATAACTCATATAATTTCAGCCATATCTTCTTCATGTTTTAAAGGCTAAAAGCCTAAATGACCAACTTTGTGTTTAGTCTTTTAAATCTTAATTTGTTAAAAATAAGAAAATTTTAATTGGTTCCAACAGGTAAATGTTTTAAAGGCTAGAAGCCTAAATGACCAACTTTGTGTTTAGTCTTTTAGATCTTAATTTGTTAAAAATTAGAAAATTTTAATTGGTTCCAACAGGTAAAGTTGGATGCTATGAAAATGTCTCCTTATCTTATATTCTTTGCTATGGGAAACTTTTTACTGTTCATGATAATAATAATAATAATAATAATAATAATAATAATAATAATAATAATAATAATAATAATATAATAATAAAAATAATAATAATAATAATAATAAGTGAAAGAGTACAATAGAGAAACATAAACAGATAAAACCTCCTGGGACAATACATAGACAAATGTAGGAAGACAACCAATCAAATCCAATAAATCCCACAAATAGCATAGATACTAATAACGTTTAAGAACAATTAGAAATAGCATAGATACTAATAACGTTTAAGAACAATTAGATGTAAGTAAACATTATCTCTATCTTTAGAGGTTCCTTTCAAAGAGACCCCTAACTCCAAAACAAACAAAAGATAACCACTTAAAAATAAATACAAATAAATAGAGGTACCATAAACATTGAGAAGGGTGGAAGAGTAGCCTAGTAAAAAAGGATATATATATATAGGAGATGGATCATAAGAAAACTAGTTTAAATGAGAAAACCAAAAAACTAACTAAAAAAGACAAAAAAAAGCATATCAATTTTTTTGATTTTTTATTAAAATTCGCTATATATATTATATAAAAAAACTTTAAAATAAAAAAAACATATAATGCACATGAGCAACATAAACATATAATGCACATGTGTAGTACACATATAGTGCACATGTGCAATACAAGTTTTTTTTTTATTTTGGAAAAAAAAAATTTTTATACATAAAATGCAGCGATTTTTATAAAAAAATTGTAAAAAAAATGTACGTTTTTTATGTTTTTTTGGCTTTTTTAGTTAGTTTTCTAGTTTTCTCATTTATATCTAGTTTTCTCATGATCTTCTCCCTTTATATATAGGGTTAGGATCATGTGATAAGAAGCAAGCTATTTGAGAAACTTGAGAAAAATCTGGTGTAACATTCATCGAAAAACGGGTTTCAAAACCCACTTCGTTTAATAACCAAGTATTCAGTTATATGTTCGTTGCGTATTTATTGTTTAGATAATTTTAAATAATACATAATTAATAAACATTTTGGAATTTAAAAACCATAATAAATAAATAATAATAATAAGTGAATAAAAAATAAAATGGAGTCGCCGGGTCTCGAACCCGGGTCTCCCGCAAACACAAACACACACCACACCACTCCGCCACACATTTCACTTGTGTTAAATACAGAATCGAATAACACTTAAAATAAAACCCGAAAATCAAAACCGGTAATCAGCGCGCCCAGAACTCGCAGTCGCCGGAAAAACCGAGATTTCCGCAATTGTGGCTATTTTCCTTTGACTGAAACGCGTAAACTGATTTCGACATCAGTTATAACCGATGCCTAACAATCAATTTCAGTCAAAACCGTCGGAAATCATTGACCGCGAACCTTGACCTTAATTCAAACCCAAATCAGCCTGTTCCTCCTTATAAATACCCCCTCAAACTTCTTGTAAACCTTTCACTCAGAACCACGCTCTCTTTCGAAGCTTTATTCCTTCCAAAGCTCGTCGCCGGAGATCTTCACTTTCGCCGGAATCACTGATCAGAAAACCGCATTCGTTCTTCAGACGGTATAATTGTCTAAACCTTCCTGCTATCTCTTGATTAGTAATCTAATTGCTCAACACAATAATCGAAACTGTTAAAACAGTTCACTCAGCCGGAAATCGCAAATCAGAGCCGACGAACACTTGCCGGAAATCTGAAGAAAACGCTCCGTCTTGGTATATCATATTCCTTAATCTTTATTTTCCTATTCCATTTCAATCGAGTATAAGGTTGTTAGTCGATTAAGCAAAAACAGTCGGGTTCACTGTTCTGTGTTCTTCTTAATGAAGAAGACGAAGTTTAGGTTGTATATTAATGTAATTAAAATTGAGTATTTAACCGGGTTAGACACACAGTCCAGCGGTGGACTGTGTGCAAATACAGAACACACGTCCCGGGTTCGAATCGCAACGTTACCGACTTTCAGAAATAAAACCAACATTTTTAAAACCTAATCAGATCAATTCACAGTATGTATATAAGAGGAATATAATCCCGTAGTTAAGCAGATTAGACACACAGCCCAACTGGTTGGGCTGTGTGCACTCGAACCGAAGGTCCCGAGTTCGACTCCGGGTCTCTGCAACCGGTTCGGCCATATTAAAACATTTTTAATAAAAACTAAATAAGGTTAGAGTCAGTTAGTATATAAATATAATTAAAACCAAGAATATTTCGGGTTAGACAATTAGCTCAGTTGGTAGAGCTGCGTGCACGTATACGAGAGGTCCCGAGTTCGAACCTCACTTGCTGCATAGAATAAACACAATCTGACCGGTCAGACCCGGTCAAACCTGACAAAAGTCAACCCTTTTTATTTCCTTTTTACTTATTTATTTAATTGAAAAATTATTTAAAAATACTTAAAAATAACGTTTTTAAAGTTAAAAATTTGCATTAAACCCACAAAAATAAATCTAAAAATCTCATTAAAGAGCACTAATTAAAAATAATAATCTCAAATAAAATTTATCTATTTAATCGAATCATGTCGTTATTATTTAGGTTAGTTTTCCCTCGTCGGTTGAATCAAAATATTCGTGCGCATTCATCGTCATCAAGAAACGCATTCACTGTGAGTGAATCTCTACCAATTCCCCGTTTTAATCATTTTGGGGTGTATCATGTGTCGTACTATTCTTTTATTTCATTTGAACACTTGTGCATACATCATATCCGTGATCAAATGTGTATCAATTATTGTGTGAATTATATGTAGATTGAATTTCATCATTTCAGTGCACGCATTTCATTAGGCCCATCAGTTCCCCGTGGGATATGGGTTGAGCATCAGGAGCCTCATTAGATCGGCTCCGTTTGATTGAGCCTTGATCTCAAATACATCATCATTTCATGTCATATACTCATCAAAGTGGTTTGTGATTGTTTACATATATGTTTGCTCACATGTGATTAATGCACGAATTTTCCTTATTAAATAAAACAAGAAATCAGTTAAAACGTTTTATCAAGGTTCACTCGCCAACTTTTGTTGACCCAAAATTCCCCCATTTTACACATGATACAGGTGATCCAGCTGAGACAGGAAACACTTAGGAAGGCCTAGAAGAATAAACAAGTTTATGCTTGGGAATAATTATGTAGTTTCATTTTCTTTGTAATTGTATGAATTTTGTTTTGGATACTTAAGTTTGTAATTTGAATTTAATAAATATGAAACATCTTAGTAAATATCATGAGCTTTGGTGATAACCCAATTATGCCCCGACTTTTATTCCGCTGCGGGTCGAGGTGTGACATCTGGACCACACATTTTCCCTAAGCTTTTCGTAATATACACATATGTATAGTTTAAAAGTGGCTGTATACATATATGTATATTGAATTATACACATATGTATATAGTCAAATGTAAACTATACATATGTGTATATTATGAAAAGCTTAAAAAATGTATGGTTCAGATTTCTTCTCAAGTTTCTCAAATAGGGTGCTCTTCTCTTAGGATCCCTACCATATATATATATATATATATATATATGGTAGGGTTAGTATAAAAAAATGTGGTTTTGTGAGAAGTGTAAGAAGTGTTTTAAGCCCTTAGATCTTGTAGTTAATGGTTGAGATCAAGAAGGGCTTAAAATATAAATTATGTTTTTTTTTTACTAATTTGGCTAAATTAGGGGTAATATTGTCTTTTTAAATAAAGAAACCGCCATCAACTTTAATGCACATGTCACTTCTCCCCATTTTTTTGAACATCAATAACTTTTTATACGTAATGTTTTTAAAAAATAAGTTACATCATATTAACGAGTTTTTTTTATCTTCAATATGAGTACCATATTGTTATATTTATATAGACAAAAAAATTACGAATAACACATACTGGACTACAGGTTTAAAATACCATGAATGCATGTTTAAAACACCATACGAAGAACACATACTGCACTGCTGGTTTAAAACACCATGAATGCATGTTTAAAACACCATACGAAGAACATACGAAGAACACATACTAGACTGCAGGTTCAAAACACCATACGAAGAACACATACTGGACTGCAGGTTTATAACACCATGAATGCAAGTTTAAAACACCATACGAAGAATCAATGGGTGGCGGTTATTGAAGGGTGGCGGTTATGGAAGGTTATCAATTAATTAAATTAATGAGAAAATTACATGTTTACCCTTTTGAATTAATTTAGATTGAGGACACATGTCATCTCCACAATATTTCTCACACCTCTCACACTTTAAGCACTTTGTACATGATTATATATAGGGGATGGGTAAAATGAGAACCACCTCCAGTTGCGAGAACCGTGAGAACCACTTTCTAACCATTGGATCTTAGATGATGGATGGATGAGATTAAAAGTAATCAAAAGTAATATTAAATCCTTTTGTCTGATTATGTTTTTTATATTTTAATGCCAAAAGGGTAGTTTGGTAAATTTGTTTTTTTGTCTTATTGTATTTATTGTTTTTATTACTTTTTTGTTTTATTGTATTCATTGTTTTTTTATTAAAATCAGAATTTTTTTATTAAAAAACATTTTGAAATCGGTTTTTTTAACAAAAAACGATGTTTTTCAAGACTTTTTTTACAAAAAAACATTTTTACGAGCCGGTTTTTTTACGTTCAGTTTTTTTTACGCGCCGTTTATTACGCGCCCGTTTTTACGCGCCCGATTTTTTTACGCGCCGTTTTACGCCCTTTTTTTCGCGCCGTTTTTTATGCCCCGTTTTTTACGCCTCGCTTTTTTCAACTCGTTTTTTCGCGCCGTTTTTTACGCCCCGTTTTTTACTCGCCGTTTTTTTACGCGCGGGTTTAAACATTTTTTACACGCCGGTATATAAACTTTTTTTACGCGCGGTTTTAAACTTTTTTTACGCGCCGGTTTAAAAACTTTTTTTACGCGCCGATTCAAAAAACTTTTTTTACGCGCCGGTTTACACTTTTTTACGCCCCGATTATGAACTTTTTTTACGCCCGGTTTAAACTTTTTTTTACGCGCGGTTTAAACTTTTTTTACACGCCGATATAGAAACTTTTTTTTACGCGCGGTTTTAAACTTTTTTACGCGCCGATTTAAAAAAAATTTTACGCGCCGGTTTAAACTTTTTTACGAGCCGGTTTACACTTTTTTACGCGCCGGTTTAAACCTTTTTTTACGCGCGGTTTAAAACATTTTTTACGCGCCGGTTTAAACTTTTTTTACACGCCGGTATCGAAACTTTTTTATGCGCCAATTTCAATTTTTTTTACGAGCGGTTTTAAACTTTTTTTACGCGCCTGTATAAAACTTTTTTTACGCGTGCATTTTAAACTTTATTTACGCGCAGGTTATAAACTTTTTTACGCGCCGGTTTTAAAATGTTTTTACGCCGGTTTTTACGCGTGCATTTTAAACTTTTTTTACGTCGGTTTTTACGGCTCGTTTTTTACGCCCTTTTTTTCACCCGTTTTTTTCGCCCCATTTTTAAACTTTTTTTTACAAAAAGTTTTTTATAATTTTTTTTACAAAATAATAAAAAGATGAGAGAGAAATTGAAAAGACTTTAAAAGTGACTTTAATGAGGAGAGATAGATGATTTGATGGTTTTGATTAAATGACTATAATACCCTTTTGGTTGTTATTATTTTATTTGTGGAGAGTGTTTCTCGCAACTCAGCTTGGTTCTCTCTTGAACCGATCCCACATATATATATATATAACATGATTAAACTACATCTAGAAATAAAAACAAGCATACAGTTACATGCAAAGTCAACCTAAAATAAAGGAAAATCTAAACTCTTTAGACAAAGCTAAAACACACCTATACCTTTCCCTAAAAGTCTTTAATTTTAATTCTACTTCTCCACGAACTCTTATTCTGGACCATGTCCTTAGAGAGATGCAACTCTAACAAATAAAAAACAATAACCCTGAGTCGTTTAATAAAAAAAATGCAAACGTAAAATACAAAAACGAAAAAAAAACTTAAATATCTAGTCCTCATTGTTGTTGGGTTATTGAAGTTTTAATATCAAAATGTCCATATCGAAACTTGCCAAAACTGTATACGAGACCAATATATACTTAACTTTGAAACCAACTCAATTTTCAATAAAATTTCTATCGACATGTGCACAGTGTTTTATATTTTTTTTAAGTGTTAGCAAATAAAAGGTATGACCGAAAATTTAGTTGAGGTGCTAGATTAAAATTTTGATCAATTTAAAAAAAAAAAACTAAAAGAAGCCCACATTCCACATTTTTTTTTCTGGCCAAGGAATGCTCCTTGCAACCCGCTCTACGCCACCATCCACACTTCAACAACATGGTGTACCACGGCGTGAAGAAATGCCACTGCGTATCTTGGTGGTTTCCATGGCGGCATACCCCATGGTCTTAGAGTAGAGGGGTGTTAATTGAAGTTCAATGTTTATATTTTGTAGTTCTAATGTGCCAGAGAGTCAATCTGCGTCCTTGTATCGTTTAACGGGTTTAGGGCCGTTCAATGACCAAAGAGACCAGAATTCTATATGGTTGGTATGTTGCATGATTTTGTTTGACTTTGAGGCTGTTTGGCAACATATGAATGGTCAAGTGCTGAACAAGAAGAAGTCCGAATCATTAAGTGTTGAACCAGTAAGATGTCTGAAACATTAAGAGTCAGTATAGTACTTAACCGTTCAGAGGCAAATGTTTAACCATTCACACTCTGTATAATGCTAAAACATTCAGAGGCAAATATCTGAACCATTCAGACGCCTGCTCACGAAACAAACACTCTGAACCATTAAGTGTTGATCTAGTGACGTCTGAATCATTAAGAGACTCATTAAAATGTAAACAAACAACCCCTTTGTTTTTCTTTCTTGCCAACTCACAAAAACCTCTCACAATTCAAAATTAAACTTCTTTATCTTCTCTTCTCAGTCCCCTCACACCACTTGTTATTGTCGTTCTTCAGCATGTACTCCCGTCTCCCGGTCTACAAAATGGAGCTGACCACTGATGAATAACACAAAAAATGCCCACATCATCTTTAAAAACTACTGAGATCCCTTATTGTTAATGGTTTTATTAGGGAGCGAAGGTACGAAGCCACCAGAATGTTGATGCGTGACATATGAGCAATGAGTGTATGCGTCGATGCCATAACTACACACAAGGTTAAATAATTAACCAGACATATAACTAACAATTACGCAAGAGGTGAAAGGTAATAGTTTACCAATTTGACAATTTTTTTTTGTTCCAGCATGTTTTGAAGATGTGAATCACTTTTTATTCGTTCAGAAAAATATCTTTAATTTAAACAAAGTATTGTTATATTAGAAGAAAATGTCTTTTAAAAGCATGTTGCACACGGTGTGGAAAACTGTGTCCTGATATTATCTCAACAGTGCGTCCAGACTTTCAACGTTACGTCAAGATGATGTGCCCAACTTTTAATAAATTTTGTAACCTTATCTCTCGAGACACATGACATCTCTTGATGATTTTCTATACTTTTCAAACTCAATTATTAGCTACTTATATACTTTAAAACATGTTTTCTGTGTCCATTTGATGCGAGAAATCATACCTGCTTTCCGGTCAAAACATCTTTGTTGTGTAGTAGCGAAACTATGAATGTTCTTTTTTTTTATAATCATTCATCATATAGAATTACATAACTCTTATCTCTTAACTTTTCCTTAAACATATCGGTGTGTTAGTTTAATTCGTATGGTCATCAAATGTGATGCTGAATACATATGCTTTGCTCACTTAATTGAGAAAACATGTCCATTCATTTATGTTGGCTTTAGGTACATTTATGCATGTATTAAATCATTCATTTAGAACCAACTTGATGTTATTTGGACTTTACTTTGACTAATATATTGTTTTTTAATGACGTTCAGTTATGTTTCTTAATATCCTTTAGAATAATAAATAACATTCATAAACGAAAACGAACACGTTCATTTTTTAACAAACAAGAAAATACGTTCATTTAGGTCTTCGTAAAAGTTAATTAAACAAACCTCGTCCGCGTTCCTCAACTCATTTATAGGCCATACTGATACTAGTACCGAAAGAATACCCAAATATAAGACCCAAACTATTAAAGCCCAATCAAAACAAACAAGCCCACTTAGGGTATTCAATATCCGGTTCAAACCAATTAAATCGAACCGAATTGCAAGCTCAGTTTTCAGTTCCAACCATAAAAACTGCCGAACCAAACAACCCATACCGATGAAGCTGATTAACCCGCAAACCAAACCGATGAACACCCTAAGACCACTACATAGATTTGGAAATAAAAACTACAAAGACATCATTACCTGATATGCCAAGCATGATCTTTGCCAATTTCACTATATATAAAACCCATCTTATCTAATTGCAACTCTACTTATAGTTTCAACCCAACTCAACCAGAAAACGAATAGTGCGAGTTCTGTTTACAGCTCAGCCCAGCCCAGCCCAGCACCATCAAATATGAATATATAAACACTACAGTGCTCAAAACATAGGTCAAAAGTACACAACGGACACGAGCGATTAAACTCTTATTCCACAATCATAAACACCACAAAAGAATGCAAGCAATAATTGTTGTTCAAAAGCTGCCAGACAAGCATAAAAATGGAACCAATCTTCATTTTTTCAGAATAACTACATACCGAGAAATGCAAGGTGCTGTCACTTCTTAATCTGCTCTGGACTGACCCGCCCGGGAAGACAAGATGATACCGACAATAAGACCGTATAAGGCCAAGGCTTCAGCGAAGATGAGGATAAGAATCATGCCCACAAAGAGTTTTGGCTGCTGAGCGTTTGCTCTGGATAGCAAATAGGAGAAAGTTTCAGTATATAGAAAGAAAAAAAGAATACTAAAGTGATTGTATTTGGCTTTTTCATACAATTACAAACAAATATAGCTTTTGAGGAAAGGTAAAAACAAACCCATTTACAAATTACAACCCGTTTTAAATATTATAGCATAAGTAATAATACAACTATGAGTTTGAAACAGTACCTAACACCAGCATCACCAACAATTCCGATAGCCATTCCAGCGGAAAGACCAGCCAGACCACAAGCCAAACCAGAGGAAAGGTGTGCATAGCCATCAAACAGATAATAAGATTTCGCCTTGGGGTTGATTCCGGTACTGATAATAACAGCAATAATCAAACCATAAATACCGAGCACACCAGCCATAACAACCGGAACAATAGATTTCATCACCAGCTCAGGCCTCATAACTCCCATAGATGCCACGCCTACACCACTCTTCGCCGTACCGTATGCAGCCCCCATACCTAACACATAATCCAATCGGAAACACCAGATCCGTAACTATTACATCAGCAAATAAATGCAGAAACAGGCTATTAAATCATCAAAGAATCCAAAAATCGATAAACTATGACTAGGTGATATAATTTGCAGTCAAACAAGAAAATACTAGACTTCAGATCCCTAACTATTACATTAGTGAATAAACGTAGAAACAAGTGATTAAATTGTCACAGAATCCCCAAAAGTCACCAAACTGTGAGTATAACAAATACTGGATTCCAGATCTGTAACTATTATATTGGCAAATAAAGGTAAAATAAGCGATTAAATTATCACAGAATTCAAAAACCAATAAATAGTTTGCATTTTAACACATACTCATCTTCAGATCCATAACTATTACATCGGCAAATAAACGTAGAAACAAGCAATTAAATAATCACTGAATTCAAAAATCAATAAGCTATTGACTACGTGATGTAATTTGCAGTTTAACAAATACTGATTTCAGATCCTTAACTATAACATAGGCAGATAAACGTATAAACAAGCGATTAAATCATTACACAATCCAAAAACCTAAAAACTACGATTGCGTAACGTGATACGATTTGCAGTTTAACAAATCAAAATTAATGGATTTCAGATCCGCAACTATTACACCGGCAAATAACGTATAACCAAGCGATTAAATCATCACACAATCCAAAAACCTAAATACTACGATTACGTGATACTATTTGCAGTTTAACAGATCAAAATTACTGGATTTCAGATCCATATCCATTACACCGGCAAATAAACGTTCAAACAAGCGATTAAAGCAAAAACCTAAAAACTAATAGTACGTGATATGATTTACGGTCAAACGAGACAACACTACTGGATCTGAGATCTAAATATTGCAATTGAAAGAAGAAATGGTGAAATTAGGGTTGATGATGTACATGAGAAGACGAGTGCAAAAGCGGCACCGAGGAATCCGAAGAAAGGTGCAGTTTCATCACCGCTGAATGTCGAATCGGCCATTGTTGATGGAGATCTGGAGTGAAATTGAGCGAATTTGGATCGGAGAGGTGAAATTAGGGTTAGATCTCTGTGTTACGATCCCTAATCAGTAATCCGGATGTTTTGATATTTTTATGTGTTTTTCCTCTCACCTTCCTACACTTGTCGTTTTTGTGTGATCGATTGGATCTATAATCTTTGATTTTATTTGGAACCATTCTGTAACATTATCACTATAGAAAATTATTAAAAAAAATACTATAACTGTAACATTATCACTATAATAAATTATTAAAAAAATACTATAAAAAAGGTTTAAATAAAATTTTACAGAATTTATAACTTAATTTCACTAACAGATATAAGTTTATTTTAAGAGTTAATTGTCTGGATGGTCCCTGTGGTTTCACGTTTAGTCCCCACTTTTTGGAAATAGAAAGTATGCTCTCTATGGTTTGTTATTTTGTTACTCGGATAGTCCCCTGAGTAAATGTCTGGGGACTATCCGAGTAACAAAATAACAAACCATAGGGAGCATACATGCTATTTCCGAACTAACTGACATTTACTCAGGGGACTATCTGAGTAACAAAATAACAAACCATAGGAAGCATACTTGTTATTTCTAAAAGGTGGAGACTAAACGTGAAAAAACGTGAAACCACAGGGACCATCCGGGCAATTAACTCTTATTTTAACAAACCTACATGTACTTAACATATTTTTGTAAGTAAAAATAATGAGTCATTCGGTTCGATTTACATACTGACTTACCATAGATTCATGTAAGCATACATATAATATGTATATGTTGTTGAGGTGATTGTCCATGTTATTATTATAGTGTTGTTAACTCATTGATGATTGATTGACATGTCACTTCACATTTTCTTTTCCAACGACACCTATTGTTAACTTCATTGCAATTTATTTACTAGTATGGTTACACCCGCTATCCAACTGATGACACGTTGTATTCATTTCACAAAAGCGTTGCAACTTGAGGCCCTTTTCGTTGAATTTTTTTAATACAATGCAATGGGCAACTGTAAAACTATGAAATTTTCACAAATGTGAAGTTATTCTTATATAAACTGAAAATTGCCGGGTTTTTGCTTAATTGTGAAAACAAAGCACATGGAAGCAAAAGAATTGTAAAAGATTCAATATAGAACCCTTGAAATTTGGGTGTTACTCGTACAAAACCTAAAAAAAAAAGCATAATCAAGCAAGAAAATGCCATAAAAAGTTATAATAAAAAAGTGACAGCTTTAATATATTGTTTAATATTATGAAAAACAATAGTAAAAATTAAGCATAACATAGCAGGAGGTTAACCACAGGGTGTCAGCCCAGTGGCCAGCCTTACCCATTCCAAACCAGAGGACGCGGGTTCGAGTCCAACTCGGCCCGAATAATCCTGCTGGGTAGTAACCGCCAGGCAGCTATGGGGCTAAGCTAGCTTGGGGAGGGAGAACCCTCCCGCGGTCAGGGGTACCGTGCATTTACCATTTTTTCCTAGGAGGAGGTTTAGAGTCGAATTTTGATCATGGCCCTTAATAAATACAAATGGAAACCTTCATTGATTATTGACCATGGTCACGTTTAGGCAATCGTTAATGGGTAAGGGTAGAGCGTTGTAACTTTTCTATTGTTGATTTAATCAAACCATGAAAAAGGGAAGTTATGAAGGAGGTTTTGGGGAGTTTAATTTTTATGGTTTTCAGTTTTTACTTGAAAAGGGGTAGTTGATTATTTGGAAATCAAGAAACAAGAGGAGTGGATCATATCGTTGATAGAATTAAAGATAGTCTTTCATGTGGTTAAAGTGTAGTTTCATATACGAGTCTTTATGAGGAGAGATGGCGAGATTTTAATATTAGAGATATAATTATGTAATGTTTAGTTTATTTTGAGATTCTCAACTCCCTGTTGGCCCCTATGTTCTATTTTATTTTGTTATTAATAAAATAACAGTGGTTTGAAAAGAAAAATCACCTAGTATCAAACCAATTAACCGTTAAAACCAATGACATGTTATAATTTTACATGGTTCTAAAGTTAATCCTTACTTGAGAGTTTCCTTGTGGTTTTAAAAGTTTGAAACATCCTAGTTATATGTTTTAATAACCCAAACAGCCAAACTGTAGTAATGATTTGGTTTGTTTAGGTTCCAAATTTTAACACTTTAATTTTAATTGCGAGTTTGCGATACTGGTACTCGAGTTTTAACCTAAAGCTTATCAAAATTAGGCTATCCAAGCTGTTAAAACGGGACTTCCAATCGTAGTCGACTCTCAAGTATGTGTAACGTAGGAAGAACATAGGTAAAGGCAAGCGAATTAAGAGACATTAATCACCGGTACTAATCTAGCATACAAAACTGACAAGGTCAATCCTAATATTCAGTTTCATTACCATGTTTGTTTTTATATTTTGGTTGTTAACTTTGCATATAAAAATATTATTAATATAAATCAGATGTTTAGTTTTGCGTCTGTCTTAATTAATCTGCTCGTCAGACTTTGATTTCGAGCATGTCACTTTATGCCCAGTAGAAAACACAAGCATACGAATTTAAGAGCTTCAACTACTAAATCTCCTATAATGTTGTTTCCTTATGCAAGTTGCATCGTTTTCCTTGATTAGCAAGCTTGATATTTGCTATACTTTGCAATGTTTTGTTATTAATGTTTATATTTTATTAATAAGGGGCCATATATATAAATGGACACAAGTAAAGCGTTTACAGGTCAATCCTATCCGTTTTGGAACGCCCTGAAACTTTACTCGCTTTGATCCAAAACTTATTTTGACACGTTACCAACAATGTCGACTCATTTGTTGCCACCAATCACAAGGCCACTTACTTAAGGTAACATGAAAGAAGACGGGCTATGTAAAGCGTAAAGTAGTAACTTATTCAACCACCACCAGCTTACAAAAAAAAAAAAAAACTAAACAAAATTTAAGTTCGCAACCTATGCGAACAAGTTTTTCACAAATTTGCTCCAGAACTCTACAGAAACAACTTACTTGCAAAACTGTTAATAAACAAAAGGAAAAATTGCATATCGATTAGGAGGGTAATCGTCAAATTTATGCAGGTACCACCTTTGTGTTTCGGTTGCTGCAAAAACAAGATTCGCCACCTGCATGGGAGAAATCTTAAAATTGGGGTTGAATCGAGACTTTCAGAGTTCAATAGTGTCAACAGAGATCGAAAACATACCACGAATGCAAAAAGCAACCACAATGAGAGATCTGCACCACCACTAGCCACCAGAAGGCCACCATAGATGACCTTCATGAACAACATCATAGTGAGATGAATACATAGAGATTGGTCAAAGAAAACTTATTGATATTTTACCAATTTCATTATAATTTGGATCATGATTATAGTCATTCCAAGTTTCTAACAAGAAAACTTACAATTTCGGCTGAGTAGTGCGGGGATGATACGTATTCAAACCAATCACCATAAGGGATCACATACTCCTCCAGCTTTTCGGTTTTTTCTCGCAAGGAACCCTAATCATATGTTCAGAAAATACATGTTAGTTAATAAAACACAAAAGAAAACAGTTACCACACAGACGTCAACCTTTCAAAAGATGCAAGAAAAAAAACATACAATGGTGCTAGATCAAAAGTCAGAAATACCTTATATAATTACACTTGAAAAACCGACCTAGAAAGGTAGAGATGGCGATTATGACCTTTAAAATCTCGTTAAACGGGTCCGATGGGTCGAAAGTGTATTTAAATGCTTACCTCTTAAAATTCTTTATTAAATGAAATATGATACCTACCTCAATAATTTATTTAATCATGTTTAATATATTAGCTAGGGTTCATACGAATGGAACATCGCTCAAAACTTAACGGTATTACATGGAGCAGCTGGCGAAGTTCTGTTACTTTATGTTAATGTATCTTTATTTTTTGTTTGCTGTACTTTGAGGGTGTAAACTGTAAACTGCTATTGTAGCTGGGCCCATAAGCACCTTGCTTGGGGCTGCAAGTTTTGAGTAATGAAAGTCGTCCAGTAGACCGTTCAAAAAAATAAATTAATTAATCTATTAATAAAGTTCAAGTTGTGGCTAAAGTCTAAACCCAACCCGTTTTGACCCGTATCATAGAATTACCCGCTACCCATCCCCACCCGTTTTGACCTGTATCATAGAATTACCCATTACCCGTCCCACCCGTTTTAACCCGTATTATAGAATTACCTGCTATCCATCCCCACCCGTTTTGCCACCTCTAAGAAGCATACTTCAATACAACCACCAAGTATAAATAAGCATATTACCCGCTACCTGTCCCACCCGTTTTAACCCGTATTATAGAATTACCCGCTACCCATCCCCACCCGTTTTGCCACCTCTAAGAAGCATACTTCAATACAACCACTAAGCATAAATAAGCATGCCTACAAGTTTTCTAAAAAAAGAAAACAGAAAAAAAGCAGTTAAAGAGTGGCAAGGCATGGACTTACGAGAATTTCATGACAACGGTACTGATGTGCCCAACCCCAAAAGAATATAACTGCACCTATCCACGCATACCATCGAAGCCTCAAAAAAGGAGTCACAAACATCCATATATTAAACTCCGGCTTTGACATTCGGTCCTTTCCCTTCACAATAAATTCTGCCACCAGATTCTTCACAAAGTCGAACACTTCAGGTGCAAAAGTACAGCATAGTGACAATGGAGCTGCTGTATAGAAACTGGTTTAACAAACATCATTCAAATCAGCAAAAATCTTCAAAAGCCATGAAACAAGTTCAAATACGACAAAAGGATTTCACATAGCAAGACTTACAATAGGCCGGCAAGATAACCGAAGATGTGCATTCGAGCTGATGGACTGTAGTCGAAAACGTAGATTGTTTCATAGAAGCGTCTCAGAACTTGAGCTTCCATTAGCAAAAGTAGAAACACAGACAGCCAAACATTGTATACGTGTTCTCTCATAGAGAGAGATTTAATCAAGGAGAAGGCATGAGAACCACCGGTCAAGTGACTGGTTATAGTGGAAAAGACGTCTTGTTCGATAAGTGATGGTAGCATCTTGATTGCGTAATACCACACTGCAGCAAGCAAGATAGTCGTCCAGAAGATGGCCACCACGTAAAAGTGAGAGAAGAATCTTTGAGGCACGGTTAATTTCTGAAACGCGCAAGCATTAATTGAGTTAAGCATGTTTGCTTGTGAAAGAACCGTTTCATTTGATTGATAAGAATTACATGTCATGTAAGTCCGTATTCAGTAAAAAAAATTATAGCGTAAAGCATGAGCTTGCTCGTACTGATGACCACAAGAAATCGTCCTTTTATTTCTACTTTTTTTACATTTGCTAATGAAACTCAGTTAAGCTATCAGAAAAGATAGATTCTGTACAGCTTCTAATGTTTCTGATACAGCTTATAAGGCTAATTACCATATAACATGGTTCTAAAATCCTATTTCTGATACAGTTAGACCGGACGTTGTGGGTTAACGGACGTTTGAGTAGACTTCAGCTGATCGGTTATACGTTCTGTTACTATGGAGCCACTCTTTTAGCGACGTATATCACTGATCAGTTCTAAGCAAGTCTGTTATTAAATTGTATTATAAAACCAGATACTAATGTCAACTATTGCTCCAGACTGGCAGATTGATGATCTATAAAACTTATACCACTCAACGGACTTGTAATTTCACAAATAGTTCTCGGAAGAAACAGAATTAAGGATCACAAACTCACAATGAAACAGATATGCATGTGTGATAGTTTTCACTTATTAATAAACTTTGGTAAGACTCACTATCATTCCCGTTCAAACACACCATACCATGAATGTCATCGTTGCAAATAAAAACATTCAATCATCAATCTATATATAATATATCGGAAAGTCATATTCAACTGTAACGAATTACTTTTAACGGTATTGATTTACTGTAACATTATATTCAAAGGTGAAGAGTTGTTCATGCCATTCTTTAGACACATATAAAAACATCACTCACAGTGTTGGACTGTAAAATCTTCCCTCTCCTGGCAAAACTCAACAGTGCTCTGCGAAACCAACCGAGCCCGGGCAACGGCAACCATGCAACAAGAATCGGCAACGTAGCAGCGATCCACGCTATCCGTAGCAGCGATACGAGCCCGAGCCCTAGTTCTTCCATTCTTCAAACAAAGTAAATTGTTTTTAGCCAATAATATTACTTTAGAATAACCCATTGCAACCAAATATAACAAACACTACTTAAAAAATTCTACATATTGAAATATAAACCTTCATCATCCATCCTAAACAAACAGCAATTTGAAGCGCTAGAGTTCGAGATTCAAAACATAGTGGCATACGAAATTATAGTTTTGTTTTTTCAAAAAGCAGAAACAAGCGATTTTTACCGTATACTTGTACCGTACCGATACCGCCACTAACCGAACAAAATCAGTAGAGGTACAGGTATTCACTTTTAGGGATTTTGGCGTCAGTGACAGTCGGATTTGGTATTTTTCGAAATTTTTGCACTACATATACCAAATCGGTACAGTACTGTCATATTCAGTACCATCTTCGTTTCATATTTTTACTTGTTTTGGTATCAGTACCGTACTGGTACAGTAACAATCTCATCCTACAAAAAGGAAACGTATGAATGACATTCGAGATTCTAGAAACCGTAACACACACACATCTATGCCCAAAAAATTCCAAAATTAATGAATCTGACGAAACTAAATTGATTGCATGAACCTAATTACGATGACTAGAGTGAAATTAGAGAATACCTGAGATACATAATTTCTAAAATTCTCATTGCTGATCGGAACAGTCAAAATTCATTCGGATGATGGAGAAACTTGTTCTCGTTTGTGCGTTAACGAATCTGAAATTGTATAGATACTTTAGTCTATAATAATAGTTGTCAATAGAGATGAATACTGAAGCAAAATCGTGTTCTAATCGCTGTTGTAACCGGATGATTCTCTGACCAAATTCGAACCGATTGCAGTAAGATAAAGATGAAGAAGACGACTTGAATTTCCCCACAAATCGTGTAATCACTATCAGATTAACCTCACTCAAGAACGAATCTGATTTTGCATGAGAAGATTGAATCGTTTTTTTCTTTTTGTGCGTGATACCGTGCGTCACTAGGCCTGTCAATGGATATGGATAGGATCAGGGATCCATTTAAGTTGGAGAAGTTTAAAATGGATCATGAGATCCAACATAATGGATCATGATCCGATCCATATCCAAATAATTTTAAAAGAATAGATCACTATCCGGATGATCATATAAAAAAATATAATAAAAAAACTCTAAAAAATAAAAAAAAATCACAAAAAATCAAAAAAATTGTAAAAATTCAAAAAAAAATCTAAAAAAATTAAAAAAAAATCTATAAATTCCATGCAGTTGTTGTTGGCTTTCTTCGGGCAGAAGTTCTAACTTCATTGGTTCCACTTCTCCTCAAACTCGGTTGTTGAAAGACTATCCATTTACCCTCGCAAGTTGTAACTAGCCAACATCATTATAAGATCACAATGGTAAGTGACCAATAAAAATTAATATAGGAAATTTGTAAATGTGATGTTGAGAATATTATAGATGGCATCGTAGCACCATTAACTGAAATAACCAAAATAAATTGAACCGAAACAAAAACCGACGGTTCAGTTTTCGGAATTTTTTAATAACCGAAAATTTTGGTTCGCTTTTCGGATAACAAATAATAAATAACAAAAATAACCGAACCGAACCGATAAGTTATAATAATAGGCCAAATCCATATATTTTTATTTTTAAGTTTAATTTGTTAAAACCGGACCAAACCGAACCGTGCACACCTCTAATTAGAAACGTGCCCACTTGAAAACCCTTTTCTAGGATCAGTTTATAAAGTAATGTTATTTTATGTGTGATTCATTTTATATGTTGTAAATGGCTGCATTTGACTTTATATTTTGACTTTTTGATGGTCAAATGAGCTGCAGAGACCAAAAATGGATATAACAACAGTGCATGATAGGGTGTCTTTAACATGATAATTGGAGTCAACTTAATTACTTTTCTTTACAACATTTTTGTATGATTTTGCAGAAGATATCGAGAAGGGTGTCTTTTACCTTTGTATATATTCACATTGAGGTTCATTTTTACTTTTGAAGTCAATTAAGTTGCTATTCATATCAACAACTTTGATTTTTTCTAATCAGTTAATAACATCAAAAACCATTGTAACAAACCATCCTATTGATAAACTGTTGTAAATTTAGATATTTTTCATAATTTTTGTAAAATCCTGGGTGATATTAATTTCACAGTAAAAAAGTATTTCTTTTTTAAGTTATAACATCCAAAACCATTGTAGTAAACCATCTATTAAAGAAACTGTTGTAAAGTTCGATTTTTACATAATTTTCATAAAATATTGGACGAACTGATACTAATCTCACAGTAATAAAGTATTTCTTTTGACCATATTAAGTCAAACTGTGCATATTGTTCATATACAAAATCTTTTGAAATAGTTTTTTTTTTTAAGTTATAACATCCAAAACAATGTAATAGACCATGCTATTAAAGAAACTGCTGTAGAGTTCATATTATTACATGATTTTTCTTTTGACTCATTTAAACCGTTCAGTCAACGAGACAGACCCCTTTAAACTGTTTGATCAACCAGGCTGGACCCATTTTATACCATTTGATGAAACAGGCTGACCCATTTAAACCGTTTGATGAAACAGGTTAACCCATTTAAACGTTTAATCAAACAAGACTACATTTAGAAGAGAAAATGATAACTACATTGATTTTAGAGGAGAAAATGATAACTACATTGATTTTAACCAACAAAACAGATATCAACTTCACTGAAAACATAAAGAGTTAATTACTGTTTTCGTCCATGTGGTTTGTCAAACATCACTATTTCAGTCCATTAATTTAAAAATTGCGATTCAGTGTCTGAACCACTTCAGTCCCTGTGGTTTCACTTTCGTAACCACTTCAATCCATTTATTCTGTAAGTAGACGGACAGAAATGGTTGTGAGGTGGACTGAAATGGTTACGAAATGAAACCACAGGGACTGAAATCACAAATTTTAAACTAATGGACTGAAATAGTGATTTTTGACGAAAACAGTAACTAACTCAAACATAAATGTGGCTTCAAATCGAGATGAACATATTCTTCCTACACAATTACAATACTGTATGTCTGTATATGTATTCGAGTATTAGAACATCAACAAATTAGTGCTAGAATCCTAGAATGTGAATCGCCAAACAATATTCGATTTAAAAAATTCGTGAATCGAGAGACTTGCTCGCTACAGAAGGTCTAGAAAGCATGATATAACCGAATTTAGCACAAATTTCATAAAAATCAACGCAATAAAACGATTCTAACCTTGTACTGGTGCTTCACAGACGATTCATCCGCCACGAAGGCCGAACTTCGACCTCAATCTAACAGATCCAGAATAGAACTGAAGGAATTGATCTTCAACTTTGAGGCTTTCAAGAACGATTTTGCCGAACAAGATTCCGGCAGAAAGTTCCAGCGAAGGGAGAGATGAGAGATAGGAGAAGAGGGGATCGGAGTTAGGGACAGTTCGGATTTCAAGAACGATTTATCAGAACGTCGTGAGTCTGCCATTCAGATGTGTCTGTTTAGTAAACCAAACATTCTTATACCATAGTTTTGTGGACTAGTCGCTTCACGAATGCCCCTTCATTGCAACGAGGAGAGTCGCTAGCTTGCTTGCATTCTAGAAACGGTAGCTTTCGCGCCTTTTTCCTGGACATTTTCTGTCATGTGACAGTCCAGTCAGCAAGGGGTTTATTGGGCGTTTTTCAAAAGGGGCGTAGTGAAGATATGAGGCATTAGTTAAAGGGGTCGTAAAGAATTAAATAAATTAAAAAACCATAAAAAAAGTGATTGCCCAAAGAAAAAGTAGGTTGGTTGTGATTAGGCAACATTATCTCCATTAGACGTTTTATTTTGCACGTCCCAACCAAACTTTTGAAAAAAAAACGCCCCGGGGGCGTGGTCCGGCGTTTTAGGGGCGTTTTTTCGCGTAAAAAAACGCCCTAAATCAAACAAGTATAGGTGGTCTTACTTCTTAGTAATAATGGATCGAGCCGATGGATATGGATCGAGCCATATAATTAATTGGATAATGAACCGATTATGATTAATTAATGGATTAGTGAATATTTTTTATGATTCAATAAATGATTTTAATGGATCAAATTGGATTGGATACGATGAATATCCGATCCATTGACATGTATGCGTCACAACCACCCTAAAATTTTCATCAGTTGGTTTTCCTTGTTTCCCCAATTAAAACGAAAACATATGTTAGCATAATTACATCTCACATCCAATATAATAGGCTCATTAATCTAAACCGATTAATGTAAGCCCAAATACAATTGATTATTAATTTAACAAATAGCCCACTTGGGCCCAATCGCAAATTAATTTTATTGATTTAACAAGGCCCAAAACAAATCGATACCTGTTTTGTTAAATTAAATCGATCATGCACTCCTGCATATTCTAACTCGTTCAATTTTAACAAGATCGACTTAGTTGACAAGCTAATCCAATACCGCTAAAATATGTTGATAACACTAAAATTACCAACAATCGCGACTTTAAACACTATAGAGGACGGTAGACACCACTCCGCCACCAGCACGGCGTTTTTCCACGTCGATTAATCAATATATTCTTTTTAAATAGTTACGAAAGAAAATTAATAATTATACTTATATTATAAATAAAACAATAATGTAAATAAAACTGTAAAAGCGTAAATTTTGACCGGTTAAAACCAATCGTAAATGTAACAATAAATCAAATAGAAATAATTATTTGTATTAGAGGTGTACGAAACCTCGTTTGGTCTAAACTGATTTGGTTTATAAACTGGACCATATTTTTAAGGTTTGGTTTCAAACCGATCTGATCCAAACCAGTTTGGATTAAGAACGGGTTTTAGAGTTGAAAACCTCTACTCATTTAAATTATTTGGACCGGGTTTAGATCTAATTTTAACGCTTAATTCGTTTTCCTTATTAGTTTAAAAATTGCTAAAACAATCCATGTGGTTTCACTTTCGTAATTATTACAGTCCACCTACACTTCCACCGTCCAGTTATTAGTTACTCTGTTAGTTTATTTGAAATGACCATAATGCCCCTGTTATTATAATTAAAAATTAGAATAAATAAATAAAGAATTAGTTACGTTTTTCATCCCTGTGGTTTGCTAAAAATAACCATTACAGTCCATTAGTTCTAAAAATTTCCAAAACAGTACAATTGGGTGTTTTGGCAATTTTAACAAACCACATGGACGAAAAACGTAACTAACTTTTATTTATTTTAATTTTATTCTAATAAAAGGGGTGTTATGGTCATTTCAAATAAACTAACAAGATAACTGGATGGCGTTAATGAGGGTGGACTGTAATAGTTACGAAAGTGAAACCAGAGGGACTGTTTTAGCAATTTTTATAATAATGGAATGAAATAGTGATTTTTGATAAACCACAGGGACGAAAAACGTAATAAACTCTTTATTTTTTGTAAACCTCAATTTGTATCTATACCTTATAATAAAGCAAAACAATTTATGGTCACTTGTCAGTCTCTTACACCAATTATTGCCACCTGACATCCTCTTAGGTCATTGCTTTTTTTTTTGTTTTAAGCGTTAAAACCATTTGCTCCTCCTTCCATCTACTGCTTAATCAAACTATTTCCCTAAACGGATCCACCACTCACGCACAAACCCTAATGTTTCAATCCGCTTTTTACTATATCATTTTCACATTCACAAACTGTCACACCCCAACCGATGGCGGAAACATCGGGATGAGACGAGCAAATTGTTCAAAAGCATCATAACACTATTGTGACAATACAAATTAAATTCAAATTTCATTCAAGACCAAATTGTCTTACAAAATTTCCAAATAATAGTCAACAATTGTTTCAAAACGACATAACATCAATAGAGAAAAATTAATCTAGGCGTGTATCTAAGCAATCTACTAGATTTCTTGCATCATCAGCTTTCCTGCAACATGTATTAAAAGTGTAGATCAATACAAAAGTATTGGCGAGCATACAAGTTTGAAAATAAAATCTAAGTGAAAGAGTTTATTTCAATCATGACGGAAGTATAATAAAGCTGAATCGCATATATATGTAGACGACTCTCACATAATAATAGCATATAATTGAATACCTTAACTAGCATGCAAAGTAACATAATCATAACAATGTCGTGAGAATACAAATTAAAACTAATAAGCATAAACAACTCAAACGTAACAAGTAGCATGTATAAACGAGGTTAATCTAACACATATAATCCACATAAGCGTAATTGATAACCCGTTTGGTATTGGGCACAATTTAATCTTGTTAAAAATAAATTTTGTAATTTATACATGTTGCACCCCAAAATGCGTTAAAGTGTAAAAGGGGTCGAGTATGCTCACGGTTTTGCAAAGCTTCCTATGGTGATTCCTTGAAGAGTTGGAGGTTGGAGCTTCAAAGCTTCTTTTAAAACACTTAGTGTTTTCTTTTAGAACTCTTAG
This sequence comes from Scalesia atractyloides, assembly GCA_947069175.1. Taxonomy (NCBI): domain Eukaryota; kingdom Viridiplantae; phylum Streptophyta; class Magnoliopsida; order Asterales; family Asteraceae; genus Scalesia; species Scalesia atractyloides. Next base: position 78,880,647 of record CAMTDV010000019.1, on the reverse strand, counting down.
AGTTCTCTTCCTTGCTTGAAGATTTGAGAGAAGTAGAGAGGTTGAGAGAATAATGGTTGGAACACTTAGTGTCCTTTTAAGAATTCTTGATTTAGAGAGATTGAGAGAATAAAGAGATGGAGAGAAGAATGATGTAAAGAAAATAGTAAAGGGGGTTGGTATTTATAGGTAGAGAAGATGGAAAAGAGTGAAATATGATTGGTTAAAAAAGGTGGAAGAGGATTAAAAAGATGATTGGTAGAGAAAGAAGGTGGAAAATGGTGAAATATGATTGGTTAAAAAAGGTGGAAGAGCATTGAAAAGATGATTGGTGGAGAAAGGATGTGGAAAATGGTGAAATTGATTGGTTAAAAAAGGTGGAAGTGGATTGATGAGGTGGAAAAGATGATTGGTATATTTCTTGGTATTTCTTGAGTATATACTATGTAATTGAGTATATAAAAAGTATAGTATAATTCAAGTATTGAGGATGTGCGTATAAGTATTTATACGTATAATTGTGTCGGTTTGCGTATAAATACGTATTTAAATGATTGGTTGTGTGAATAAAAAAATATGTATAAAATATGAATTTTATTATGATTAATGCCTCGAGTTGTGAGATTGAAATTAAAATACGAATGTAAGGTTTCTAAAATTAGAATACGGATACGGACATTTTTAAATAGAAATACGAAGATACGAGGCGTTACACGAATAACGAATAACAATTAATAATATATATACACACACACACATATATTTTTATTTGTTTTAACCCCCGAATTATGATACAAATATTTATTTTCTAAAATAAGGATGCGAAAAAACGAGGCATTACAGTCTCCCCTACTTTAGGAAATTTCGTCCCGAATTTATTTAGGAGGGAGACTTTAGAATAATAGGGCATTTTGAAGCATGTATGGGTATAATCGCGAAATAGGTTGTGAGTGATTAAAGTTTGTATTAAACATAGTAGTGAAAACCGAATTTCTCATGGCACGTTTTACGAAAGTTTGGTAATATGGTAGTAACACTTATATATAGGAAGCACCCGCGACGTATCCACCATGTTTATACTATATTACTTCTGTTTCGCTAATCGGTGTCATGTTACGTTCCGCGTCACGATTAGGGTTTATTAACGTATTACAAGTGAGAATGATAGCATATATAGAGTCTCAAGTATATAAGTATAATTGCATTTAAGTATGAGAGAGTATACTGTATAAGTATGAGTATAAGTGTAAGTGTGCGTATTCGCACATTCGTGTACAATACAGATGGTATATTTTAGTTTAACCAAGATTAACGGATTACTGGCATGTGAATAAACAGGTCAAACCATCGTGTACCGCAATGTAGACTACCCATCATCGTTAAAACGAAGAGGGTGTAAAATAGTTTACTTAACATGACCTCAAGAATACGGGCGGGCATCACTCCTATAGCGCTACACAAGCGCTATACATGTTAAGGTGTGGCTTGATCAAAATTAATGACGAGTCTACCACATAAACATGTGAATAAACAAGTCAAACCATCGTGTACGCAATGTTGACTAGTCAATATTGTTGAATCATACTGTAAAATAGTTTACTTGGTATGAAATAGTTTACTTAACATGACCCCAAGTCTCAAGGGCGGTGCGCTACTCCTATAGCACTACGCATAGTGCTATATATGTTAAGGTGTGGTTTTATAGCAAGTTTATCACATATAATGTTCCAGTAATCCCAAATCAAGTATGATGTTTAGTATGCACCTATAGAATCGTTGCGTAATAGATTTAGTATAAATGTGAAGTTTGTCGTGCATAATTTGATTTTAGTATAGTGTGACATTAAAAAATGAAGGAATAAGAATTATATAGCATAAAATGTAAGATAGCATAAAAGAGAGGCTTGTTAAAATGTTGGAGTGTTTCGGTTTTAGAAACTTTGACTATTCCAAAGTGACTCGTAAGTCCTTTCGAATTAGGGAGACATGATTTGGCCTAATAGGTATAATACTCTCGTCGCCAAGCGATTAACGGTACTTTACCATTTCAGTTAGCACATGTCCCTAATTTGATCGAAAAATACGAAACTTTGGCGAGATTGAAAATTGAGGAGCGGAACCAGTCATCAAGGTGTGGATGTCAATCATGGCTTGACAATTTCGTCCCCAAATTGTGGTTTATTGAACGTATCAAGATATAATCTCGAATCGTCAATAAGGATCCACTAGATTATGAAATGAAACTCCCATCAAGATATGGATATCACTCCTGACTTGATGGTGAATTTCGCACAAAATAACATGTAGAGCGGATTGAAACTCGTCAGCAATTGCGGGAATCACCCCTGTATTGATGAGTTATTTCGATTGTGGAACAAGAATATACTCAAAAGCGTGTGTTGTGTTTCATATTAGGAAAGACATATTGTAAGTTTAGGATCAAAAGGGGGAGAAGCATGATAGAAAGAATAACTTTTTAGACAAGTATCACAAATGGTCAATGGTATGGTACTTAAACTATAGACTAGGTCGAACATGACAATTCTACCTAATTCCCTATAGTTATGGCTCTGATACCAATCTGTCACACCCCAACCGATCGCGGAAACATCGGGATGAGACGAGCAAATTGTTCAAAAGCATCATAACACTATTGTGACAATACAATTAAATTCAAATTTCATTCAAGACTAAATTGTCTTACAAAATTTCCAAATAATGGTCAACAATTGTTTCAAAATGACATAACATCAAAATAGATAAATTAATCTAGGCGTGTATCTAAGCAATCCTACTAGATTTCTTGCATCATCAGCTTTCCTGCAACATGTATTAAAAGCGTATATCAATACAAAAGTATTGGCGAGCATACAAGTTTGAAAATAAAATCTAAGTGAAAGAGTTTATTTCAATCATGACGGAAGTATAATAAAGCTGAATCGCATAAATATGTAGACGACTCTCACATAATAATAGCATATAATTGAATACCTTAACTAGCATGCAAAGTAACATGATCATAACAATGTCGTGAGAATACAAATTAAAACTAATAAGCATAAACAACTCAAACGTAACAAGTAGCATGTATAAACGGCGTTAATCTAACACATATAATCCATATAAGCGTAATTGATAACCCGTTTGGTATTGGGCACATATTTAATCTTGTTAAAAATAAATTTTGTAATTTATACATGTTGCACCCCAAAATGCGTTAAAGTGTAAAAAGGGGTCGAGTATGCTCACGCTTTTGCAAAGCTTCCTTTGGTGATTCCTTGAAGAGTTGGAGGTTGGAGCTTCATAGCTTCGCTTTAAAACACTTAGTGTTTTCTTTTAGAACTCTTAGAGTTCTCTTCCTTGCTTGGAAGATTTGAGAGAAGTAGAGAGGTTGAGAGAATAATGGTTGGAACACTTAGTGTCCTTTTAAAATTCTTGATTTAGAGAGATTGAGAGAATTAGAGAGATGGAGAGAAGAATGGTGTAAAGAAAACAGTAGAAGGAGGTTGGTATTTATAGGTAGAGAAGGTGGAAAAGAGTGAAATATGATTGGTTAAAAAAGTGAAAGAGGATTGAAAAGATGATTGGTGGAGAAAAGAGGTGGAAAATGGTGAAATATGATTGGTTAAAAAAGGTGGAAGAGCATTGAAAAGATGATTGGTGGAGAAAGGATGTGGAAAATGGTGAAATATGATTGGTTAAAAAAGGTGGAAGTGGATTGATAAGGTGGAAAAGATGATTGGTATATTTCTTGGTATTTCTTGAGTATATATTATGTAATTGAGTATATAAAAAGTATAAAAGTATAATTCAAGTATTGAGGATGTGCGTATAAGTATTTATACGTATAATTGTGTCGGTTTGCGTATAAATACGTATTTAAATGATCGGTTGTGTGAATAAAAAAACATGTATAAAATATGAATTTTATTATGATTAATGCCTCGAGTTGTGAGATTGAAATTAAAATACGAATGTAAGGTTTCTAAAATTAGAATACGGATACAGACATTTTTGAATTAGAAGTACGAAGATACGAGGCGTTACACGAATAACGAATAACAATTAATAATATATATATATAAACACACACATATATTTTTATTATGTTTTAATGCCCGAATTATGATACAAATATTTATTTTCTAAAATAAGGATGCGAAAAAGCGAGGCGTTACACAAACCTAATGTTTTCAATCACCATTTAGCTTTACACAAAGTCTCTATTTCAAGGTTAGTGGGTCTTTAACTAGGACCGGAGAACAAAATCAAAAGAAATGGTAGCAATTTATCATTCTACAATACTCCCAAACATTCAATGGTAAGATATATTTGCTCAAAATCTCTACATATTTTTCTCAAAATCTCTACATTTCTTATTATGGTTATATTACCGTTTCTGTAGCCATTATATAACGGTTTATATATATAATATATATATATATATATATAATATATATATATGTCACACCCCAACCGATGGCGGAAACATCGGGGTAGTGGCACTAGGCGATCAGATTGTCTCATGAGAATTCCATAACAATTATCTATCACCATCATTTAACATCCAACTTCCAATACCATTAAACACAATATTTCAAAATAATCATTACAGAAACTTGTTTTCCCACAAAACTAATCAGGTTCGATATCCCCCAGATTTTATTACAAACCATTCTAAACAAAAGCGAACTAAACTAAACTCGGCTATCCAAAGCATCCGATAAGCTAAATCATCAACCTGTTACATACGTTAAAATACAAGTCAATACATTTAAGTAAAGGTGAGCATACAGGTTTGGGTACTACTAGCATAATAGAGAAAGCGTTCGCGAACTAATCTAATTACATATCATGATACACCAAAACACATCACACAACATAGGCTCATTTCTCATCTAACTACCGTTAGAGACTTGCGCGTCCATCCTAACTAGACCCCGTCGGGTGTAAGCATGGTCGCAAAAGTCGCTAGACGGTCCCTAGTCGGAGTCGGAGTACTCAGCTTAGGCGAAGAGTACTCGGGGAGTAATTGGCCTAAATGAAGAGTACTCGTGCCTCGACAGCCTTCCTTGTAGCGAGTACTCGGGGAGAACTCGGCCTTCGAGACCTTGTTTTAGAACCATGGGTGTAAGCCACACTATAGTACTATACTAGCTAAGGAGGCAAGTTAACGAAAATAAGTCCTAGTCACATGTTTCTAGTATCACGTATTGAGCATACACAATCAGATTATTCGCGTGTGATAAGCAGTTTGATTTGTGAAGTGATTTTGATAGAGGAACATATGTAACACCCAAAAAGTGCATTAAAGCGAAAATGGGTCAAGTATACTCACTGTGGGTGCGTTTAGGTAAGATTAGAGATCTGAGGAGAGTCGGGAAGTGCGTCGGATCAGCCTGTAAACGAACAGAAGTGCATCAGTCTTCCGATTTACTGAAACGGTTAAGTTTGAGTTGAGCAGTAGACAAGTTCGGGCGAACTTGTGTATGACCTGCTGAGTTTTCAGTCAAGTTCGGGCGAACTTGTATAGTTTCTCAAGAAACTAAGCAAGTTCGGTCGAACTTGTAAGGGAAATGGTAAAGGAGAGTCAAGTTCGGGCGAACTTGTATAGTTTCTTAAGAAACTATGCAAGTTCCGTCAAACTTGCAAGAATTTGGTGAGAGGGTGACCCAAGTTCGGTCGAACTTGACCCAGATGGTGTCACACCCCGACCCGCAGCGGAATAAGAGTCGGGGCATAATTGGGTTATCACCAAAGCTCATGATATTTACTAATATGTTTCATATTTATTAAAGTCAAAATTACATTCTCAATAATCCAAACATGTCCATACAAATACAAAGAAAAATAATCAACTAAACAATCCAAGCTCTAAACCAGTTTATTCTTCTAAGCCAATCCTATTGTTTCTTGCTGCGGCTGGATCACCTGTATCATGTGTAAAAATGGGGGTTTTTGGGTCAACATAAGTTGGCGAGTGAACCTTGTTAGATAAACATTTATTATTGATTTCTTGTTATTTTTATCAAGGAAAAATTGTGCAATAGTCATATGTGAGCAAATGTAAATAATCCAACAATAACAATAACAATAACAACCACAAACAATAACATACAATAACATACAATAACATATGAACTTGCATGAATATATAATATGAATGAAACTGTATATGTTGGCAACGTCACGTTCACGCTCATAATGTAATGGGGAACGGACGGCCTATGATGAATGTCTGTGCGATCAAGGCTCAATCAAACGGAGCCGATCGTATATTGGCAACGCCCGGTTCACGCTCATAATGTAATGGGGAACTGCTCAATGCTCATAATGTAATGGGGAGCGGCGGCCTATGAAATTGCATGTACTGAAAATAATAAATTAAATCTAAACAATAACCACACAAACAGTTGATACAAGCTGAATACACATTTGTTCATGATATGATGTATGCACAATGATTTAAATATAATTATTGGTAAGACACATGATACACCCCAAAAACGTGATTAAAACGGGGAATTTGTAGAGATTCACTCACATTGGGTGCGTTCGGTTGGAGATGATGAGATGCGCACGAGTTTGAAGGATTGAACAACGAGGATTAACTAACCTAAATAATAACGGAAGGTATAGTAAATGAGTGGATTTTATTAATAATTTTAATAGGATTTTTAGATATATTTTTGTGAGTTTAAGGCTATTTCCTATCTTTAAAAACATTATTTTTAAGTATTTTTAATTGATTTTTGAATTAAATTAAATAAATAAAAATATAAAAAAATGTTGACTTTTGCGTTGACCATTGACCGTTGACTGTTTGACTGTGACTGTTTGACCGGTTCTATTGTGTGCATGTATGCGCTGGGTGAGGCTCGAACCCGAGACCTCCCGTACGCGTGCACGCAGCTCTACCAACTGAGCTACGTGTCTAACCCGAAATATTTCTGTTTTTAATTATATTTATATACTGTTTTAATTTATTCAAAATTCATTTATTTTTAAAAAGGATTTTAATTATCAAACCGGTGCCGTCAACAGGTCTCGAACCCGGGACCTGTGATTTAATGTTGCACACAGTCCACCGCTGGACTGTGTGTCTAACTTGGTTAATATACTGATTTTTATTATACTTAACATCTAATTGCGAAAGGATCCGGTTCAGTTTAAAAAAAAACATTCTAATTACTGAGAGTGTGTGTGTGTCAAGGATCGAACTCGGGACGTATGCGTATTGTTTGCACACAGTCCACCGCTGGACTGTGTGTCTAACCCGTTTATAATACCGATTTTAATTAATCTTATAATCATAACAGACTTCATCTTCTTCGCTAAATTCACAGACAATGATTAATCAACTGTTTCTTGCTTAAAACGATTAACAGACGTACAAATGATTTATATGTAACGGATAGGAAAAGTTTCGGGAATGAACATACCGGAATGATGATCTTTCTCAGAACTCCGGCGAAGTCGTCGGCTCTGTTTTTATGAACTTCGACTGAGCGAACAAATTAACAGTTTTGATTAGCTAATTGTGGAATTGAAGTACTAAACAAGAGTTATCAGAAGGTTTGAATGACTATACCGTTTTACAGCGGAAAATAGGAATTTTCAGAAGTTTTCCGGCGAGAGTGAATTATTCGATATCGACGTCTGAAACTGTTTCCGATTGAAGGTTTTGAGTTAGCAATAGCTTAACAACTGATAGACGATGAAAGAATTAAGAGACTTACTGATTTGATGGAAGACACGGTTTTCCGGCGAAAGTCCGGCGAGTTCAAAAAGCTGCTCCGACGAACTGAAAGTAGTGCGAAAATGAAATTGAAGGTCTGCAGATGAGTTTGAGTCGCGAGAGGGGACTAAGGTTGGAGTAAATCAGGAAGTGCAGATTTTTCGGTTATTAAAACCGATCAACTTATGAATTCAAGTCCATTCAAGATCAAATTGATTGAAGGTGTCGGTGTATCGGTTATAATCGGTAAACCGCGAACAATCAAACGTTTTTGGACGTTTGGTGACCGATTTCGGTTACAGTTAGCGTAAACAGATCGATTCATGATTGATCATAAAATTTAATTGTTTCCTAGAATTCACAGAAAACATCAAGTGGCGGAGTGGTTATATGTGTGTGTGATAAGTCTTATGCTTCCCCGGCTGACCCCGGTTCGAGTCCCGGCAGCCTGATTTTTATTTTAATTATTTTATTTTTACTTTTTATCAATTATAACTTTTATATTCTAGTTTGTTTATTAATTATGCATCATTAAAAATTAAAATTGACATAAATACGCAACGAAACATTTATAACTTGATATTTGATTACAAACGAAGCGGGTTTGGAAAACCCGTTTTTGACAAATGTTACAGTATCCCCTACTTTTAGGAATTTCGTCCCGAAATTTAATAGTAGTAGTAAGAAAAAGATGCGGGTATTTTTCGCGCATTGAGTCTTCACGTTCCCAAGTAAACTCAGGTCCCCGTTTCGACTCCCAGCGTACCCTAACAATTGGAATGCGACTTCGTCGTAGACGTTTTTCTCCGAAGTCCATGATCTCTACTGGTCTTTCAATAAAATGCATAGATTCATCAATCTGAATATCTTCCAGAGGAATATGGAGGTTCTCATCAGCGAGGCACTTCTTCAAGTTTGATACGTGGAATGTGGGGTGAATCCTGTTGAGTTCTTCTGGTAGATCAAGCTTGTATGCTACAGGTCCTACTCTTTCGAGTATCTTAAAAGGTCCTACGTAGCGTGGTGCTAGCTTGCCTTTTTGACCAAAACGAACTACTCCTTCCACGGTGATACTTTTAAAAGTACATGATCACCAATGTTAAACTCCAAAGGCTTTCGTCGTTTATCTGCATAACTCTTTTGACGACTTTGAGCCGCTAGAAGATTGTTTCGAATTTGATGGATCTTGTCTGTGGTTTCTTGAATCAATTCTGGACCGGTGATTTGAGCTTCCCCAATTTCGTGCCAACATACTGGAGATCGGTACTTACGACCATATAAAGCTTCAAAAGGTGCCATGCCGATGCTTGAATGATAGCTGTTGTTGTATGAAAATTCAACTAATGGTAGATGAGCGTCCCAATTTCCCTTGAAGTCTATGACACATGCTCGAAGCATATCTTCAAGAGTTTGAATGGTGCGTTCAGATTGTCCATCAGTTTGAGGATGATAAGCGGTACTGAGATCTAATCGTGTACCCAAAGCGGCTTGTACTGCTTGCCATGTTCGTGAAGTGAAACGACCATCACGATCTGAAATAATGCTTAACGGTACACCATGTCGGCTTACGATTTCGCTAATGTAAATACGAGCTAGCTTTTCGTTCTTGAAATCTTCGCGGATAGGAATAAAGTGAGCTGATTTTGTAAGACGATCAATGATTACCCATATAGTGTCATACCCACCAGAAGTGCGAGGTAACCCGGTAATGAAGTCCATGGTTATGTTTTCCCACTTCCATACAGGTATTTCAGGTTGGACCAGAAGTCCTGAGGGTCTTTGGTGTTCAGCTTTCACCTTGGAACATGTAAGGCACTTGGAAACAAAAACAGCAATATCCTTTTTCATTCCAGGCCACCAATAGGTGTATCGAAGGTCTTGATACATCTTATCGGCTCCTGGGTGTATAGAGTATCGTGTTTTGTGAGCCTCATTCATAAGAAATTCACGAAGGTTGTTGTGGTCAGGAATCCATATGCGATCTAGATAGTACAGAATACCGTCAGATTTAGTTTCAATTTTAAGTTCAGCTCCACAGGACAGCTCCTTTCGTACGTCGTCTTCCGTTACTGAAACATGTGGGCTTCTCGAATTTGATCTTTAATGTCAGTTATGATTTGCGAACATAGAAGATGAATGGAGTTCGCATAACCCTTTCGACTGAGTGCATCAGCCACCACATTTGCCTTGCCAGGGTGGTACCGAATTTCACAGTCGTAGTCATTTAGAAGTTCGACCCATCTTCGCTTGCCTCATGTTTAACTCCATTTGGTTGAAGATATGTTGAAACTCTTGTGGTCAGTGTATATTTCACACTTAGTACCGTAGAGATAATGTCTCCATATCTTAAGAGCGAACACAACGGCTCCAAGTTCTAGGTCATGGGTGGTGTAGTTCTTCTCATGAGTTTTGAGTTGTCTCGAAGCATAAGCTATAACCTTTCCTCTTTGCATTAGAACACAGCCTACTCCTTGCCCTGACGCGTCGCAATAAACCACGAAGTCATCACAACCTTCAGGAAGAGTGAGGATTGGTGCATCACAGAGTCTTTGTTTAAGGGTTTGGAATGCTTCTTCTTGTTTGGGTCCCCATATGAAGGGCTTTCCTTTATGAGTTAAAGCCGTGAGTGGTACAGCAATGCGAGAGAAGTTTGAAATGAAACGGCGATAATAACCAGCCAGACCAAGGAATGATCTTACTTCAGTTGGTGTACGTGGCGCTTGCCATTCTTGTACCGCTTTGATTTTTGAGGGGTCGACGTGTATTCCCTTGTCATTGACTACATGTCCAAGGAATTGTACCTCTTTTAACCAGAATTCGCATTTGGAGAATTTGGCGTAAAGCTTTTCATTCTCTAGAAGTGTAAGGATGAGTCAAGATGCCGTTCATGATCAGACTTAGACTTTGAATAAATGAGGATGTCGTCGATGAAGACTATAACAAAACGATCGAGATAGGGTTTGCAGACTCTGTTCATTAGATCCATGAAGACAGCTGGAGCGTTGGTTAAACCAAATGGCATGACCGTGAATTCATAATGACCATAACGAGTTCGGAAAGCGGTCTTTGGGACGTCTTCTTCATGTACTCTGAGTTGATGATAACCAGAACGAAGGTCGATTTTTGAAAAACAGCTGGCGCCTTGAAGTTGGTCAAGAAGATCATCAATGCGAGGTAATGGATAGCGATTCTTGATCGGTAACTTGTTGAGTTCTCTGTAGTCGATGCACATGCGAAACATTCCATCTTTCTTCTTCACAAAAAGGACAGGTGCACCCCAAGGCGAGGAGCTAGGACGTATGAACCCTTTGTCAGTCAACTCTTGCAATTGACTGGCTAGCTCTTGCATTTCAGAGGGGGCTAACCTATAAGGAGACTTTGCAACTGGTGTAGCACCAAGTATAAGATCAATGCGGAATTCGACTTCTCTCACGGGAGGAAGTCCTGAAATGTCGTGAGGAAAAACTTGCGGGAAATCTTTTACTACTGGGATGTCTTCGAGTTTCTTCTCCATGGTTCCCTTTTTCACGACATGGGTTAAAAATGCGACATAATTCTTGCGAAGATATTTTTGGGCTTGAAGACAGGACATTAATCTGAGCCCTTTCGATGGGGTTTCTCCAAAGATTCGTAGAGTCTGACCGTTTGAAAGAGGAATGCGTATAAACTTTTCGCGGCATACAACTTCAGCCTGATGTTGGCTGAGCCAGTCCATACCAATTATAATGTCAAAGCTTCCCAACTTCATAGGAATGAGGTCAACTGGAAAATCGTGGTCGTTTAAGGTGAGAGTACAATTGCGTATAATAGAGTTTAATGAGACCGGTTTTCCGTCAGCAACTTCTACTGTTATGGATTCCATGAGCTTATCACGAATTTGGTTTAGGATGGGTTCAAACTCTAAGGACACAAAACTTTTATCCGCGCCAGTATCAAACAACATGGATGCATAACTACCATTGATAAGAAACGTACCGTTAACCACATTGCTGTCAGTTCTAGCCTGATTAGCGTTGATGTTGAAAGCTCTTCCTCTTTCAAGTGGAGGAGCTTGGTTAGCTTGATTCACCGGATTTGCTTGGGCTTGAGCATGTATAATGTTCACCAAACATGGACAAGTGTTTCTAAAGTGGCTTGGATCTCCATAATTGTAGCATGCCCGCATAGGTTGCACCATGGGATAGTTGGGTTGGTAGTATGATTGGGCTAAATGTTGGGTAGGTGGTAGTAGTAGGGGTTGTTGGGCTTGACCCATTATTTGTTGGTGGGTTTGGGTTGAAAGCTGGTGGCGGTTCGTTCGCTGAGGTATGCGACAAGTTTGAACAGTATGACCTGCGCGACCATAGCCGGTGCAATGTTGGCAGGGATGATCAGGAAAGTGGTGGTATTGGCAACGATTGCATTTTGGTAATGGGCCAGAGTATGGCCTTTTGTATGGTGCAGGTGAGGGGGCAACTTGGGTAATGGGTGCAGCAGGGATAGGGAAATTGGTTTGTGTGACAGCGAAGTTTCTGGTGTTACGTTTCCTCTTGTTAGCAAACTTAGAGGAGGAGGTGGAATGGTTTGAAGTTTGGCCCTCAACGGGGGCTTTCTTTTTCTCCTCTTTAAATTTACCGTTGCGAATTCGATTCTCGGTCAGTTCAGTAGCTAGTTCCATAGCAGCTTCAAGTGTTGCTGCCGAAGTGCTGAGAACTAAATCTTGAATTTTCGAGGGAAGACCTCGAATATAATGCTCGATTAAGCGGTAAACTGGGGTGAACAAGTTAGGGACCATCTGGTTCAACTCTAAGAACCTCTTGTTGTAGGAAGTATGATCTCCCTCCTTTTGCTTCAATGAATGAAATTCATCTTCTAACTTTTTAATCTCACTTCTAGGAAAGAATCGTCTCGTCATGATTTCCCTTAACTCCTCCCACGTTAAGGCCATAGCATCTTCGATTCCCCTCTTACCCTTTTCAGTATTCCACCAGGTAAGAGCTACCCCAAATAGTCTCCCGGTTGCGTATCGTACCTTGCGATCCTCGGGACAATCGCAGTTAAGGAAGGTGTTTTCCATTTCCTCAAACCAGTGGAGGAGAGCAGTGAAACCTTCGGTCCCTTCAAATTTAGGAGGATCGCAAGACTTGAAATGTTTATATGAGCACTTTTTGGTAGGAGGGTTGCCGATGTTCTGGTCTTCTTGCTGGGGAGGATTTGTGGGATTTGTGGCGAGAGCTTGTTGTACTTGAACCACAATGTCAGGAAGCACCGCGGCCATTTGTTTTGCGATTTGAGTGGCCAAGCGTTCGTGAGACCTTCCTGATCTTTTACCCCCTCGTTGTTGTCTAGCCGACATCTACAGGAACATACATAAGAAGATTGTGAGTTTATAGAGTCTTTTTAGGTGTCATGTGTCTTAAAGAAAATGAAAATAACATAAATATCAATAATGCAACTACATCCATAGGATGTCTTGGGTTTGCTCATGTTGGGCCTCAAATGTCCCCCATACCTTCACCTGTATAGTCATGTGGGCCCCCATGTCTATTGGCTTGGTAGGATTCACATTAGTATTGGCGATTTAACACTCGCATCACCCGAATGAAAACCATGAAATATGTTTACGAGATGTATGGTCGGAATGTGTCCAGGTGTAGACACAATGACAACTCAAAGTGGGGTTAGCTCACACGACGTTTGGTATAGCATGCTTTGGCCTAATAGGTACTTCGTACTCTCATCGTTAGTCCCCAGGTAGGCAAACTGGTCCTTTATTTTGGATTTATACGAATGCCAGCCTAGACAGGACGTTCCGACTACCGGTACTTGTACCCTTCCAGTTACTACATGCCCGTCATGAGAACTCACTTTGATGTGATTTGAAAATACAAAAATCATTGTAAAAACAATCATGAAAATGATGTGATGTGTGCTTTCATGGATATGATATGTTATGAGAATATGATTCATGATAGGCATTATATACTAATATGTACTTATGAACATGCTTGCATAACATTGAATGTAACATTAAACATAAAACATATAAACATCATGAATTTTGCATGTAACACACAAAAATCTTAAAAAATTATTAATCAACTATAGTATAGGCTCTAAGGGTCTAATAACCTATCCTATATCCCTATAGTCATGGCTCTGATACCAATCTGTCACACCCTGACCCGCAGCGGAATAAGAGTCGGGGTATAATTGGGTTATCACCAAAGCTCATGATATTTACTAATATGTTTCATATTTATTAAAGTCAAAATTACATTCTCAATAATCCAAACATGTCCATACAAATACAAAGAAAAATAATCAACTAAACAATCCAAGCTCTAAACCAGTTTATTCTTCTAAGCCAATCCTATGTGTTTCTTGCTGCGGCTGGATCACCTATATCATGTGTAAAAATTGGGGTTTTTGGGTCAACATAAGTTGGCGAGTGAACCTTGTTAGATAAACATTTATTATTGATTTCTTGTTATTTTTATCAAGGAAAAATTGTGCAATAGTCATATGTGAGCAAATGTAAATAATCCAACAATAACAATAACAACCACAAACAATAACATACAATAACATACAATAACATATGAACTTGCATGAATATATAATATGAATGAAACTGTATATGTTGGCAACGTCACGTTCACGCTCATAATGTAATGGGGAACGGACGGCCTATGATGAATGTCTGTGCGATCAAGGCTCAATCAAACGGAGCCGATCGTATATTGGCAACGCCCGGTTCACGCTCATAATGTAATGGGGAACTGCTCAATGCTCATAATGTAATGGGGAGCGGCGGCCTATGAAATTGCATATACTGAAAATAATAAATTGAATCTAAACAATAACCACACAAACAGTTGATACAAGCTGAATACACATTTGTTCATGATATGATGTATGCACAATGATTTAAATATAATTATTGGTAAGACACATGATACACCCCAAAAACGTGATTAAAACGGGGAATTTGTAGAGATTCACTCACATTGGGTGCGTTCGGTTGGAGATGATGAGATGCGCACGAGTTTGAAGGATTGAACAACGAGGATTAACTAACCTAAATAATAACGGAAGGTATAGTAAATGAGTGGATTTTATCAATAATTTTAATAGGATTTTTAGATATATTTTTGTGAGTTTAAGGCTATTTCCTATCTTTAAAAACATTATTTTTAAGTATTTTTAATTGATTTTTGAATTAAATTAAATAAATAAAAATATAAAAAAATGTTGACTTTTCGTTGACCATTGACCGTTGACTGTTTGACTGTGACTGTTTGACCGGTTCTATTGTGTGCATGTATGCGCTGGGTGAGGCTCGAACCCGAGACCTCCCGTACGCGTGCACGCAGCTCTACCAACTGAGCTACGTGTCTAACCCGAAATATTTCTGTTTTTAATTATATTTATATACTGTTTTAATTTATTCAAAATTCATTTATTTTTAAAAAGGATTTTAATTATCAAACCGGTGCCGTCAACAGGTCTCGAACCCGGGACCTGTGATTTAATGTTGCACACAGTCCACCGCTGGACTGTGTGTCTAACTTGGTTAATATACTGATTTTTATTATACTTAACATCTAATTGCGAAAGGATCCGGTTCAGTTTAAAAAAAGAACATTCTAATTACTGAGAGTGTGTGTGTGTCAAGGATCGAACTCGGGACGTATGCGTATTGTTTGCACACAGTCCACCGCTGGACTGTGTGTCTAACCCGTTTATAATACCGATTTTAATTAATCTTATAATCATAACAGACTTCATCTTCTTCGCTAAATTCACAGACAATGATTAATCAACTGTTTCTTGCTTAAAACGATTAACAGACGTACAAATGATTTATATGTAACGGATAGGAAAAGTTTCGGGAATGAACATACCGGAATGATGATCTTTCTCAGAACTCCGGCGAAGTCGTCGGCTCTGTTTTTATGAACTTCGACTGAGCGAACAAATTAACAGTTTTGATTAGCTAATTGTGGAATTGAAGTACTAAACAAGAGTTATCAGAAGGTTTGAATGACTATACCGTTTCACAGCGGAAAATAGGAATTTTCAGAAGTTTTCCGGCGAGAGTGAATTATTCGATATCGACGTCTGAAACTGTTTCCGATTGAAGGTTTTGAGTTAGCAATAGCTTAACAACTGATAGACGATGAAAGAATTAAGAGACTATACTGATTTGATGGAAGACACGGTTTTCCGGCGAAAGTCCGGCGAGTTCAAAAAGCTGCTCCGACGAACTGAAAGTAGTGCGAAAATGAAATTGAAGGTCTGCGATGAGTTTGAGTCGCGAGAGGGGACTAAGGTTGGAGTAAATCAGGAAGTGCAGATTTTTCGGTTATTAAAACCGATCAACTTATGAATTCAAGTCCATTCAAGATCAAATTGATTGAAGGTGTCGGTGTATCGGTTATAATCGGTAAACCGCGAACAATCAAACGTTTTTGGACGTTTGGTGACCGATTTCGGTTACAGTTAGCGTAAACAGATCGATTCATGATTGATCATAAAATTTAATTGTTTCCTAGAATTCACAGAAAACATCAAGTGGCGGAGTGGTTATATGTGTGTGTGATAAGTCTTATGCTTACCTGGCTGACCCCGGTTCGAGTCCCGGCAGCCTGATTTTTATTTTAATTATTTTATTTTTACTTTTTATCAATTATAACTTTTATATTCTAGTTTGTTTATTAATTTGCATCATTAAAAATTAAAATTGACATAAATACGCAACGAAACATTTATAACTTGATATTTGATTACAAACGAAGCGGGTTTGGAAAACCCGTTTTTGACAAATGTTACAGTATCCCCTACTTTTAGGAATTTCGTCCCGAAATTTTAGTAGTAGTAAGAAAAAGATGCGGGTATTTTTCGCGCATTGAGTCTTCACGTTCCCAAGTAAACTCAGGTCCCCGTTTCGACTCCCAGCGTACCCTAACAATTGGAATGCGACTTCGTCGTAGACGTTTTTCTCCGAAGTCCATGATCTCTACTGGTCTTTCAATAAAATGCATAGATTCATCAATCTGAATATCTTCCAGAGGAATATGGAGGTTCTCATCAGCGAGGCACTTCTTCAAGTTTGATACGTGGAATGTGGGGTGAATCCTGTTGAGTTCTTCTGGTAGATCAAGCTTGTATGCTACAGGTCCTACTCTTTCGAGTATCTTAAAAGGTCCTACGTAGCGTGGTGCTAGCTTGCCTTTTTGACCAAAACGAAATACTCCCTTCCACGGTGATACTTTTAAAAGTACATGATCACCAATGTTAAACTCCAAAGGCTTTCGTCGTTTATCTGCATAACTCTTTTGACGACTTTGAGCCGCTAGAAGATTGTTTCGAATTTGATGGATCTTGTCTGTGGTTTCTTGAATCAATTCTGGACCGGTGATTTGAGCTTCCCCAATTTCGTGCCAACATACTGGAGATCGGTACTTACGACCATATAAAGCTTCAAAAGGTGCCATGCCGATGCTTGAATGATAGCTGTTGTTGTATGAAAATTTAACTAATGGTAGATGAGCGTCCCAATTTCCCTTGAAGTCTATGACACATGCTCGAAGCATATCTTCAAGAGTTTGAATGGTGCGTTCAGATTGTCCATCAGTTTGAGGATGATAAGCGGTACTGAGATCTAATCGTGTACCCAAAGCGGCTTGTACTGCTTGCCATGTTCGTGAAGTGAAACGACCATCACGATCTGAAATAATGCTTAACGGTACACCATGTCGGCTTACGATTTCGCTAATGTAAATACGAGCTAGCTTTTCGTTCTTGAAATCTTCGCGGATAGGAATAAAGTGAGCTGATTTTGTAAGACGATCAATGATTACCCATATAGTGTCATACCCACCAGAAGTGCGAGGTAACCCGGTAATGAAGTCCATGGTTATGTTTTCCCACTTCCATACAGGTATTTCAGGTTGGACCAGAAGTCCTGAGGGTCTTTGGTGTTCAGCTTTCACCTTGGAACATGTAAGGCACTTGGAAACAAAAACAGCAATATCCTTTTTCATTCCAGGCCACCAATAGGTGTATCGAAGGTCTTGATACATCTTATCGGCTCCTGGGTGTATAGAGTATCGTGTTTTGTGAGCCTCATTCATAAGAAATTCACGAAGGTTGTTGTGGTCAGGAATCCATATGCGATCTAGATAGTACAGAATACCGTCAGATTTAGTTTCAATTTTAAGTTCAGCTCCACAGGACAGCTCCTTTCGTACGTCGTCTTCCGTTACTGAAACATGTCGGGCTTCTCGAATTTGATCTTTAATGTCAGTTATGATTTGCGAACATAGAAGATGAATGGAGTTCGCATAACCCTTTCGACTGAGTGCATCAGCCACCACATTTGCCTTGCCAGGGTGGTACCGAATTTCACAGTCGTAGTCATTTAGAAGTTCGACCCATCTTCGCTGCCTCATGTTTAACTCCATTTGGTTGAAGATATGTTGAAAACTCTTGTGGTCAGTGTATATTTCACACTTAGTACCGTAGAGATAATGTCTCCATATCTTAAGAGCGAACACAACGGCTCCAAGTTCTAGGTCATGGGTGGTGTAGTTCTTCTCATGAGTTTTGAGTTGTCTCGAAGCATAAGCTATAACCTTTCCTCTTTGCATTAGAACACAGCCTACTCCTTGCCCTGACGCGTCGCAATAAACCACGAAGTCATCACAACCTTCAGGAAGAGTGAGGATTGGTGCATCACAGAGTCTTTGTTTAAGGGTTTGGAATGCTTCTTCTTGTTTGGGTCCCCATATGAAGGGCTTTCCTTTATGAGTTAAAGCCGTGAGTGGTACAGCAATGCGAGAGAAGTTTGAAATGAAACGGCGATAATAACCAGCCAGACCAAGGAATGATCTTACTTCAGTTGGTGTACGTGGCGCTTGCCATTCTTGTACCGCTTTGATTTTTGAGGGGTCGACGTGTATTCCCTTGTCATTGACTACATGTCCAAGGAATTGTACCTCTTTTAACCAGAATTCGCATTTGGAGAATTTGGCGTAAAGCTTTTCATTCTCTAGAAGTGTAAGGATGAGTCAAAGATGCCGTTCATGATCAGACTTAGACTTTGAATAAATGAGGATGTCGTCGATGAAGACTATAACAAAACGATCGAGATAGGGTTTGCAGACTCTGTTCATTAGATCCATGAAGACAGCTGGAGCGTTGGTTAAACCAAATGGCATGACCGTGAATTCATAATGACCATAACGAGTTCGGAAAGCGGTCTTTGGGACGTCTTCTTCATGTACTCTGAGTTGATGATAACCAGAACGAAGGTCGATTTTTGAAAAACAGCTGGCGCCTTGAAGTTGGTCAAGAAGATCATCAATGCGAGGTAATGGATAGCGATTCTTGATCGGTAACTTGTTGAGTTCTCTGTAGTCGATGCACATGCGAAACATTCCATCTTTCTTCTTCACAAAAAGGACAGGTGCACCCCAAGGCGATGAGCTAGGACGTATGAACCCTTTGTCAGTCAACTCTTGCAATTGACTGGCTAGCTCTTGCATTTCAGAGGGGGCTAACCTATAAGGAGACTTTGCAACTGGTGTAGCACCAAGTATAAGATCAATGCGGAATTCGACTTCTCTCACGGGAGGAAGTCCTGAAATGTCGTGAGGAAAAACTTGCGGGAAATCTTTTACTACTGGGATGTCTTCGAGTTTCTTCTCCATGGTTCCCTTTTTCACGACATGGGTTAAAAATGCGACATAATTCTTGCGAAGATATTTTTGGGCTTGAAGACAGGACATTAATCTGAGCCCTTTCGATGGGGTTTCTCCAAAGATTCGTAGAGTCTGACCGTTTGAAAGAGGAATGCGTATAAACTTTTCGCGGCATACAACTTCAGCCTGATGTTGGCTGAGCCAGTCCATACCAATTATAATGTCAAAGCTTCCCAACTTCATAGGAATGAGGTCAACTGGAAAATCGTGGTCGTTTAAGGTGAGAGTACAATTGCGTATAATAGAGTTTAATGAGACCGGTTTTCCGTCAGCAACTTCTACTGTTATGGATTCCATGAGCTTATCACGAATTTGGTTTAGGATGGGTTCAAACTCTAAGGACACAAAACTTTTATCCGCGCCAGTATCAAACAACATGGATGCATAACTACCATTGATAAGAAACGTACCGTTAACCACATTGCTGTCAGTTCTAGCCTGATTAGCGTTGATGTTGAAAGCTCTTCCTCTTTCAAGTGGAGGAGCTTGGTTAGCTTGATTCACCGGATTTGCTTGGGCTTGAGCATGTATAATGTTCACCAAACATGGACAAGTGTTTCTAAAGTGGCTTGGATCTCCATAATTGTAGCATGCCCGCATAGGTTGCACCATGGATAGTTGGGTTGGTAGTATGATTGGGCTAAATGTTGGGTAGGTGGTAGTAGTAGGGGTTGTTGGGCTTGACCCATTATTTGTTGGTGGGTTTGGGTTGAAAGCTGGTGGCGGTTCGTTCGCTGAGGTATGCGACAAGTTTGAACAGTATGACCTGCGCGACCATAGCCGGTGCAATGTTGGCAGGGATGATCAGGAAAGTGGTGGTATTGGCAACGATTGCATTTTGGTAATGGGCCAGAGTATGGCCTTTTGTATGGTGCAGGTGAGGGGGCAACTTGGGTAATGGGTGCAGCAGGGATAGGGAAATTGGTTTGTGTGACAGCGAAGTTTCTGGTGTTACGTTTCCTCTTGTTAGCAAACTTAGAGGAGGAGGTGGAATGGTTTGAAGTTTGGCCCTCAACGGGGGCTTTCTTTTTCTCCTCTTTAAATTTACCGTTGCGAATTCGATTCTCGGTCAGTTCAGTAGCTAGTTCCATAGCAGCTTCAAGTGTTGCTGCCGAAGTGCTGAGAACTAAATCTTGAATTTTCGAGGGAAGACCTCGAATATAATGCTCGATTAAGCGGTAAACTGGGGTGAACAAGTTAGGGACCATCTGGTTCAACTCTAAGAACCTCTTGTTGTAGGAAGTATGATCTCCCTCCTTTTGCTTCAATGAATGAAATTCATCTTCTAACTTTTTAATCTCACTTCTAGGAAAGAATCGTCTCGTCATGATTTCCCTTAACTCCTCCCACGTTAAGGCCATAGCATCTTCGATTCCCCTCTTACCCTTTTCAGTATTCCACCAGGTAAGAGCTACCCCAAATAGTCTCCCGGTTGCGTATCGTACCTTGCGATCCTCGGGACAATCGCAGTTAAGGAAGGTGTTTTCCATTTCCTCAAACCAGTGGAGGAGAGCAGTGAAACCTTCGGTCCCTTCAAATTTAGGAGGATCGCAAGACTTGAAATGTTTATATGAGCACTTTTTGGTAGGAGGGTTGCCGATGTTCTGGTCTTCTTGCTGGGGAGGATTTGTGGGATTTGTGGCGAGAGCTTGTTGTACTTGAACCACAATGTCAGGAAGCACCGCGGCCATTTGTTTTGCGATTTGAGTGGCCAAGCGTTCGTGAGACCTTCCTGATCTTTTACCCCCTCGTTGTTGTCTAGCCGACATCTACAGGAACATACATAAGAAGATTGTGAGTTTATAGAGTCTTTTTAGGTGTCATGTGTCTTAAAGAAAATGAAAATAACATAAATATCAATAATGCAACTACATCCATAGGATGTCTTGGGTTTGCTCATGTTGGGCCTCAAATGTCCCCCATACCTTCACCTGTATAGTCATGTGGGCCCCCATGTCTATTGGCTTGGTAGGATTCACATTAGTATTGGCGATTTAACACTCGCATCACCCGAATGAAAACCATGAAATATGTTTACGAGATGTATGGTCGGAATGTGTCCAGGTGTAGACACAATGACAACTCAAAGTGGGGTTAGCTCACACGACGTTTGGTATAGCATGCTTTGGCCTAATAGGTACTTCGTACTCTCATCGTTAGTCCCCAGGTAGGCAAACTGGTCCTTTATTTTGGATTTATACGAATGCCAGCCTAGACAGGACGTTCCGACTACCGGTACTTGTACCCTTCCAGTTACTACATGCCCGTCATGAGAACTCACTTTGATGTGATTTGAAAATACAAAAATCATTGTAAAAACAATCATGAAAATGATGTGATGTGTGCTTTCATGGATATGATATGTTATGAGAATATGATTCATGATAGGCATTATATACTAATATGTACTTATGAACATGCTTGCATAACATTGAATGTAACATTAAACATAAAACATATAAACATCATGAATTTTGCATGTAACACACAAAAATCTTAAAAATTATAATCAACTATAGTATAGGCTCTAAGGGTCTAATAACCTATCCTATATCCCTATAGTCATGGCTCTGATACCAATCTGTCACACCCTGACCCGCAGCGGAATAAGAGTCGGGGCATAATTGGGTTATCACCAAAGCTCATGATATTTACTAATATGTTTCATATTTATTAAAGTCAAAATTACATTCTCAATAATCCAAACATGTCCATACAAATACAAAGAAAAATAATCAACTAAACAATCCAAGCTCTAAACCAGTTTATTCTTCTAAGCCAATCCTATGTGTTTCTTGCTGCGGCTGGATCACCTATATCATGTGTAAAAATTGGGGTTTTTGGGTCAACATAAGTTGGCGAGTGAACCTTGTTAGATAAACATTTATTATTGATTTCTTGTTATTTTTATCAAGGAAAAATTGTGCAATAGTCATATGTGAGCAAATGTAAATAATCCAACAATAACAATAACAACCACAAACAATAAACATACAATAACATACAATAACATATGAACTTGCATGAATATATAATATGAATGAAACTGTATATGTTGGCAACGTCACGTTCACGCTCATAATGTAATGGGGAACGGACGGCCTATGATGAATGTCTGTGCGATCAAGGCTCAATCAAACGGAGCCGATCGTATATTGGCAACGCCCGGTTCACGCTCATAATGTAATGGGGAACTGCTCAATGCTCATAATGTAATGGGGAGCGGCGGCCTATGAAATTGCATATACTGAAAATAATAAATTGAATCTAAACAATAACCACACAAACAGTTGATACAAGCTGAATACACATTTGTTCATGATATGATGTATGCACAATGATTTAAATATAATTATTGGTAAGACACATGATACACCCCAAAAACGTGATTAAAACGGGGAATTTGTAGAGATTCACTCACATTGGGTGCGTTCGGTTGGAGATGATGAGATGCGCACGAGTTTGAAGGATTGAACAACGAGGATTAACTAACCTAAATAATAACGGAAGGTATAGTAAATGAGTGGATTTTATCAATAATTTTAATAGGATTTTTAGATATATTTTTGTGAGTTTAAGGCTATTTCCTATCTTTAAAAACATTATTTTTAAGTATTTTTAATTGATTTTTGAATTAAATTAAATAAATAAAAATATAAAAAAATGTTGACTTTTCCGTTGACCATTGACCGTTGACTGTTTGACTGTGACTGTTTGACCGGTTCTATTGTGTGCATGTATCGCTGGGTGAGGCTCGAACCCGAGACCTCCCGTACGCGTGCACGCAGCTCTACCAACTGAGCTACGTGTCTAACCCGAAATATTTCTGTTTTATTATATTTATATACTGTTTTAATTTATTCAAATTATTATTTTAAAAGGATTTTAATTATCAACGTGCCGTAACAGTCTCGAACCGGACTGTGATTTAATGTTGCACACAGTCCACCGCTGGACTGTGTGTCTAACTTGGTTAATATACTGATTTTTATTATACTTAACATCTAATTGCGAAAGGATCCGGTTCAGTTTAAAAAAAAGAACATTCTAATTACTGAGAGTGTGTGTGTGTCAAGGATCGAACTCGGGACGTATGCGTATTGTTTGCACACAGTCCACCGCTGGATGTGTGTCTAACCCGTTTATAATACCGATTTTAATTAATCTTATAATCATAACAGACTTCATCTTCTTCGCTAAATTCACAGACAATGATTAATCAACTGTTTCTTGCTTAAAACGATTAACAGATGTACAAATGATTTATATGTAACGGATAGGAAAAGTTTCGGGAATGAACATACCGGAATGATGATCTTTCTCAGAACTCCGGCGAAGTCGTCGGCTCTGTTTTTATGAACTTCGACTGAGCGAACAAATTAACAGTTTTGATTAGCTAATTGTGGAATTGAAGTACTAAACAAGAGTTATCAGAAGGTTTGAATGACTATACCGTTTCACAGCGGAAAATAGGAATTTTCAGAAGTTTTCCGGCGAGAGTGAATTATTCGATATCGACGTCTGAAACTGTTTCCGATTGAAGGTTTTGAGTTAGCAATAGCTTAACAACTGATAGACGATGAAAGAATTAAGAGACATACTGATTTGATGGAAGACACGGTTTTCCGGCGAAAGTCCGGCGAGTTCAAAAAGCTGCTCCGACGAACTGAAAGTAGTGCGAAAATGAAATTGAAGGTCTGCCGATGAGTTTGAGTCGCGAGAGGGGACTAAGGTTGGAGTAAATCAGGAAGTGCAGATTTTTCGGTTATTAAAACCGATCAACTTATGAATTCAAGTCCATTCAAGATCAAATTGATTGAAGGTGTCGGTGTATCGGTTATAATCGGTAAACCACGAACAATCAAACGTTTTTGGACGTTTGGTGACCGATTTCGGTTACAGTTAGCGTAAACAGATCGATTCATGATTGATCACAAAATTTAATTGTTTCCTAGAATTCACAGAAAACATCAAGTGGCGGAGTGGTTATATGTGTGTGTGATAAGTCTTATGCTTACCCGGCTGACCCCGGTTCGAGTCCCGGCAGCCTGATTTTTATTTTAATTATTTTATTTTTACTTTTTATCAATTATAACTTTTATATTCTAGTTTGTTTATTAATTATGCATCATTAAAAATTAAAATTGACATAAATACGCAACGAAACATTTATAACTTGATATTTGATTACAAACGAAGCGGGTTTGGAAAACCCGTTTTTGACAAATGTTACAGATGGGTACAAGTTCGGTCGAACTTGACCTGAGTGCTGGTGATTCTTGAGCGAACTTAATATTTTCGGGTCCAAAATCTTTCATTTTCGCGTCGTTTGCTGAGGAAATCGAGTGACCATCCCTCCAACCTTAAGCCACTGAGTAAAACTTAGGCTGGAGAGGTATTTTTGGAGCGAACTTAGCCATTTTACAGAAACTCGGGCTAATCCGGGCGAACTTGAAGGTTCGTATGGGTTAGTCCAGCTTGTGTAAAGTGACGATTTCGTCCTTGTGCTTCCGGATCTGAGATCTGGCTTCGACAACGCCTTGTTCCAATCAAAAGTGAACGAAACATACGTCATTAGTCCTGAAAATAGTGTAAAAATCAATGCTTCAAAAGGTTTTGCTCAGATCTAGTATAGATCTGAGTGAAAACAGAAGTTTTTATGGAAAAAGATGAAGATTTTCGTAAACGGAAGAGATTTGATGAAAACGAAGGCAATGCCTTGTCAAAATCGTTGTAAAACGTTGTAAAATGTTGTTGAACATCATTGTAGTTGAAATCGGTTTGATTCTTACTTAGAAAACAGAGGGTTTCGGGTTTCGGGAGCTCAGAGCGAAGTTGCAGTAAGTTCAAATGAGTGAATGGGGCTGAGTATTTATAGGTGAAGACAAAGAGTGGGGCTGTGGAGTCAAGTTCGGTCGAACATTGCATGGCTACATGCAAGTTCGGACGAACTTGAATGTTTTGGGATTCTGAGTGGTTAGTCAAGTTCGGTCGAACTTGGCATCACCCAAGTTCGAGCGAACTTGCCTAAAAACTCAAGAATTCCTCGTTTTTCGTTCGTTTATCAATTGTTCAGCGATGTAATCGAGTTATAAGGCAATGTTAAGCGGTTTAGCGATGCTTTAAGCATTGTGATAGTGAGTCAACGCGTGAGAGCGAGTTGTGTGAGTTTGCGAGGGCTTAAACCACGATAATTCCAATCCACATATAACACATAAACACGTATAACACACAAACACGTAAACTAATATTACCACATAATTCCAATATACCAAATTAAGTAATTGTGTTGCGATTGTGATGGGATAGCGATGAGATATGCGAAGCGTTGCGTTAAATAAGCGTTTAAATAGCGTTTAGTTGTGATGTAATAATGCTATGTAATGGCAAAACATATTTAATTTAATACGAACATTTCTATTAACGAATCTCGGAGTACAATTCTGGAAAATTAAAATCAATACACGAAAAACAGGAACAACTGAAAATACGGGTTGTTACAATATATATATATATATATATATATATATATATATATATATATAAAAGGTTAGGGTAAAATGAAAACTTATACGAGTTGTGATGACTTAGATAACTCGGCCTTATGAAAGGTTTTTCATAGTTTACCAAAAATCCTAAAAAAATTAACTTTTCCAATTTTTTCATTAACGGTTGTAACAACTCGCAAATTCGTTGTTTATTTGTTTTATTCTATTTCCGTGTATTTCGTTTATATCTATCGTTGTACTCCGAGATTTGATTATGGAAAAGTTTATGTTAAGATAATTATATTTTGTCGCAATAATATTGCATCTAATCGCTTATTAAATGCTAATTCAACGCAATCACAAGTAGCTATGTTACTTTAAGAGCCGAATGTGTTATTGTTTAATAAACACTTGTGCCTTCGACATCGCTTATCCCATCGCATCGCAACGCAGTTGATTATGTTACTTTATGTTATTATGTGTTATGTGTGTTGTTATGATTTATGGTTATACTCGCTATCGCAACGCTCCCACTCGCACGAATCGCTTAATCGCACTATCTTATCATTTAAACGCTTAATATAGCTATCTAATACGAACCGAATCGCCAAACAAACGCTTAACGCGAAAATAACGAACAATACTTAGCCAATAGGCCAAGTTCGGCAGAACTTGTGCATCACAAGTTCGGCCGAACTTGTGCATCACAAGTTCGCCCGAACTTGACCAGGCTTCCAGAATTCCCAACATCCAGCAAGTTCGCTCGAACTTGCACATTTTCAAGCAGAACTGGCCAAGTTCGCCCGAACTTGTGCCAAGTTCGCTTGAATGTGTGACAAGTTCGGCCGAACTTAATCCCAATCAGCTCATCTTCACCTCACCTATAAATACCCAACACCTCCATTCGTGTACCCCTTGCTGCAAGTTCGCCCGAAACCTCCCGAAACCGAAAACCTTTGATTTCCAAGTAAGAATCAACCCGTTTTCATGCAAACAACAACGTTTTACAACGATTTTGCACAAGGTTTTACCTTCGATTTCATCAAAACTCTTCTGTTTACGAAAATCTTCATCTTTTTCTACAAAACTTATGTTTTCACTTAGATCTAAGTAAAACCTTTTAAACATCGATTTTTACACAAAATTCGGACTAAATAACGTATGTTTCGTTCACTTTGAAGTGGAACGACACGTTGTCAAGCAAGATCTCAGACCCGGAAGCACAAGGACAAAATTGTCACTTTGCACAAACTGGACTAACCCAGACGAACCATCAAGTTCGCCCAGATTAGTCCGAGTTTCTGTAAAATGGCTAAAACTTACTCCAAAAGACCTCTCCAGCCTAGGTTTTGCTCAGTAGCCTGAGGTTGGAGGGATGGACACTCGATTTCCTCAGCAAACTACGCGAAAACGCACGAATTGGTGACCAAATTGATCAAGTTCGCTCCAATTTGATCAAGTTCGCTCGAAGTTGTCACATATTTGTGACCAACTTCGGCCGAACTTGTCAAATTTCCAAGGAATCAGCCAAGTTCACCCGAACTTGCATCAAACCTCAACAAACAGGGCAAGTTCGCTCGAACTTGTACCTCCCAGAAGTCAGAACAGTCAAGTTCGCCTGAGATTGTACCAAATCCAAGAGATTTGGTACAACTTCGCCCGAACTTGTACTCTGCTCCTTCACGTTTCGACCATTTCAGCAATTCGGAAGACTGATGCACTTCTGTTCGCTTACAGGCTGATCCGACGCTCCTTTCCATCTACATCAGATCCCGTCTCTGCCCCAATTGCACCAACAGTGAGTATACTTGAACCTCTTTACGCTTAAACGCACTTTTGGGTGTCACATATGTTCTTATATCAAATCACATCACATAACTCAAACGCTTATTCGCAATCCGCTATACATGACTATACGTGAAATCTGTTGAATTGTATGTGTTACTTGATTGCTAGTACGCCACCTTTAACATGTTAGCTTGCTAGAGGTTGACCCGCCACCCGGAGGCCCGGGGTTGTTAAGGCTCGCATTTTATTTCACATTTATTTTCTCTTTAGGATGTGGACACTTGTTCGCATGCCTCGATCAATCACGGTTTGTTGGTTTACTTGAATCTAGTAGATACATAGTTCACAACTCTTACGTATGTCATTCGGTGTATGCTAAACGCTTTTATATCTGTATTGTACACAAACCTGTATGCTCACCTTTTCTTAATTGTATTTACGTTTTATTTTAACATATGTAGCAGGTTGATGACTTCTTGTTGAATTGGATTTAGGATCTTATCTTAGAAACTCATGCATTAAATCTAGGGAAGATTGGATTAGAAATGTTTGAGAGATTGTTTGATATTGTAATAATTATTTGGGTTTTTATTGTTTAATAGTATTGGATACTGAACGTTTAAGTATTATCGCTTAATAGTTGTTATGATATCTCTTGAGCAATCTGATTCGCCTAGTGCCGCGCCCTGATGTTTTCGCCATTGGTTGGGGTGTGACAGATTAGTATTAGAGCCATAACTATAGGGAAAATTAGGTAGAACTGCCATGTTTGACCTAGTCTATGGTTCGGACACCAAACCAGACCGTTACGCATCGATTAAACACCCGAAAACTCATACGAACTGACAACTTCGCTCGAAGTAGGCCAAGTTCGCTCGAAATTGATCAAGTTCGCCTGAACTTGATCAAGTTCGCCCGAACTTGACCAAGTTCGCCCAAAGTTAGCTAGTCCCCTCTCAAACCAAACAAGTTCGCTTGAAGACGATCGAGTTCGCCCGAAGTTAGTCAACTTCGCCCGAACTTGACCCCACACCTTCGAAAGCAACTTTTAAACTACATATGATTTTTCTAAAGCTACCACAATACACGTGAAGAACGCTCGTGTCACATAAAACGAGTGATCAAGTCGAGAATAGGTGTGAAAACCAAGAACTCTCAACAAGATCATTCACTCCACGCATTCTCTCGCACGAGATACCTTCGTTGAGTTAGGACTGATATCCAAACTCCGACGAAAATCTCCATTTCTATCTAGTGGAACTCCCGATTTGATCGGTGAGCATAACCACAACTAGAATGAAGTCATTAAGTTAGGGGTGAAACCCGCATGTTAATAACTAGTTCCACTCCTCGATTTTCAATCTCACCAAAGTCTCGATTACTTCGATGACTCGGAACACGACGTACTTGGAAGGATAAATGCCGTTAACCGTTGTACGGCGAGAGCATGTGTCTATTAGGCCAAATTGTGTGTCAGAACTCAGAGAATCTTTGAATCACTTTGGGTAGTCGATGTCTCAAAACCCAGGACACTCCCAATTGATTTAAGCCTGCAATCGTCGATTTTACGCATCATCGAGTTTATTTATTATTTATGGATTTTACGCTTATTCGATTTCTCGCTTTATCGATTTCTCGAATTATCGCTTTTACGTTCCATCGGTATATGCACAACTCGCACAGCTCTCGAAATCTAAAACGCTAATTAA
This sequence comes from Scalesia atractyloides, assembly GCA_947069175.1. Taxonomy (NCBI): domain Eukaryota; kingdom Viridiplantae; phylum Streptophyta; class Magnoliopsida; order Asterales; family Asteraceae; genus Scalesia; species Scalesia atractyloides. The sequence continues at coordinate 78,851,198 of CAMTDV010000019.1, read as the reverse complement.
TTCACCAACCAAACTAAAACGCTCAACTCTCCTACGCGCATGTCCTCATACGCAGCTTTACTCGCTTATTACGCTATTATATCGCATCTCGTATGCGCTACGCATGATTTAGTTTGAATATGGATACGTACAAAATATGTGCTTATGTACTTATGTGCCTACGTGATTATATGCTTACGTGCTTATGTGGATATGTGCCTATGTGTTTTGTTCCTTAATTGAATAATAATAATAATAATAGTAAACTTTTGAACATAAACCTATTACAATCAAATCTCACCCAATCAAATCCTTCATGTAGATGTCTTCCATGAGATCCCACATAAGGAGGAACATCTAGTGCAACAACGCTGACAAACGATCGCCTCGCTGGTTGCCAAACAGATGCTAAAGTCATTCCTCAGATCGTTAGCGAGATTCAGGCTGCCAGCAGCAACACGTCAGTGGATTCAAAGGCCGACGCACCCAAGTCCTCCTTCAGTTTCAAGCAATTCAAAGCGTGCAGACCTCTCACTTTCACCGACACGGAAGGACCAAGTGCTTTGTACCATTAGTTCGATTCCATCGAAGTTATCTTCCGCAAAAGCGGATGCCCCGAAGCTCTACGCACCATCAACACTACCGGCGTGTTCCAATAAAGGGCACTTGATTGGTGGACCGCGGAGCGCAACAAGCGCGGAAACGATGAAGCTTACAGGCTCACTTGGGAGGAACTCAAGGAAATCATGGTGAAAGAATTTTGTCCTCCTCATGAAGTTCAGAAACTGGAGAACGAATTTTGGGATATCAAGCAGGATGGCCCCGACAACGCTGGTCTAACAGCTCGTTTCAAGCAGTTGAGTATTATCTGTCCCAGTCAGGTGGACACTACTGAGAAAGCAATTAAGAAATACCTCTGAGCTCTACCGGACTGGGTCGCTGATTTTGTTCAAGTAGCGCATCCTATCACCATTAAGGAAACTTATCAGCTTGCCGCAGAAATCAATGACAAACGTGTTCAGGCTGGTTACTTCAAGAACAGCAAAGTCGCGAATCAAGCTAACACCGAGCCGAGTGCTACTACCGATCCATCTCAAGAGTCAAGTCAAACCGCTGAGGTCGTAAAAGAGGGAACCCGAGCAAGAACTGTGTACTTGTTGCACCACCGAACCCTCAGCCGCTTCAGTTTACTACACGAAACGCACCTCCTGCGAAGTGTGCGTACACTGGTCCTCATCCACCGTGCTCGAAATGCACTTATCACCATGCGGTTGGAGGCAATTGCCGTTTCTGTACCAACTGCAACATTTACGGCCATTTCACTGTCAGCTGTCGTCAAGTCCCCGTCAGCCAGCTCCTCAAGCACCAGCAGCACCAGCATCTCTACTAGCTCCACCTCGTACTCCTCAGGCCAACCAGCAGCAGTTTCAGCTGTAAGCACCAGCCCTAAAGCACATGCTTGCTACACTTGTGGTGATCCAAACCACTTTAGTAATGTCTGCCCAAACCAAGCCGTGAAGCAAGAATCGCAGCAGCAGCCTCAACAGCAACCTCAGCCACAGCCACCACAGCCTCAGCAGCAGCAACCACAGGCTGCGCGTGGAAGAGCCTTCAATCTCAATCATCGCCAGGCTCAGAACGACAACAATGTTGTCAATGGTACGTTCCTTGTCAATGGTATTTATGCTTCATGTTTATTTGATACTGGTGCCGATAACTGTTTTGTATCGTTAGAATTAGAAAAAGTTTTAAAATGTAAACGTGCTAAACTCCCAAAGACTTTCGATGTTGAAGTCGCCACCGGAAGAACCGTTACCGTCAACTCCGTCCTACATGGTTGTACTCTCGTCTCAACAACCACATCTTCCCGATCAATCTCATACCTATGCAATTAGGTAGCTTCGATATCATAGTAGGCATGGATTTTCTTCGAGAAAATCATGCTGAAGTTGTTTGCTTCGATAAAATGATTCGTTTTCCTCTCCCAAACGGTGATCAACTACATGTCTATGGCGAGACTCCCTCAAAGAAGTTGATGTTTATGTCATGTACCCAAGCGAGCAAGCATTTGTGCAAGCAATGCGTTGCATTCCTAGCCCACATCGTGAACCCGGAGAAAGAAAAGAAAACCTGGAAAGATGTACCCGTTGTTTGTGAATTTTCTAAAGTTTTTCCTGACGATTTACCTAGTTTACCCCCTACTCGTGATGTTGAATTCCGCATTGACCTTGTACCCGGTGCTACTCTCGTCGCTAAAGCTCCATATCGCCTTGCACCATCCTAAATGCACGAGCTATCTAGCCAACTTCAAGAGCTTCTTGATAAAGGCTTCATACGCCCGAGCACTTCACCTTGGGGCGCACCCGTTCTTTTTGTGAAAAAGAAAGATGGGACATTCTGAATGTGCATCGATTATCGTGAGCTTAATAAGCTTACAATAAAGAACCGCTACCCTCTTCCCCGAATCGATGATTTGTTTGATCAGCTTCAAGGTGCTACTTATTTTTCCAAGATCAATTTAAGTTCCGGTTATCATCAGTTACGTGTGTTGGAAGAAGATATTCCGAAAACCGCATTTCGTACCCGTTATGGCCATTTTGAATTCGTGTCATGCTTTTCGGTCTCACAAATGCACCCGCGGTTTTCATGGATTTGATGAACCATGTGTGTAAAGCCTTCTTAGATCGTTTCGTCATTGTGTTTATCGATGACATCCTTAGCTACTCGAAGTCGAGAGACGAACACGCGCTCAATCTCCGTTTAGTCCTCGAACTTCCCCAAGGAAATCGCCTTTATGCTAAGTTCTCTAAATGTGAATTCTGGCTCGAAGAAGTCCAATTTCTCGGCCACATCGTTAATAGCCAAGGAATTCACGTCGACCCTGCGAAGATAGAAGCTGTAAAGAGTTGGATTACGCCGAAGAATGCATCTGAAATCCATTCCTTTCTTGGAGTGGCGGGTTACTACCGTCGATTCATCGCCGACTTTTCGAAAATCGTCGTTCCCCTTACCGCTTTAACTCATAAGGACAAGCCTTTCGTTTGGGATTCCAAACAAGAGGAAGCCTTTCAAACTCTCAAGCGTATGCTATGCAACACTCCTGTACTCGCTCTGCCCGACGGAAACGACGATTTCGTTGTTTACTGCGATGCCTCTAACCTAGGTCTTGGTTGTGTTCTTATGCAACGAGACAAGGTTATCGCGTATGCATCTCGACAACTCAAGATCCATGAGAAGAACTACACAACCCATGATCTCGAACTCGGCGTAGTTGTTTTTGCATTGAAGATATGGCGACACTACCTTTACGGTACCAAGTGTACGGTCTTCACCGACCATAAGAGCTTACAACATATCTTTAATCAAAAGGAACTGAACATGCGCCAACGCAGATGGGTTGAACTTCTCAACGATTACGATTGTGAGATACGCTACCACCCTGGCAAAGCAAACGTCGTAGCCGATGCTCTCAGTCGACGAAGCTATGTGTATAGTGTTCGTGACTCTCAGCATTGAATAATCTCGAAATTTTGATTCGCTCCACCCAGTTTGCTTGTTTTAACGAGAATACCCTGCAAGAAGAAATGAAATGTGGTGCCGAAACCCAGCTCGTAGTTAAACCCAATGACATTTATTATTATCTCAACCGTATTTGGATTCCTAGCCGTGATTATCTTCGAGAATTGCTAATGACCAAAGCCCATAAATCTCGATACTCCATTCATCCCGGAGCCGACAAGATGTACCAGGACCATCGTCCTAAGTATTGGTGGCCGGGCATGAAAAAGGATATCGCCGTATACGTTTCGAAGTGCTTGACTTGTTCGAAAGTTAAAGTCGAACATCAAAGGCCCTTTGGCTTGCTCGAACAACCCAAAATCTCGATGTGGAAGTGGGAGAGTATAAGCTATGGACTTTGTTACGAAACTCCCTCGCACCTCCTCTGGTCACGATAGCATTTGGGTTATCGTTGATCGTCTTACTAAATCCGCTCACTCTATTACCATATGAGAAGACTTTAAGGTAGATCGATTAGCACGAATCTATACCGACGAAGTCATTTGTCGACACGGGACGCCTCGTGACATCATCTCTGACCGTGATGGTCGGTTTACCTCACGTCTCTGGGAGACTTTTCAACCCGCTCTCGGCACTACGCTTAATCTCAGTACCGCTTTTCACCCTCAAACCGACGGTCAGACTGAGCGCACGATCCGCACCCTCGAATACATGCTTCGTGCGTACATTATAGATTACTTTGGCAATTGGGATACGCATTTACCCTTAATAGAATTCTCGTACAATAATAGTTATCATACTAGTATTCAAATGGCTCCTTTTGAGGCACTATATGGAAGAAAATATCGATCGCCTATTGCATGGCACGAGATCGGAGAAGCACAAATCACCGGTCCGAGCTAATTCAAGAAACGATAGACAAGATCCTCCAAATCAGAGAAAATCTCTTGAAAGCTCGGAGTCATTTAAAGAGTTATGCCGATAAACGCCGCAAGCCCCTACAGTTCGAAGTGGGAGTGTAAGACCCTAAACGCATTTTGACCCAAAACGACGCAGCGGAAAATGAACTATAAAATTTCTTTCTTTATCAATAATTTGACCTACTTGAGAGTCCATTTATAAAATGACATTTCTTTTCTCTAAAGAATTACAACATTCATCTTTAATTATCTTATCAACTGTAATATAAATGACAACCATGAGATCATCATTTCCGTACAACCCTTGCTTTTTAACTCGATCTACACCCGCTTGTCCTTGGTGATGATAGATAAAATAGGTGAGATCCTGCGATCACCACATACAACCAATCCGTTGGTGGGTGGTGACGATCAAATAATAAATATCGTATAAGCTAAAATGTCCGTGTTTTCAACATATTCAAAACACCACATCTCCGTAATACGAACGTCAACCATTTATACCCATCCATTTAACTACAACACGAGTGTACCCCCTTCACATAATTACATACATACATACTTACATGTCTCCTACACACATCACACATACTAGTTCATACAACCCTTACCTACTATGATTCCCATTGATACATACCTCCATGCAATCTCTTTCGCTCAAACGTTTCTAACACACCATGCCTTTTCATGCATATGATCATTTTATAATAGACTTACTTATAAGTGAGTTCCGTCCCTTCGCACGTATAACACATTCGTATATCCAAGTTTTAATCGCATATTTATATGTTTAATATATATATATATATATATATATATATATATATATATATATATATATATATATATATATAATCCATACTAAACCGAAATCATTATTCGTATTTGTGCGACATACTATCTTCCGGATGTTTACCGGGGCCCTTGTATAGGCCTTAGGGGATACGAAAGTTCGAGACTCAAAGAAGTACACGAAAATCCAAATTTCACATTTGCTGGCCATTCCCGCCGTAAGCTATGGTTCACCCACCGTAGCTTACGGCAAGCCGCTGTTGTTGCTGATCCGCAACTTGTTTTTGACCTGATTCAATTCTCTTGTTCGTTTAGGCCAGCCCCAAGACTTCCAAACACACCTTTTCTAATAAATTAACTATTTTTTACTTCTACCAAACCTTTCCCATTATAATATCCAATCCTCATTCTCTCCATCTAATCATCTTTCTACGAAATTCATGACCCATTAACCCCTATATTGAGGTTTTGCCGGTTTAATAACATATCTCCCTTTTCAACAAGTTTTACAGTAACATTTCTTATTTATTTATGTGCTCCACCTTGGTTTCGATTATTCGAACATATATACATCATAAACATCTTCATGTACTTAAATACGAAGTGAGTTTGGAAATTCACTTACATTGTGCTCCTAGGGAAGTCGTCACCATTTCCACTTGTTTGCCATGTTGTCATCCAAGCTTTGCCATACCTAGCTTGGTAGCAAGTTCATTCCTTTAATCATTAGACTATACCTTGTGGTTATACAAGACACTAAGATACTTTGATAATAATCCACATACTTTTCTACTAGATTATTGACTAAATAGTCAACCCGCTCGACCCATTTAAGAAAATACTTGCACAATTCATTTTCATGCATATAGACACTTTAAACACACCTTAACAATCCTAATCACTCTTCCAAAATAACATTTAGTGTTTAGGTAACGGGTATATGGACAATCATTCATGTTAAGTTCATCATACACATTCTTTTCACTGCTGCACTTTATGTACGACAGCTGTTCTCGCCCCATTTTCGCCTCTATACGATCTGAATTAGCTCAACATGTTCACATATAAAATGTAGTACGCTCTGATAGCTTTCCAACCATATATGATATGCCTTAAACTGAGCTACGAAATTCATGACCCATTAACCCCTATATTGAGGTTTTGCCGGTTTAATAACATATCTCCCTTTTCAACAAGTTTTACAGTAACATTTCTTATTTATTTATGCGCTCCACCTTGGTTTCGATTATTCGAACATACATACATCATAAACATCTTCATGTACTTAAATACGAAGTGAGTTTGGAAATTCACTTACATTGTGCTCCTAGGGAAGTCGTCACCATTTCCACTTGTTTGCCATGTTGTCATCCAAGCTTTGCCATACCTAGCTTGGTAGCAAGTTCATTCCTTTAATCATTAGACTATACCTTGTGGTTATACAAGACACTAAGATACTTTGATAATAATCCACATACTTTTCTACTAGATTATTGACTAAATAGTCAACCCGCTCGACCCATTTAAGAAAATACTTGCACAATTCATTTTCATGCATATAGACACTTTAAACACACCTTAACAATCCTAATCACTCTTCCAAAATAACATTTAGTGTTTAGGTAACGGGTATATGGACAATCATTCATGTTAAGTTCATCATACACATTCTTTTCACTGCTGCACTTTATGTACGACAGCTGTTCTCGCCCCATTTTCGCCTCTATACGATCTGAATTAGCTCAACATGTTCACATATAAAATGTAGTACGCTCTGATAGCTTTCCAACCATATATGATATGCCTTAAACTGAGCTACGAAATTCATGACCCATTAACCCCTATATTGAGGTTTTGCCGGTTTAATAACATATCTCCCTTTTCAACAAGTTTTACAGTAACATTTCTTATTTATTTATGCGCTCCACCTTGGTTTCGATTATTCGAACATATATACATCATAAACATCTTCATGTACTTAAATACGAAGTGAGTTCGGAAATTCACTTACATTGTGCTCGTAGGGAAGTCGTCACCATTTCCACTTGTTTGCCATGTTGTCATCCAAGCTTTGCCATACCTAGCTTGGTAGCAAGTTCATTCCTTTAATCATTAGACTATACCTTGTGGTTATACAAGACACTAAGATACTTTGATAATAATCCACATACTTTTCTACTAGATTATTGACTAAATAGTCAACCCGCTCGACCCATTTAAGAAAATACTTGCACAATTCATTTTCATGCATATAGACACTTTAAACACACCTTAACAATCCTAATCACTCTTCCAAAACAACATTTAGTGTTTAGGCAACGGGTATATAGACAATCATTCATGTTAAGTTCATCATACACATTCTTTTCACTGCTGCACTTTATGTACGACATCTGTTCTCGCCCCATTTTCGCCTCTATACGATCTGAATTAGCTCAACATGTTCACATATAAAATGTAGTACGCCCTGATAGCTTTCCAACCATATATGATATGCCTTAAACTGAGCTACGGTTGATTTTATATGAATTTTTCAAAACAGGTGCGCAACAATAATTACTTCCAATCAGCTTTGTTAATATTTGAAATTATGAACCAAAACTCAACTTTAAATCATCCAATCAGCTTTGTTAATATTTGGAATTATGAACCAAAACTCAACTATGCTAACAATCGTAAACATGTTAGAGATCGTATGATATAATAATTCTCACAAATTTCTACATAGAACATGAACCAAATTGAAACTACACATGCTTAGATGTATGTGTGCATTAGCTAATAATTCAAGCATTTCATCAAACACTTGGTGTGCATACTACTTTCTAAGCTTAATGTACAAGTAGTTTATGCCTAAACTTCCTAGTTCATACATAATTCATCAAGTTTCTTATTTACAACATGTACCATTCTTATCATAACATTAAGCATATCAAACACCACATTTCTTTCAATTCATCTACACGAATCCATCATACACCACATAGTACATCAACATTGAACAAGAATTGGACAAGGTGAAACACCCATGTCATCTTCATCACCTAACTAGTGGGTTTTCATCTTAAAACATCAAATTAATAGAAATTATGCACATCACATGTTCCCTATGATGATGCTAACACATATTCATACTCAATTGCATATAAGATCAAGATTGATTATACACCCAATTCTATCAAAGTCACCAAATCAAATTCTATGACTTACCATATACTTGTTGGAGCTAGATGATGCTAATACTTGACACATGCATTTTGATTACTAATCCAACCTTCTTCAATTTGGTGAACTCTTCACTTATTCATGAGGGGTTTTCACCTCATTTCCTTCTCTCCTCCTGCCCATTCACGACACACACCCACTAACACATACCAATTTCATATTTTAATAAAACTCAATTCCATTATACTAAGTTTAGTCCCTCAACTTTGCCACTCTTTCTTATTTATCACAAACTTCATTTCCCACTATTTAACCCATGATTTAGTTATGTTGTTATAACTAGTTAACCCACTCCATGCCATAAAACTAGGGAACTTATTCACGAATTTTTGTATCAAAACCTGTTTGATTTATTTCATGCTATAGCTTACGGAAACATATGGCGAATATAAATATTCGAATTTTGGGCGTTACAGGGAGATCACGTTCTCTTAAAGGTCGCACCTTGGAAAGGAGTGATCCGTTTCAGAAAGAAAGGGAAACTAGCGCCACGATACGTGGGTCCCTTTAAGATTCTGGAAACAGTTGGCAAAGTGGCCTATCGACTCGAACTACCGGCAGAACTTAACAACGTCCATCCGCCTTTCCACGTCTCAAACCTCAGGAAATGCCTAGCTGAAGAGAATCTCCATGTTCCGCTCGAAGATTTACAACTAAACGAGACTCTTCACTTCGTGGAAAAGCCAGTAGAAATCATGGACCGAGAGACCAAGAAACATCGACGCTCTCGCATTCCTATTGTGAAAGTCCGATGGGAAGGCAAACGCGGTTCCGAGTTCATTTGGGAATTGGAAAGTGATATGAAAGCTAAATATCCACATCTCTTTGTTACGGCCACAACTTAAATTTTGGGACGAAATTTCCTAAAAGTAGGGGAGACTGTAACAACTCGCAAATTCGTTGTTAATTTGTTTTATTCTATTTTCGTGTATTTCGTTTATATCTATCGTTGTACTCTGAGACTTGATTATGAAAAAGTTTATGTTAAGATAATTATATTTTGTCACAACAATATCGCATCTAATCGCTTATTAAACGCTCATTCAACGCAATCAAAAGTAGCTATGTTACTTTAAGAGCCGAGTGTGTTATTGTTTAATAAACACTTGTGCCTTCGACATCGCGTATCACATCGCATCGCGACGTAGTTGATTATGTGAATTTATGTTATTACGTTTTATGTGTGTTGTTATGATTTATGGTTATACTCGCTATCGCAACGCTCTCACTCGCAAGAATCGCTTAATCGCAATATCTTATCATTTAAAACGCTTAATATAGCTATCTAATTCGAACCGAATCGCCAAACGAATGCTTAACGCGAAAATAACAAACAAAACTTAGCCAATAGGCCAAGTTCGGGCGAACTTGTGCAGAATTCCCAACATCCAGCAACCTCGCTCGAACTTGCACACTTTTAAGCAGAACTGGCCTAGTTCGCCCGAACTTGTGTCAAGTTCGCTTGAATGTGTGACAAGTTTGGCCGAACTTGATCCCAATCAGCTCATCTTCACCTCACCTATAACTACCCAACACCTCCATTCGTGCACTCTTTGCTGCAAGTTCGCCCGAAACCGAAAACATTTGATTTCAAGTAAGAATCAACCCATTTTCATGCAAACAACAACGTTTTACAACGATTTTGCACAAGGTTTTATCTTCAATTTCATCAAAACTCTTCTGTTTACGAAAATCTTCATCTTTTTCTACATAACTTCTGTTTGTCACTTAGATCTATACTTAGATCTAAGTAAAACCTTTTAAACATCGATTTTTACACAAAATTCAGACAAAATAACGTATGCATCGTTCACTTTGAAGTGGAACGAGGCGTTGTCAAGCAAGATCTCAGATCCGGAAGCACAAGGACGAAATCGTCACTTTGCACAAACTGGACTAACCCGTACGGAAAATGGCTAAAACTCGCTCCAAAAGACCTTTCCAGCCTAGGTTTTGCTCAGTAACCTGAGGTTGGAGGGATGGACACTCGATTTCCTCAGCAAACGACGCAAAAACGCACGAATTGGTGACCAAATTGATCAAGTTCTCTCCAATTTGATCAAGTTCGCTCGAAGTTGTCACATATTTGTGACCAACTTCGGCCTAACTTGTCAAATTTCCAAGAAATCTAGCCAAGTTCGCCCGAACTTGCATGATTTCCAAGGAAATCAGACAAGTTCGCCCGAACTTGTATCAAACCTCAACAAACAGGGCAAGTTCGCCCGAACTTGTCCAGTTTCTCAGGAAACCAGATAAGTTCGCCCGAACTTGTACCTCCAGTAAGTCAGAACAGTCAAGTTCTCCCGAACTTGTACCAAATCCAAGAGATTTGGTACAACTTCGCCCGAACTTGTACTCTGCTCCTTCACGTTTCGATCGTTTCAGCAATTCGGAAGACTGCTGCACTTCTGTTTGCTTACAGGCTGATTCGGCGCTCCTTTCCATCTACATCAGATCCCGCCTCTCTCCCCAATCACACCAACAATGAGTATACTTGAACCCCTTTACGCTTAAACACACTTTTGAGTGTTACATATGTTCTTATATCAAATCACATCAAACAACTCAAACGCTTATTCGTAATTCGCTATACATGACTATATGTGAAATCTGCTGAATTGTATGTGTTACTTGATTGCTAGTACGTCACCTTAACATGATAGCTTGCTAGAGGTTGACCCGCCACCCGGAGGCCCGAGGTTGTTAAGGCTCACATTTTATTTCACATTTATTTTCTCTTTAGGATGTGGACACTTGTTCGCATGCCTCGATCAATCACGGTTTGTTGGTTTACTTGAATCTAGTAGATACATAGTTCACAACTCTTAAGTATGTCATCCGGTGTATGCTAAACGCTTTTATATCTGTATTGTATGCAAACCTGTATGCTCACATTTTCTTAATTGTATTTACGTTTTATTTTAACATATGTAGCAGGTTGATGACTTCTTGTTGAATTGGATTTAGGATCTTATCTTAGAAACTCATGTATTAAATCTAGGGAAGATTGGATTAGAAATGTTTGAGAGATTGTTTGATATTGTAATAATTATTTGGGATTTTATTGTTTAATAGTATGAGATATTGAAAGTTTAGTAATAATGCTTAATAGTTGTTATGATGTATCTTGAGCAATCTGATTCGCCTAGTGCCGCGCCCCGATGTTTCCGCCATTGGTTGGGGTGTGACAACGACAACCGTAAATGCTATAAAAAGTGCTGTCATGCGTATGTCATCAACTGCTTACAACTGCTGTAAGGGGCTGAAAAACACCACTTCGAAAATTATTTTCTAATTTTTACGGCAATCTTTTCTAACATTCTAATCTAGGGGTGTGAAAATAATGGGGGCAAAACTCGCACAGAAGACCGAGTTCTCTAAGTTCTCACAACTGGGATGGGTTTTCCCTTGCTCTTATATATATATATATACATATACATTTGTATTTGTGAATAAGATAATAAGTGAGGTATTAAAGAAAAGTTATTTTATAAGATATAAAACTAGGATGTATAATAATAAGAACAAAAATGTTAGTATACAAAAATAAATTCTAAATGAAATGTGAGCGTGTGTGTATAAATAAAAGTTAGTTGCAAGAAAGTAAAAGTTAGATGTATAATTAAATGTTAGATAGTAAATAAGAGTTAGAGGCTGTTTATTTACTTCTTAATGAGACTCTTAAGGGTTCAGATCTCTTACTGGTTCAGCACTTAATGGCTTTGTCTGTTTGTTTTGCGAGCAAATATCTGAATGGTTCAGATATTTGCATCTGAATGGTTAAAACTTATAATATGAATTGGTCAGACATTTATCTCTGAACGGTTAAACATTATACTGGCTCTTAATGGTTCAGACCTCTTATTGGTTTTACACTTAATCATTTAGAAGCTGCCAAACAACCCCTTAGATTGTTAGTAGTCCCGTGGTTATGAAATATGTGTAAAATATGTTATTTTATACTTATTTTTTATAAGTAAACTATAAAATTTATGAAGTGCTTACATTGCTTACAATGAATATCTCTATGCTTAAAGTCTTTCTTGATTAGTATATAAGCCGGCTCGTGCTGATAACGTATTATAATATAACAAGAATTAACACAAGATTATAAGCGACTTGTGCTGATAACGTATTATAGTATAACAAGAATTAACACAAGATTAGTGCTAAAACTTTAAGAACTTTATAAAGGTTATCATAAGAGTAAGAAGTAGAAAAATGTATAACTTATGAAAGTGTATACATGAGGTGTATTTTCTCTTCTACTTTGAGCTAGTATTTATACTAAAAAAATTAACTATTTGGCAGATAAATTGAAGTATTTGATGGATAAATAGTATGGTACGTCATCTAAAAGTTTGACAAAAGGTCCACTTGCTCATAAAAAATAAAAAAAAACTTTCGAATTCTAGTTTATTTATAACGATCGGATATTCAAAATTCAAAAAGTTGTTAACAAAATTCAAACCATATTCTGTAGCAGAAGAAATCATGAAATCCTTTCACCAGTTCGTCATCAACAAACTGCAAACACAAAGTCAAACCCTCGCCGGCCATCCATCCATCTTCGTCAATTCCGTCACAATTTGGCGGATAAACCGTTGCTATCTTGTTCCAATCGGCTGACTTTTCATCTTTACACACTTATTCTGTAAACTATTTATACTCTGTTTTCTGTTTCCTTAATTACTCACAAAATTGTATCCAATTTGTTGATATTAACGCCTTAGTTGTGCTAATTAGGGTTTTAATTTGATTTATTTCGTATCTAGAGTTGGTTTTAGGGTTTGCTAGCGTTAATTTAACATTATTAGGTGTTTCTAGGGTTTCATTTGTGTAAATTGGCTGGAAATTTACATACACAGTTATTAGGTAAACTATTTATAGCCTGTTTTGTGTTTACTTAATTATTAATGAAATTGTATCTGAGTTGTTGATATCAACGTCTTATTTGTGTAAATTAGGGTTTTAATTTGGTTTATTTCATATCTAGAGGTGGTTTTAGGGTTTTAGATGTGTCTAGGGTTTGTAGTTTAATGTTCTAGATTGATTGTGTAAATTAGGGTTTTAATCTGGTTTATTTCATATCTAGATTTGTTTTCAGGGTTTGCTAGTGTTGATTTAGCACTATTAGGTGTCTAGGGTTTTTTCGAGCTTAGCGTTCTTGATTGATTGTGTAAGTTAGGGCTATAATCTGGTTTTTTTGGGTTTGCTAGTGTTAATTAGCATTATTAGGTGTTTGTAGGGTTTGTAGTTTAATGTTCTCGATTAATTGTGTAAATTAGGGTTTTAATCTGGTTTATTTAGTTTCAGGGTTTGCTAGTGTTGCTTAGCATTGTTAGGTATTTCTAGGGTTTGTTAGAGCTTAACGATCTTGATTGATTGAGTAAAAGTGTTAGGATTTGGGAAAGAACAGAGTTCAATGAGTGATAATAAGGACATTCAAAGAGTACAATCTTCATTTGGTGATCCACTAGAATCACATGTTTCTTTTGATCATCTTGCATACCGCAGTCAAACACTGTCCAATTTCATGCCCAGATTCAACCGTTTGTTTCATATTTTAATGCTGAAAACATCGGTAAAAGGGTGTTGGATATTTTAGTGTAATTTGAGATTGCATGTGACGTTCAAATAAGAGTTCACGCTTATTTGAATGTCATCGGGACTAACGGGGGATCCAAGGGGGCAGCGCCCCTTGGCGGGGTCCGGGGCAGCGCTCCTGGGAGCAGGGTCCAAGGGGCGGCAGCCCCTGGCGGGGTCCAAGGGCCAGAGCCCCTGGCTGGGGTCGAGCTGCCAGGTCAGCATAACTGATTCAACAATGGAGTCTGATTTTGTAGCATTAGTCGCAGCTAGCAAAGAAGCTGAGTGGCTAAGAAACTTGATTTATGAGATTCCATTGTGGCCAAAACCAATGGCTCCCATTTCAATAAGGTGTGATAGTGAAGCTACACTGGCTAAGGCGTATAGTCAAGTGTATAATGGCAAGTCAAGATACTTAGGTGTAAGACATAGCATGGTTCGTGAGCTCATCATGCATGGTGCGATTTCGGTTGAGTATGTGAGAACTCAACATAACTTAGCTGATCACTTAACCAAAGGGTTAACTAGAGATCTCGTGAAAGGATCAGCTGTGGGATTAGGGTTAAAGTCCATCCGAAAACTCTCATGTTAAGATACCCAATTTCCACCTAATATGACGTTAGGTGCAGAATTCAATGTGGAAAGCTTAACATCTGGAGTTTGGAACACAACATTAAAATTATCCCAAAGGTATGTGTTTAGATCTGCAAGTTAAGTATGGTTGAGGTATATCTTCTTAATAGCTCTTTTGAAAAATTGCATTTGCAGGTGCAAGAGTAAAAGAGCTACCTATATGAGCATGAAGTTTAGCTGCTTCAAGAAGCTTGGACTTGGCTTTGATATGCTTATGAAGGATAGGGACATAGGCTAGTAAAAGATAGTGTTAAGTTAGATCTATGTATGTAAACTAATGTGTATATTATCTTCATGTATTCAGTATGGATATTAAGGGTTCAATCCTTAGAGACACCCTTAAATTCGAATATTTGGAATGTGTAATATACTAATATGAAATTCAATCGTCACGACATTTCATTTATGCATTAGTTTGTTTGATTGCTGTGAACAAGTTAGGTAATTCTTGATTGCACTAAATGGGGGAGGTATCTTGGATATTTTAGTGTAATTTGAGATTGCGTGTGACGTTCAAATAAGAGTGCACGCTTATTTGAATGTCATCGGGACTAACGGGGGATCCAAGGGGGCAGCGCCCCCTTGGCGGGGGTCCGGGGGCAGCGCTCCTGGGAGCAGGGTCCAAGGGGCGGCCCCTTGGCGGGGTCCAAGGGGCAGAGCCCCTGGCTGGGGTCGAGCTGCATCAGAAATTTAATTTCGGGCTAAATATGCACTTTTGGAAACTTAAGGACTAAAGGTGTTTTTGTTCAAAATTGAAACTGCAAGTGAAAAACTGAAAATACGCTCCCAATTTTTTTAGGGAAAACCCTGGACGAATTTTGATTTCAAAAACGAATCCCCATAATCAAAAATTGACATACAAAAATCTAGAATTTTTCTGATTTTATCCGATCAAAGAGTGGTAGCCACTCCAATTGTTTGATCTGATATTGATTACACGACTTCAAATTTATCCAAGCATTCTCGAATTATTCCCAACAAAGGATCGGAATTCCTCCAGCTCATCCACAAATCCCTGGCACCGTAGTCCTCGAAGCAATCAGCAAACTTCATCTCAGCCTTTGTTTTTCTCGGTTGATTCTTTGCCCCCTTTGAGCCCGTCTTCCTATCGGGGCTCCACATCTGATCAAATAGTAGGTGATGTCACTCACAAGCGGTCAAACAGTGATATTCCATTTGGGTTCTCAACTATCTTGCAGTCATCGCCACCTTTGATCCCGTTAAGAGGCTCTAAGGGCTTTGACGTGTCTGCACATGTGAGGAACAACATCAAACAGGAATCCATTTGGGAGAAAACTTGCGGTGAAAGCAATGCAGAAGGATTGGGCCAACGGAATCCGAAGGTGAAGTCGTGGATGTTTGGTTTTCTTCTTATGTAAACCTAAACAATCTTGGTAAATTAAACTCTTTTAGAACTGAAAACGGTGAAGATTTGGATAGCAGAGCTAGTGGTACGAAGGCAAACGGAGGTGACAGCAGTGATAACGAAGCGACAAGTAGCGTAATCGGAAGCAATAACAATATGCAGAGATCAGGTATCTGTTCAATTTCTGATAAACGGCACTACAGAAGTCTCTCCATGGATAGTGTTATTGGGAACATGAACTTCGTTGATGAATCGCTTAAGTTGCCGGAAGGGCAAATAGGTAAATTGTTGTCAGCTGGTTCAGTTGACGCGAATTCCGATACGTTTAGCTTGGATTTTGGAAACGGTGTGTTTAATGGGGCCGAGCTCAAGAAAATCATGGCGAATGAGAACCTTGCTGAAATGGCTTTAACTGATCCAAAGAGAGTCAAAAGGTGCGTAACTTCGTAAATTATTAATCATTCTTTATTCTAGTTTAAATTCTTTGACAATTAAAATGTGGTCTTGAAAAAAGATGGTGTTTTTCTTAATTAGGATTTTGGCTAATCGACAGTCAGCTGCTCGTTCCAAAGAAAGGAAAATGCGTTATATCGCGGAATTGGAGAATAAGGTTCAAACTTTACAGACAGAAGCAACAACGTTGTCTGCTCAGGTTACCTTATTGCAGGTTCGAGTATGCAAAGTTCTAGGGGACTTTATTGCTTTTTTATGAGTCTAATTATATTTATGTTAGTTTTTTTTATTTTGTTTGCTTTTCAGAGATATTTAACTAGTTTAACAAGTCAAAATAATGAGCTGAAGTTTCGTGTATAAGCAATGGAACAACAATCCCACCTCCGAGATGGTATGACTTTAATGATTCTATATATACGTATATATATATATATATATATATATATTTGTATGTGTGTATGGATGGATACGTTCAATACAAAATCATCTTTAAGTAGAGAATCGCATGCGATGGCCAGATGTAGAGAGAGAAAGGAAGGTGGTTATGCTGTTACATAACCGTCGTATGTATCAGAGTTGATCTGACAAGCACATATGTTTATACGGTTCTTGCAGTTCTTTCATTAAATTTGGTTCTGTATTAAACGTGTAATAGTGACAGATTTTTAATAAACGCTTAAAATAAATTGAAAATGCAATGAAGAATTGTGAAAAAGGATGTAAACAAATGGCATTCTTAGTCTTTGTTTTTTGGGACTCTTGGCAGCTCTAAATGATACTTTAACCGCTGAGGTCCAATGTTTGAAGATAATTGAGGCTGGAGTTAAGTGCTGATGCCACTAGTTTTTCTCAGCCATCAATCAATCTGCAAATGTTTCAGTTACATCATCAGCACG
Organism: Scalesia atractyloides; assembly: GCA_947069175.1. Taxonomy (NCBI): domain Eukaryota; kingdom Viridiplantae; phylum Streptophyta; class Magnoliopsida; order Asterales; family Asteraceae; genus Scalesia; species Scalesia atractyloides. Next base: position 78,833,829 of record CAMTDV010000019.1, on the reverse strand, counting down.
AGCAGCAGGAGCAAAATAGTGGCACAACTACGCACGATTAAAATCAATTGGTCGTTTAAGTCGACTGGCTCGTGATTACAAGTATTCTTATACCAGCAGCTATACGGGTTTACTTCATTCGTTTGTTCTTTGCATCTCTTAAAAAGGAAGACATCAAGGGGTGTTGTTATATTCGTTTGTTCATCGCATTTTATTGGAAGAAGAGGTTACTCAGGTTAGTTAGAATCAAAGGTAGCAAAATAAGAGGATTGCTTAAGTTGGGTGGTGAACATGTACCTTTTTCTTGAATTATGATCACAAATATAACAATATTTCAATAATAAAGTAAGTTAATTTTTTCGCGTATATTCGATAATTTTTCTTTCCAGCACTTACAAGAATCATATTTCAGAGATTGATCATGCAAAACTATCACATATAAATAAATAAACAATAATAATGAGCACAAAAAATCTCATGTTATCATATATCCCTCCAAAAGAACAGAAAATTAGTAAAAATACCAGTTTTTTATACCAATATATCTATAACTTTCTGCAAGTTTTGATATGATATTACTGTACAGAAGGGGTTCTTCTACCTGTAACTTTGTCACACAAGAATCTGTGATTTAGCAGCCCCACGAGCACACAGCTTCCTCCCGGTTTTGCTTAAAGCACAAACGCATATTTCAAGAAGATCATAGTCTTCTTCCCAATACAAAAGAGAAGCTTTTTCAGGGTTTTCTAGAAGCATCTTAGATGTCAAATATCCAGCAATTGTCCATGTTTGGTACATTCTAGATTGCTTCCCTATGAATTTACCACTTTTGGTGTCGTAATATTCCGGCCAGTGATCAGCATACAATCTTTTTCAGCAACATCCACAGCCTTTCTTGCTAGTTCTATTCTTCCCATCTTGATGCAAGCTAATGTAAACTAAGATACACAAGAAACTTATAAAAACATGATTTTTTATAGAAATGTTTTGGAAAAGGAAGACAAAGTGAAAATTACCTGCCATAGCAGAGTTGGCCAAGATCCGCCATTGTGATACGACCATGGTCTGTAATTAGTTGAGCGATTGTTATAGACTTATGGCTTGATATAACATTATACTAAAGATCAGATGGGTCAAATAACTTGAAAGGGTCAAACGGGTCGAAGTCGCCCACAGTGTATTATCTAGTATAAAGCCTCCAACATCATTTTGTTTACATAATATAAATGTGTAATCATATTGGACATACTAGTGATTTCTAACAAAATTTATTTATTTTTGACAACATTGTACCCGTTTGACAATAAGCCATTTGACCCGTTACCTGACTTGCTTAACCCGCCCACTTCCCACCTCTACATAATATGCATGGTTTGATTATGTTCAACCTTTATCAGGTCAAACGGGTCAGCTAACATGGCCCAAAGTGTAATTTTTGACTATTAAACCTCCAAAATCATTTTAGTAAAACCATCAAGATCATTACATAATATAGTTTTTAATCATAATGGTTACACTAGTTATTTAACTAAATTTACCTGTTTTGACCCTAACACATTTGACCTGCTACCCGACTTATTTGACCCGCCCATTTGCACATGCATGGAAAAAAGATAAAAACGGAACTCACGTGTTCTTCGGGTCACTACCAGTGATTATACGCCACTCTTCTGTTTCCAAGGCAGGGTAGACGATCTTAAGAGGCATATCGCCAACAAGATCATCCCATTTGGATTCCAACAGAAATAATATTGAATTGTTTTGCTTTGGAGTGCTCAAAGAGGAAACTATTGACCAAATATTACCAAGTGTAAAGAATCTGAAATCCATATGAGCGGGCTGTAGATTTCCGATCATGTAACCTCCTTCCGCTGGAATCCAATCCATTAACCAAGAAGGAATCTGTTCGGGGTAAATGTTGAATTTGTTTATCGCTTCTGTTGAATACTCTTCGGTTTTATATCGATATATTTCATTGATTTTCTTCATATCTAACCAATAATACTCTCGGATATGAAAAGATAAAGCACTAAGTCTATTGTTAACCGTCCTCACTAAGTTCTTCGATCCTTCATCTGATGCAAGCATCTCGCGAGCACACCTTAGGGCTGAGTAAAACAACGACTGCGAATGGGAAGAAAAGTCAAGCTTCAATAGTCAAATTAATAAGTCAAACAAGAACTCACTTGGATCTCCAAAGGGTGGCCATGAATACCCATTCGTCTATCAATCATACATGAGCCATCAGTAACTAAAAGCGAAGGGAACATGTCGAAACCATCAGATAAACACAGGTTTAGAATTAGTTTAATGCCCGTTTGAACATCAACCCGTTCTTGCATTGCATAATCACCGGTGATCTTGGTATAAGCTCTCAACAATATAATCCACCACAATCCTTCATTGAAGTCGATATGCCAACAAATGAACCATAATTAAAACTTACAAGAATCATAATACCAACAGATTATCAGCAAAGTTCATGAGTGGAAAACATTTGACTTCTTACCGGAGTCAACTGGTGCGACACGACCTATAGCGGATTCCCCAAAATCCGGGTCTAATACTTCTTCAAATTTTGTATCATCAAGGGGTACGCTTCGGATTTTGAAACTTGCAGGCATTAGCCCCTGTCCAGGACTGTAGCAGTCCACAGTTTTCTCCCAACTCTTACAAAACAACAAACAAGCATCAATGAATTCGGAAATGTTTATAGTGTCGATGAATTTATTGTTTATAGATAGATTCAAGCTCTAGAGATAGTATTTCATCATGAAACCTACCAAAAAGAGATTCTGATGTCAATTCAAGTAGGGGTGTGCATGGGTTAGTTTGGGTCGTTTATGGGCTTAAACCAAACGAAAACTAAAATTTGGTTGTTCGGTTTTAGTAAAATGTTCGATTTTACCTATGGGTTTGGTTCAGTTATGGGTTAGTTCTTGGTCTTGAACTATTTGTGCCTGAAAAACATTGATCCAAAACATAATTTTGGGCCTAAATTTTTTGGCCCAAAATAATGAATTTGGATCATAAATCCAATAACAAACATTCAAACAAGTTCGGTTTGGTTTTAAAGCGAGGCATAACTGAACCGTAATCTTCGGTTTTTAGGGAAACAAATCGAATTGTTGGTTCGGTTATTTTGGTTTGGGTTAATCCGTTTCACTTCGCTTAACGGGTTTTTGCTCACCCCTAACTTTTCATGTGAACATTTACCAACTTACAAACATAACCAGATTAAAATCCCCAAATTACCTGCAATTGCAAAGTATGCAAAAGAAAGTTTCTAACAATCTCTCCTTCTCCTTTTAACAAGAAGGCTAAAGCCGACGGCACAAAATCTCGAATAAAAACTTGATCATAATTCAAGGGCGTCTTATCTCCGGGATCACAGGCCGCCAGAGTCCCCACAGGGTTGCCACAGTAAGTCACAACCGAGTCCCTCAACAACCGCCACGCTTCCTTCTCCACCTCCGTCTCCGTCCTGCATGCATGCTCCTCTAAATCACCACCACCACCATCACCTTGCATGTAACTGGTTTCAAAATTCTTGTCATTTGCATGGTTTTCAAAAGTTGTCGAATAATCCGAAATGTGATCATTTTTATTACTATTATTGTTGCTAGAACTACTACATGTGGCTGGAAAAACCCGAGACCGGCCCCATTTTGGATAGGAAACAGAATATTGTTTGTGAGTTTGATTGATCGCGCATCGAAGACCCAAAAATCGTGGTAACGAGATGTGGAGGCTGCGATTTGAGTTCGGGGATTTGATGAATCCCAAAACGCTTAGGCTTTGGTTAAAAAGCCTGCAACCGAATATCATTTTGGAAATCTTGATGGCGTTCATAAGAAAGAAAGAAGAATTCAGATGAATATGTTATGGGATATTAATGATATTTTTTTGTACATTGGATGAAGGAATTGTGTATATATAATGGGGTTATGATTTAGGAAGATTTTTGTGAATCTAAAGGAACCAAGAATCAAATTGGTGTATTGTAGGGAATTACGGAGACAAAAATATTGTTTTTGGAAGAATAAACATTGAGAGAAATGGATGCATGCCAAGTAGGAATGTGCTTACCAATTGTTGTTTTAATGAAGTTAATATATAAATAGTATTACTTAGTTTCTCTCATTTTTTATACCCTAACTATCATTAATAAAATATAAGTTACAACTGAACATAAGAAAAATACAATGAACAAAACAAGTGGATGAGGATTCGTGTTCAATATTTGTCCCTTAAGACAGCTTACGGGTCTCATGTAATAGAACGCATGTGTCTACCATGGCACAAACATCGAAGTAGTGTGCTGCCAAGAAAGCTCAAGCACCTGAAATCACAGCTAAAACTTGTAGCCCGGAAAGTTTCTTGATCGCTGGAATTGTTTCTGCAGCGGTGTAATACATTGAGTTTTCTAGTCATTTGAAAAAACAAAACCGTCGAATTATTTAACTCCAATAAGCGGAAAAATTAATTTGTTGAACGTCTTTAATAGTGATTTATACAAGTCTAGGTCGCAAGGGCTCTTGAACCTTCTTGGAGGCGTAAAACGAACTCTAAATACCGGGTATTCTCATAAAATGTTACTAGTTTTTCAAAAACTAACAAAGACTCCCCCCACCTTCTCTTACCTGGTATCGGTCACACTATGTGCAAATAGCAAATATAACATGATGTAATAGATTGTATGAGTTAAAAGTAAATTTTGGACGACTTTTAACCCCTTTAAGGTGTTGCTTTTAATTTTTTTATATGACAAGTCCGTATACCGAAATGACATGCCAAAACTAAAAAAAACACTTAAAACAAAAGGTTCAATAAACAAAACACTTGTGTTTGCTTAAATATGATATGTTATGCTTTGCCTTAACATCTCACTAGTTATTTTTAATGGTTAAAACATACACACCTACAAAAATACTCCTAAAATCCATCTAGTACTAGGGCTGTAAACGAACTGAACAAACGTGTTCGTGTTCGTTCGTTAAGGAAATGAATGTGTTCACAAATGGTTCATGAAAACTTACCGAACGAGATTTTATGTTCGTGTTCATTCATTAAGGAAATGAGCTTGTTCATGAAAGGTTTACGAACACAAACGAACACAAATAAATTTGACGAACGTGACAAAGGATAAAGGTAGATGGCCCAGAGAGTAGCACTTGAACTTGGATCCCTTGTTGTGGAACGTCGTATCCGTCGATGTAAATAATGAGAAAGAAAAGGGAAATATTGATGCATAAACAAGGTGAAATAAGGTTTCATAGTTTAATTGTTAGGGTAATAAAATAAATAAAAGTTTAATAATATAAAAAGTATATGAAAGTACAAAAATCTTTAATTAAAACACAAACATAAGAACATAAACGAACGCAAATGAACTAATGTTCACGAACACGTTCACAAACACCTTAACGAACGTTCACGAACACAATTAAACGAACGAGACCTTTGTTCATGTTCGTTCATTTAACTAATCGAACGAAATTAGTCAACCAACATTCGGTTAAATGAACGAAATTTATTGTTCATGTTTGTTCGTTTATTAAACGAACAAACATAAACGAACTTCCCGCCGAACGGTTTGTTGAACGTTCGGTTCTTTACAACCCTACCTAGTACTACTTTATGGGAGTCAACCCGAATTTCCACTAGTCATCCAACACGTTTTTTTACTGGTCATGATAAATGTCTATAAAAGTAGATAAATTTATAACAAACTTGTAACTAGTTAGTAAAGTATTATTTATACAAACTCATACTTTCATTGGTAATAACCCTGGGTATAACCATGAAAAGCGATGTAGAAAGGAAAAAAAACTCCTAAATATTTACAGTTACAATGCAAAAAGTTGGTCATATTTTCTTATCAGACCACAATCATGTTAATTGAATATTCTCTACAAGCTCAATGAAAGTATCTTCTCTGCAAGGGAATGTGATCCCTCCCATTGGATGAGCATAGCCAAACTCTTCTTCTGCCATGTTCAACAAAGTTTGAAATGAAGGATGTTTAAGATACGCTAAAGGAACTATAAATCTCTTGAGGCTTGTTTCACCCACATACACAGAGAAATGACCTTTAGGTACATTAATGACATGCGAAGATGATTGCATCTCCCAATAGCCAGCTTAGTATACATGATTTTAGTAAATTTGTGTATACCCATGATCAGTGAAATTGATATTATGTGAGAGCAGGGACTAAGAACTTTATTGGAGAGAAGTTCAATGAGTATTTGAGGATTCATTCAAAATCAACATTGGTATAAATAGATCTCTAATTAACCAAACTATTCCACGTACGAGAAGTTATCAAGTATCTTACACCTTTGGTAATTCCAAAGACAAAGTTAAAGCATCTGTACGACCGAATGATACAAGGGATCAAGAATCTTACAACTTTGGTCATTCCAAAGTACATTTTTCACCAAATGGGATCAAGAATCTTACATCTTTTCCAAAGATCCTTGTGTTTTTCTTGAATAAGAAAAGGACGATGAATGTGAATATATGTGACAACATATATGTTATCTATGAATATTCGTGGTGGCCGTTGGGACTATAAAGATATAAAGTCCATACTACACACTAGTCCAACTTATAGAATTAATTCAAGATCTTAGAAATTTAGTTTTAGCTTAGATCATGTAATTATGATTGGTTCAAATGTTATAATTTCTTGGTTTAGTTATAAAGGAATCTGACCACATGGTGGAGACATGGAAGTAATATCTTTGTATGATTATATTGAAAATTAAACTAAACTTTTTATTAAGTATATATAAGGGTCTAATGTCATTGTTATAATTATGTTTAAGGGTCAAGGTTGTATATTTATATATAGGCGATGTTTTTTTAAAAATGTAAATTTTCGAAAATTTTATATGTATTGAGTCCGCATCTTCATTTAAAAGTTCAAGATCCGCCACTGTCGACCATGCACAAATGTTACAAACTTGTATGATCAAAATTATAACAAAAAATCAAGCTGTGTGTTAGTCTCTATTATTGGCATTCATTTTTCATCTTTGATTACCAACAGATTAATGGCTTATGGCTTTTGGTTTGAAATGGAATTTAGGGTATGTTTGGCAAAAGTAGCTGTTGTTGGTAGCTGAAAGCTGGTGGCTGGAGGCTAGAAGCTGGTGGCTGGAGGTTGGAAGCTGGTAGCTGTAGTTGTAGCTTTTTAGATATATTTAGGTGTTTGGAAGAGTAGCTGGAGCTTTTAATAAAATGTATAAAATGACCAAAATGGACATTAAAAAGTTGGTACATTAGAAAGTTCATTATTTTTAGAGGTTAAAATAGTCATTTTTTCCTAAAAGCTTGTAGCTCCTTCTAAACGCTACTAGTAGGAGCGTTTAACCAAAAGCTTCAAGCTCCTAACCTAAAAGCTTCTAGCTCCTTCAACCAAACAAAACTTTTTATTAAGTTGGAGCTTTTTCTTAAAAGTTTAAAGCTTGAAGCTTCTAAAGCTTGTAAAAGCCATGCCAAACATACCCTTAGACTTAGAGAAGATCAAACGATGGGGTATTTTAAGCTAGTATACATGTAGAGTTTATTTTGTAATCAAGGGTTAGGTAGGAAAACATTCTGAAGGACATATATGATTTAAACTTAAAGATCATGTGGTTTGTAAAAAGAACATCATTTTGCACACTGATATTCGCTTCTCATAGACTATGTTACTAGATAATCATGTTTGGTATGTAGCCACCATTAATTCTTTCCACTTACATCAAATATTTGAAAATTTCACTAAGTTCTATCTGCTTATCATCACATGTGGATTGTTAATAAAGGTATACTAGTCATACGATGGGGGGAAAATACAGAGCACACGAATCAATAAGTGTAGTTTCAATTGTAACTAGATTGTTGCCATAGGCCGCGCATTGCGGTGGTGATGTGTTAGTTGTTTATAGCTGGTAGCATGTTATGTGATTTGTTATCATATGAAAATAACAAATCTGATCTAAAGCATAGCAGTTACAAAAAGAAAGTCACAAAAGAAACAGAATTGAACCCGAGTTGGTTCGTTTAGTAAGGGTTCCACCTAACCACTACACCACCCTTACCTTTGAATCAAGACTTAGCGGGGACAAAAAGTACGATAACTCAAATTTATACCGTTTGACTTGTTTTCAAACACAAAATTTATGGCAAAACGTAGACCAACAAAAAATGTACACAAAAATAAGCATGAAAAGTATTATATTGACCATACTCGTTTTCTAAAAATGTTAATTAATATCGTTTACGTTGTAAATGTGACACGTACATTAAAATGTAAAAAACGTAGGACAACTAAAAATGTACACAAAATAAGCATGAAAACGTATTATATTTGACCTGACTAGTTTTCGAAATTCTTTTACATCCAAACGAGATTTACACCACCACGTAAATAAAAATAACCATGTGAGAATTTTTTTTTATATTAAGCTAAAGAATGTATATACTCGGGGAAGGGGGGGGGGTATTTGAAAATTTAGCACTCAAGGGCGCAAAGATGACAATTTAAAAAGTTTTTAGAAAATTTTCGAAGTTTAAGGGTTGTTTTTGTCAATTTAAAAAGTTTAGGGTCTATTTTTTTGTCAAAGTTTGAGGTCCTTTTTTTCAAAGTGTGAGGTCCTTTTTGTCAGTCGTATTGCCACCGACCAACTTCTTTAAGGTATAGATAACTTTCACTTTACTTTAGCCATAATCTAGAACCCAAAAAAGTCTAGGTCGTACAATAATTACGTTCTGAGACTCGGATTTCTTTAATGCTAGATCTCAAGGCGCATTTAGTTTCAATCAAGAGCTTTTGTACTTAATGACTTGCTGTGTTAATTAGTTAGGCATCTTCTGTGGTAGTGTATGGTTTTGGCCTTTGGGGTTGCAAGGTAGCTTTGCTTTGGTGGGTATGGTTTTAAGGTTGTTATATATAGGTATTATTTATTTGCTATATTTGCTTAATTTGATTAGGACATATTGGAGCCTGCTTTTGCTTCTCACTTTCAGCTATTTTTTTTTGCAGTTACAAAAATAAAAGAGAATCAAGCAAAATTAATCAATGACCATGAAAGTTAATAATAGTAGAACTTGTAACGAATCAGCATAATATTATTTATACAATCTCATGTTTTCATTGGTAAAAACCTTGGGTGTAACCATTATGCAGAAAGAAAAAAAAACTCCTAAATGTTTACAGTTACATTGCAAAAAAATATGGTCATGTTCTCTTAAAGACCACAATCATGTTAATCGTATATTTTGAACGAGCTCAATAAAAATCTCCTCTTTGCAAGGGAATGTTAGACCTCCCATTGGATGAGCATAGCCAAACTCCTCTTCTGCAAGGTTCAGCAAGGTTTGAAATGAAGGATGTTTAAGATACGCTAAAGGAACTATAAATCTCTTGAGGCTTTCTTCACCCACATACACAGAGAAATGGCCTTTAGGTACATCAATGACATGTGAAGATGATTGGCATCTCCCTATAGCCAGCTTAGTATACATGCTTTTAGGAAATATGTGTATGCCCATGATTAGTGAAATTGATAACTATGTGATAGCGGAAGCTAAGAATTTGCAAAGAAGCTCAATGAGTAGTTGTGTGGGCATTCAAACCCTACATTGGTTTAAATAGATCTCTAGTTAACTAATCCACAAGGAGAAAATTTCAAGGAAATCAAAGTACACTAATAGTACCGCCAAGTGATCCAGATTCTTACACCTTCTCCAAAGACAAATATCCTTGTTTTGCTGTAATTAGAAAAGACAACTTATATGAATATATTTTATACCATATATGTTATCTTTGCATATTCTCGGTGGCCGGCTGGGACTATAAAAATATATAGTTTGTCTTACACAGATAGTCCAACATATAATAAACTCAAAATCATAAGAATTTAATGTTATATCCATAGATCATGTAATTATGACTAGTTCAGATGTTATGGTTTCATGGTTGTGCTATGGATTTAGAGAAGATCAAATGATACTCAATAAGTTACTACTTGTTAACGGTGAGGGCAAAATTGATAACAATATAGATCATAGATCATCACTTTTAGTCTAATAAAATATAGTTTTCTTTTAATTATTTCGGTTTACTTTAACCATTATTTAGAACCCAAAAAAAGTACATGTCGTATTATACTTCCATTTGAAGATACGCAATTTTGACTCGGATTTGTTTATTACTAGATCTCAAAGTCGCGTCTGAGTTTCGATCAAGTGATTTACCTTAGCCCATATTTTTGGAACCGGAAACAGTAATTCTGATATTACTGGAAAGAGCATTTAAGTTCCAATCAAGGGCTTTTGTACTTTAATGATGTTGGTTCAGGCCCTGATGCCTGATCTATAAGCAGTAAACCAGAAAAGGACAGCAGGTTGATCAAAATGTTGATGCATCTTATTGTGGATACGGCTCGTTCCGGTTCGGCTCGTTTCCAAGTGAAGACTGAGGTCAAGATGTCCTCCTATCTTGACCCGGTACGATGTTTCCGATGGAAAACAGTTTGTGCATGCAAACTGTTTGCTGCTGTGTTTTGATCTGCATGTCTGCGATTTTTCTGCTGCATGTCTTACCACGAAGAATGCATGGATCTATCGACGAAGAATTCATTCCAGCGAAGAATGGTCATCACGAAGAACCTTCTTCGTGGGTTTGATGGTTCGTCGATATAGGTTGCCTGCCGAAGAATCACATGGACGAAGAACATGCTTCGTGAGTCAGGTTGTTCGTCCTTGTAGTCCACGAAGAATAGGTTCTTCGTGGACATGGACATTGTTCGTGGGTTTTATATATTCTTCGTGGATGTACTGAGATATGGGGATATATATACACACTAGTTCACAGTTTTAGGAGAGAACATAGTGAGAGCATTTTTTTTCTTGTATGAATCTTGTAACAAACTCATCTGAAATAATACACATTGAGCTTTAACGTTTGAATCTGTGTCTTGTGTTTGTGTTCTTTGTCTCGGTTTGCATACCCGGTTGGATTCCGCACTTGCGGGTGTGTTCGGTAACAAGGATAAGGTTTTCTAGATCCTCCTCTAGGGACCTACACAAAATATGACCATTATTAAAAGGGAAAATAGCTAAAATAGCCTTGACTGGGTCAAAATTTCCAAACTAGCCAAAGGAAACGTCTTGTAGAGACTCTACCATATTCTTGAAGAGTCTTAACATCTGACCAATCACATGCGTACACGTGGCTTGTAGAGACTCTACCATATTCAAAATGAGACGTTTCCTACGGCTTGAGACGTTTCCCACGGCGGCTTGAGACGTTTCCTACGGCTTGAGACGTTTCCCACGGCGGCTTGAGACGTTTCCCATGGTTTGAAACGGCTTGACACCTTTCCACATGGCTTGAGATGGCTTGAGACTTTTCCACATGGCTTGAGACCTTTCCACATGGCTTTAGCCGTTTCACCCTCTTTAGCCGGCTTCAATAGCTCAAAATTTTAAATTCAAAATTTTAAATTTCTATTTTTAAATTCGAAGTTTTAACATGTACCTTTGTTAAAATTTCGTAACATTTCCGAAATGCTAACATTTCCATTACAAATTGGATTTTTTTAAATTTTGAATTTTTTATAAAAAAAATAAAATTTAACAAACGTACATGTTAAAACTTCGAATTTAAAAATACAAATTTAAAATTTTGAATTTAAAATTTTGAGCTATTGAAGCCGGCTAAAGAGGGTGAAACGGCTAAAGCCATGTGGAAAAGTCTCAAGCCATGTGGAAAGGTCTCAAGCCGTTTCAAGCCATGGGAAACATCTCAAGCCGTGGGAAACGTCTCATTTTGAATACGCTAGAGTCTCTACAAGCCACGTGTACGCATGCGATTGGTCAGATGTTAAGACTCTTCAAGAATATGGTAGAGTCTCTACAAGACGTTTCCTTTGGCTAGTTTGGAAATTTTGACCAAGTCAAGGCTATTTTGGCTATTTTCCCTTATTAAAAGTCCACTACTTTACTAACAAAACCCAAATAAACATGTGATTAAATTAGAAAGAAACTGTAAGCCTCTGCTGACCCATCTTTGATCTGTGGCCCACCAAGCTACTGACCCATTCCAATTATCTGACCCGTACCTGTTGACCCGTCAAGATTAACCCAACAAATGATATTTTATGTTATTTAATTAGGCATCTTTCCATAGTAGTGTATGGTTTTGGGGTTGCTAGTTATTTGTTATTTGATGTGGTTACTTTAGGCTATATTGTTCCTTTGCTTTAGGCTTTAGCTTCTCATTCAACAGGTGTTCCTTTGCTTTTCCAAAAATAATCAAGCAAACTAATAAATGACGGTAAAAATAGATAAATTTATCAGAAACTTGTAAACCAATTAGGATAATATTATTTATACATACTCATAGTTACATTTGTACTAATTCTGGGGATTACTATGAAAAGCTATGTCGAAAGATAAGTTCTCCTAAATGTTTTACAGTTACATTGCAAAAAAGATGGACATGTTCTCTTATTTGACCACAATCATGTTAACTGTATATTCTCAACAAGCTCAATGAAAGTCTGTTCTTTGCATGGGAACGTGAGACCTCCCATGGGCTGAGAATAGCCAAATTCCTCTTCTGCTAGGTTCAACAAAGTTTGAAATGAAGCATGTTTAAGATATTCTAATGGAACTATGAACCTCTTCAGGTTGTTTTCACCAACATACACACAGAAATGGCCTTTGGGTACATCTAAAGATGATTGCTATCTCCCTACAACCAGCTTAGTATACTTGATTTTAGGAAAATTTTGAAGGCCCATAATTAGTGAAAATGAGATTGAATATGTGAGAGCAGAAGATAAAAATTAGGTGAGATACTCAACTAGTAATTGAAGGTTCGTTCAAACCCAATATTGGTATATATAGATCTCTATTGAACAAAGCCATTCCATAAGGAGATAATTCCAAGGGAATTGAAGTACGGCAAGTCATCAAGTATCTTACACCTTAGGTACTTGCAAGACGATATTGAAGGATCTGTATCACCAATGATCCAAGGGATCAAGTATCTTACCCTTTTGGTTCTTCCAAAAATGAAATTGAAGCATATGTATCACCAAATGATCCAAGTGAACCTTACATCTTTTCCAAAGCCCAAAGACCTTGTTTCGCTTTAATCATAAATGACAATGAATATAAAATATATGATATAACATATATGCTATCGATGCATATTCTTGGCTGCCGACTAAGACTATAATTGTTGGATTTGAGAGTGTTTGTAGTGTGTTTTCTCATAAAACGGTTAAATTAAATTGAAATTCAATCAAACAGTGATAAACAAACACATCAATCTAACACAACTGGATTTGGGTATGATTGCAATAATTCATATTGAGTTCATATATGTAATATAATCTCAAGGTACAACTTGTATTCCCCTTCTCCAGGTGAACACTCTCTCACTTAGTTTTTATGCTCTCAGCTCCAAGTGTTGAGTATTACAATGAAGAGTCTAAACTATTATAGGAGAAGTGAACTACTGGTGACGTCACCATGAAAAAGACCCCTAACAACTCATTAAATGAGTGTAACTGCCAACAATTGACTCGACTGCTGGATTGTTACATTAAACTACTGCTCTAAATGTAAAACAAGGAGAACAACTGGATTATATAGAACAACAAATTGGATCCAGCTCTTCTATAAATCCAGGTCTTTGACTTGTTGACCTGATCTTCAGTCTTCATCAGTCAGTTGTAACAACTCTTCTTTGACTTGACTTGAGTTGACTGTTGACCAGCTCTTCTTCATTCCAACACTTTTTTTCTATTCTTTGATGGCAACAGTTCATCTATAACAATAGTTTGGGCAATTGTTCTGGGAAGCTTTCAAGGGGGGATAAACTATTGGACTAGTGAATGTATCTTGACTTATTTCTTCAAGCAGAGATGATGGTTCCCTTGGGTTTTGGCTTTCATCACCAACAGATCTTATATAACCCAACAATCTCCCCCTAGATCTGCTGATGCCAAAATCACACTTATTTTGGCCTGTTTTTTATTCTCTTATTCTTTTATGAAGCCTTTTAGTCTTTCCCCGATCATGCCTTTGACTCTAAGTTCTAAGCTTAGAGCCTGATCATCATTAGCATCCCTTTCCAATTCAAGGTTAAGTATAACCTTGATATCTTCTAGGCTCAGACTTTGGACTGCTTATCCATCCATCTGGGTTCTATAGCCATCCTCTCTAAAAACCTTCACATCATTCAAGTCCTTCATTGCTTTCCATATCACAATCATTGGGTTATGGAGATTGTGAGGCAAGTCTAAGACTTCAGTGGTTGCCAGTGATTAAAGTGGTAGACTTTCTGGATCTTGTTTTGGAGATTCCTACTAAAAAGTGCCAACCCCTTATGTCTACATGAGGAGTTTCAGACTTGCAGCTTATAGGCAGTTTTTTCTCTTCTGGATCCAGATCTACATTCCATTTTGAATAACCATGTTTAGCTTTCATATTGTTCATGTAGTTTTTTTATGATCTTTGGATTGTAGTAAAATATTTCCCGACGCTTGAATGGAACAACAGCAGACTCCTTCTTTTAAGCAAGGTAGATCTCTGTCTTCTCCTAGTTTATCTTAAGTGGAATTTTTTCTGTATTCTTTCTTCTTGTAGTGTAGAATTCCATGAATTCTTTTGACACAGTTGTGTCTTTCCATCTTACAATTACAATTGAGCTTTTGGGAGCCCATTCAACATGTATTAACTCATGCCTCATTTAAAGATCTTTGTGGCCTCTTTTGGAGTTGGCTTTACTGCCAAGCTTCCAATTTGGAGGAGTGACCTTCATGATGGATCTGCAAGCATCTTCTTCACTCTAGCTATCTCACTCAATAACCTATGGGCATCCCAATTTTAAATATGTAAAAGTTCTTCACAAGGTAAAGGACATTCTTCTTCAGCCACTCTATACTTTCTTGTTTGGTGTTAAGTCTGAGTATACAAGGCTTGTGATTAAACAACAAATAAGTGCAAACAATTTTGTATTGTATAAGTAAAGATAAACAATCACAAGCGAGAAATCATCATCAACATCTACATTTGTTTTCCAATTAAATCAAATAATTACAAAAGGTTTTACATAATGATTGACTCTACAAACACCCCCTCAGACTGACCACTAAAAAATTTTATTCGTACAAAAGAAAAGGTGACGTGTAATGATAAGTAGATCTCAACAGGTGAGATCTATTTATACTAAGAATGAAATCTCTATTTGTGATTGGTTGACATCTCCCTGATAGTGACATCTAACATTCATAACAAAAAAGATTCCACAGATGTTGCAAACATCTATAAGAATCAAATAACTGATCTAACTATGCTAAACACCGTTAAAAAACAAATATTGTTACATTGGGAAACAACTATTAAGCTATCCTCCGTTGCTTTGTTCCAAACATCTGTTTGGTCTTCTTCATCAGACCTTTGCTTCAACAGACTTTAGAACTTGAACAGACCTTGTTTCTTCATGAGCAGCGTTTCCAAGGCTTCAAACATATGTTAGCCGGTCTTCAACAGATTATCTGATTTAGGTATTCAAGATTCACTATCTTTGGGAAGAATCTGGCTCAAACTTCTATTTATCTCTTCATCACTTGATCATGTTTTGGCTTTTTTGTAGGTCCAACAATCTCCTCCTTGAACAGATGATGCCAAAACAGATGTTTATTAGATTAATTTTTATTCCTCTTCAACTTATCTCTAATTAGGGCTTTAAATTGCTTGTCAAATCTTTCTGAGAGAGTCATCTGCATCCTTTTCGAGTGGAAGATCCAGTAGATCTTGTGGATCTTTAATTTTCAGGCCCATGACACTATTCATTGAGTCTTTTTCACTTCCCCTTTAGCCCTGACTATTGCAATTTATGGCTTGCTCTATTGGAAGACCATTTTATATTTTTTGAGCTTGATGGATTTACTAGGACCGATTTTATTGGAATAAATGAGGGAAATTATTTTCCCAAGACTTGCCCAAGCAGCTCTTCTGGTTTGGCATCTGGATGCCCATACGTGAGTTCTTTTCTAATCTATTCCTTCCTTATCTCATCTTCATACTTTTGTAGATCTTCTGTAGACATCTCATATTTCCTGGCTAAGTAAATAACATGACCTTGTTTTGGAAACCAATTTAGCCAAAGAAATACAAAAGTCAAAACGGTTAGTGACCGTCAATGATAAGGGTATAAATACCCATATGTATTGACATTTATATGTGTGAAATTAGTGTGTTTATTGTAGGTTTTCTTTGTCTCTATTTCTCCGTGAGTCCCACTCAAAATCAATCAAATTGTTCATTACTAATTAATCACTGATCAATCCATGATCCTACACCACAAAGTACAAAACCGATGAATAAAACTCATATGTATTTTGATATTGCATAAAGTTACAAATTAGAATGTTATACAATGCACTGCTTATCAAATTGGGTGCTAGCCCACACACTAAAAACAATATGTTTTTTATTTTTTCCCAAAAGCAATCGAATCTACTCCTAATTCTACATCAATGTCCACCACAGGACTCAAATCCTCAAGCTTTTTTTTTTTGAGGGGGGGGGTTGCATTATTTTACACAAGTGGATACCACGCTAGGCCAAAGGCGCAATAGTACTCAAAACGATATCGACCTTTGTACACATTTCTAATGGTTGACAAATGCCCAACTAATTCAATTAAATGTATTATTTATCTTAACATGCATGTACCCATTAGGTCATATATATAAGTGTTATTTTTAAGATAAGGTTAGATAAATTAAGTGTGCCTAAGGTAGAAATGTAACAGAAAATACATAAAAATCAAATGGGTGGCAAAAATAAGGATGACCGAAGATGCTACCCTCATTTCTGCCACAGATCAATTTCAAAACTATATTCAATTATAGAGAAGATAATGTGGCATCTTACCAACAATTAGAAGATTGAGTGCTTGGATGCTTATAGGTCTTTGGTAGTTTCTAATATATTCACTTTGCTGCTAAGTACATAAATAAAATACAAAAAGTTCGTAAGCTCTCACTGTGTTCAGAAATGGTAGTTTCTGAAATGATCGTATGTTTTTATGTGTTATAATGACACGTATATTCAATCCACGACTTATACTTAATGTATAAAAGTTTCTTTAGCTTTGTAAAGGTGGCTGAAATTCCTTCTTATTCTAAATAATATATCCATGTACCAAAAACTAATAGTTAATGTAGAAATTGTGGAGTACAAGAGTGGTATGTACTATATGTGTTTATAATCCCAGCCGGCCAAGAATATATATATATATCCACTGATGGCATATCTGATATCGCATATATACATATTCTAGTTGTCTTTTCTGTTTGTCAAAACTTTTAAACAGAACTTTCTCTTCGGAAGGGCCAAATGTCTAAGATTCTTTTGATCAGGGGGGGGGGGGGGGGGGGGGGGGGGGGGGGGGATTTGGAGATACAGATGCTATTAAGATATCGTTAGGAAACTTTATAGAGTGTGACGATTTGTCGTACTTCATTTTTCTTGAAATGTTCACCTTTTGGATTTGTTGAACATTTAGTGAATTAGAGATCTATTTATACCAATAATATTTTGAATGAACCAACAACTTATACAGCTTCTCCCCACAGTCTTTGTTTTTCTCACATAGTATCAGTTTCACTAATAATGGGCCTACGCAAATTTCCCAAAATCATGTATACTAAGTTGGCTGTAGGTAGATACCTATCATCTTCAGCGGTCATTGATGTACCCAAAGGCCATTTCTCTGTTTATGTTGGTGAAAACGACATGAAGAGGTTTATTGTTCCATTAGCATATCTTCAACATCCTTCTTTTCAAACCTTACTGAGCCTGGCAGAAGAGGAGTTTGGCTACGCTCATCCAATGGGAGGTCTCACGTTTCCATGCAAAGAAGAGACTTTCACCAAACTTATTGACAACATAGAGTTAGCTTGATTGTGGTACTGTTGGATATAATCCCGACCACATGGTTAAGTAAAGTTATGGGTCACATATGTACATATGTGTAAGTAATAGTTTAGAGCCAATTGTGTATTTGTAAATAGGTTAGGGTACGACTGGTTTGTAAACATTCAAAGGGTTACGAAACTTTAAAAGGCTAGTCAACAATCTTAATTTTAGTTTACCATTTTACCATTGATATTCAAGTTCTTCTAGGCAATAACTTGTTGTATCAGAGCTTGGATTCTATAAGCCGACACGTTGAAACCGAACATAACAACGCGTTGTTAATATTTTCTTTTGTTTGCCAACCAGAGTCCGATAAGCTGACTCTGACTACAACGACCAAAATCAACAAAATCATATGTGCTTTGATTTTTTGAATTCCATATTGTTTTGATCACCGTGAAACCGATGAACGAATTAACTCAAGAACCGAGTTGATCTTGTTGCGATCTCAATTTCATTAGAAGTCAGAGAAACAAAAAATTATTAGTTTAATCCACCTATTTTTTCTAGTCAAACAGTCAATTATTAGTTTAAAGCAAATAATTATTATGATAAATATGATTTAATGATTA
The DNA here is from genome assembly GCA_947069175.1 of Scalesia atractyloides. Classification (NCBI taxonomy): domain Eukaryota; kingdom Viridiplantae; phylum Streptophyta; class Magnoliopsida; order Asterales; family Asteraceae; genus Scalesia; species Scalesia atractyloides. Next base: position 78,815,278 of record CAMTDV010000019.1, on the reverse strand, counting down.
AACCTGACGTAGAGATAATACAAAACACCAAGACAGCCTGAAGCAAACACAATGTGACAAAAACGCCTAGCAACCAAAAAAACCAAACACTACTCTACAAACTGGCCTAACTAAATAAAACAACATGACCTCAGTATGTTGGAAACCAGTTTAGTCAAAGTAATACAAAAGTCAAAATGGTTAGTGACCCTCAATTGTGAGCGGGGAATTTACGAAAATGGCCAAAACCAAGTTTGACTTACGAAAATAGCCATCTCATGCGTCTTTGGAGCAGCGCATCACAGGTTCGAGACACCTTTATGCGTCTTTAAATGTAGAAGTGACACGTGTCTCAATGACATCCATGTGATGCGTCCGTGACTCATCCCATGCGTCCGTGACTCATCCCATCATCACATGCGTCCGTGACTCATCCCATTATCCCATGCGTCTGTGACTCATCCCATGCATCCCATTGTGACACGTGTCAACTCTACATTTAAAGAGGCATCCCGTGCATTTGAATCCGTGATGCGCCACTCCAAGGACGCATGAGATGGCCATTTTGGTAAGTCAAACTTAGTTTTGGCTATTTTCATAAACTTCCCATTGTGAGGGTATAAATACCCGTATGTATTTATTGACATTTATATGTGTGAAATTAGTATGTTTATTGTAGGTTTTCTTTGTCTATGTTTCATCACCATGAGTTCTTACACATATTCATGTGCGTACTCAAAATCAGTCACAACTGTTTCCTAATTAATCGTAGATTATTGATCAATCCTGATCCTACAAAGTGCTATCATAGTGCAGGTTGAACAAGGGATTGATCGTTGCAGTCTAGGATCGCCATCATATAAAGAAAAACGAAAAAAACAATAAGAAATCCCAGAGTAGTGATCCTCGTTTCCGACAGAAGGCCAAGGAGAAAGAAACGAGAGAGAATCATATTGATGTAGGCAGGGTGGCAAGAGTGATCGAATAACAGCCCCAAAGCAAGAACGATTTTTGAAGAAATTGATTAAGAATCATTAGATATTGGATTGTCCGAGAGAGCATCGGCAATCAAGTGAAAGTTTTTTAGTGACAGAAGAAGGTTTCAGCGACAAGGGAAGGCCACATATCACAACTCTTTAAGGAAACGGAATTAAAAACGAATAATTATTGATCATAGGACCGAAAGGTTGAATTTTTGTTCCGTTCGATATCGGTTAATGATTATCGAGATATCATTCATTGCAAAGGTAGATAAGTTACAATTCGACGGAGATGACGTAACATGCTTCAGTCTTGATCAATGGATCTGGAGGGTTAGTCAGAAATTGAGAATTGAAATTCAACCGAAGAAGGAACAAAAGGTCTGCAGATTGGATGAACAAGGAGAGTCAATAAAAATTGAGAATTTCTTTCATTTGTTGGAAATGAATTTACGAAAAGAAATACAAAAGTCAAAACTAGAAATGTCAAACCCGAAAATTAGTGATAAATTAGGAGTTGGGTCATTTAGTCCGAACGGTTAATAGACGTCAATTGTAGGGGTATAAATACCAATATGTATTTACATTTATATGTGTGAAATTAGTGTGTTTATTGCGGGTTTTCTTTCTCTCTGTTTCACCACGAGTCCCTGCACAAATTCATGTGTATACTCAAAATCAATCACAATTATGCATTCCTAATTAATCACAGATTAATGATATCCACGATCCTACAAAACCCATGATTGAAAATCATACGCATTTAGATATTGCAAAAAGTTACAAATCAGAATGCTATACAATGCGCTGCTTATCAAATTCCCACTAAATACAATATGTTTCTTTTTCAAAAGCAATAGAATATAGTCCTAATTCTACATCAATGTCCACATAAGGACTCAAACCCTCCACCTTTTGGGGTGTGTGTGGGGAGTGAGGAGGAGTTACATAATAATTTACACACGTGGATACCGCTAGGCCAAGTACGACACTTGTACACATTTCTAACTTTGTTGAAATACGACAAGTAATACGGTTAAATGTCTTATTTATTATAACATGCATGTACCCACTAGGCCATATATATAAGTGATATTTTTAAGAGAAGGCTACACACATTAAGTGCGCGCAAGGTAGAAATTTAACAGAAAATAAATAATAATAATAATAATAATAATAATAAAATGGGAAGCAAAAATAAGGATGACTGAAGATGCTACCCTCATTTCTGCCATAGACCAATTTGAAAACTAATATTCAATTATAGAGTAGATAATTTGGCATCTAACAAACAAATTAGAAGATTGAGTGCTTGGATGCTTATAGGTCTTTGGTAGTTTCGAATATATTCACTTTCCTGCTAAGTACATTACTAAAATACAAAAGGTTTACAAGCTCTCGCTGTGTTCATCATCACATTTTCAAATGGTAGTTTGAAATGATCATATACTTTTATGAGTTATAATGACACTTTTATTCATTCCATCACTTATACTTCATGTATACAAGTTTCTTTAGCTTTGTAAGGGTGGCTGAGATTCCTTGTTATTCAAAATAAAATATACATTTTTCAAAAACTAATAGTCAATGTAGGAATTTTGGAGTACAAAAGTGGTATGTACTATATGTGTTTATAATCCCAGCCGGCCAACAAGAATATATATTTATCCACTGTGGCATATCTGATATCGCATACATAATTGTCTTTTCTGTTTGTAAAAATTTCAAAACAGAAACTTTGTCTTCGGAAGGACCAAAGGTCTAAGATTCTTTTGATCAGGGTATTATTTGGAGATACAGATGCTTGTAAGATATCCGTTAGGAAACTTTATAGAGTGTGACGACTTGTCGTGCTTTGGTTTTCTTGAAATGCTCACCTTTTGGAGTTGTTGATCATCTAGTTAATTATTGATCTATTTATACCAATATTATTCTGTTTGAATGAACTAACAACTTATACAGCTTCGCCCCAAAGTCTTTGCTTTTTCTCACATAGTATCAGTTTCACTAATTATGGGCCTACACAAATTTCCTCTTCAGCAGTCATTGATGTCCCAGAGGCCATTTCTCTGTTTATGTTGGTGAAACCAACATGAAGAGGTTTGTTGTTCCATTAGCATATCTTCAACATCATTCATTTCAAACCTTACTGAGCCTGGTGGAAGAAGAGTTTGGTTACGTTCATCCAATGGGAGGTCTCACGTTTCCATGCAAAGAAGAGACTTTCATTAAGCTCATTGACAATATACAGTAAGCTTGATTGTGGTTCTGTTGTATATAATCGTGGCCACTTAGTTAAGTAAAGTTATGGTTCAAATATGTACATATGTGTAAGTAATCGTTTAGAGACCATTGTGTGATTGTAAATAGGTCGGGGTACGACTGGCTTGTAAACATTCAAAGGGTTACCAAACTTCAAAAGGCTAGTAAAAAATCTTAACTATAGTTTACTATTTTATCTTTGATATTCAAGTTCTTCTAGGCATAATTGGTATCAGAGCTTGGATTCACTTGTGTTTGGTTTCAATTCTTATAACAAATCCTCGTTCTAAAAAAAACTCACATAAACGTTACAAGTGAATTCGCCTCTTGTCCCACTCAGATTTAGAATCGATTGTTGTTTAACCGAACACAACAAAGTGTTGTTAATATTGTTTTTTTGGTTTGCGAACCAGAATCCGATAAGCCGACTTCGACCACAACAATGATCAAAATCATATGTTCTTTAACTTTTGGAATTACATCTCCATGGAATCGAAGAACAAGTTTATTGAAGAACCGAGTTGATCTTGTTGCTATCTCAATTTCATCAGAAGTCAGAGAAACAAAAAAATATTTGTTTAATCCACCTAATTTTTCTAGTCAAACAGTGAACTAATACTTTGAATCACATAATTATTATGGTAAATATGTTTGTATGTTTAAACCAGAAGTAGAGATAATAAGAAAAACACAAAGACATCCTAGAAAAACACAAAACGCCTAGTAACCAAAAAATAAAACACCATTTTTCCGTCCGAACCCGTATTTACGCATACAATTCGATAAAACGGCGTAAACCATATAAAAAAATCGTAACGTGTCAAAACCTTTACAAAACACTTTCAAATTAGAATGTAAGATTAACCAACCATAACACACGAGACTCCTCACTCGTCTGGTTATAACCTACATTCTATCCGGTCAACGCCTAATCTAGCAAAACCGTGCTTAAATCCACGTTAACCGGTCAAGTCTAAATGACTTTTAAAGAATCGTAAACAGTTCTCATGGATATTATTTCCATTCACTCTGGACTATTGAGTCCTCTAGTAATCACACCGTAGGCAATAAACTTTGAGTCCGACTGTACTATGAACTGAATACGCTATATTCTGTGCTAGTACAAGTAAAAACTTTTTAACTACCTTTACCAAAACTTGGGATATAGTATATAACCCCTTGGTTCGGGGATTGTAAGGGGCTAAATGTCTTCATAATGCAATAATCCGATTTAATATGTATTATTTGATAACAAAAACGATTGGGGTTAGTATTACCCAATTCATTATTGTAATGACCATAAGTGCGGCGTGTAGGCATACACCTGACAATCACAAAATATGTAAATTTGGTAACAAGGATACTTGTCCTAATGAAAAAAAATCTATTTAAAATGAGTCGGTTAACTGTATTTACCAATGAAAGCTAAAGTTGGCGTATTTTTTTTAAAGACTAACTTACATGTGACGAACCTAGACAATGGTGGCTTCTGCCATTGATAAAGATGAAAGGTTTGGGGAAGATGATGATAAATAGGCTATGTTATAAGGAAATCAATTTGAATTCATTCACAACCTTGATACATGGCCTCTTGGTTTAACAATCACATTTCAAAGCAAAGGTCACAGGTTCGAAACCTGTGACCAACGTTTTTTTAATTAAACCTTAGGGGTAATTTAGTAATTTCACCCCAAAGTTAACAGAATAAATGGATGGAGTTAAGTTGGTAGACTGAAATGGTTACGAAAGTGAAACCACGGGGACTGAAATCGCAATTTTTAAACTAATGGACTGAAATAGTGATTTTTGACAAACCACAGGGACGAAAACAGTAATTAACTCTAGTAAAAAAAATTCGAAAGTAAAAACGCTTAGTGACCATATTGTGTATCGACTTTTTAGGCGTAGGGCTAATAGCACAATGGCGGTGCTCCTAGGCTTTGTGGGTTCGAATGTCGGTTTGAGATAACCAGCTAGGCAAGGGAAAGAAGGAATTCTTCCTGCGGAGGGGGATGAAGCGGCCAAGTTTAATAAGGGAGGAGGAATTCAATAGTCTTCTCTTCATGATGAATTTACGAATCAAAGCTTGAGCATCTGCAACTAAGAGGGAGCAGTAGGTCAACTAAGAGTGTGTTTATTGTAGGTTTTCTTTGTCTCTGTTGAAATCCTTAATCTCTACACATCCAAAGTGCAAGGGTTTATTAGTTATTAGTATAAAGTTAGTTATATGGCGTTTACATGGCAGTTACAAAGTATGGGGACTAAAGTTGACAATCTGGAAGTTGGAAACTTCCCTCTAATCGAAAGGGTATGTCCCTAAGGACATGTTTGTTCGCGATTGGCTGCAAAGGGACAAGAAGGGACGCGACTATTGGAATCAAGGGACGCGACTCTTCAAGATCAATCACAACCACAAGTTCTAGAGACACACCCGTTCATGAAGGGACATGTCTCTACACTCGTACCCATTAGATTAGTATAAATAGGGCCTTAGATTTCATTTGTAATTATTCTAGTGTAATCAGAATGTTATACTTTCACATTCAATATAGTTATTCGTTCAATTGGTCATAGTTTATCATTGTGTTCGTGTTCGTAAGGGTTCTGACCAACAGTGGTATCAGAGCACATGTTTCAAGTCTGGGAAGGAGAAGAAGAAACCGATTGGAACATCATAACCAGGTTCTCTCGAATTTATTTTTTTAGGTTTTGTATTTCGTTTCCAAAACTAAATTGCAATTTGATTAATTGATTGATTGCAATCAAAAGATTTCGTTCGTTTGAATTCTTTTGTGAAATTCAGTCTCGAATAAAATCTATTTTTCAAAAAGAACATAAAGTATGTTTTAGAAAAGAACGAAATTCAAAACAAATAGCAAGTTAGAAATTCGAGAAAATCCTGTGTGGTACGAAAATCCTGTGTGGTACGAAAAATCTTGTGTGGTACAAAACCTTCGTGGTGGAAAATCCTTCGTGGTGACAAGACATGTGTGGCAAAGCAAGAAAAGACCTGTGTGGCAAAGAAGACCTGTGTAGCAAAGAAAGACCTAGTAAGACCTGTGTGGCAAAGAAGACATGTGTGGCAAGGAAGACCTGTGTGGCAAACAAAACCTGTGTTGTGCAAGCAAGAAGAAAGATTGACATAAAGCAAGGAAGATAGGAAAGTAAAAGTCCAAGAAAGTAAATCAGAAAGGAAGTATGCCAGGAAGAGACGGCAAAGAAAGCACGTCAACGTCAATCCGCGAGCAAGGAAATGTATCCCTTCAATGCCCAAAGTTGACTGAATCGAATTATACTTAGTGGGCAATCCTGATGGAAACGATCTTGAAGGCATAGAGTCTTTGGGATACGGTTGTTTCAAAAGATGGGGTAGACGAGAAAAAGGCGCATACAACGAAAGCAATGATCTTCCAAACGTTACCGGGAGACATTCTAATGCAAGTTGCACAATACGAGAGTGCAAAGGAACTTTGGGATGCAATCAAAGTTCGATATCTTGGAGCCGATATGGTTCAGAAAGCGTGTATGCAAACTTTGAGAAGCGAATTAGAAGCATTGAAGATGGGAGAAAACGAGACAATAAGTAGTTTCGCAAGCAAGTTGGGTGGTATAAAATCTAGGTTTAAAAGCCTCGGTACCACCATTAAAGATAAGAAGATTGTGAGGAAATAACTTATCTCTGTTCCGAAGAAGTTTCTACCGATTGTGGCATCCAACGAGCAGTATTCAGAAATAGATAAAATGACGTTTGAAGAAGCAGTGGGTAGGATTACAGCGTTTGAAGAACACCTCAAGAGCCAAAACGAACCGGAGAACAATAATCTCTTAATGGCAAGTTCAGACAATCACTCCGGAAATTGGCATCATGGAAAAGGACGCGGCGACCAAAGTCATGGTAGAGGACGTGGAGGAAGTTCGTTCAGAGGAGGAAGAGGACGTGGACGAAATACGGATCGAGGAAATGGAGACAAAAGCGAGCTCAAGTGTTACGAGTGCGGCGAATTCGGTCACTTTGCATACGAGTGTAGCAAGCGAAAAGACAAGGAAAACGAGAAGGACGAAGAGGCTCATCTTGCGTTGGAAGAAGAACCAATGCTATTGCAAGTTAAGCAAGTTGGAGACCTACAACAACTCAAGGATGTTCGAGATTAGGGGGTGAATGAAATCCTTAATCTCTACACATCCAAAGTGCAAGGGTTTATTAGTTATTAGTATAAAGTTAGTTATGTGGCGGTTACATGGCAGCTACAAAGTATGGGGACTAAAGTTGACAATCTGGAAGTTGGAAACTTCCCTCTAATCGAAAGGGTATGTCCCTAAGGACATGTTTGTTCGCGATTGGTTGCAAAGGGACAAGAAGGGACGCAACTATTGGAATCAAGGGACGCGACTCTTCAATCACAACCACAAGTTCTAGAGACACACCCGTTAACAAAGGGACATGTCTCTACACTCGTACCCGTTAGATTAGTATAAATAGGGCCTTAGATTTCATTTTTAATTATTCCGGTGTAATCAGAATCTTATACTTTCACATTCAATATAGTTATTCGTTCAATTGTTCATAGTTTATCATTGTGTTCGTGTTCGTAAGGGTTCTGACCAACATCTGTTTCATCACCATGAGTCCCTACAAATATTCATGTGCATACCGAAGATCAATCATAATTGTGCATTCTTAATTGATCACAGGTTATTGACTAATCTCAATACTACAAAGTGATAACAGAGCCCAGTTTGAACAAAGGATTGATCCTCGCAGTCTAGTATCGCCATCAACCATCATACCTAGAAAACACAAAAAAGACAGTGCATTAAGGAAATCCCATAGTAGCAACGATACTCCTTTCCGACAGAAGGACAAGGAGAAAACGAAATGAGAGGGAATTATATCGTTGTAGGCAAGGCACTAAGAATCATCAATAACAGCCCCAAAGCAAGAACGAATTTTGAAGTAATTGATTAATTGAAGTAACTGATTAATTGATTAAGAATCAATAGATATTGGATTGTCCGAGAACACATGCAATCAAGTGAAAGGTGTTTTACTGATAGGGGAAGATTTCAGCGACAAGAGAAGGCCATCACAATTCATTAGTGAAACCAAATCGAAATCGAATAATTATTGATCATAGGACCTAAAGATCGGACTTTTGTTCAGTTTGTTGGTTCAGACCCAAGAACACTCAAAGAAAACTCACTTAACTTTCTGTATATTGATTTCAAAAGGATAATCTACAACTAAATGTTAAATAAAGAAACAAAATAACAAACAAACTAACTAACTCCAAGAAACTCTTGCTTCACTCCCATACTCTCCTCATAATATTCCAATTAATATTCCCACGTTTTCTCCAAGCCACTCGGTCAAACACTTAACCAAATCAGATTTAACAACCACATTCTGATTGACCCCTGACTTGCCTTGACCCGAACCGGCTCCGTCAAGATTATCCAACATTCACCCATGTAATCTTGACCCGTTTCTTCTTTCTTTCTTGCTAAAAAATAACTTTCATTCTATCTTCTTCTCTTGCTTGATCAGTTCACAACGTGACTCAAAATTTGCTCTTCCTTTTATGGTTCTCTTGATTACCCGTTTTTGGCAGATCTATACCACCATCACCACTCGGTTCTGTTTTGTCACCTAAACACCCCCGAAACTACTTGTACATGTTGTCCCGTATGTAGTCTGTTACGAATCCATAATCTCCACCATTCGGTATAATCTGACCACCAAGGTTTTTAAAATCGGATAGACAATGAACCGGAAGCCTTACTGGTTCACTGGTCGGACTAGTTAGCTTGGTAGAACCGGATTTAAAAACCGGGTAATGTCATAAATAAATATTCATATTACTCATATTTATTAATTTTATTTCATACCTCCTAATGATATAATATACTCGATAAAGCCCAAACCCACATCTAAAGCCCAGACAAATTGTTAGTGTTGACGTTTTGGCCATTACCTAGATATTAGATATAAACCTATTGAAATACAAATAAGATATGTGTGTTTCCACTGCGTCCTTCCTCATCAAACCTAATATCTAAACATCTAACCTCTTCATCACTTTTACTTTTATGTATTGCACTAAATGATTTTCGTTTCTTCTTCCATCTTCCATGCATACACTTTTCTTGTCTCTTTCAAGCACCGAACAAGAGTGGAGCATCAGACGAGAGACGAATATGTAACGGAGACAGAAAATGGGTGACAGAATAGCATCAGACCAGAGGAAAAATGGAAAAAGCAAACTTACAGGTCCAATCGACTTGTTCACCGAACCATCAAACTCAACGAGCCTGTCGTTTTTTTTTTTGTAAAGTTCAAGATCTGCTGTGACCGGACCGATGAACTAAGAAAACTCCGATTGAATAGGTCGTACCGGCCGGTCCGATCCAACCTTCAAAACCTTGGAAAAGATTACAGTATTTTTTGTAATCTTTAAATATTCCATTGGAGTGTTAAGAATTTCTTTATTGACATAAAGTGAATTTGAATTGCTATGATTGAAGGAAAAGATTGTCCTTTTCATTCAAATGTCATCATATTATTTTATTTGATGAACCAAAAACAACTATGATTGAAGGAAATGTTTTTGTTATTTTCATTCAAATGTCATCAGATAATTAGATAATTTGATGAAACAATTTTTTTTTCTTGTGAGGGCCTTCAAGGAGTATCATGCGGGTTGATATTTGGCAATTAAGCGTTTTGTGAGATAAATTTATATATTATCATGCATATATGTTAGAAACATCATGTTAATTCTTTATTAAATTGTAAAAAGTCAACATGAAATCTTTTATTTTACTAAATTGTATTAAGTTAACACAAAATCTTTTATTTTATATTATTCACCAGCTACATGGATAAATAATAAATATATACTGAAAAAAAATGTATTTTGAATTGTGCAATTTATACCTAAGGGTGGACAGTGTGGGAGCCAGAGAAAGCTTGGGGAAGTCCGGCGAAGAATTGTTTTCTAGGGGTGCAAACATGAGGTTTAACCAAACTTTTAAGACGTGTGATCATGACTTTTCCTGTAAAATACATTAATTTTTTTTCAAGTGGTGCGCCCGCCCACCCCACCCAGCCCATCACCTAAGTCTGCCCCCTGGTGGGAACACCACCCACTGGATTTGTCGAGCTTTTTTCACTGGGATTTGGGGGACTTCACACCGATTTTTGGGGAAGATTGCTGGGATTTTATTTTTATTTTTTTAGTTATTTTCAATGTGTATGTATTTTGTTTGTGTTTTTGTCTTTTTTTTTAAATTATTTCCATAACCCATAAATTTGTTAAATAATCCTTTAATATATTTTTCTTTTCTTTAAAAAAAACCTAAGAAACGGTAAATGTTTTTCCTTTAAAACTCTTACAATTTGATTTTAGTTTTTAATAAAGTTTAAGAGTTTGTTTTAATTTTAAAATACCTTAAACTATTATAACTAAAATATATTGAAAGTTGGTTTACTTTTGGTTTATGTATCTTTTATTTTATATTATATTCGAAACAATTAAAAAAATGTTTTAAATTTTAAATTAAATTAAATTAAATTAGTTTTTTGGGGAAATCTGAGTTCACGGCACATAATTCTGAGGAAATCCGAGAGAAAACTGGAAAAGGTTGATGTGGCTAGGGATGGCAATGGGTCCGGTTTGGGTCGGGTATTAGTAATCCCATACCTGGTTATAAAATCATGTCTCATACCCGACCCAATACCAGATGGGTATTTGTAGGGGAATTACCCATCCGGTATCGGATATACCCACGGATATCGGGTATACACATTAGTTTGTTAAAAGATATACATTGGGATTTCCAAATATTATAATTATAACACAATTTTATATATAAAACAATTATTTTAAATTAAAAACGCACATTACACACATATAAATTTTATCATGTATTAATAATAACTTTATAATAATACTTATAACTTATATGTATATACTTCACAACATACAAGATATAAATATTATTATCAAATATATATACTAAAAGAAAATGTACTTTTTTCACATTATGAACATACTAAAATAAATCACCAATAGACAAGGGTTAACGAAAAATATAAATACAAATATAAATTAAAAAAATCAGGTATATAGGATATGTTTTTTGGGTAATCGGGTCGGGTATCACCTAATCCCGTACTCGACCCATACCCGTGAAAATTTTTAAAACTAATCCCATACCCGAACCAATACCCATGGGTATCGGGTATACACGTCCCATTTGAGTATACTCGTCGGGCTCGGGTATTTTTGCCTTCCGTAGATGTGGTGCTTGTTTTGGTCAAAATTTTGTATAATGAATTAGATAACCAAAATAAGAAAGTGAGGTTAGTTGCTTGAAACAATGTTATACTTTATATCCAAGATCCTGAGTTTACTGTCAGGATCCTCAATTCTAAAAATGAGGTACGTGATGATTTAACTTGATAAAACCTTGGATTTATGACAAACAGATGTGTAAATAATGAACAACAACCAATACGAACGATATGTTACAGGGAAAAAACTCTTGATCTTTTTGGTGAAGATGATCTCCTGCGTTAAAAACCCCGAGAGCTGGAAACTACATAGCTTCACTAATATTAAAACCAAAATGAGTACAGAGAATGTGGCTTGATCGATCGAATCTAGGTGTTACATAGGGATGGCAATTGAACCCGAACCCGATGGGTAAACCCGAAAGCCTACACATTTGGGATGGGTTTGGGGTCGGATAATCGGGTTTGGGACTAGTTTGGATTTTTTGTGGGTTTGGAACGGGTTTGGGATTTGGTGATATACCCATTTACCCGACCCGATTACCTAATAAAGTGTACCCGATTGTATACCCGACATATTTTCTTACAGATTTTAAATATGTATATGTATATATATATATATATATATATCTATAATACTTTCATACTTTTTTACAAATAGATATTTAATTTCATATACATTGTGTTTATTTAATATATTTCTATAGTGATAATATTACATGTAATTGACTAGTAGTTACTCGATAGATACACAATGGGTTTTTGGTCAGATATACCCAACGGGTAATTTTTTTAAATTAACGGTTTACCCGAAACCCGCGGGTATACCGGATACCCGATGGGTATTTACCCGCTAGAAACCGACGGGTTTTGGGACGGGCTTGGGACAAGCTTATCTAATCGGGTATGGGTTTCGGATTACCTAAACCTGTCCCAAACCCGACCCATTGCCATCCCTAGTGTTACAGTAGATAATTTCGTATGTGTGAGTGTATTGAGTGGTTGAAGTGAGGGTGATATGTGTCTTAGCTGGTTTGATCAAGCGAATTTATAGTACAAGGTAAAAACATATCCAAACTACAATTCCGAGATTTCCAGGATCCAGAAAGAATTAGTCTTCGACCGTTACTAGCTTCCAATGTTACTTTTACATGTTTTCTTCAACTAACTCCTTGACAATTCAGGTGCAAGCACCCTAATAGCCGTTATGAAAAAATATTCCTGCAAAATATTCCTTCAATCATAGAAGCAATTGATTAGTGACAAATATAATCAGGATCCTAGGTCTTCAAAGAATCTGCATTCTTCTGTCATCCCAGAGTTCACAGATCAAAAGATTTTAACATCTTCTTCAGAAAAGTTGTGCTCTTTTGATAACCAACAAATCAGTCACTTGATAGTTTCACAAATCTTTCCTGACAATGTCATAGTCAGACCATTTGATGCCACAACCAAGGCTGATCTCAGCTCCGAGAAGTGGACTTGCTTTCCTTTTTATCCCTTCTCAATTGGCTTCACCTACCCATTTCCCCCCATAGTGGAGGAATTCTTTACTGTTACCAAACTAGCCCATTCCCAAATCATTCCACTTGTGTGGAGAATGTTGTATGTTCTTCACAACATTAACCAAACTCATTCTCTTAACCTCACCATGGCTGAGCTAGCTAGCGTTTATGAACTCATGATTCACGAAACTTGTTGCTTCACCCTTCGAATCAAACCAGGCCAATACCCCTTGTTTTCAAAAATCAAACACACTGAGAAAGATTGGAAAACTAGGTTTTTCTTCGTTCGCCAGGATTCAATCCCCAATGGAGAACTCCTGCCTCTTTACAGGATACGAGATGCTATAACCAGCTAGGATCCTTAAAATCGCAACTAACATTTTTTAATCCCTTCTACTTTGCTTATGCAACTTTCAACCTTGAAACTCTAGTACTTGCAAGTCAAGAGACGGGCAACAAGATAGCAAAAGTGTTAGCCTTGCTTGAACCTGCCAGAGCCTTTTATCAGGCATAGTTTGAAGATCAAACAATTTACCACTTCTATTCTTGTTTTGTTTTTGTTTTGTTCATAAATATGGGGAGCCCTTGCTTTTTACAAAGGATTTCTCTTATATTTTGGTCAACTAGGATCCTTGAATGTTATAATGTCTTAACACTTGAGCAAGTAAGATTCGACTATAAATGTTATTTTTATTTATAACAAGGGTGTGACACTTCACGTTTCCAATCGTTGTTCAATCTCGATCTTTCAAACCACTTCTGGAAGTGAAATCGCAAAATGTTATGCAAACGTAACTTGTTTAACGCGACGTACCCTCCGGAACAATGACATAAGCTAAACATACCCTAAATATCCTTTACATAACTTAGAAATAGTTTGGAAGGGTTCGGTATGGCAAAAACACGTTATGCAACTCCAAGGACTATTTTGCAAATTCTGCGAAAGTACGCCGATTCGCTTATTTCTTAATAACGAACACGTACGTCCATCCAAAAATTTTTGTAATCATTAAAATCTTGTATTTTAATGATTGGAATGCAAAATATCTTTCGTTACTACGTTCGTTTACGCGTCAATTAAAGCGTTCGTCGTAATTAAACGAAAAATGCAACTGTACAACCGAACGAACCGAAACCCGAGACATTTTTATGCTTATGAAGCTTAAAAATCAGGTTAACAGGTGTTAAAAGTGCCAAAACACGACAAAACAAGTCCAGGGGCCATTCCTGCCAATTTTTGAAACTTGGTACCAGCAAGGGTGGATGCGGACCGCAATACGGTCTGCATGGGGTGCCCAGATCAGCTGTTTTATTGGCAGCTTCTTGTTTACTCCCCTGGACACCAAACATTCGAATTTGCCAGCTTTGTTCCTGTTTTGGACATGTGTTAGGACTCTCCGATGATCATGACACATCAAGGGACACTTGTGATGATCTTGTGGGACTTGAAACACTATAAATAACAAGCATTTTTTGGCCATTCCAACTTGCACCTTTCATTCTTTCTTCCTACCACTCTCTTGGAGATTGCTTCCATCCTTTTTGGAGGCCTCCTACTGAGTATCCAGAGCTATTCAAGTGTTCTTCAACACAAGTAAGTGCTCTCTTCTAGTCTTGTTCATTTCTTTTAGTTATTTTGAACTAAAAGTTAAACAATTTGACTTTCGGTTCAAACCATTTTGGTCAAGTCAAAGTTCAATTGAACTTTGCAACGTGATCGTAATCATGATGGTTATGATCCATAGCGATCACGCCTACTGATTATCATGTTTACTAGTCGAAGTGACGAGTCAAAGTTTCGGTCAAAATGTGCATTATGTGCATTTTGCGACTGAACTATTTTCGGGTATAGTTTTGATACCAAAACATTTGTATAACTTAGTTAGACATGGTTTGACATGTCTAACTTGTCACTTTTAGTTAGGTGCTTATTTAGGGTCGTAAGTCGAGCGGTATTGACTACCGCTTTGACTTTCGAATCGACCCGTTTGGTCGATCTTAGGATCCGACCAAACACATATTTGTAACCACAGTTATATAGGGAATAACCCTCTGAGGTTATACCTTATGGTTACGTCATTTGGTTAGTGTTATGTTAAGTCGCTAGTTATGCCTTTATAAATGACCATAATGCCCTTTTTGCGTATAAATTCATTTTAAGCATATGTAATCAAATTTTTGACATATACACTGATGTTACAACTTAATCGAACATGTTTTGGCATATTAAACTTATCATAACACATATCTAACCATCCGAACTCATATTTATGCAAATGAACCGTTAAAGTTGCATAAACTACCTTATTGAGTCATAACGGGTCAAATGCACATAGGTTTCATTTCAACTCAAAATGTAGACTTTGTTAAACCATTTCATATGATTTCCAACACTCATTTGGTTTACAAGGCCTCATTCTATCCGATCCGCCGATTAAAGTCCAGATATTTACATAGTTATTCGATTATAGGACATGCTTGAATCTTTGATCGTTTGAAGTTTTGATATATCATTTGATCCAAGATTTACTTTGCAATCCCAAGTGAGTACATAGTCCCCTCTTTTACATTTTCAAATGTTTTAGGGTGACACATATGTGCTTATGACTACTTTCGCGTTTTCATTACATTGTACATGCTTTGATTACATAGTACATGATTTCAAATTGCATTTTACTATGTATGTTGACTTAGCATACTTAGTAGTTAGTACATGGTTTCAAAGACATTTTACATGGTATATTGACTTAGTATACCTACACATGGTTTCAAAAACATTTTACATGGTATATTGATTTAGTAAACCTACACATGGTTTCCAAGACATTTTACATGGTATATTGACTTAGTATACCTACACATGGTTTCAAGGACATTTTACTTTGTATGTTGACTTAGCATATCTAGTACATGATTTCAAAGACATTTTGTTTGGTATATTGACTTAGTATGCCAAGTACATGGTTTCAAAGCATTTTCATAACATGCTTGCATTATTCAAGACATTTGGTGCGTTGAATATACAATGATACATTCATTAACATTGATGTCGATTGGTAGTATGTTATTGTAACATAGGTTTGACACCCATTCCCGCTTTCTAGTCATTTGAAAGTATCCACTGGGGAATGACGGAATCCGATGAACATTAATAGACCTTTATTTTTATAAGGATTTATCCGATAGTTGACAAGTCTTGAATGTATTCGCCAACAATCCTAATATATGCTTTACAATAAAAACAATGATTTATAAGACATAAGTTTTGGATTTAAACAAAACCTTTGTTTATTCAAAGACATCGTTTTATACACTACAAGTTGGTTTACACAAAGGCATTGATTTATACAAAGACATTTGGTTGCACAAAGACATTCGATTATACATAACATTTGGTTTACATATGACATTGTTTTAAACAAGACATTGGTAACAATGACGATTGATTTATGACACGGACAATTGGACGATTGGTTTATCTAAATAACTTCAAACAAAGACAACACATGGCAATTTTTACACAAAACATAACATATTTTGGTTATTAAATTAGCCTTACATCATTTATTTTATATCATTTGATTTTTATATGATTACATGAAAGAAACATTTCTATAACGGTTCATGGCTACTTTTGTATTAGTCAAACTTTTCTCTAAAACATTCAAAGCCATGAATCATCATTACAAAACATATGTTACTCACAGGCATTTTTATGCTAACGTACCTATTTTCACATATGTTTCAGGTTTACTGTGACAACCTGTATATCCGAGGTAAACCGTTCATTCCCTTCGATTACATTTTTTTTATTACGTTCCTTTTATGTTATCGTACCGTATCTAAACAAATACGTATTGTACTTACATATATTATCAGCAAAAATCTAAATGATTTGTGATTGTTAAAAAAAGTATAAATATTTGTATAAACTAAAAACGATTTTGTATGTTCCATTTATTTTAACATTAATTCAAACAACACCTTCAATTGCATTCTAGCTTCTACAACCCTTCCAGTACTTTTTTTTATAACATATGCGAGCAAAGTATATATCTACAAGTTTCAATGACTCCTATAAACAATAATAAACAACCTACCATTTTCTATATTAGATTGATATATTCAGCATGCCAGATACGATCTCACCTCACCCCACTCTTGCTTTATTCGGTCACAGCCCAATCCCCAGCCCGTTTCCCTTTCTTGGTTTTGATTTTCTTGGTTGTCATTGGCCCACCTAAGGAAACCGCCCCACATCCTATTAATTATTATAAGATACGTAAACTGCATGAATTCCTTTTATTCACAACAAACTTCTCCACTTTTTAGTCACAACTTCCCTCCCTGCTCTGCGGTGAACGAGGATCACGGCCCCAAGATCTTTGATAGCTTTCTTAACTAGGTATCATATTTTGAATCCGATTTCGCTCATGATTAAATCGTTACGTGATTTATATATCTTGCTGTGTATAAATGATTGATGGTTCTTGACGAAAATTATATTGTATGTTGCTATTGAGGTTATAGGTTATGCGATAATCCGTTTATGTGATGGTTCGGTACGCAGGGATATTTATATATATTCTTTTTACTATAACCGCAACTTAGCGAATCGATGATTATGTGTTTGTTCGGGATCCCGTGCGTGTTGCTCAGTCAGGAGAACCTTAGCCGACATAGCGAAGTCAATACCCGGAATACGTCAGACCAATATGCATATGATCCCTATACTAGTTTGTGATATAACGAATCTATTATAGTCCGATACGCTTGATTTTTAGTTAGGTCCGATATACAAGTAGTTATACGTAGTTGTCATGCAAATTGACTAGGTTGGGATAGAAGGACATCGAGTTTGATCGAGTTTGGTCAGAGTCAATCTGTGTTGATCGAAGTGTTGTTTCACGGGTTATGAATTGTGGTTCTTATTTTTTTATTTGAACGCCATCGTGACACCAAAAGAAATCTTTGTAATTTCTTCGTTGACTTAACTAGAGAAATATGAGTCACAATTATCTCATATTATCTTACAAGGTAATGAATTGATTTACTATTTTATTAAAAGATGAGTGCCTTTAATTATCAGATCACATGGTGAGCATTTCAAGCTATAGTATTATTATTATAACATGTTTCTTTTAAACACTTATTAATGAATATTGTTGCTTATTAAAAATCACAACATAAGAATACTCATGTATTAGTTGAATATGTTTTCTGTGAGTAATTTATGAAAGATCATGGTGGCCATCAATTATGATATTATTAAAGATCATATTGGTTATTGCTAATATTAAGAATGATTGAAAATTTGATATAAAACTGTAATGTGCAGAAGGTGATGAATGTTACTAGTAACATTAGTAGGTGGTAATGAATGCATTTTATGAAATAACATGATCATATGCGCTAGCTTACCTGAACGAATTATGTGACTATGTGTTAGACTACGTTTAGAATTCATAAATTAAACTAATTGAAATGGTAAACATATCAGGAAGAGATTGACTTTCCTGATTACCTTTCAAGTTTACTACAAAGCAAACAAAGGTGAGTTTACAACTCTTTTCTAAAAGCATACGTCCCTGGTTTGGGTCAACACTTTTTACGGTAGCCCTGGTTGGGGCTACACGCACGTCCCTTGTGTGGACTACGGAAACATGCTATCCACTGGAGGTGGATAGTATACTTGGACTAAACGAAAAACTCCATCATGAAAGTCCCTACATTTTACCGATTAGATTGCCGGGTGGGCATACGCAGGGTATTAGTTGATAGCGATATTAGGTTTGACAAACCCCACACCGTGCTGGAGGCCGGGCGTGAACTTCTAACCTTCACTCTTGCTTTAATGTTGATAGACAGTATTGAGGGCAAAAACGAAACGTCAGCATTCGGTACACAATTTAGTTATATGATGAGGGTTAGCTACCCGAGTCATACTTTATTAAAAAACATTAGGAACTTTACTTTTACTAAACTTAAAATTTGTGAAGTCGCCAACTTTATTGTTGACACGTAGTTGCATGTTTTGCAGGTCAGTAGGTACAACTATGGACGGGCGTTGCAATCGGCTGGAGTGGGTGGTTTGCTAAAGGCTTTATTTTTTTTAAACAATTATTTAACTTGTGGTTTTAAATTCTTGTTGGGTTTTAACTTTATTTCTGCTGCATCTTAAACTGTGTTTTCACAACTAAAATTTGATCGTTAATCATGTTGCTAGTGATGTTTTCATGTTTTAAAATATTTGGTTCAACATGATTAGTGGCTAGATCCTGGTCAGTCACACGCCTCACAGTAAAACCCCGCATATGGATTTTGAGGGTGTGATAGATTGGCCGGGCGTGAACTTCTAACCTTCACTCTTGCTTTAATGTTGATAGACATTATTGAGGGCAAAAGCGAAACGTCAGCATTCGGTACATAGTTTAGTCATATGATGAGGGTTAGCTACCCGAGTCATACTTTATTCAAAAACATTGTGAACTTTACTTTTACTAAACTCAAAATTTGTGAATTCGCCAACTTTATTGTTGACACGTAGTTGCATGCTTTGCAGGTCAGTAGGTACAGCTATGGACGAGCGTTACAATCGGCTGGAGTGGGTGGTTTGCTAAAGGCTTTATTTATTTATTTTTAAACAATTATTTAACTTGTGGTTTTAAATTCTTGTTAGGTTTTAACTTTATTTCCGCTGCATCTTAAACTGTGTTTTGACAACTAAAATTTGATCGCTAATCATGTTGCTAGTGATGTTTTCATGTTTTAAAATATTTGGTTCAACATGATTAGTGGCTAGATCCTTGTCAGTCACACGCCTCACAGTAAAACCCTGCATATGGATTTTGAGGGTGTGACAGAGTGGTATTAGAGACATTGGTTATAGTGAACTAGGTTTGAAATATAAAATATTTTTTTATGAAAACCAGACTATAACCATTCTTTATCGGAAACCACAACGACACCACACTCCAGATTGCAAGGTTCGTCATACTTAGATGCATATTTGGTACTTGTATTACTTGACAATTATACGTGCATTACCATTACAACATTATGATTTTGTGCAAACTAAAATAGGTAAACGTAACGTATTACAGGTATGTCGACATCCTCATCTTCTTCTTCTGAACATTCTCACGCACCAGGGAAAGCACCTTTGGTTCATTCCCCTCCGCATCGTCTGGAGACCCGCGCTTATCGTCGGGCTCGACTCGCCCAAATAGGGGAACCTTCTTTGGCACGAGCTGGGCCTCCTGCAGTTGTCCATGAAACCCCTGACCAGATACGTATCAGACGTTTAGAAGCAGACCTGCAAGATGCTCTTAGAAGGATAAGGAACTTGGAAGAAGCTAACGAAAGGAGAGATGGCCAGGTCGGGCTTCTAGAAGTGAACCTACATGAGACTGCTTGGAGGGTGCATTTCTTGGACGAACGTGTACCACCAGCACCACCAACACCACCGGCAGAACTAGAGCCAGAGGAAGAAGAACCCGAAGAGGGCCCAGCAGAAGAACCTGAGGGGGACCCTGAGGAGGATCCAGAGGAGGAAGAACCCGAAGAGGTCGCTGCTGATGACGATGATGACGGTGACGATGGCGACGACGACGATGCTAACATGAGCGATGGAGAAGTCGATGACTGATCCACCACCTAATTATCTTCTCTCATTTCATTTGTTTCTGAAAACTATGTTTACTTTTAAATTTTAATATTTGTTGAAATACGTTGTACAGACAGTTGCAATTTATTTTAATTGGATATTTCTATTTAGTTGTTACATATGTTGCTTGGACTTGATGTGATTGATTGACTTGTTCTTGGAATTTACATAATGGATGTAGAACCGCGTCTTATATACTCATTTTTGTTTAATTAAAGGAAATCATGAGCGCTAGAGGAAATGGACGCAGCGGGCGTGGGGGCATCAACATGACCCAGGCCCAATTAACTGTACTCATAAATGATCGTGTCGCTAAAGCGTTGGCGGCATATCAATAGGCCCATCCTGGAGGTAAATCTATTGTTATAGAATGCCCTAAATGTGTATTTCAATTCTTGTTCTCTTTTAGCCTTATGTTCTTATTCGTGCTAAACTTTTGATTCAGACCCGCAAGTCCAGCCTGTTCAGCCACCGGCTTGCACCTTCAAATCATTCATGGGTTGCATGCCCGGTCACTTCACTGGAAACGAAGGTGCTATCGGTTTGCTCCACTGGTTTGAAAAGGTGGAATCCGCATTTGCTATGTGTAACTGCCCTGCTGAGAATATGGTCAAATTCGCAGCGAGAGTTCTCGAAGATGTTGCGTTTTCCTGGTGGAACGCGCAAGTACAGATTCTAGGCTTGGATGTTGCTAATGCCACCCCTTGGAACACATTCAAGGATATGATAAACGAAGAGTACTGCCACAGGGATGATATCCAGAAATTGGAAACCGAGTATTACAATCTAAAAATGTCTAGCTCAGAGATAGAAGCATATACGAAACAATCAAACGAGCTGGCTTCCTTGTGTCCTAACATGTCTGATCCACCCTTCAAGCGAATCGAGCTATACATCAATGGGTTAGTTCCCCAAATTCAAAGCATGGTGACCTCAGCCAATCTTCAAACTATCCAGTAAAACATCCGACTTGCTCACCGACTAACTGATCAGGCAGTGGAACAGGGCAAATTACCTAAACGCAACGCATCAGCTTCTGAACCCTCTTCTAATAACAAGCGTAAATGGGATGGAAATCAAGCTATGGGTTCCAGCTCTACTCTGCCCCCTCAACAACAAAGAAAATTCGAAAACAACCGTACCTCAAACCAGCAAACGACTAATCATCAAGCCCGGGGTGGTTACCAGGGAAACCAGCCCAAATGCGACAAATGCAATCAATACCATCACGGGCAATGTGACCCAAATCGCTGTCAGCGGTGCTGGAAGCTGGGTCACATCGTCGAAAATTGCAGAAGTCCTTATCCCGCCAAACAAACTCAGCAACAGCAGAACCCACAGTCTTAGCAGCAACAACAAGGTAACAATAGGGGATGCTATCAGTGTGTTGCCGAGGGCCATATTAAAAGGAATTGTCCGCAACTAAACAACAACAATAATAACGCGAGAAAAGCGAACAACGGTAACAACAACGATAACAATGGCGGAAATGACACTCACGGGAGAGCATTTACGATTGGCACGGGTGACGCCAGTAACGATAATTTGTGATCGATATGTTTTATGTAAGAAATCTTTCTGTTTCTGTTTTTATTTAATTCTAGTGCCGAATGGAGTTAAGTGTCCTTAAAGTTCAGTAGACTATTAGGATCGACTCCAAACCTCTCTTGAAAACCAAACACATTGAGGAATTTGTTGACGGTCAGCCGAGTGAAACATTCCATATTTTTATGCGAGGTGCAAACTCGATCTTTAGGTCAGGTGATTAGCTTTGACCTCCTTCCTATTACTCTTAGTAGTTTGGATGCAGTCATCTTAAAACATTCCTTTCACCATTCCGTGATTGCTTAGCAAAATTTCGAGACGAAATTCTCTTTTAACTTGGGGATAATGTGACAACCTGTATTTCCCGGGCGTGAACTTCTAACCTTCACTCTTGCTTTAATGTTGATAGACATTATTGAGGGCAAAAACGAAACGTCAACATTCGGTACACAGATTAGTCATATGATGAGGGTTAGCTACCCGAGTCATACTTTATTAAAAAACATTGTGAACTTTACTTTTACTAAACTCAAAATTTGTGAATTCGCCAACTTTATTGTTGACACGTAGTTGTATGCTTTGCAGGTCAGTAGGTACAACTATGGAGGGGCGTTACAATCGGCTGGAGTTGGTGGTTTGCTAAAGGCTTTATTTATTTATTTTTTAAACAATTATTTAACTTGTGGTTTTAAATTCTTGTTGGGTTTTAACTTTATTTCCTTTGCATCTTAAACTGTGTTTTGACAACTAAAATTTGATCGCTAATCATGTTGCTAGTGATGTTTTCATGTTTTAAAATATTTGGTTCAACATAATTAGTGGCTAGATCCTGGTCAGTCACACGCCTCACAGTAAAACCCCGCATATGAATTTTGAGGGTGTGACATTTACTTATGTGATGATTGTTGCCGCATGCTACACATAGGATAGACTCATGCCTTAGTGACTATAAAACTTGAAAGACAATTTGTTTGTATTCAATTCCCGTTATTCCAAGACAATGTAATTCGATAATTCAATATAACAAAACTTTAAGTACCATGTGTTGTGAAACAATTTGTAACGTGACTCCCCAAGTGTTTCAGCTGCGTGTGTTGTACTACGCGATTTGGGGTGTTACAAAGGGTTCCCTCTTATAAAATTTTCAATGAATTTGCTAACACTGATCTTTGTCTTTGTTTATACACTCAATTTTTGTAGATCATCTGATTTAAAAGTTATGGACATTGTACATAAACTTCTGAAAGTCTAATTGAAGTCATGCGTATTGAGTTGAAATTAGACTGAACCGACACTTATCTGGAAAAAAAAAGAATAAGGGTATCAACCTCTGTGTCAATTTAAGCTGGATGGAGTTAGACCTACCAAGGTTTGGTTTAGAACAATCGGAGTTGGACCTACCAAGGTTTGGTTTAGAACAATCGGCCCCAATCCAGACCATGAACTAGATACACATTTCATTTTGTTTCAAATTTTGCAATATAAGCCTTACACAATGCTGATAGTCCGGTTTTGTTGAACATTCAAAATATTAGAAACGTGAACTTAACAGGAAATATCGGTTTTAGGATGGTTTCGTTTAGGGGTGCGCACGAACCGTGCCCAGGCTCGGGTTCAAGCTAGGCTTTGTTCGAGTTATGTTTCTAAAGCTCGAGCTAAGCTTGTCGGTAGCATTTCATGCTCAAGCTCGACTCAACTCGTTATTTTATTAATCAGTTTAGATTAATTATAATTATTTTTCTTATATAATCAGATCGTGGGTAGGTTTGTTTGCAAATCATTTCTTTTATTCATTTCTTCAAGAGGTTTTAATAATAACAAACGTGCTGATTATGATTACAATTACCATTGTAAATTTTATTAAACGGCTCATATGGGTAATTTAAATTAAACGCCACTACATTACAAACTAAGACCAAACTCAATATAAGGCATTTGCCTTGCATTTAGGTTGAGTTGGCAGTGTATATATCACATTTTGCATTAGAGAGAAAATATTTTATGAAAGACGCAGGTCACTACGTGCGGAGAAAATGACAGTGGGATGTCCGTCAAAGAGTTCCTTATTCTTTTGATTTTAGTATTACTTCTTTTATTCTGTTCTTTCTTTTTGTTGAAGTTGTCCGACATTTAATTTTTACCATTGTAAATTTGTAATCTTATTTTCAAGGTTGCTTGCATACACGACTAATAATGATGTTAGACCATGGGTAATGGTTAATGCCCCTTAAGGAACATTTTTTCCACATCACCATTATAATGTTTCATGTAATGGTTAAAACTTCATAATACCCCTTTATTTATTAGTTTTCTTGTTTTTCTTCTTTATTGGGTATTATTCTAGAAATGCCCCTCCCTCTTCATGCCCCTTTAATACCCATAAAGAATGGTGTATGGGCATTATCAAAACCTTTCAAGCCCCTATAAAACCCCATTACATATGATCTTATAATGAAACTTTATACCATTGCATTTAATTTGTTTCCAAATAATGAAATGGGGACATTATTGCTATTTATCCAGTGAAGATTCATGATAGGCTCAGATTCATGTTTCCATTTTCAAAGTGGTTATGTTATGCTAGAATTATATGTTAATCAATGATATGCATAATATTAACCATTTTTTTTAAGAAAACGCATTAAATAGGTAAATTAAACGCCACTACAGTAGAAACTAAGACCAAACCCAATGCAAGACATTTGTCTTGTTTTTAGGCTGAGTTGGTAGTGTATATATCACATTTTGCATTGGAGAGAAAATATTTTATAAAAGACGCACGTCACTACGTGCAGAGAAAATGATATAACTGGTGGGACGTCCATCAAAGAGTTCCTTATTCTTTTGATTTTAGTTTTACTTCTTTTATTTTGTTCTTTCATTTTATTGAAGTTATTTGACATTTAATTGTTATTTTGTTGATTTTAATATTACTCCCTTTTTCAACCTTCAAATGATACTAACGTAAGAAAGACATTATATTATGTTTTCTTCTATTAGTGTTTGTTTTAAGTTTCAAAATTTTAATGTTTAAACTTCTATTTAGTTATCTTAACTATATTTAAATTAATATATTTAATTATTACAGTTATAGTTAATATGATAAATATATTTTAAAAATGAGAAAATAAAAATAAAGTATATAAAATAGAGTTTGAGTATTAAATAGATGTAAAAGAAAGTGATGATATGGAAATTTAAGTATTGATAAGCATGTTTGTAGAATTTGAGTAAAAATGAGTGTTTTTTATGTATTAGTGAAAATATGATGTGATAGTTGACTGGACATGCATTTAACTCATTGCATTGGTGATGGTCTAACAAAAACAAAAAATGGGTAATTTCTATTGAACGGGTCAAAGCGGCTTCATCTGCCGCAACGTGCAGGATGTTATTACTAAATCTTTTAAGTAATTCACAGCCTAAAGAAAATAGAAATAATTGATCAACAAAAGGAAAATGAATATAACGCTGTAAATTGTTGACTCCGTCGCAACACACGAGTTTTCATTAGTTTTTTAAAATATAGATCGCTTTTTTTAACGGTAAATTTGGATCACTGACGAACCACTGGAGTATCATCTTGTCACCAGAGGAACCACCCGATCATATCCATCTCCATTAGGCATAATGCCACACCAATTCAGGAGGAAACCCAATAAAGATGGGAAAACCCCCTTGTGTGAATTGAACCCAGGACTTATTGGTCCTAAAGTTTTATTCCACTACCAAGATACACTAAGCTATGAATCCAGGGGCAAAATATAGATCACTTAGGTAGCGTTGGGTATGCAGGAACGAGAGGGAGAATGGAATGGACCATTGTAAGGGAATGAAGAAAAGAGTGTTTGGTTGGTCAATGGAATGAAATCGCTCATTCCAAAATGCATTCCATTCCCTCAAAAGCATTCCATCCCTCCCCCCTGTTTTTTTTCCATTCCATTACCTCTTTACCCTTTATTAACAACACAACAACCCACTACCGTTGCCACCACCACCGCCGTCGTCGCCGCAAACCGCCGCCGCCACCACCACCCAACGCCACCCGCCACTGCCACCACCCACCGCTACCCACCACCACAACCGTCGCCACCCGCCGCTGCCGCCACCACCACCCACCGCCACCCACCTCCGTCGTCACCCACCACCACCACTGTCATAACTCACCGCCGCTCCGCCTATCATTGACCACCTCCATCCGATTTTATTCATTCGTCTTTTCACGCATGCCAAACAACAAAAGGTAATGGTTCATTCCATTCTCACATGGTAACCAAACAAGACATGAAATGATAATGATCAATTCCATTACTTCATCCATTCTATTACCTCGTCCATTTCATTCTCTCACCCATTTCATTACCCTATACCAAACAGACCCTTACGTTGGGTAGGTAGAGTCGTAGAGAAATATCTTTTAGAGTACTTTGAATTTACGATGACGGTAGTCAGCGCACCATGTTGACTGAAACCGCTGGCCGCTCAATGTTTCACCAAAACAAATTAAAATAAAAAATAAATCAATCAACACTTCTCACGCCAAACACGAATATACTCATTCCTTATTAGAACAATCCCTATCAAATTCATCTTCCAATAATATAATAATTCTAAAAATTGAGAAAAGGGTGTAAGCAACCGCAATCGTGTTCCAAGAGCTCTGCTTTTTGCTGAGTGAGTGATTCTTTTTTCTGGGTCTGTTTTGTTTTTATTTATTTGATGTTAAAGTTTTTGTCTTTCGCTTTTCTTTTTGCTATTGTGTATGATTTGTTGTTGATGAAGCTGTTTTAGTAGTTTGATTTAATTTTTTATATCATTTTTGTGTATTTTTTTGTGTTGGATTCAGTTATGCATCGGAAGTTATATTGGGTTGTTGTGGATTACTTTTAGGTTTTGGGTACATGAAATTAAGATTGATAGCTTGAATTTGTGCTCATTTAGCTTTAATTTGAAGTGGGTTTCAGTGAAAAGGTGTTAAATTTTTCTCAGAAACTGTAGTAATTGCAGTAGGTTTGTCTTTTTTAAGATGAACTGAGTTAGGTAGGGGTGTCAAAAACCGTTAAAAGAGAGTCAAAAATGGCTGGTTCGGCCGGTGTAGGACCAATACGGTTAGGTTCACGGTTTGAAATACTGATCTAAACGGTCGGCCTCGATGGTCTGTGGCTTGGTTTTTTTTTCCAACCTGAACAGTTCGGTTTGTCTCTTTCTGAAACCGTAGTTAGCGGTTCGGTCCAAAATCTTCGGCAAAACTGGCTGAACTGGACCGTGAACACCTCTAGAGTTAGTATGTAAGAGAATTTAATTTGTTGATTTTTGGTTTGAAATTAAGCTCATTTTGTTAATTTGCAAATTGCAATGAGATTTGTTAATTGTATTGGAGGCCATGAGTTAGGTTTTTTTCTCAGAAACTATTGAACTGGCTAATATTCTGCTTTTGAACTGTGGATTCGGAGTCCCGAAGCTTATGTAGATCTAGTTTAGTGTGTGTTATTATTTGGGTATGTAATGATGTTTTTCAAAAGATTAAAAACTTGGTTTAACAAAGCGCGCCTTAAGCATGCTTAAGCGCAAAGCGACCCTAGTCGCGAAGAGCTGCACCTTGTGTGACATAAGGCGAGCTCTGTACAAAAAGCGAGCTTTTTTGGAAAAAAATCCAACTGAGGCGCACGCTTCTTGTACAAAAGGCGTTTTTGTGCTTTAAAGTGTTATACATGTAACTAAAATGGTTGTACATTTAAATGATTTATAAATTAAATCATATATAAACCTTATTTATAACTATACTTTGGGTAAGGGATGCTAAAAGCCTATAGGATATATAAAAAAATGTGTAAGCACCTTGCGCCTCGCTTACGAAAAGCCCTCCGCTTTTGTGATTTGCGCTTTGATTTTAGACCTTCTCGTTTTTGTGCATTTCTCGCTATTTTAAACCAAGATTAAAAATTGTTCTTTTGGAGAAGATGGAATGGGAGGTTTATAACAAGAGTTAAAGCTATTTAGTCCAAATTTGAATGCGTTTAGCTCTTGTTCTCTCCCGTTGATCATCTTCGGTTATTAAATTCTTTGTATGTTGGTTTGATTTCTTATTGGGATTATATGGAATTTAATGATTTTGTGTACTCATATTACATTTCAAAACTTTTTACTGATTATATGTTTTGGACGTTTAGGAAGCAGAAAAATCATAAATCCGAGTAATTAGTATGTCGAACATAGACATTGAGGGAATCTTGAAGGACCTTCCTCACGATGGGCGTATTCCAAAAACAAAGATTGTATGCACCTTGGGCCCGGCTTCTCGGTCTGTGGTGATGTGTGAGAAGCTATTGAGGGCAGGGATGAATGTTGCCCGTTTCAACTTCTCTCACGGGACCCACGAGTATCATCAGGAGACATTGAATAATCTTCGGATCGCTATGCAAAATACTCAGATCTTGTGTGCAGTCATGCTTGATACCAAGGTAAGAGTTTTATGCTACAGTCATTATGCGTTTGGATCAAGGTTCTCTTTGTGCAAAATTGGGCTGATCAGGTTGGTTGTGCGTTTTAGTTGTTGAACCGAATTCTACTGTCGTTATCAAGTTGAGCTTAAATTTATTAGTTTTGTAGTAGACAATGAACGAAAAAAATTGTTTTTGTACTAAAGATATCTAAACCAACGCTTTATATATTAAGCTGACGATGATAACATATTAAGTTGACCATGATAACAAGTTGACCACGATAACAAGCTTCATCCGGGTCCAAAATTTTGTAAAAAGCTTCATGTATTCTTAGGGGTGTTAAACGGGTCGTGTTCGCGGGTTGGCGGGTTCAACACAACCCGAACCCGAAAGTTTTAGACGAACCCGAACACGGCCCAATTTTTTGCAGGTTGACCCGGACACAACCCGTTCAACCCATTTTTTTCTTTTCGCAAATTGATATATATATATAAATTAAAATTTACTAAAAAAAACACAAATGTATATAGTACACTTACATTTAAATTATAAAAATTTATGTTAATATCTCTTTTTAAGTTATAATTATTAAATTATGGCATAAAATACCAAGGTTGAAGAACTCGTTAGTCGCTAGTCGGCCGGTGAAGTGGGGACTAGCGACTACTCGGGATTACTCGGGATTAATCAGGATTAATCGGATCGGGTTTTTTATATGTAATTTTCAATTTTATGTATACATATATACATTTTTATAGGTAAATATTTTAAGTAGCTAGGTTTTAAATCTTACTTAACTCATTTATTTAAGTATACATGATTAATTGTTGGAATTCATATGATTTAGTTGGAAACTGACAAGAATTTAGAGGTTTTCGCCGGAGTATATAAAGGTTTTTACTGGAATCTGGCTGGAATTGTCGATTTTTGGCTGGCCTAGTCGGGCCTAGTCGGACCTAGTCGATTAATGGACCGTTTTGAGAAAAATTACTCAGTAACTGGACGACTCGCCGACTAATCGCCGCCTAGTCGCGATTTTTACAACACTGTAAAATACACAACCAATTTAATTTGTGACATAAAACATATTGTAAAAAGTATAATATAATATAATATAAATGGGTTAAACAGGTCAACCCGACCCGTTTAGACTAAACCCAAACCCACAAATTTTGTATTAGGTTTGTGTCGTGTCAGGAATTCACACCACTATATATTCTGTAACACAAAGTAGTCCATTTGACTTTAAAAGTGAACGTATATTTGTTCTTGCAGGGGCCCGAGATTCGAACAGGATTCTTGAAAAATGAGAAACCGATCCAACTCAAGGAAGGCCATGAGATCACAATAAGCACCGATTACACTATCAAAGGAGATGAGGAAACCATATCTATGAGCTACAAGAAACTCCCCGTTGACTTAAAGCCGGGCAACACGATCTTGTGTGCAGATGGCACAATCACGTTAACAGTCTTGTCGTGTGATCCAGCATCTGGGACGGTTAGATGTCGCTGTGAGAACACAGCCATGTTAGGTGAGCGTAAAAATGTGAATCTTCCTGGTGTAGTTGTTGATCTTCCTACACTTACTGAGAAGGATGTAGAAGATATTCTTCAATGGGGTGTTCCTAACAACATTGATATGATCGCGCTCTCGTTTGTTCGTAAGGGGTCGGATCTTGTGAATGTTCGCAAGGTTCTGGGTCCACATGCCAAGAATATTCAGTTGATGTCAAAGGTATGTGTTCTTTCGTTGCATTTTAGTTTAGGGCGGGTGTTTGGATGCGTGATTAGTTCATGACAGTCACATACTTGGAGGTTATAAAACTTGATGCAAGTGAAATGGGTGTAAACGAGCCTAGCCGAAGCTAAGCCCAAGCTTGTTTATTTTTATTAATTACTTTATTAGTTTAATTATATGCGCATATAATTATCTTTAAATATATATTTATAATAATATTTTTTATATATAACATTCTTATTCTTATGAAATTTAAAATACAAAGTTGGTGGTATTTACCACCGACACACCTCCATTTTTAAAACTTCTAATTTTTATATATAACTTCTAATTTTATTACTTTGTATTTATACCCTTCAACTTTTGAAAATTGCAATTTTAACCCTTAGACAATACTCCATTTACATATTTATAACAACTTCTAAAATTTGCATTTTTAACCCATGCACTATTACTTCATTTTACACCCCCTCAACCTTTGAAGTTTGCCTTTAAAACCCTCAAGCTTGAATTCCTCCACCACCCCCTCAACTTTTAAACTTTGTGTTTTTACCCCTTGCACTGTTACTCCATTTTTAACGCCACCAACCCCTCAAGTTTTAAACTTTGCGTTTTTACTCCTTGCCCTATTACACCTTGCATTGTTACTCCATTAGTTTTTATCATAATTATATTAAATTAAAGTTGTATAAAGTATGGGCTTGTTGTGCTCGGGTTCATTTAAGATCTGCCCGATTCGGCTTTTAGCGAGCCGATCTCGATTAGCTCACGACTGGCATGGCTTGTTTACACCTCTAACAAGTGATAAGTGTTTACTGGTGCTTGTGTTGTCAAAAAGGTTAATAATACAGGGTCAGGATACAATAGGAAGTTTCTTTGGCTAGGAAGGCTAGGAAGTAATCTTGACCATCAATTTATTTAATCAAGGGCTAAGATTAAATAAGTGAAATTGAAGAGAAGAAAAGAGGCGCGTGGGTTTGTGTAAGGGCATTCTAGTCAATCCAGGACAATAGTTTCTCTCTCCTCCGATTCCCCCCATTTTTTAAACGTTGATAATTTTTTCATACGACATTATTTTTTATAAAAATTGCACCAAAAAACGAGCGTTTTTTTATCTTTAAAACGAGTATACTATTGCTATATTTTCGAAAAAAATTTTTCGAAAATCCAGTTGCGTAAAACGCAATGGAAAAAACTCAGTTGCGTAAAACGCAATGGAAAAAAAATGTAAAAAATGATTTTTTTTAAAACGCATTGCACACAAAAAACAAAGAGGAACTGGATTTTGATTTACTGTTGGCATCAAGATCAGCAAACGTATTTATATCAGAAACAGAAGCATGAGACTTTTGTTGATTATGATGATCAGAAGGTGAGAGATCTAGTGGCTGATCATCAAAGGGTATCATCTGCAGATGATAATATTTTGTCTTCTTGTGCTGTTTAAACAGTCACAAGAACCTTCAACAGCTGCAACTTCAAAATCCCCCTTCAGCATAGCATACAGAAGCAGAAGCATGAAACTATTGTTGATAAAGATGAAAAATAACTTCAATAACTGTTATTTTATGTGGGCATTGAAGAAATATATCAGACAGATTTATTAGCAACCAGATAGATATAATTATAAAACGCAATAGCCAGAAAACACAAAGAAATGTCTTATTTCTAAAACGCAATAGCCTAAAACACAAAAGAAAGTGTACTTTCTAAAACGCAATTGACTGAAAACACATAAAAATGTGTTTTACCTAAAAAGCAATGCCCAAAAACACAGAAATGTCTTATTTCTAAAACGCAATGGCCAGAAAACACTTAAAATGTTTTTTTTTTCTAAAACGCAATGGACTGAAAAGACAAAAGAAAGTGTTTTACCTAAAACGCAATGGACTGAAAACACATAAAAATGTGTTTTACATAAAACGCAATGCACCAAAAACACAAAGAAATGTCTTATTTCTAAAACGTAATGGCCAGAAAACAATTAAAAATGTCTTTTTTTCTAAAACGCAATGACTAAACCAGGAAGTAAGAGATCAAAAACTGTCTATGAAAATGAGGCAACTTCCAGAAAATTAAATTTTCCGATGCAGTTTTATTAAAGCAATTTAAATCAAAATTAAATTTTCTGATGCAACTCGACCCCAGCTAGGGGCTCTGCCCCTTGGACCCTGCTCCCAGGGCGCTGCCCCCGGACCCCCGCCAAGATCGTAAAACGCAATGACTCAATTCAAAAACCCAGATCGTAAAAATGCAAATTCAAAATTTTCTTACATAGATCGAAGCCGATTTCTTCACCGATTGACGAAATTTGAATGTTAGAAACACCTATCAGCGACCGAATCGAATGAATCGGATGATTCGCTTCAAAATCACAGGGGAAAAATGAGATATTCTATGAAATTAAACTGGGTTTCTTCAAAAAAGTTGAAGAACACGTTGATTGGTGACAAAAATCGCACTATAATGTAGTGATTATTGTGATAAAAAGTGAAGAAAAGGTTGAAGATGGGTTTTGAAAATGGTGAGTTTTGAAGTTACTGGGGGAGAAGAAGGAAGAAGAGTGGATACGGTTGACTAAAATACCCTTCCTCTTTATTTTAAATTTTGTCACATGTCATAATCCTATTGCTTCTTATCCTTCCTAGCCAAAATAAACTTCGTATTTGATCCTCTCCCTAATAATACATGACTAAAACAAACATTTTGATTTTATAAAGGTTGAGAACCAGGAAGGAGTTGTAAACTTCGATGAGATCTTGCGTGAGACTGACTCGTTCATGGTTGCTCGAGGAGATCTAGGAATGGAGATTCCCGTTGAAAAAATCTTCTTGGCACAAAAAATGATGATCTACAAATGTAATCTTGCTGGCAAGCCGGTGGTAACCGCAACACAAATGCTCGAGTCAATGATCAAGTCACCCCGACCCACCCGTGCTGAGGCCACCGATGTGGCAAACGCGGTTCTCGATGGCACAGATTGTGTCATGCTTAGTGGAGAAAGTGCAGCCGGTGCATACCCCGAAATCGCGGTCAAGACCATGGCCCGTATCTGCATTGAAGCTGAGTCGTCACTCGACTATGGAGTCATCTTCAAAGAGATGATAAGGTCAACCCCGTTGCCAATGAGCCCGTTGGAATCGCTTGCATCAT
The DNA here is from genome assembly GCA_947069175.1 of Scalesia atractyloides. Classification (NCBI taxonomy): domain Eukaryota; kingdom Viridiplantae; phylum Streptophyta; class Magnoliopsida; order Asterales; family Asteraceae; genus Scalesia; species Scalesia atractyloides. The sequence continues at coordinate 78,781,712 of CAMTDV010000019.1, read as the reverse complement.
CTGCCGTTCGAACCGCCAACAAGGCTCGAGCCAAACTCATCGTGGTTCTAACCAAGGGTGGAAGCACAGCCAAGCTAGTGGCGAAGTACAGACCCGCTGTCCCGATTTTGTCGGTGGTGGTCCCTGTTTTGTCGACCGACTCGTTTGACTGGACATGTAGTGACGAGGCGCCAGCTAGGCAGAGTCTTGTGTACAGGGGATTGGTTCCGCTTCTTGCTGAGGGCTCGGCTAAGGCTACTGATGCTGAATCTACTGAGGTGATTTTGGAAGCGGCTTTAAAGTCAGCAACTGCGAGAGGGCTGTGCAAGGAAGGGGACTCTGTGGTGGCGCTCCACCGTATCGGTGCTGCATCTGTTATCAAGATCTGCATAGTCAAGTAAGATGGTCAACGTGAGCTTGATCTTTGACTTTGGTGTTAAATCAGTTTGTATTGTATAAGTTTCTTGAAGCATGTTATGAGTTAATGATACGGATCATATGCGACCATATGCTGGTTTAAATAAAAAGATACCGATCTGCTTTTGTAATTGAATCGTATAGGTTTGAATAACCGGGGTCTGGGCACAAGGGGGCTATGTAGAGGTGCCCAAATCAGGTTTTTGGCTCAAATTGGTTCGGGTTGAAACCGGGTCGGGTTGGGTAAAAAAATTCAAGCCCGGTTATGGTGAAACCGGTTCGGGTTCCAGCTTGGTTTTTAGGGGAAAGGGATCCAGTTTGAACTGGTCCGGGTCGGGTAATGGGTAATGGGTTCATATGGCTGCATTGACTATTTAAATTTTTTTAAGGATTGTTGAATTTATGTCCAAAAATAGTTGACACTACTTAATAAAATAAAAAAAGAACACCTTGACAAGTTGATATGTGGTGGTGTATATATTTTTTGTTAGAATTGAGAGTTCACATGACTTAAAATGATTTATGGTTAAAAAAATTTCTTATAGAAAAAGAAATGAGTTGAATGTGTAAAAGGGGTGCTTATTATAGGGATGAGATCGGTACGGTATCTGCATTGGTACTGAAAATACAGATACCGAATTTCAAAAAAAGTAGATACCAAATATCGTATTGTATTTATCAGTACGGTGCGGTACGGGTACCCATTACAATATGCTCATCGCTATATGGTATTGGTACGATACCGGAAATACCAATATTGAGTTTCCGGAAAAGTGGATATTGAATACCGCACTCATCCCTAGTGTTTAATGTATTCACATCTATAAGATTTAAGTGTTGTGAGGGCAACACTCACTAACGCCCCACCTCCACATTAGATATGGTGCCAGCCACTTCAAAATATTACCGCAACCAAAGGGCGTTAGCCCCAAAATCGTTATCCCATTAACGAGTTGCACATGAAAAAGTTGGTGGAGTCCACTCCCTTTCCATGTTAAATCACAACGTCCGATCTAGTTAATAGTTCAATATTTGTAAACTGTTATATAAAAAAGCAAAATATTGATTGTGTATTAAAAAGTTGGTCTATATAATGTATATTTGGTTGATTTGTAATGTATGAAAGAAATTGCGACACAAACATAATTCAAATTGACCATTTATATTTAAATAAATGGGTGAAAACCTTCAGCTCAGCTCATGTTACAGAACTTAAAGTCACAATCTCCTCATTGTACCAAAAGATATGGAACCCGCAACCTTTCTGTTTGTGTATCAAGGTAAACCACAACATAACTACAGACATAAGAATTATTAAAAAGGCTTTCATAAGTGAAAGGAGGATTTAAGTTGAATTAACATGACGTGACCTGCAGTTTTTTTTAATACTATGCACAACCACTCAATATCACATAAACATAACCCAGCCTCGCTGCTACCTACTCATTCAAACCCAAATACCAAGATGAATAAAATTAAATCGCCTCTGTGACGGAATTGCATCCGACTGAATGGAATCGTCGACCGAATAGAAGAATCTCCGGCTAACTGAAATGCCGTCCGACTAAATGGAGGCGCTGACCAATTGCAACGCTTGACTGAATCACCAATAATGGAAACGCCAAAATGAAAACGTCGGACAACTTGAGTCGTTTGAATATTTGAATCTGGATTTCCTCTTGAAGGTAACAAGGATATTTTTAATTTTGAATGGGTAATTTAGTCGTTTTACCAAATAAGTGGAAATATGCAATTTTATTTTGAGCTTGGGTAAATATGCAATTAAAAGTATTTTTTAGGGCAAATATGCAATTTTCCCTTAATAAAAAGGTAAAATGTTGATTATGTATAAAAAACGTTGTAGTTTAGTTAATATATTTTTAGTTGATTTGTAATATGTGACAAAAAATTGTAGTTACAAGGAAAAATTGGTTGTAAATTGCTAAAATGGAATTGAATTGTAAAAAATAAAAACTAGATGATGTATTTGTTAAAATCAGAGTTTCAGAGTGGATTACTGAACAAGACTTATTCATTCATAATTGTGTGTTGTAGTTTTTGATTACAAATGCAGGTTATTTAAATGCTTTACAAGAGGAACATAAAGAAGGAAAGAATTGCATTGTATAAGGTCCGGCTGTTGATTCGGCTGCTGATTAGCTGGGATGTCCAGCTGTTGATTAGCTGCCACTCTCGGTTGCTGTTGATTAGCTGGGATTAGCTCTGAGGTTTGACTTTCCTTTCTAACACTCCCCCTCAAGTTGAGTAGTGGGGTTTCCAATACACAACTTGTCTAAGCATTCGCCTAAGACTCTCCCACTGACAGCCTTTGTTAGTATGTCTGCTAACTGATTTTTTGATCGAACAAACGGTAGTTCAATTGTACCATCTTCTAATTTTTCTTTGATGAAGTTCCTATCAACTTCTACGTGTTTAGTTCGATCATGTTGTACTGGATTTTCTGAAATCTGAATTGCAGCTTTATTATCACACATAATCTTGCTCGTTTCTCTTGAAGGAAAGCCAATCTCAGCTAAGAGTCTTCGCATCCACATGGCTTCTGTTAGACCTCGAGCTATACCTCTGAATTCAGCCTCTGCACTTGAGAGAGCAACCACCTTTTGTTTTTTACTTCTCCAAGTGACAAGATTCCCACCAACTAGAGCGAAGTAGCCTGCTGTTGACCTCCGGCTTCCCTTATCTCCTGCCCAGTCTGCATCAGTATAGATTTGAACATTTAGGTGTCCATGTGATTGAAACAGGACTCCATGACCCACTGTTCCTTTGAGATATCTAATAATTCTCCAAACTGCTTCCATATGGGACTCTTGAGGTTGGTGCATGAACTGACTTACCACCCCTACAGCATATGCAATGTCTGGGTCGAGTATGCGAGAGATATATTAGTTTTCCCACCAGCCGTTGATATCTCTCTTTATTTGCTAATTTTGCTCCTTCCTCCATATAGAGCTTTTGGTTTACACTCATAGGAGTGTCTGCTGGTTTGCAATCTATCATTCCAATCTCTGCCAACAAGTCTAAGACATACTTCTTCTGACTAATGAAAATTCCTTGTTTTGACCTTAGCACTTCAATTCCGAGGAAATACTTCAGTCTGCCTAAATCTTTCATTTCAAATTCGGCAAACAAGTTTTCTTTTAGTTTTCCCATTTCTTCTTTATCGTTCCCTGTAATGATCATATCATCTACATAGATAATTAGGCAGGTTACGAATTTTCCTCTTTTTTTGAGAAACAAAGTATGATCGGCATTACTTTGTTTATATCCAATTTTTTCATAGCTACAGTAAATCTGCCAAACCAAGCTCGGGGAGATTGCTTCAAACCATACAGAGATTTCTTCAGACGGCAAACTTCCCCGGATTTGAAATCTTTTGTGAATCCTGGAGGAGCATCCATAAATACCTCTTCCTCTAGATCCCCGTGTAGGAATGCATTTTTTACATCAAACTGTTGAAGTGGCCACCCTTCATTTGCGGCTATCGAAAAAAGAACCCTAATTGTGTTCATTTTTGCAACTGGGGAGAACGTTTCAGCGTAATCAATCCCATGTGTCTGGGTATACCCTTTTGCTACCAGTCGGGCTTTATATCTCTCAATTGTACCGTCTGGTTTATATTTAACCGTATAGACCCAACGACACCCCACGGATTTCTTTCCCAACGGAAGAGTACACTTTTCCCAAGTATTGTTCTTGATTAAGGCTTCCATTTCTGTTTTCATTGCTTCCTTCCAATGTTTAGACTTTAAAGCTTGATCCAGTTTGTAGGAGTTTCTTCAGAATAAACGGATGAGATAAACGCTTTGGCTTCCTTAGTGAGATTTCCATTAGCTACATTAGCTATAGGATAACTAGACCTTCTTGGCTCTTTTCCAGGAGAATACCGTTTCGGAGGAACTCCTCTGTTTATTCTAGGGGGTAACACATATCTTGATGGTGATTCTTCTTGTATGGGTTCATCTGCCTGTAAATTCTCAGCTTGTTCTGTAGCAGTTTCATGGTTAGAAGTATTGATATCTTCGGATTCATTAGAGACTCCAAAAGTATCACCAGACTGAATAGGGTGAGTATTACTTACCTCGGATACCAGGTTAGGAGGAACATTAGGGCCTTCAGTGGCACTGAAATTGAACTCTGGTGACTCTGTAGTTGGTACATAGGGAACATATTTCAACCAACTTAGTGTGTCTAAACATTCCTTCTCCCCCTGACCACTGAGTTGGGAATTGTAGTAATACTCGGTTTCAAGAAAGTCACAGTTTATTGTGGTGAACATATGACGTGTCTTTGGGTTATAACATCTAGTATCCTTTTTGATTCATTCCATACCCAACAAAGACACATTTTTCAGCACAAGGGTCAAGTTTGGTTCGATCTGATTTAGGTATGTGAACAAAAGCGGTACATCAAAGATTCGTGGTTGAAGAGTAAGGACTGAGGGTAGTTTGAAAAATTTTGAAAGGGTGTGTAATGGGGTGTTAAGTTTGAGGATTTTTGTTGGGAGTCGGTTGAGAAGATAGGTAGCGGTAGCAAGGGCTTCAGGCCAAAAATGTTTCGGGACTTGGGATTCAATTAGGAGGGCTCGTGTCATCTCCAGCAAAATGCGATTTTTCCTTTCGGCGACACCGTTTTGTTCTGGAGTGTTTGGACATGTAGTTTGGTGGATTATTCCCTTGTTTTGGAAAAACGATTTAAAGGAGGTATTAACAAATTCACCTCCATTATCTGATCGGAAAATTTGGATGTTTGTTTGGAATTGGGTTTGGATCATGGCGTAAAACATAGTGAATTTTTCAAAGACTTCGGATTTGTTTTTTAAAAAATAAACCCAGGTCATTCGGGTACAATCATCAACGAACATCACAAAGTAACGAAGGTTTTGCCCCCCAAGAACAGGGGCAGGACCCCATACATCAGAATGGATTAATGAAAATGGCAAAGCAACCTTAGTATTATTGGGTTTAAAGGTTTTCCTGTGGCTTTTTGCTAAAGTGCATGTTTCACAATGTGACATAGAATTAACTGGAAATAGTTTTGGAAATAAAATATGTAAATAACTTGTAGAGGATGACCTAATCTCCGGTGCCATAGCCATGCTTCTCGTTCCGATGTACCATGGGTTAACATCACAGCACCATTTTGAGTTACTTCGTCCACATAATATAACCCTTGACTTTCAGTGCCATCGCCCAATGATCGCTCCCGTCCTGATATCCTGTAAAATACAAAACGTAGGGTACATTAGGACAATACAGTTGAGTTCTTTAGTGACGTGGCTAATGGAAAGCAGTTTATGTGACAATGAGGGAACATAAAGACAATTAGAGATTTTTATTGTGGGTGAAATCTCAATAGTCCCTCCCGATTTACACCATTATCCCTCCATTCGCCGTTTGAATATGTGTTTTTTCTGGTTTAGTTGTTGAAATAATATCCGATGACTCATAAGTCATTGTGTCGGTTGCGCCACAATCGAATATCCATCGTTTTTGTTTTCCATGATGTTTTTGGGCCATATTAGCATTCCCATTATTTTCAGGGACCAAATGTGACATATTCACATTCTGGTTATATATCCACGGTTTATCCGCCCCAAACCCATCCACCCCAAACCCGTTCCCTTTTTCTTCTTCTTCTCCGCCTTTACCTAACCATTCGTCTCCTTCACCTGTTGCGTCGGCCATTCCGCCGAAACCCACCCTACTCCGGCTTCCATCTCCTGGAACCTCTCGGTTGCCGGTGCTGGGTGATTTTCCTTTCTCGTGAGCAGTGGCCTTTGTGCCCTTCTTGTCAGACCACCAATCGGGATATCCGACGTGTCTGAAACATTGTTCCTTGGTATGCTTAGTCATGCCACAATGGTCACATTTGAGATGAGTTTTGTCATCTCTGCTTACAGATCCAGTTCTTCTTCCGTCGACCCGTCGGAGCCCTTTCGATGCAAGTCCTGCCCCTTCTATTTCTGTGGCAATAAGACCTGCTGCGATGCCCTGTGCGTCATTGAGAGGTGTTCCGAGAATGTTTCGGTGAGCGGCCTCCTTGCGGACAGTGGCATATGCGGCTTCTGCAGTCGGAAGTGGTTCCGACCAGAAGTATTTCCCTTTTTATAGGGTCATACTTCCGGTCAAGGGCATTTAAGAACTGGAAGAGTTTTTGCTCAGTTCGGATTTTGGAGTATGTTTGAATATCCGTTGAACAAGTCATCGGATTCGGATCAATTCGGTCGATTTCTCCCCATACGCCTTGGAGGGTGATCCACAATTCTTCGAGAGAAGTATTGTTCTGTTTGATGTCATTCGCTTTGACATGAAGATTAAAGGTTTGGAGCTTGTCCCGTCCACTGCTATATGTAACTACCAAGGCATCCCACAACGATTTCGCTGTGGGAAATTCGGTGAGGTTACCCGCAAGAACAGGTTCAATATTCTGAATTAACCATGAAAAGACGATTAGGTCATCTTGCTCCCACTGTTCGTAGGTTTCATGATTTGGGTCTGGGGGATTTGTGGTTAAATGTTGCAGCAAGATTTTTGATTTTCCGCCTATGGCGACTCGAATCATTCGGGTCCATAGGGGATAATTCTGGCCGTTTAGTTTCAGATTTATCTGTAAACTATCGGACATTTTGGGGCTTTTTGATTGGGAATTTCTGAGAAGGTTGGCTAGTTGTAAGGTGAGATCACTACTCGAGTTACCGTCTCCGGACATGGTGACTCGGTTGTGGCTCGGTTGTGTTTTGGGTAGATGATGAGCAGTCTAAATAACCCGCTCTGATACCATGTTAAAATCAGAGTTTCAGAGTGGATTACTGAACAAGACTTATTCATTCATAATTGTGTGTTGTAGTTTTTGATTACAAATGCAGGTTATTTAAATGCTTTACAAGAGGAACATAAAGAAGGAAAGAATTGCATTGCATAAGGTCCGGCTGTTGATTCGGCTGCTGATTAGCTGGGATGTCCAGCTGTTGATTAGCTGCCACTCTCGGTTGCTGTTGATTAGCTGGGATTAGCTCTGAGGTTTGACTTTCCTTTCTAACAGTATTATCCTGTTAAAATTCCCCTTCCCTAGTTGACGATACCACAAGAAAGTATTTTAGCATAAACTAGACACATGAAGTCAAATGGTGACCGAAGCCGAAGCTAAGATCATAGTCGACTGAAGTTCATGTACACGTGATAGTGGGTCGATTCAAGTTTAAAGATCTGATCTCAAAATCGTTCTAGCTTCTAGTTGGTTCACTCATCTAGTTTAGTTTCATCTCGTCTTGGGCCTGTTATAAACGAATTTTTATCTCCATTGTTGTCGCATCTGTTTGAGTTTCATCTCGTCTAGTTATGTTGCTTTCATCCACTCTGGCACAGTGTGTACTGTGTAGGTAGAGGATGGCGGAGGTGTGGGAAGATATAGAAGGTAACAGTTTACCTTTATCTTAAACCATCTTAACTACATAAATTGAATTCCACATGTATATTGTAATTTTTTAAGTGTTATAGACAAATGAGAAAATCAAGTTGCTATTATATTTTTGTAACCTTCATTATTAAGAGTTCTCATCTTATACAAATATAAGTGATGTTGGATAACTGTTATTTTAACTTTTATGTATGCAAGACATATGTAATTAAATAGAGTTGAAATATCACGATGTTCGTTTGTTTTTTGCCTTGTTGAATTCTGTTCTATTTGATGAATGCATGTGTTATCGTGTCACGTCTGGGACTTTTACATCCATTTCACTATACTGATTGTATATTTGCGTTGACATATTTTTGTATTGTTGAAATTTTCATTGCGTCATTGGCTAACAATATAAAAATAATTAAAAAAACTTCTTAAACAATTAAAAGCTGCTTGGTTATTGATTACTGAGGAAGAAATTGCAAATTTATGAAATGGATCAGCAATTACATCTATTTGTCTTATTGTGCTCTTAAAACAGACAATGTTCATTATTTAATTTGTGTAATACACGGGACTATAAATAACCTACTAAATATAATATATTACTTATGAATTATGATTTAGACAAAATTTATTATAGTTATCCTTATTATAACTTTTAAATATGATATTCTTTTTTTAAATTACTATTATTATACCCATATGAATTGTTAATTAATAATAGATAAGTTTTACTCTTTTTTATGTCTTTTTTCCCCTACAAATATAAAAAATTAGTGTTTAAAATCTATACACATTCTAGTTTCATCTAGTCATTAAGACCGTGGGGTATGGTGGAGCGGGACTTTGGGGCATGGCCCGACGCGTGGTTTGGGTGGGTTTCGCTGGGCTGACCCACATTGAAGACGGTATGGTGGGGCGGGGGTTTGGGGCGTGGCCAGCCCAAACCTCTATATTTTTATTTTTTAATAATGGTTTAATAACTCAAATTTTTGTTGTTTTCATTGGCTAGTTAGGCCAAGCCAACGAAGAACCGCCATGTCATGTGGGTAGCCCCGCATAACGCCCTAGCTGATTTCCCCGTCCAACGGGTCACGCCAAAACCCAAACCCATCCGGAATGGTGACTTGGACGTTTGTACCCAACCCACGCTCAACCTCCACCCTATACCCCATTGTCTAAAATACTACCCGAAAATTTTCTATTTGCAATCCATACAACTAAGAATATATAACTGGTTGACATTTGATCATGGGAAAATCAGAACTTCACGTGAATACAACCGTTGCACAATCTTGAGGCTTCAATCTTTGACCTTTTCAAAGATCGGTTGCCTGCTAACTTTTAGGGTGCCAACCCCCGTGTAAAGGACAGGCATTAGTTAATTATAAAAACGTGCCTCGGTATTGAAAATTCGTAGAAAATTTGTTACTAATTTTACTTGTCAGGTTCTGGGTGCGTCACCATTGCCCACATAGACGGTCGGGATCTTCACCCAACATGACGGCTTGTTGTAAAAGATGCTTGTAAGATGGTGAAATGATTGATCTCTCATTCATTCAATAACTATTATAAGAGAATTAGTTTAACTTCTCGAATTCTCGTATGTTACGGGTTGTATAAAGAAATATTTTTTATAAATGAAGTTACATTCATGATCTTGAAGGATAACGACAATGGGTCATGCAATATCACATGTCCACGTAAGAGATGCGCCTGTCGAGTTAGTTTTTGACGAAAATGTCCTTATGGAGCTGCGTGATAAAGACATACATTTACGGTTTCGGTATGATCTTGTGGAAGATTTACACTACTTTAAGAAGTCAAGACTCGGAATAGTTTATTTATGTTTTTTGTTATTTTGATATATAACAAACGACATATATTAACTTGTTAAGTAAACAATAATATAATATACTTTCATAATACAAAATAATATAGTTACATCGAATTATTATTTCTTTTGAATTAAGAATAAACTTTTTATGTTACAATTAATGGTAACTTAATTTACCTTAAATAGCAAAACTATCTACAAAATATACATTTACTATATTAACAAAATTCACTAGCAATTTTAGAAAATTATAAATGTACCCAAATTTAATGGAATTTGAAACATAAATGTTAACAAACGTTGACCGCAATAGTTGATTTAAGGTTTAAAAGAAAAAAAAAGATGGAAATGATACGGATTGGTAATTTAGAAAACTCGTATTTGATTGAGAGAATAGATGATACGTGATTGAATAGTAGGGGGGAGAAAAAGTCTTGAACACCCTTGTCTTCTTTACCGCTCAAATTTAGTCAATGCCTTACAATACATTGCCACGTGGCAATTAGATGTTTAAGACAAAGCCATGTGGCCTATGATGGTTTTGATTTATTATATATTTATATATGTATAGACTAGAAACCCTAGAAACCTAAGATGGGCTCGTAGGCTCGTAGTCTAATACTCCACCGCAGACGTAGATATTCCGATCGCAAGAAGTAACTGATCGAAGGAACATTATTTGAAAACCGATCGTAGCAAAGAGCCAGTCAAGAAACCGAAACAAAGCCAAAGTTACAGGTCGTAGGAGGAACCAAGAAACCGAATAAAAGAAACTATAAACAATGGTCGACGTGCATCAAATCATATATTCAGGGTCAATATCTTTGACAGACAACTACAAACAACGGTCGTCGTGCAACTACAAACATGTTCTCGTTTTAATAGGTCATTCGCGACATAGCGGGCATGTCACTAAATTCCACAAGTTGTTTCTTCTTCGCAGCTTAACTCTAGTGGGTAACCTGCCAAATTCAGCCCTCCAACCAAAAATGTTAACCTTCAACATGGGTCACCTATTCTAGAGATATAATTGATCTAACCGAAAAACTTCTATCTGGATTATGCCAACCGTCTTCGATTATCCTTTACATTTGAAATATGAGCGTGCTCCAAAAACCGAGAACAGAGTTCTAATTTCTAGACTTCATTAGGCAGCAAAGTGTCACGCCCCGCAAAAATTCAGCTCAAAATTTCAGCATTCCGGAAGTTTCCGGAACACTAAGGAAGCATCTAGGGCTGGCCGGAAGTCTCGGGAACAGCCTAGACAACACTGGAATGTTTTGGCACCCTTAGAAGGTCCTAGACCATCCTTGAAGTAGCTCGGAAGGATCTAGAATGGCCTAAATAATTCTGCCTAAAAGATGCAGCTAAGAACTCTCAAGAATCACCATGAAAGCTCTTGGAAATGTTGGATATTTTGCAAGATAGATCAAGAAATTAGCTCCAAATATCAAAGATATTTATGTATGAATATTATAGATCATGAATGATCTAGAACATTTAGCCACTAATATAAATATGTAGAGGTCTCATTTTGAGATCACCCCTCAATACCCTTCATAACTCATTCATAACCAACTTCTTGTAAACTATCTACTTGTAAACTTTGGTCAAGTAATACAAAACACATCTTTGTTGTAGTATTGCACTACAAAATCGTACTTGTGATCCTCACAAACAAAGACTTCCGCTGCAAAACATAACCAAACCCAACCATAAGGCTTAACTTAGAAATATATTCTAAGTGCCGCACGAAAGTCAGAAAGTTACTCCGTGACAAAAGGTTGCCTCTTCCAACACCAAAACTAATTTATAATTGGACACATCTTCTTAATTCTAGCCGACACTATGAAACTTTTGAGAGACTCAACTTTGAATAAAGTACAAAAACAATCTTGAGAGGACCCCAACCCAACCATGTTACTCCCTCCGTCCCATTAAATGTGTCTTATTTTGAATTTTCAAAGTCTTTATTTATAAACTTTGACTTTAATTATATATTTTTTGTGTTATATAAAACTTGATAAAAATTAACCCGATAAAAACACTTGTAAAACACACTCAAATCATATAACTTTCATCAAGTATTACCTAACACAAACAAAATTATTTAAGGTCAAAGTTTATAAATAAAGACTTTAAAAATTCAAAATAAGATACTTTTAGTGGAACGGAGGGAGTATATATCTAGCCATAATCGGATATTAGAGCCATTATCAAATCCCCTTAAACAATTCAATTAGGTGGATATTCGATTTTGTGAACATATATATCATGCACATCATATATGTTGTTCCTAAGCTTAGAGAATTGAAGGCTACATAGATCGAGACTGACAACCAACAGTATCAGAGGTTAGAATAGGCTAGTTGTTTGATGTAACAAGACCACGTCACGAAGAATACCCAGAGAACAAGCACTGTGGACAAAGCTAGTGAAAGTTTCCATAATAAAAATAAGAGTTAATAGCTAGTTTCGTCTTTAGGTACTAACTTTTTTAACAGGTTTGAGGCTTGTGATTATCAGTTTGTAACGACTTTGGGTATTAACACTAACTTAATTTTTCTGTTAGATTTGAGTAGAGTGACTAATATACCTTTTTGTAACTACAGGGACCATTTATACAGGGACCATTTGTGTAAATTCTTAACAAATATAAATACAAAACAATCCCCAACCCACATGAAATTAGATATGCGTCGTTGGAGTTGATTTGTGGTTGTAAAAAATTATCGTGATACTTTTGAGATATGTTGGGATGAGTTTGGAGTATGTAAATGTGTTAATTTATAGTGGGAGCTTTTGAAATTTTATTTTCTTTTATAGGCGTCGGTGATGAGTTTGAAATTTTAATTAAGAAATCATTTTTTATAGCCATTGGAGTTGGAGGGCCTACAATCTCGTCCGAAATGAGGTCCTGAAAACAAACCAATGTAGATGGTGTTATATGTTGTGTTATTGTTTATATACGTTGTGTAATTTTATTTATAATTTAGGTTGCTTAATGTGTAAGTACTACTTATGATAGGAATATGTGTAGGCATATACATGTGAGGCGGTTTTTGACCATAAACGCCCAGTTGCGGATAGAGTGGCATGGAAGAGATTAAAGTGATGGGATTTTTGTGGCTAAAGATTAGGGCGAAGGCTATCTTGCTTACGTGGGATAACTGGTGTATGTTTGACTTGTTTTGTATGAACGTGTAATGCACTTGGTGGCTGTAACATTGGGTTAATGTGTTGTTAACCTGGTGATTAATAAAGAGCTTTTTGTTGGCGTTGAAAAAAGTTATATGGCTTGGTTTTTTTAACGGCTAACAAATCAATCTGGAGTACTCTCGGGGCACCCACTGGACAAACATAGTACTCCGAGAGTAACCCGAGTCGTCCACCACCACTTCCGAGAAAAACCCGATAACCCACCCATCCGTAGACACGACAGTAAAATTACTGGTAAAACCCGTTTGATTCAAGTATCAAACTTAAGTCTTTAAAGATGAACTCAAATTAAGCTAGGTCTCCTGTATCACTTGGTTTTGATTGGATAAATTATACATGCATGCATGTGTGTAAGTTGTCACCACTGTCGATGCCATTGATGCGGCTTAGTTCTCATTGGAGAATGGAACTATTAATAATTTAATATTATCGTCAGACTATCATTGAAGCAATAGAAGATAATTTTATCTTTTTAATTCATAGCTTTAAAAAGATAACAATACGTAGGGTATATATGCGGAGTATCGACCAAGGGTACGTTATAACACTATGTCCATTTTAACCAAATATATATATATAAAAGAGTTAAATGCGATTTTAGTCTATGTGGTTTGGGCCATTTGGCCAGTTTAGTCTAAAGGTTTCATTTTCGCCTGTGGGTCCAAAAAGGTTTCACCATTGCCATTTTAGTCCACTGGGTTAACTTCATCCAGTTTTTCTGTTAACGAGAAGGGCAATTCGGTCAAATTATATGGCCAAATTGTCTTTCTAGTTAACAAAGTTACATATAAAATGACCGAATTGCCCTTCTCGTTAACAAAAAAATGGATAAAGTTAACCCTATAGACTAAAATGCAATGATGAAACCTTTGTGGACCCACAAGAGAAAAATGAAACATTTGGACTAAACTGACAAAATGGCCCAAGGGACTAAAATGGCATTTAACTCTATATAAAAAAAGAAACATTTTACTTTCAATTATATCAAGAACCCTTAACTAACAGGAGTGGCAAGGGAGCTCTACTAGGTTTTCTTTTAAAAATATTAAATCTTCAAGACTCCGTGGATTATAGCTCTAGGTAGGTCATGGAGTGGAGGTGGATCTCAAAAAGGGTAATATCTTCAAATAGAGGGCGGAATTGGATAGGCTCCGACGGTTGAAGCCTTAAAAAAAGGAACGTAAATACCAACTCGGAAGGGTGCGTTTTTTGTGGCTGTCCTCAGGAGTCCATTGACCACATTTTTACGGGCTGCATAGTCGCAGCCATTGTTTGGCAATGGGTCTCTAGCTGGTGCAAAATCCCAAACATTTTTGGTTTCTCGGTGAGGGATTTGCTAGAGTTCCATAACTATATAGGAGTTGACCATGGTATCATTATTCTAGCATGTGGAAGGCTAGGAATGAAAAGATCTTTTCGCATGTGGATTGGAGAATTAAAGACATCTTGCATAATATTAAAGCGTTTGGTTTCTTATGTATCAAGAATAGATCGAAGTATAAATCTATCTCTTGAAATGATTGGTGTAGATTTGATTTTGTTGATCCGATTTAGTTTTTTGTTGTGCCGTGCTCGCTTGTTGGCGTACCGGTTTGGTGTGAATGAAGTATACCTTTCGGAAAAAAAAGAACCCTTAACTAACCCTGGCCAGTCAAAACTATGTTTGTAACAAACTAACAACTTTATTTGCTTGCTAAAAAATGTATTTAAAGTGCTAACACTGATATGAGTTTTCAACAGAGCCGACTCAATCTCAGTGAGTGCCTAAAACAAATTCCAAATTGAGACCCTTTTCGTAAATAATTTTATTAGAAAATATAGAGTTGAGTCTTAGAATTATAAATAAAACAACCCTTGAAATGTTGAGCCCCAAATAAACTTCAACCCTAGAAGTTTAGGGTCCTTTAAATACGACTCCCAAAGCTTGAGCTTATTATTTTATAGTCAAGTCGTCCCTAGTTTCAGTTACCCATGGTAGTTGATCAGTCTTACATGCATTTGCGACTTGCAGCCCATACGTGTATAAGTGTATGATAAGGATTCAGAGAATAAAATCACTGACATTAATGGCCCCACTCTATGGGAATGGGCATTGGCAGTGCAAAGTGTCAAAGAAATTTAATAGCAAGAATTGGCATCTTTAAAAATACTAAGACTTCGAAAAAGTTGTTCTGGTGAAACAGTGGGCTATCTATTCTAACCATAATCCATCACTTATGATCCAGTGGTTGGAAAGACTTGAGTTCTGCTTGGAGACTCAAGTTCAATCTCCACTGTCACATTTGGTGGATAAAGGCAATGAAGACTAGTTCTCCCAGACCCTAGGTAAAGAGTTCGAGCCCGAGCCACCCGGGTTTTAGTTCACCGTGTGTTACGCCAGAGAGATTCTCTCTTGTGTCAGCGCAAGTACCCGCCACTGGCAGTGGGTGGTATGGTCTTCCGAGGAACACCGTTAGCCAAACTCTGACGCCATTGTAGACCAACATAGTCTAGCAAAGTAGGGTTAGAGCCTCTATTTCGAAGGGTGTGAGATCTCCCTCACAACATCTAACCATATATCAGGTAGTTAATGTACCATTCAAAGTACTGACTATAAGGGCCATCACCACTCTGCATGCAACCTCTAGCCATCTTTCAAACAGCTGTACACGTACGAAATTCGTTGTTTCTAGCACCATTTGTTGTGATCTACATTAATTTTGTGTATGGGGATCTTTGTTTTATGCAACTCTTATTCAAATAAATGAAGTTGAATTGGCTTTTTGGGTCTCAAAGAGGTTTTGGACCCAAATCATATTTGCATGTTAGTTTTTGAATATGTTAATGCTTTACTTTAGATCGCCATAAAAAGTTGAAAGAAAAAAAATGATCAATAAATAGTACCACTAGTACATTTGTGAAAAGCAATGGACTTCTAATACGGAGTTGATTCAAAAGTTTACAGAAGACTCCTACTTTGTTTAGCTAGACGGGAAAACAGGACATAAATGTTCCAAAGATAAAAAGATTAAACCTTGGGCTACAAGGGAGGGTTACGAGTCCCATAAACAGTTAAGGACGTTTGCCCAACTGTCGGATCTTGACTTCAATCATCGGTATTAACTAGATTGTTCGAAGATTTGGCGATATGTGCCACATTTAGAATTCTCTAAATAAGTATGATTTAATAATTAGTCATTAAATAATAGACTACTTTTCGTTTAGAATTCATTTTGTTATCTTTTGTGTGTCGCTCTAGATCAATTCGATCCAGCCATGAATTTACTCAGCCAACCGAAGTAATAACCAGCACACACTTGCATTTTTCCATCAAACCATAAATTTGGCTCATCGATTTAGTTTTATCGTTGAAGGTGAAGGATTCAAATCCTTTTTAGGTTGCCATTGTTAGAAGAAATCTTTATCCTAATTTCTGATCATGATTTCCTGGAGAACAAGTTGGCCATTAGTTTTTTATGTGGATGGTTGAAATGTGTGGATAGAATAAGCTTTATTTGTGATGTAATAAACTGAGGGAACCATGTGAAGCACCGCATGATCACTTAGGCCCGTTATACAAATTAATTAAAATTAAAATCATCCTCCATTCCTACATTATTAGATTTCCCATTTGCTTTGGCTAGTTGCAAGTACAAGACACTATAAATAAAACCTTCATACTCCCATGCTGACATCAAATCCAATCATCATATTCAACTCCTCACTTCCAAAAACTATTCCTTCCTTAGTTCTCCAAACAACTGTCTTTCTCAGCGAAACAACATGGGTATTTGCCGAATGAATTTGTTGGTTGCTAACTTGAAACAAATGATCAAACTAAACAACAAACACCAACCAGATGTTCCCAAAGGACATCTGGCGGTGTACGTTGGAGAAATCCAAAAGAAGCGGTTTGTCGTGCCTTTATCTTACTTGGACCAACCATTGTTCCAAGATTTGCTACGTAGGTCTGAAGAAGAATATGATTTTAATTATCCGATGGGTGGACTTACCATTCCCTGCCAAGAAGAAGCTTTCATCAAACTTACTGCTCGTTTGCCCATTTCGTAATTCACTACTAAACAAATGAGTATCACTCATGGGAAATCTCATAGTTCCTAGAATGTGTAGCACCACGATTTTGTTGTCTTTTAGTCATCGTTTGATTGATTAGAGCATGGCATTGCATGCTCTAAACCATGTAAAAAGGGGCATATGTCCGATACCAGTTATTGTATATGAGTAGTTAGTTATATTCCCATTTGGAATTAATAGATCTGGTTCTTAATGCAGTTTGACAAGTTCCTAAATGATCCTCATACCGGTTAACATAAATATGGTGGTTTCATAGGAAGTTAATATAAACAAGTAAATTCGTCATGCTTCAATCTACTTGTGAATGGACAGAATACACAGTAAATTATGTTTTCCATCTTTAGTGAGTTGCATGCATCATTCATGTAGTCATATGTAATCCATGCTGACCATAAAAGATAATAACTGGGAAGAGAAAAGCATATATATCATGTATTTATACATTGCCTAAAGAGGGAATCTATAACACCGCCACATTGTAGCTGAAAGGCTCCTAAAGTTGATACCGAGCGAAATCATGAAACTAATGGCTAGTTATTCACATAAGGTATCATATCACACCACCACATTGTAGCCGAAAAGCTCCTAAAGTTCAAACCCGAGCAAAATCCTTGAAACTAAAGGGGATTTTGGTTCGGCGAATGTTTTTGAAAGGGATTGTAATATCAACTATGTAGCACGGGGACTTCATTTATGTGGCCGTACCCGTATCGGGTACTTGTCGGGGACAGAAACACCATGGGTACTCATCGGAGACGTTTCCTAAACGTTTCCAATGTCAGGGACATATTTCGTAGAATTATCCAGCCCATTTTTATTTATTTTTAGGGTTTTAACCATTTCAAATTCCACAACCAGCCATTAAATAAATAGACCTATTATATTTGGCTTCTTTAATCTCTAAACTCTCAAGTCTCCTCATCTCTAATTTTCTATCGATTGCCAATGTCGATGACTAGATGAACCGGAATTTGAAAATGATTTGATTATTGATAATTAATTAACTTGAGAAGATGTAGTATTTTTGGAATTTGTTTAATATATTTTTATTTTTTTTATATTTTTTATTGCCGTACCCGTATCTTGGAATTTTGAGTTTTGCCGTTCCTCGTTCACGTATCATCCCCATACCCTGATCTCATACCCGTTCCAGTGCTACTTAGAATATCAAAATATGAAGGAATTGGAATTAATTCCATAATGTGTTTGGGTATGTAAGTTTCTTTCATGAATTGGAGTTATTAGTTCCATGATTTGGAGTTCAGATGTCCAATTATCTACGACTTCGAATCCAGTGGATCTAAATGTGCCATCACACTTGTTCAACTTAGAAGACCACTAGGATCTTCTGTGGTTCTCTGGTTTCATCGACTTGTGCTTTTCTGGATTCAATTTGTTCCTCTTTGAATTCAAGTTTGGACCACATTGACTTGTTCTGGACCACAGTTTTATTCTTTGGCTTCCTTTAGGTACATACATAAAATTCCAAAGTCCAAACATTCCATTACAATATGACTTTTCTATCCAAATATTGAAGGAGTCCTTAAATCCTTTGATTGATGATTTATGGGGTTAATTTCAAATCCTGTACCATCTTTAACCAGCCAAATGCAATTTGTAAAAGAATATTTTCCGTTGGAATACATGAATAATGAGGCTTAATATTAGTAACTAAAGAAAGTACGAAACCACTGCAGTATGATGACTACTACTCATGTATGAAATGGTTCCTTAAAAAGATACTATCTCTCTTGTCATAGCTTAACCATTAGAGTTGTTTTCTACTTCAAGAGTGGACCAAACTTTCCCGAATTGTTGAATTATGTCTCAAACAACATTACAATACTCGGTGTTTGTGTTTGTGTGTGTATATATATATACTGTCATGTTCAAATAAGAACTAATTACAGATAATTGAGAGGGTATGCTAGGTAATGAACCTACCTAGTTAATATACTAGTTACATACATAAATTTACTTGTTTGATTTATTTCCGATAATAAATTTATTTGGGGTTGCGGCGCAGCTTGTTGGCCGTTTACCTGTCACTTGTTTGTAATTTGTTACTTTGGTATTTTAATGAAATTATAAAAGATTAAGTGTATAAGATTTCAATTGTACATATGATGGTGTAAGGTACTTGACCCGGCTTAAACGGTTAGACATTACTTATCGCCTTTTATATTAATATTTATTATTATTGTGTCCTAACCCGCGAAGTCCAGCGCATTGTAGTTTACATTACACTAGGTTGTGGGTTTGTAGAGACAACCCCTAACTAGACCTGACCATTGAGGTTAAGGTTACTCATGTCTCCTATATAAGGAGGTCTTCATCTCATTATTGGGACAAGAGACATGGGGCAAACATACTTTTTGTAGCTGGAAATAGAGGATTCTTTCTCTACCGGCCGTCTCTACATCTCCACTTTCTCTCTTCTCCATTGCAGATCTAGATTCAAGAGGAAAAACAGGGTGTGATTCTCCATCCTCTCAGAGAAATCCGTTCGAATCCCCCTTGAGGTGAATCTGTGTTTCTTCAACATATTATATATTAATTTATCGATCATACCTAAAGGAAAACCATATGCCTAATGAAGTTTACCAATTACACATATATTATCAATACATTAAAAACACAACGATTTGAGTAGTGCTTTTAATATAAAAAAAAAGAATAGTTCCAGGCAGCTGGCCTGCACTCTCCCTATTGGAGCAGTCGTTTATTATTTGTTAACGCTGTAAAATTACGGGATTGCCCCCGGAATAGTGCCAGGCAGCTCGCCTGGTACTCCCCCATTGGACCAACCGTTTATTATTTGTTTACGCTTTAAAATTACGGGTTTGCCCCCACTTTAAAATTACGATTTTGCCCCCTGCTCAAAATAAAACTACGTTTTTCGCCCCAGCAAAAATTACGATTTTGCCGACGACTCAAAATTACAATTTCGCCCTCAGCTCAAAATTATGTTTTCACCCCTGTTCAAATGAAAAAAAATTGTTCTCGCCCCCCACCTTAAAATCACGATTTTTCACTGTTTAAAAAATTATGATTTCGCACACAGTTAAAAAATACGTTTTTGCCCATGTTCAAAATAAAATTACGCTTTTCGCTCCAACTCAAAATTACGGTTATGCCCTTGGTTCAAAAAATATGCTTTTGCCTCCGGCCTAAAATTACGGATGTGTCTTTAGTTTAAATTTATATTACTGTGTTGCCCTAACTTCAAAAGTATGAATTCGCCCTTGCGCAGATTTACACTTTTGCCCCTGGTTTCAATTTCCAGTATTGCCATCACTTTACAAATGGTATCAAAGCTAGGGGCCGAGCGGATGTGCCAACGAGGACATTGGCTCCCTAAGAGAGGGTGGAGATGTAAATTCCAAATCGGTTTAGGGTGACAATCAAACCATTCTTATAAGATAATGGAAACCTTTTCTACCTAAATACATTTTGATTTTTACACCAGTGAAAAAAATAACTTTCCAATAATAAAAATAACAGTATTGTAATTGTTTTAGTTTTTTTAGCAAAACTATAAAAGTGTTATGTTTTTATTGGTTGACTCGATTTAATTGTTTTCTGTGTCAATGAGCTGCCTAACATTCGCTCTTATTCGGCGATCGCATCGCAACGCAGGCGGAGCATCTAACTACTTTAATAAAATATAAATGCAGGTATTGGTAAGGAAAGCTCAAACTTCAATTCCAAAAGCTTTTCAGAATGAAACCATGGGCCACATCAATAGTGGACGAAGTGTGGTACGTGGCTGATGTACTCTTGAAACAGACAATACATGGGAATCAAGTTGCCACATGCATTTGCAACAGATTCAAATAAATATATTTTTAAAAAATATAAACAAAATAATTCCAATTGGCAATTAGTTATATTTTTGGAGGTAGCTGGTCAATTGCTTACCAGTAAAGATTCATAATACATGCATTGGAAGCTATACTGATTTTGTCATTTGAGCTCCAATAAAAAAAACAAAAAAAAGTTCCTAGATCTTTGAATAAAAGTCTTAGTTGTAGGTGATGGTTATTCTAAGATGTTATTTATAGTGATGTATTTACTTAATTACAATAGTCTATGTTAAAAGAATACCATAGTGGTTTTATTATTCACTGAATTTTAAAAAAAAATTAGAAAACCACAAAATCATTGAAGGAAACATTTCAAATAGAAAATAAGTTGGAATTGAACAAGTCCTTGACAGTTGACGCTGCTCCAGCTCCACCACCAATCTTCACAACACATGTAATCCTGAGCATTCAAACACCTGTGATGATTAATTGACGAAACAAGTAGGCCAATCTCTAATATTGTGTCTGGGAGGGATAAGAAGATCATATTTGATTATTTAACATACTAAGCACATTCATGTGATTATGTAACACTTGAAGAGTCAAGTGGGCCCTTGTAGAATTTAATTAACCATTATCTACATCAAATATAACATTTGCATGTCAGCAGTTGCTAGTACAAACACTATAAATAAAAGTACAATGGTTCCACCCAAAATGTGAAACTCCACAAACCGTTTTCTTAGCGGCATATCAAATTTACAAACTTCCGTCAAAAATCCTCACTTTTTCCACAATTTATAAATCTCCACAAACCCCAATAAAATATTTAATATATACGCATGTATATTGGTGTATGTGACAGGGGAACCCACATAAGAACTCCACCGGAGGTCCGCACCTGCAGACTTAGGATTGTTAGGTCAGAACACGAGTCACACGAACACTAGAACAATCTGCAGCAAGCACACACACCCACACACTCTAAATCACAAGAACAAGAACATAAGATTTATAGTGGTTCGGTCTAATCTGACCTACATCCACCCTCCACAACTAGTGTTCTTTATATTAGGTGCTCAAAGTGTACAGGTACAAGAATAAGAAGTATTTATAGGGTACAATTAGTATTGAATATAATAATAATATTTCTTCATCAGACAGACAAAGGACTAATCTTGTTCCTAAAGGAACAATCCTCTGCCTATAGGAACAATCCTCTGCCTAGAGGAAGAATCATCAGACTTGAGGAATAATCCTCTACTCGAGTCAAATCCTCCATAACCCAACAAGGATGAACCGGACGTGTGCCACAATGTGGCTGGAAGAGTGATGAGGTCCATTAGGATGCCATGCTGAAACGGACGAGCGAAGCGAAAAACCCCGACACTGTGAGTGCTCTTACAATCAAACTCTAACTTCTCAAAACTGATATGATCGCATTCTTTTGAAAACAGTAGGGCTGTTCATGAGCCGAGCCGAGCTAGGGCAAGCTCGGGCTCGGCTCGGATTTGAAACCGAGCTGAAAATCTAAGCTCAGGCTCGACTTGGTTTGACTTGATTTTATAAGAAAAATTAATACGTAACTCTCAAAATTTCAGTTTTTTAAACTATTTTTCAATACTTTAAAAGAACATAATAAGTTCAACCTAATACTTTACAAACCAAAATCACGTTCGCCAACGCAAAATAAGTTTTGTATTTCGAGGAAATACAATATTATAACTTTATTAGCATGGTAATCAACTTTGAAATATATTACAGATATCAAATTACAAGCAAAAACATGTGATATCATTCTCACTTCCTCACTCTCTCAACCTATGTTATGGTCTCACTCACCCTTTTATTTTATTTTTATTTTTTTTATTTTTGATACAAATAATAATATATATTAGTTTAGAAATATTACTTACCAGCCAAAATTAAATACAATAAAAATCCATAATAAATTTCTAGTCCTCAGCATCTTCATGTATGAAGCTCATAAATATGATCCAACTGAAGTCTATGATGCATTAATTTCTCGGTTGCATTATGCATTAATTTCTAGGTTGCATTATCCCAACGATTAGCTGTTTTTTGTTGGTCGTCAATTTCTCTAATAGACAGTTGGATATCGTCTACTACAAACTTCATGGTAGTGACAAATTGTCTGACATTCGTCTTTAAAAATCATATTATGTCTCCATAATCAGCGAGAAAAGTTTTTAATGTATCAAGAGTTAATTAACAAGAGAATGGTGAGGGTTGTTATGAAAAAATACTAAAATTAAGCTGCTATTTATAGGTTACAAGAGTTTATTTTTACTCAAAAATATATTTTGTGCTTATTCCAAATTTGATTTTTGCATTGCTCACGAACATGAGCTCACGGGCATGGGCTCACGCCACTTCTCACGCACACCCGACGCTATGTGCCTCACTCACGCACTACATCACCATTCATAGGCCAAATAACGGAAGCAGGTGCCTTCTATATATAAGGGGCTAACAAATATATCATGTGGAATATCAGTTTAAGTATAACGCTGAAGTGCAAAGGAACTTCTTTGCATCTTCTATGCACATTTTTAAGTAATTCGTTGATGGTACTTTAGCTATGGTGACGAAAAAATAAGGGCTATAGCGACGACATGTCGTTACAAATCTTCAACGTTTAAAATTTTATTTTTCAGATTTTACACTACAAAAATCCCGACAAATGTATTAAAATCTACACGACCTGTTTGAACAAATTAAACCAAACTAAAAACAATAGTTTCATTGTAATACGAATTAAACAAAAGTGAATAAAGTTAATATAAAACTTAAACGAAAGTATCGGTATTACAAATTAAATAAAATAGTTAATTATCTTTGCTATCACTGTCTCATTTATTTCTTTCAAACTTTTTTTTCACATTTGTCCCACTCTTTTGTCAAAGTCTCATATACATACACATATACTAACATTAACACTAACACTAATATACACCAAGTCACTAACGAATACACATAAACATACATAACACATCCACATCCACAAAACACAGGCAAACATGTTATTTTCTATTTATTATTTAACAATAAAAGAAAACCCAAAAAACTATTTTAGCCTATAGCGATGTCATCGTCATAGGTAAAAACATTTATTATTTTATTTTTATATTTTATTTATTATTTATTAATCATAATAATACAAAAAAATTCGGTTATTCTATAGCGTCGAGTGGAAACAATTCTATGGCATCGAGTGGAAATTAAAAAATGTCTTTGCCTAATATAGAGCAGCAACAATATGTCGTCACCAAAAGCTTATTACCATCGCCAAAAAGCTGAGAAACTCTTTAGCGACAAGCAGTCGTTATAGATGTCGTTACAGCGTCAAATTCTTAGTAGTCTGCCTAGAAAAAAAAACCCAATAGAATAACATATATCATGTGATTCGTTTGAATATGCACTTGTTAATAGGTTTTGAGCTTCATCGTTCCATATAAGTTCATTGTTACCTCATTTTGCTTTTCTGTATGCAGTATTCATCCTAGTGGATTAAAGTTGTAGGTTGTTTTATTAGTTGCTTAATTCGTACGATGGAGGCAACATACACAAAGTCATGTATAAAAATTGTAAAAATACATAAATGATTTGAGAATACACTTACAACATGTGTTGATTTCGTCACAAATGGGTGGTAAAATTCTGGACCAATCTGCGACCAAAACAGTTGGTGGATTATAGGATCTTAAATTATTTGGTCGCAAACAGGATCTAATTTTCCTACGCATTTCAGCATTTGCGAGAATTCTATATTTTCGAAAAACTGTCGCTAAATTAAGTTTTTTTAGGAAGTTTGTCACAAATGTGTAGTTCGTCGCTATTTTCCATAGGAAAATACCTGTTTTCTAGTAGCATTCAAAGTTCAAAAGATTTGTAAGTGTTCTGGTTCAAACTCATAGGGTTGGTTGAGTTGGATAAACTATCCGTAACGGTTGGTTGACACATGGTTGGTTTGAACTGAGTTTTTTTTAACTAATAATTCAAAATCATTAATATGTATTATATTTTTAAAAAAAAATAATATACATGGTTAAGGAATAATATACGTATGCATCATTGCATATCTCGAAAATTCAAAGAAACAAAAAATAAAAGGAAACCGTATGTTTGGTTTACAAGGAGGTTCCAAGTCCAAGTTAGCTTGAACCAAACAGATAAATCGTTTTTTTTTTAATTGTGAACAAAACTGTTATGCGTATATAAATCTCAAACCAAGCACTTTGTTTCGGTTTGTTAGTGTTTTGTATCGAATGGTATAAGCCGATTTCTTCAAGCAATCAAACACACTTTGCAATCACTTAAACGTTTAAAGGAAACTTGTATTAGTTCTTTAAAGTTCGAATTATAGAAGACTCAAAACTGCATCCCTTACTCACAAGAAATAACAATTCTAACTCTACTAGAATTCAAACGACTTATTGTTTAACATTCAACATTCGATCAATTATATATTTAGATCATCATCATCATGCTCAGTAAATCTCACCAGTAGCAAAGTTGAGGTAGGAATGAGAAGGGTAAAAATGTAGACAGTCTTACCACTACTATGTAGAATAAAGAGGCTGCTTTAAATGAGACCTCCGGCTCGCAATTACATATAGATAGGACGTTTAAACAAAGGCAAAACATTTAAAACACCTTGGGAGTTAAACACCTTTGGAGAAGGAGGTCCTGTCTTCAAGTCTCATAACGACAAGAAGTAAAAAGAAATTTGCCGTTAAAAAAAAAGATAAGAGGTTCAAAACTAACGTAAACTTGTTGTAGTTCAACTTTTGATCTTCTTTAAACCGTCACTAGTGGCACATCTTTAGCAGTGTACAAAAATCTAGGATCTGAAATGAATCTATCTCTTGATTAATAACGTACATTTTCACCAACTTCAATACATATCTATTTTTCATTTCCTGTACTAAAACATGTACATGTGCTACTTGGAGGTGGTTTTCCTTGGAACTACCATTCCAACATGTACGTAAGAATATATAAACCAAAAGTGCCCCATCACTCAGGATGTATGGGCAGCACAGTCAATTGACACGTTTTTTTTATTATTTTTATATATGTAATTGCAGTATTAGAATTTAGAAATAACGAGAAATGATCAAATACAAATAATTTTTATTGTAAAAAAAGGTAAGAAGGAATATTCTAGAAATATTATCCAATGTGAACACAATCAAATGCATAAAAAAACAAAACACAAAAAAAAAATCAATATTCTATTAAAATAATCGTTACTTTATCGTCACTAAAAAAAATTTTAGTGACAATAAAGCAGCGTTTTTTTATAAATAATACTAAAAAAAATTTGCTTTTTAGATTTTTTTTTAGGTTTTTGGAGGGTTTAGTTGTTAGTTTTAGCATTTAGCTTTTTGGGTGGGGATGGGGGTGAGGGGTTTAGGTTTTTGGGTTTTTGCATGTACATGTTCTTTTTCTCTTATAGACAAGATTATGGACACTTGTCAATCTATAGTTCTTTCTTACACTTTTTATTTTTATACTCTAGAATAACTCAATCAGAAATACCATCTTCAGAAAGGTGGTGAAAATGAAACAATGAGCTATAAACATCTACAAATCCTCATTCAAAGTTGGGCACCTCATAATATCATAATTCAAAAAACCTCAGCTATTATATGTATAATTTTGTGTTGAAGGATAAGAAAAATAATAGTTCTAAGTCTGCTAAACTGAGCAAAGCCATGTGAAGTAGTCAAGTAGGCCCTTAAAACTATATGGGATGATGATTTTTCCCAATTGGGCCATCGGTGGCTAGCTGCAAGTTTAACAATATAAATATATGCCTGATACTCTAGACATCCATCAAACTACAACTCCCAATTGAATTCCACACTTCTGCAAATTAACTTGTTGCCTCACTTCGATTCATACTCTCAAAAACAATCTTATTTGAGCTAAAAGATATGGGTGTTTTTCGGTTGCAATCATTAGTTGCTAATGCAAAACAACTAATCAAACTAAACAACAAACACCAGAAAGATGTTCCCAAAGGATACTTGGCTGTGTATGTTGGGGAAATTCAAAGAAAAAGGTTTGTGGTTCCTTTATCTTACTTGGATCAACCGTTATTCCAAGATTTGTTACGTAGGTCCGAGGAAGAATTCGGGTTTAACCATCCTATGGGAGGACTTACCATTCCTTGTTGTGAAGAAGCTTTCAATCATCTTACTACCCAATTGCATAATTAATAGTTTGAGGATTAAATTTCTTCATCATCAAAAGATTTTAAATGTATTGTTTCTTTACTGTTTTTAGATCACAGTATGATAGGTGAAGTTGTAAAAAGGAGCGTTCCAATTTCCTTTTTTTGTGAGGAAATTGGTGCTTTCATGTATATGAATATATCTGTTCCAATTACTATAGGTGTTTCTGAAGTTAAAGAATTTGTCAGTCTATATAGCCTTATATTAGGTATTACCCCCAATACCATTTTGGTTTAAAAAATAAAGATGATAACAATGAGCGGAAAAAAATAGTTTATATTATCTATTTCGTTAAGGCTTAATGGGCACGTATTTCCAGGTTCGGACAGAATACCTGAATTCTCAGGACCCGGACTTGGGTTCACCAATTTCAACTTTTCAAATTGCCCCTACGTTATAGTTAAGTTGTTTGGCTATATACTTATCATTAATCGGTTGGATGAGTATAAAATTCAAATTTATTGCAAAAGAATGGTGTAGTTTTGGTCATATGCATGTGCAACTTATGGCCTATGGGACTCGTATGACGTATCATGTATATATATGATCTTGGGCTACAAGTAAATGGTACATTGCATAAACTGAATATAAAAACTATTATGCAGATAAGGCACACAAAACAACAAGCTATGGACCTTATCATATACAAAATGAAAATGTGTCAAAACTATCAACTTAAAAAATCATCTGTGTAATTTCCTTACCATTTTATTTGCAAGAATTTAGAAAGTATCCATTTTGACATTAACAAATAACAAAATAAACTTAACCTTTTTTAAATTACAAAAACAATGATTTTTTTAATTCCAATAATTTTCACCATCACATATTGACACACGGCACGCACCGCAAAGTATCCATGTTACAAAATGTTACAAAATTGTATATTATTTACAAGTTATTAGTTTTTATATTAGTTTTTTTTAAACGGTAAATGCGTTAGTGAGACTTAAACCAACACATCCCTCTCCCAAGGGGTTTAAAGGTTTATCTATATCAATGGACCATCACATCAGTGGTAATTAGTTCTTTTGTTCTACAAATAATTTATATATTAATTACTTTTATAATTTCAAATACATTTAATATTTATTATATTTATAATAAAATAATGTGTTATGTATTATTTAAATTGAAATTATAAATAACATTTTTATGTTAAGAATACTTGAATTATAGTTACGATTTTTTTTCTATTTTTAAATACAGTTTTTTTATTCCATGGATTTGAATAGCTACGACGTGCATATGGATCCGTTGTGCCATGTTGAATCTTCTACACCAGATAGATCAAATTTATTGCGTAATGTTGAATTTGTTGCGCCAAATGACACACGTGGCACAAGCTTGTTGGTAGTTTCAAAAGATCAATGCTATTTTGCCAAGTGAAACACCTATGTAACACCTTGAATTTTTGTGTCCAATTAAATCATGACTCGTATCCCGTGGATTCTCGTATGCCACATGCTAAGCAAGAGGGACCAAGGTCGGCGTTATTTTATTATTATAACCTCTGAACGGCGACTATGAAAGTTGATGGGTTAAAAGTGTCAACATGCCAAAACTTTGGCATCTGAGTGACTCTTAAGGACCGTAACCATGCATGGTTACGGACCGTAACCATTAAAAAGGAAATTGTCCAGGAAGGCGGTTACGGACCGCAAGGGTTTTCCCATACGGTCTGTAACCAGATTCAAATTTGTGTACGCCAAAGGTCCATACGGACCGCAACCATATGTGGTTACGGTCCGTAAGGACCTGCCAGAGACAAAATACTTGGCAGCTTGCTGCCTTGCCACCTTTCTCGCAATTGCCACCTTTAAGCAGCTTGTGCCACGACCATGGACACATGGGGACCTCTTAGAACACCCAACACCGTGCATTAGCTCCATACACCTCCTCAACTATAAAAGGACACCTAAGTTGCCTTATTTCTTTGCTCATTCACATTCTTCTCCTCTCTTGCTCAAGTTGGAAGTTCCTGAAGCTTTTAGGAGCATCCTCTAAGCTTATAAGTTTTTCTTGGACCACTTGTAAGTGTTCCAACCCTCTCTTTTCATTTTTATAGGCTTTAAGCCAAAAGTCAAAGCGTTATCGTAATGACGCTTTGAACTTCGGTTAAGACCATTATGGTCCAGCCATTGTTCAATGCGAACATGGCTACGTGATCGTAATAAGGGTAGGTGTTAGCCCCTCAAGAGGGCACCTCCTGAGAATCACGTCTGCTTGGTCAATTAACGGGTCAAAGTTATTAATATAAAAAGTCAAACGGGTCAGATTTTAATAAAAAATCATATTTGATAATGTAGGCATTCTAAAATATGTTTTAACATTTTAATAACTTGGTAATAATTATTAGAACTTGTGTAAACATGTTCAGCCCGTCAATTTCAGATCTAAGGTCGGTTCGCAACCGAAAGTCGCAAAGTTTGACTTCTGCTTTGACTTTCGATTCTGACCCGAATTAGCAACTTTAGCTACTGATTCTAAGTTGCATTATGACCATATTATGTGTCACACCCCAATCGATGGTGGAATCATCTGAGCGTGGCACTAAGCGAACCAGATTGTCCAAGAGAATCCATAACAACTATTTTTAAACGACAATATTTTGTCACACCCCTAATTTCCACGTGTAACCTGGTGGGCCCGGTGGAGAATATCGTGACGCAAGTTGATATCATCATTACAAAACAATACAAAATAACACAGCGGAAGTCTGGATAATTACTATTACAAACGTTTGAATGTTCAAAGTTCAAAAATAAATACAACGCTTGTAAATAGATCCACAAGCAGACCGGAAAGTGATTACAAAAGAAATTTAACAGACTAAGGCCTTCTAAGCAAGGAGTCGCAAATTCTTCTTAAGCTTGCCGAGCACTTCCAGCCTATTTACGTATACTTGTCACATGCGCTTAGTCTTTTGAAAATACGTCAGATAAATCTGGTAAATACAATTTAACCGCCTCATTTTGAAAACATTTAGTGTACACAATGGTAATTTTGTTTAATAAATAACTTGGGATAAATTATATTCATGTTATCAGTTTTACATGCTAATAACACATTTGGAGCTCGAAAACTATGTCGGGAACATGATTAATCGACACACCACTTTAATACCTTTAATAAGTACACCCCTAATGGGTTATAGTTCATTTTAGCAGATGTCGGGTGTATGCCAACACCTCGTGCTTAGGTCGTGTCCATTTACAATTAAATGAGCCGTGGATATCCAAGGCATGGTCGTTTTAACCCAGAATGTTTAATAAGCAATATCAATTAAAATGGATTATTTGAATTCCCGACTCATTGGTCTTTGATCCCATATCCAACCATGCGGTATTATTATACCGTATCCCAAGCCCATATAAGGGAAAATAAGTTAAAAGTATTTACCAGGCTAGCAAATATCTTTAAATTAAGAAAATAAGCAAAGAACAATCGTATTCAAATAACTAGCTCGGGAACGATCTACTGGGAGTCTCTAGTCTGGAATGGATGGTATTATTAACCGATTAGATAACTAGCAGGTCTTTATTTAGTCATTGACTTAGACCGGCTAACTTAATAAAAAAGTAACGGCACGATACGAAGCGATGACCGGATTAGAATGTATTTTGAACCCGAAAAGTACTAGGACTTGTATAATATGGGTTAACATTTTACATTCTGGAATTAGAGAATGAAATGATATGGTTAAACCCGTTTCGGTTAAATTGCGTAAACTAGTCACGTAGGCTTAACCGTAAGCATATAAGCGAAACCGGGTGAGTCCTATGCAAGTTCCATATGCCATTAAGTTTAAAATATGTAAAAATATTAGTAAGATATCTATAATTCAGCCTGTTATGTTTTTAAACGTGAATTATGCCTTAAAAGGGCAATTTCATCATTTTACAATGTAATAAATGAGTTTTTATGTAAACTAATGTTATGGTCATAAAAATTCTGCAAAAAACATGTATTTTATGATGTTATACCAGTAAGATATCAAATATGTGTGGTTGATAGCTTTGAATTAAACTATGTCCCGTAATGGCATTTTAGTCATTTCACACATAGCTTTGATATCATATTTGGGATTCTGAGTTCGGGACTTGCTCCTACTGTAATAATATTTAAAATAAGTTTAGAAATCAGTAGGTAATAAGTCTCGGTCCTTAAATATGGTTTTATAGCATACTATGCGCCGAAACGACGTGAAATGACGATTTAAATGAAGTTTAAAGAAATATGAGATTATGATTAAGTTTATACACCCAAAATATGTTATTTAATATAATATAATAGTAAGTAAAAGATTTTGATGTCAAAAGTGTTGTTAAAACCATTTTATGCGCCGTGAGGGCGTTATCGTCATTATGAACATTATACAAGGACTTGTAGGTAAACTCAGTTTATCAACTGTTTTGATATCCCAAATAATTCATATTACATCAGTGAGTTATTTGTTTTGATGATGAGAGCATGTTGAAACCGAAAAGGCATTTTAGTAATTTATAAGCATCATTAACGACTTTTAATAAAAAATGCAGCTTATCATCAGAATGTTGACATCAAAATAATTTATTTGAGTTAACAAATCAGTACATAAATCATTTGTACGCTTGTTGGTGATTAAAACCTTAGTTTATAACCAAAGGGCATTTTAGGCATATTTAACAGATACTTGCATAATGATTCGGATTACTACATGACCATGTAATATAACTCCAGAGGGTTATAATACAACATAACATGGTCATAATGCAACTTAGAAACAGAAACTAAAGTTGCTAAATCGGGTCAGAACTGAAGGTCAAACAAAAGTCAAGTTTTGTGACGTTCGGTTGCGAACCGACCTTAGACATGGAATTGACGAGCTGAACATGTTCCCACATGCTCTTATAGTTATTACCAAGTTATTAGAGTGTCAAAACAGATTTTATAACACCTACATTACTAGTTATGAATTTATTTCAAAACTGACCCGTTTGACTTTTTATTAACTTAACTTTGACCCGTCAATTGATCAAGCAAACGTGGTGATCAGGAGGTGCCGTCTTGAGGGATTAACACCTACCTTATTACAATCACGTAGCCATGTTCGTTACGAACATTGGCTGGACCATAATGGTCTTAGCTCAAGGCAAAGCATTTTTACGTCAACGCTTTGACTTTGGTTTAAAACTTAACAAAACTGAAAAAGGAAGGCTAAGAACACTTATACAAGGTCCCTAACACGAAAATGAACTGATTATGAAGCTCCCAAGGATTAGGAACCTCCAGATAAGATGAGAGGGGATAAAATGGAAATGAGCAAGTATCTTGGTAGCACAAAGATGTTATTTACACTTGAGCCAAGCACCCAAGATCATGCCATGTGTTACCAAGGTTTCTCGGATGATAACAAGTATGTACCAAGGTGTAAGAACCAGAGAAGAGTGGTAAAAATGGGACATAGGTGGCAAACAATGCAGGCTGCAGCTGCCAGCTGCACTTCACTGCCAGCGACACCCTTACGGACCGTAAGGGTGAATGCTTACGATCCGTAAGGACCTGGCGCGCCCACAGAAATTGAATTGGTTACGGACCGTAACCATACAGGCTTGCGGTCTGTAACCGCCTTCCAGGAATGAGAATTTGGCATTTTTACAACTTTGGTCCTCCGACTTTTTCCGATGCTCGTTCAGAGGTTATTAAAATAACATAACGACATTTTTTAGTCCCTCTCGGCTACACGCGGCAACCAAGAATTGACAGGACACGTGTCGGGATTTTATTAGACGAAATTTTCGAGGTGTCACATATTTATAACGTTAATTTCCTATACAATCAACAAATATTCATTTAATAGTCATTACAAATCTCAGTATTCTCAAACTAAACATGGTCCAACAACTAAAATTTTATTACGAGTTTCTAAGGATGAAGCCCTAAATCCATTACAGCATAGAATCATCAACCTGTCACATACGTTAAAGTAAAAGTCAATACAAAATGTAAAGGTGAGCATACAGGTTTTCATAATAATAGTAGGTAAGCGTTTTGTATACACCGCATGAACACACGTAAGAGATGTGAACTATGTTAATCAGCATTGATACAAGTAATAAACAAACCGCGAGTGCGAGTCACACGAACAAGTGTCCACGTACTAAAGAGAAAAATAAAGCCAAAAGTAAAAGTGTGAGCCTTAACAACCCCAGGCCTCCGGGTGGCGGGTCAACCTCTAGCTAGCTGTCATGTTAAGGGTGGCATACATGTCATCAAGCAAGTAACATGTAAGAGCGGGTTGCGTTTGAGCATTGTGTGTTGTGTTTTGTTATAGAGAACGTATGTAACACCCAAAAGTGCATTAAAGCAAAAGGGGTCAAGTATACTCACAGTGAATGCGTAAAGAGAGTTGTAAGATCGGAGGAGAGCGAGGAGAGTGCCGCGTCAGCCTGTAAGAAGGAACAGAAGTGCATCACTCTTCCACAGTGTTGATTCGGTCGAAATAGAGTGTCGTTGTGAGAGAAGCTGGTCAGTTCGTATGAACTGTTACCAATTCGTACGAATTGGTCAATTCATACGAATTGAGTTTGGTGCGAACTGGGTTGTTTCGTGTCTAAAATTTAGTGTTTTCGCGTCGTTTCTTCGGGAAATCGAGTGTCCATCCTTCCAACCTCAAGTTACTAAGAAAACCAAAAGCTATGGGGTCTTTTAAGAGCATTTTATTAACTTATAGGAACTTGGGCTGGTTCGTACGAACTGAGCCAACTCGTACAAGCTAGTCCAGTTCGCATAAGCTGACTGTTTGTCTCTTCGTGCGTCCGGAACTGAGTTTTCGTCTGAATCGGATGTGATTCGAGTCTTTTTCATGACAGTTTTGACACCGCTTCGTTCCACAGTTTAGTGAGCGAAACATATGTCGGTTTTGATTCGTTTTTGTGTAAAAATCGAGTTTAAGACAGTCTTATCTGGATAAAACACTTAGAGGGCTTGAAAAAACAAGGTTTCTATCTCGAGAAGCCAAAGCTAACCAAAATACACCCGTTTAAGTGTAAATCCAAAGCAAAATCAGAAGGTTTTGTGAAAAAGATGAAGATTTTCATAAACAGAGAAGTTTAGATGAAATCGGAGATAAACTTGTGTGAAATCATAGTGGAAATCGTTGTGTTTTGCGTAAAAAGGTGTTGTTCTTACTTAGAAATAGAGAAAAGCGAGTAGGAGAGATCTGGTGCGAAGTGGCAGCAAGAGGAGCGCGTATGAGTGAGCTTGGTATTTATAAGTGAAGGGTGAAGAGGGTTCCAATTCGTATGAATTGGCAGTTCGTACGAATTGGCAGTTCGTACAAATTGGCAGTTCGCACGAATTGGCCAAATTCGAGCGAATTGTTTCCAAATCACGCGTTGGTTGTTCGTTCGGTGAGTCCATTTGTATTAGTTAGTTGTATTAAGCGTTTTAGCGAGGCGTTAAGCGTTGCATTAATATAATAATGTGATAGGGCGAGTTGCGTGAGCGAGCAAGCGTTTAAGCGAGAGTTTAACTATACAATAAACATAAACATGTATAGCACACAACATAACATAACCGTCATAAATAATTGCGTTTGCGATTTGATGTGATAAGCGAGGTCGAAAGCGTGAGTGGTTACCGAACAAACAAACACACTCGGCTCTTAAAGTAACCTAGTTAATTGTGATTCGTGTTGCGTTAGCGACGTGGGCGATAAGCGTTAAATGTAGCAGTTATGATGTGTGATGAAATGTATTTAATAAAACATATTTCCATTATCTATCGAATCCCGGATTACAAATCAGTTACAAAAGGAAATAACTGTAGTACGGAACGACCAACAAAGTCGGGTTGTTACATTATGTTGTAGTATAACCCTCTGGAGTTATATTACATGGTCATATAGTAATCCGAGTTTATATGCAAGTTTCCGTTAATATGTTAACTTTGACTAAAATGTCCTTTTTGTCTAAAATGAGGTTTTAAACATAAATGAGCATGCAAATGAATTACCTAATGATTTTCTAATTTGTTTAATTTGTTTTGATGTCATAAATCTGGTCATAAACTAAGTTTTGGTTAAACATCGTAAATTATGCTTCTAAGCGACCAAATTGCCCTTTTCGGCATTTAAAATGATTTAAACATAATTCCTTCACCAAAACTAATTACCTACTGATGTAATATCATAAGTAGGATTATTTGGGTATTTGGGATATCAAATCAGATTATAAACTGAGTTTACACATGAGTCCTTGTATTAAGTCCTTAAATGACGATATTTCCCTTACGACATCTAAATGGGTTTTAACTATGAATTTTATATAATACCTTTTGCTTACCGATGTATTATATCATATAACATATTTTCATCATATAAACCTGATCATAACATCAATTTTCCTTAAACATCGCTTAAATCGTCATCTAACGACTTAAACGCCATTTCGGCACATAGTATGGTTTAAAAACATATTTAACCATCAATACTTGTTACCTACTGAATATTAAACTTATTTCTAATAATTTTACAAGATGTGCATGTTCTAAACTCATATTCCCAAATAAGTCATCAAGGCTATGTGTGAAATGACCAAAATACCCTTACGGGGAATAGTTTGGTCCTAAACTATAAACCACACATATGATTGATATCCTACTGACATAACATCATAATTTAACTATTTATCCAGTATGTTTATGACCATGACATCCGTTTACTTGCAAGCTCCTTTTATAAGTCATAAAATGACAAAAACGCCCTTTTTAAGGCTTAACTTGATTTTAAAACCTTAACGCGCATACATGTTGATATCCTTATAATATTATAACATGTTTAAAGTATTATGGTATATGGAACTTGTATATGACTCATTCGGTTACCCGGTATCTCTTATATGCGTACGGTTAAGCCTACGTGACTAGTTTACGTAATTTAACCGAAACGGGTTTAACCTTATCATTTTTATTTCAAAATCCGAATGTTATATGTTTACCCATTATATACATGTCTTAATACTTGTTGGATTTAAACTACATTCTATTCTGGTCATCGCTTAATCTAGCGCATCATATCGTAAATCAATATTTAAGACTAGCCTCTCCGAGTCTACGACCCGTTAGCATCCTAATTAGTTATTAATACCATCATTCCAGACTAGAACCCTTCCAGTAGATTGTCACCTTTACTTATCTATTTGATTAACGGCAGAGTTATAAAATCTTTGAAGAATTAGCTTAGGTAAATACTTTTAACCTATTTTTCTTATACGGGCTTGGGATACGGTATATTATTACCGCTTGGTTGGGTATGGGATGTAACAACTCTCCAAAACACCCGAAATTAGCCGAAACGTAAAGCCGGACACGTAAATCGAGACGCGGCATGCAAAACGAGACAGGTTCACCTGGACAGTCCAGGTGCCACGCGCCAGAGACACCTGTCTCTGTCGCGACGTGAGGGAGGTGTTAAGGTGACGTGTCACCGTTTCGCGCCATCTGGCAACCCTACACTTGTGACCAGGCTAACCTAGCCTAGCTAGGCATCTCAGGCGCCACACGAGGGGTCTCCCGGATTCCCGCGCGACGCGCGGGGGAGGTCAAAATCGGGTATAAAAGGAGCAGCGTGGGACTGAGTTCTGTGCTCAAAATCGAATGAAAAATTCGATCGTATACTCTCTGAATCTCTGTTTCTTCGTGCAACACCCCCTAAAACCCTAAACCCCTAAACCTGCGAAGCGCTGCCCGCTGTAAGTACCTTAACCCCCGATCACTAATTCACTATCCTACCCAATCGATCTAGAATCACCAACGCATGTCTAGGCTCTGCCCGACTACGTTCGTTGGAGTTCTGTCGAGTGTTGTATGGACACCCTACCTAATCGATCTAGAATCGCCAACGCATGTCTAGGCTCTGCCTGACTACGTTCGTTGGAGTTCTGTCGAGTGTTGTATGGTTAAAGTGACCTGGGTTAACTTACTAACACATGTGTATTGTATGTTTTAATAGAAATCCCAGGAAGTAATCAAGAACCATCACCAGGAACTCCGTAGGAATACTTAAAGTGTTCAAGGCGAGTACATTCTCTTTTTGTAAATCTTTTTGTGAGTCAAAATGTGTTACCAAAACCTCAAATGTTTTAATTATGCTTAATAGTAATTGAGTATATGTATTCTACAATTATTGCCGGTATGTTGGGGTTTTGTATACATTGCTAGTCCAAAGTCACGGGAATGTGACAGGAACCGTTACTGTTGGGTGACAGGGCCCAAAGTAATATGACCCACAAGTCAGGATTGACAGTACTGATTGAGTAATTATGTAGATATAAACATTGTAAATGCGGATGCTCCTCAATAACTGTAAAGTATAATCACTTGTTTTGTTAAAACTGAGATGGATTCGTCAGTATTTCTTGCTGATAAAATATTTTTAAAACGCGTTTCAAGTAACTTAATGTGAAGCTAACAGAAGCAAGTTGGAGAGCACTGAAGGCTTAGAAAAGTGGCTATAAAAGTTACCTAAATAAAAAGGAGTTTCTGTTTTCCATAAATTAGGGTCTGTCCCTAGAAATATGTATTGTAATGGAAACATGGGTTTTACCCCATTTGTTTAATATAAAAGTTTGGTGTTTTGAAACTTTGATATTTATTTTCTAACTACGATCCTGATGTCGTAATTCCGCTGCCAAATTAATAAACACCGGTACCACCAGCTCTGTGTCTTCGCGGCCCCCCTCCCGGGGTGGGGTCGGGGGTTGCGATAGAAGGTGGTATCAGACCTATGCCACTGGTTTAAGCCATTTAGGTGTTCTTTTGAAATACCTAAATTTTAAACAAATGTGTTAGAAAATATCCGCGACTTTATATGTATATATTATTTGGTATTATTTTACTAACTTCTTTAGTTTATAGAATGAGTGATCCGGGTACTTCTGACGCTTACCATCATCTACCTCATTCGCTGATGGATGAAGGAACATCCCAGCCGACCACCGACTACACCGCTGATTCCGAAGATGCTTTTTTTTTCAAAGCCAAATCTGTAGAACCTTTTCCCCCTAAAAAGAGAAATTGTTTAGTAGAGCCAAAGTATAGAAAAGGAAAAGACTGAGACAAGTAAACATCAAGCTATACCAGCTAGAACTGAGAGAAACACCCGAAACCCAGAAATTAGACCCTTGTGGGAGGAAGAATTGGATAGGCAGCTAGCAAATTTTCACATGTTTGGAAATGCAGAAGGAGAACCTAATTTCAATCAAGTAGCAAATCCAGAACCCCGTTACTTCCCTTGTTTCCTAACCAACCCATAAACCTAGAGCAACCAGGAAAATAAATTTCCAGTACTAGCCTTTGACCCCAATGAGATACCTAGAATTCCAGCCCCAAACCCTTTAGATCCATGGTGGGCTAATAACTGGGCTATTCAGAACCTGCTAGAAAACCCAATCCCATATGAAGAACCAGTTCCACCTTACCCTGAACCAGTGCCAGCCCCAATACTGCCCAGGGAACATGTGGAAGAACTCCGCCAACTTGGAGATGAATTGGTGGATGTAGGAAAACGAATTCGCCACATCGGAGAGAAGCTCGTCTGGAAGTACGACGAGCGAGAAATGCAGTTTTAAGGAAGCCATAGCTTAATATAATATATATATGTGTGTATATTTTGTAACGTTAAAAAAAGTAATATCACTTATATAAATATATCGATGCATAAGCTAGTAATATTTGAATTCCAGTTATGCTTGTACTAGATGCATATGTATGAAAAGAGTAAAAGTCGCAATGCTCGACGATTTTGGTTCACTGTGTTGGTGTAATTGTTATTTAATTTATTCTATGATATTAATACCTGCTAAATGTTTATAATTCAGATGTCAGACGAAGTAAATCAGGAAACCCAGAATAACGACAATAACGGGAATCAAATGAATAAAAGTGCTATCGAACACATAGTGGCCCAAGGAATCATAGATGATATGCCCTATATTATCGACACCATTAAAAAGGCAGGAAATAATGATTCCATAAACGGGAATAAACGTGTACCCCTGAATCTAATCACAGCGTGAATGGAAATCCCAAACTGTTAATCCAAGCTCCAATTCCAAAAAGAAGAAGAACCATCTCATATGGTTGTTCTTATAAAGAATTCTTATCATGCAAACCGATAGAACTCTCAGGTAATGAAGGAGCTATTTCAGCCTTGCGCTGGATAGAAAAGACAGAATCCGTCCTCAAGATAAGTAAATGTGCAAATGAAGATAAAGTCATGTATGCTTCTAATCTTTTTAAAGATGCAGCTTTAGAGTGGTGGAATACCATTATTCAGTCCAAAGGAAATGACAGAGTTTACAGTATGGAATGGAACAACTTTAAGGAAATAGTTGAAAGGAAATTCTGCCCTCATAATGAAAAGTAGCAGATTGCTAATAAATTCCTAAATCATAAAATGACTGGGGTAAATTGCAGAGAATATACTACCACATTCTTTGAATATGCAAGGATTGTACCAACCCTGGCCTCACCAGAACCAATATTAATCTCCCGTTACATCTGGGGATTAATCAGTGAAATCAGACATGTAGTCAAGGCAGCTAGACCACAAACCATAGAAGAGGCAGTGGAATTGGCAAATACTTTGACAGATGAACTGGTACGTACGCAAGAAGAAAACCAGAAAAGGAACCTAACTCAAAAGATCACACAGGAGCTACGTTATGGAAATTCCAACCGTGGGAAAGGAGCAAGTTCTTCTTCACCCCCATGTAAGTATTGCAAAAGGAGATATTCAGGAAAATGCTCTACATACTGCAATTTTTGCAAATTTCCAGGGCATAAGGAAAAAGACTGCAGAAAGAAAGTTAGCAATGGGCTATGCTACCATTGCGGGGAAGCCGGTCATATTAGAACTAACTGCTCGAAACTAGCTCTAGCGGCAAACAACAAAGCAAGGACGACGGAAGGACCCAAGAAGACTGCCATAGCATTCGTGCTGACTGTCGAAGAAGCCAAGATAATTCCGGATGTGATTGCCGGTACGTTTTTAGTTAATGATGTTTATGCAAAAGTATTGTTTGACTCTGGTGCAAACCAAAGTTTCATTAATACTTCCTTTTGCAATTTTCTTAATCAACCATTAACTAAACTTCACCAAAACTGTCTGGTGGAGACGGCAAATGGATCTTCTATCCAAATAAGCGAAATCCTGCAAGGAGCAAAAATAGGAATTTTAAATCATAATTTTTCTGCTAACCTTTTTCCAATGGATCTTGCCGGATTTGATGTCGTGTTAAGAATGGATTGGTTGGTAGCCAATCAGGCACGAATAATATGTGATCAAAAGTCTGTAGAAGTAAATGTGCCATCTGATGAAAGGATCACAATTAAAGGAGATAAGTCGACAAAATCAACAAAGTCTATCTCTGTGATGAAAGCTGCAAACTATGCACGGAAAGGAGTAAAGTGTATATGATTTCCGTAATCATTAAAACTAAAGGAAAAGAATTAAAGGATATTCCTGTAATATCTAATTTCTCAAATGTCTTCCCGGAAGAGTTGCTTGGATTACCGCCAGATCGAGAGGTTGAATTTAGAATTCACCTAATACCAGGAACGGCACCGATTGCCAAAGCACCCTCTCGCCTAGCACCGACGGAGATGCAGGAACTGAAGAAACAACCACACGAATTACTAGAGAAAGGTTTCATACAACCCAGCTCATCGCCATGGGGAGCGCCGGTGTTGTTTGTTAAGAAGAAAAACGGATCAATGCGTATGTGCATTGACTACCGAGAATTAAATAAGGTTACAATTAAAAATCGGTACCCGTTACCAAGAATTGACGATTTGTTCGACCAACTCCAAGGAGCCCGATTCTTTTCTAAGATCGAGTTACGCTCAGGATATCTTCAGTTGAAAGTACAAGAAGAGGACATTCCTAAAACAGCTTTCCGAACAAGGTACGGTCATTATGAATTTACTGCCATGCCATTTGGTTTAACCAATGCTCCAGCTGCATTTATGGACATGATGAACATGATATGTAAACCATACCTGGA
This sequence comes from Scalesia atractyloides, assembly GCA_947069175.1. Classification (NCBI taxonomy): domain Eukaryota; kingdom Viridiplantae; phylum Streptophyta; class Magnoliopsida; order Asterales; family Asteraceae; genus Scalesia; species Scalesia atractyloides. The sequence goes on along the minus strand of CAMTDV010000019.1, from coordinate 78,740,644 downwards.
TAAATTCATAATTGTTTTTATAGATGATATTCTAATTTACTCTAAGAGTAAGGAAGATCATGCAGAGCATTTGCATATACTCCTGTCATTGCTAAGGAAGGAAAAGCTTTACGCAAAATTCTCAAAATGCGAATTTTTGTTACAAGAAGTACAATTCCTTGGACATCTGATAAATCACGAAGGAATTCATGTGGATCCCACAAAGATCGAAGCGATTACCAAATGGAAGGTTCAAGAATCACCCACGGAAGTAAGAAGTTTTCTTGGATTGGCATGATATTATAGACGTTTTATTCAACATTTTTCTAGAGTAGCCATCCCGTTAACCAAGCTAACTTGCAAATTGGTTAAGTTTGAATGGGGACCAAAACAGGAAGAAGCATTCAGGATTTTGAAGCAAAAGTTAACCAACGCACCAATACTCGCTTTGCCGAAAGGAACCGAAGACTTCGTAGTTTATTGTGATGCGTCTAAGTTAGGTTATGGATGTGTGCTAATGCAACGTCAAAAGGTTATTGCTTATGCCTCTAGACAACTCAAGAAGCATGAGAAAATTATACAACCCATGATCTAGAGTTAGGAGCAATAATTTTTGCCCTTAAGATTTGGAGACACTATCTTTACGGTAGTAAGTTTGTAGTATTCACAGATCATAAGAGTTTAAGATATGTCTTTGGACAAAGGGAACTAAACATGAGACAGAGGCGATGGATGGAAATCCTTAGTGATTATGATTGTGATATCCAGTATCATGCAGGTAAATCTAACATAGTAGCTGACGTTTTAAGTCGAAAGTATCATGAGAAGCCAAAAAGAGTACGCTCTCTTAGAATAAACCTGCAGATAGATTTAAATGAGCAAATTAAACAAACACATGAAACAATAATCAAGGACGATGCTGAAGGATTAAAAGGAATGATGAAAGAATTAGAGAAAGAAACAGACGGAATTTGGAGAGTCCATAAAAACAGAATTTGGATCCCTATCCAAGGAGATCTACGAAAGGGAATACTAGAGGAAGCCCATAAGACTAAGTAGTACAATGCATATTGGAAGTGATAAGATGTATAAAGACTTGAGAAAGAATTTCTGGTGGATAGGAATGAAGAAGGATGTAGCAAGCTACGTTGCCAAATGCCTAACATGTTCACAAGTTAAAGCTGAACATCAGAAACCTTCAGGATTGTTACAACAATTGGAAATGGGAATTGATAACAATGGACTTTGTTACCAAACTAACCAGGACACGAAAAGGTAATGATACAATCTGGGTGATTGTAGACAGGTTAACCAAATCTGCTCATTTCTTACTGATGAAGAAAACGTTCAGTATGGAACAGTTAGCTAAATTATATGTAAATGAAATAGTTTCATTACATGGAATTCCTTTATCTATTGTGTCTGACAGGGATAGCCGTTTTACCTCTCATTTTTGGACAAGTTTCCAAAAAGCAATGGGAACAAGACTAAATCTGAGTACGGCATATCATCCTCAAACAGACGGTCAAAGTGAAAGAATAATTCAAACAATGGAAGACATGCTTAGAGCTTGTGTAATTGATTTCGGAGGAAATTGGGATGAACATTTGCCTTTGATAGAATTTTCCTACAACAATATCTATCATACCAGCATCAATGTTGTACCATTTGAAGCCCTCTACGGGCGGAAATGTCAAACTCTAGTATGCTGGGCAGAGATTGGAGAAAAGCAACTATCAGGTCCTGAAATTGTGCAAGAAACAACTGACAAGATCATTCAAGTCAAGGAAAGACTGAAAGCGGCTCAAGATCGCCAAAAGAGTTATGCAGATAACAGACGTAAACCCTTGGAATTTCAGGTTGGAGACAAAGTGCTGTTAAAAGTCTCACCCTGGAAAGGAGTTGTAAGATTCAGCAAGAAAGGAAAACTAAGCCCAATGTATGTTGGACCTTTTAAGATTGTCAAACGAATAGGGCCAGTAGCCTATCAGCTACAATTGCCAGAGGAAATGGCAGGAATACATGATGTATTTCATATATGCAATCTCAAGAAATGTCTAGCAGACGAATCATTGGTGCTACGTCTTCAAGATGTAGAGGTAAATGAGAAACTAAAATTCGTTGAGAAACCCATTCAGATTGAAGATAGAAAGATCAAGAATCTCAAACGCAAGAGATTAATTCTGGTAAAAGTAAAATGGGTTTCAGGGAGAGGACCAGAATATACGTGGGAACTAGAGTCAGAAATGCAAAGAAAGTATCCACACCTATTCAAGTGAATCTCGAGGACGAGATTTAAAACAAGGTGGGGAGGATGTAACAACTCTCCAAAACACCCCGAAATTAGCCGAACTTAAAACCAGACACGTAAATCGAGACGCGGCACGCAAAACGAGACAGGTTCACCTGGACAGTCCAGGCGCCACGCGCCAGAGACACCTGTCTGTTGCGACGCGCGGGAGGTGTCAAGGTGACGTGTCACCATTTCGCGCCATCTGGCAACCCTACACTTGTGACCAGGCTGACCTAACCTAGCTAGGCATCTCACGCGCCACGCGAGGGGACTCCCGAATTCCCGCGCGACGCGCGGGGAGGTCAAAATCGGGTATAAAAGGAGCAGCGTGGGATTGAGTTCTGTGCTCAAAATCGAATGAAAATTCGATCGTATACTCTCTGAATCTATGTTTCTTCCTGCAACACCCCCCCTAAAACCCTAAACCCCTAAACCTGCGAAGAGCTGGCCGCTGTAAGTAACTTAACCCCCGATCACTAATTCACTATCCTACCCAATCGATCTAGAATCGCCAACGCATGTCTAGGCTCTGCCCGACTACGTTCGTTGGAGTTCTGTCGAGTGTTGTATGGACACCCTACCCAATCGATCTAGAATCGCCAACGCATGTCTAGGCTCTGCCTGACTACGTTCGTTGGAGTTCTGTCGAGTGTTGTATGGTTAAAGTGACTTGGGTTAACTTACTAATTCACTATCCTACCCAGTCGATCTAGAATCGCCAACGCATGTCTACGCTCTGCCCGACTACGTTCGTTGGAGTTCTGTCGAGTGTTGTATGGACACCCTACCCAATCGATCTAGAATCGCCAACGCATGTCTAGGCTCTGCCTGACTACGTTCGTTGGAGTTCTGTCGAGTGTTGTATGGTTAAAGTGACTTGGGTTAACTTACTAACACATGTGTATTGTATGTTTTAATAGAAATCTCAGGAAGTAATCAAGAACCATCACCAGGAACTCCGTAGGAATACTTAAAGTGTTCAAGGCGAGTACATTCTCTTTTTGTAAATCTTTTTGTGAGTCAAAATGTGTTACCAAAACCTCAAATGTTTTAATTATGCTTAACAGTAATTGAGTATATGTATTCTACAATTACTGCCGGTATGTTGGGGTTTTGTATAAATTGCTAGTCCAAAGTCACGGGAATGTGACAGGAACAGTTACTGTTGGGTGACAGGGCCCAAAGTAATATGACCCACAAGTCAGGATTGACAGTACCGATTGAGTAATTATGTAGATATAAACATTGTAAATGCGGATGCTCCTCAATAACTGTAAAGTATAATCACTTGTTTTAATAAAACTGAGATGGATTCGCCAGTATTTTTTGCTGATAAAATATTTTTAAAACGCGTTTCAAGTAACTTAATGTGAAGCTAACAGAAGCCAGCTGGAGAGCACTGAAGGCTTAGAAAAGTGGCTATAAAAGTTATCTAAATAAAAAGGAGTTTTTGTTTTCCATAAATTAGGGTCTGTCCCTAAAAACATGTATTGTAATGGAAACATGGGTTTTACCCCATTTGTTTAATATAAAAGTTTGGTATTTTGAAACTCTGATATTTATTTTTTAACTACAATCCTGATGTCGTAATTCCGCTGCCAAATTAATAAACACCGGTACCACCAGCTCTGTGTCTCTCGGCCCCCGCTCCCAGGGTGGGGTCGGGGGTTGCGACATGGGATCATGTTGTCGAATTTTGATTTAACTAAATCTCATAACCCGTTTTAATTTGTATTGTCTGATAACTTAAACATTGGGGGTTAACTCGACCGTGTCCTGGATATCCCCGGCTCATTTAAGTTAATAATGGCCACGACCAATGCACAGGGTGTAGGCATACACCCGTCAGATGTTAATGCTAAATTATTTTTATTTACTCCCTGGAGTTATTTAAGTGGCGTGTCGGTTAATCAGGTTATTCGGTTTTTGCACCAGACCCCATATGTATTGACAAACCCGTAAAACTGTATACAAGATCATTTTGAATTGTCCCAAGTTATTTATGAAAATGTGCCACGTGCACCTAAATCAATTTTGAAAGATTTTCAAAATGTGTCGGTTATTTGTATTTACCAGTGTAAACTGACGTATTTTCAAAAGACTAAGCTACAGGTATAATATGTAATAGGCTAGGAGCTGCTTGGTAGCAACGTGGAGGATCTTGCAAGTCCTTAATTGTGCCAAAGTCTGTTGATCACTTTATGTATACTTTACGATCCGCCTGTAGATCTTTATTACAAGCCGTTGTATATTTATTTTTTAAACATTTGGTTTGTAATATTATTTTAAATCCAAGACTTCCGATGTGTACCCTGTGTTGTTTGGTTATGATGTTATCAATCTTACGTCATAATACTCCCCACTGAGATTTACGTGGAAATCGGGATATGACAACCTAGCGCCAAATGACATATGTCGCACCCTTCTTGTTTCTTTTTTTTCTGTTTGATTGTTAATCCGTCGATAATCACCAATGAATGATGATTGTTTTGTTGCTATAGTCAATTTTCTAGTGGTGACAACCTAGAAAGAAAATGATACCCAATATTTGTGCCTTTGATGTTTCCAACCAACTTAGAAGAGACGATAGGTGGACAAGAAAATAGGTGAGACTAAATAAAAAAAGGATAAATAAAAGCAGAGACTTCAACACCTTATATTGAGAAAAAGGAACTATAAAAATGAAATATGGATTATTAATATCAGGGATTTCAAGTAGGGGTGTTAAATTTTGTACCATACCAACCTCATATAAAATTTGTGGGTTTGAATTTAGTGTAAACGGGAAGTTAGGATTAGTTTCAGTTTGAATCCGCGAACCCGTTTAGCTAAACAGTTCGGGTTAATGTAAACAAGGCAGTTTGGTGAGTTGACACGTTTTATATTATATTATGTTTTTTTACAATATGTTTTATATCGTAACTTAATTTGGTTATGTATTTTATTCCATAATTTATATATTAAAAGAGAAAGTAACATATGATTTTATAATCAAAGTGTATTTTTTATATACATTTGTTTTATTTTAGTAAAATTTAAATTCAATATATTAATTTGTGAAATACAAATTAAAAAAAAGAGGTTGAAAGGGTCGTGTTTGGGTCAACTCATTAATATTCAGGACATGTTCGTGTTCATATGTATAGCATGATTGTTTAGTTCAAGTCGTGTTTGGGTTTATATAAAATTTTCAGATTTAAATCGGGTTAGAACTATCAAAGAAAACCATTTAGCTATTATGTATGCGCCATGTTATAGATATAACGAAAACCATTTAGCTATTATATATTATTAACTGGGATCTCCTTTAAATACACTTAACGTGTGAATTGTGTGAAGAATTAAAGTAATTATATATTGTTATATATTATAAATAAGCAACACTTCTAAGCTTAGGGTGGTTGTATCCTTGACTTTGGGTACTTTTAAAAAAAAAGCTCATGGTGTATTAGGAGTTGTATGCTATGTATAAAAGAGTGTGTACTTTGTTTGTTGGCTTTAATGGTGGGTGTGGGTTAAAATAACTAAATCATATATTTTTGGTTTATAGGTGCTTACATTAGTGTTTATGATGAATTTGAGTAGGGTTATGCGCACTTAGATTATTACAGCAAGTGTAATTAAATTATATTGTGTCTAATACCCATGGAATGATTATTGTTATCATTTGTTACTTACACATGAAATTGGTATTCTTTGTATATTGAATTTTATTCAAATAGTTGTTTCATTCGGCGAAATCTTTATGTTAGGAACTGTTTTTGTAGATCGAATTGGTGTATGGCTTCTCACACACCTACTATGGCGACATGAATTTGCGCTCCTGCTGTGGTGATGAGGGATCGGTAATATGGTACATTTTCTTTATGGAAATGGGTAGCATTAATGAATGATGACTACCTAAACAACCACCTGATGCCAAATTAATCTACTCGCAGCCAGTACGGTGGTAACAAATACGTTGAGTGGGGGTGGGGGACAATAGGGTTGAGGCGAACCTCCTATAGTTTTTTTCCAAGCGTCCAACCCGTTGAGATGCTACGCCCATGACATATCGGCCCATAACACCAAACCGAGCGGTAGTTAGGACCATTTTAAGTTGGCTTTCTAGCACATTTGTCTCTATCCAATTCTTCTAAATATGAGTTTGCCAACCCTAGATGATCTCCATATTGGGTTTGAATTCATCGTAAAAAACAAAAGCATTAACACAGAAGTAGGATACCCATACCAAGTTGCCAATTGAACCTGGAACACCAAGGAAGAATCCATTCACGCTGCGAAAATTGGTGGGTGTGAAAAGGTACCGTCTAACAATGAAAAGGCATTATTACAGTCATTGGCGAATCAACCCGTGTCATTTCTATAGATGCAAGTGGATATGGTTTCCAGTTTTACTCGAGTGGGCTTTTTACAGGAGAATGCGGAACTAATTTAGATCATGGTTTTACAGTAGTCGGATATGGAACAACTGATGGTACAAAGTATTGGTTGGTCAACAACTCATGCGGTGCAAGTTGGGGAGATAACAGATACATAATGATAGAAAGAGATGTTAGTGCTAAAGAAGGCCTGTGTGGGATTGCTATGGATTCATCTTCTACAACAACATAAGATTGAAGAAAGTATGCAAAATCTATGTGTTGCTCACAATGTTCGTTACCTCAATGCTCGAAATGTAAATATGTAATCATGTTCATATGTATGTTTGTAATATAAATATGTGAAAAAGAACTTGCCTCTAGCGTATGCCGATGTTGTAACGAATCAAATGAATATCGACCAGTCTTTTTAGCTTCTATGATATGTGAATGTGAACCCGGCCGCAACGCGGCGAGTGTTACATCTAGTTATGTTACTAAAAATAGAATTAGAATAATTATTATATATTAATGCAACAATATTCAAATAACACAATGATATTTACTCTAATTCAATTTGGTTTTAGCTTAATTATACTGATATATGCAAAACCAAAAAAACTTTTCATATCATTCGTAGCCTAATCTTAGTCATTTTCTCCCGAAATATAGTAAATAAGCTATTTATATGATTACTTTTGATTTCCATATACAATCGGGCTACAAAATTACGAAGATAACGTTCGGTGCCTAAAATCAAGTTTTTCTAGAAATCACACCAAGAACAAGCGTCCATGCCTCGCTATGCCCTAGTGCCCTAGCTAATTCAGAAAAGACAAACCGAATACAAGGCACAAGGTCGTGCTCCATGAAGCACAACCGAGCATGCACACTCTTGGAAAAAAAAGACAAAGAAGACACCAAGACACGGGACCACGCCTGATCAAACACGCTCTCGTCAGTCTCGTGCCTAAATCACCTAGTGAAGACAAAACTTAGGTGGAACCCACTAGAGTTGACCACATACATGTCTCACCTAAACACGGGGTCGTGATCCATGCAAAATGTCAACTTTACAGCTGGCCTAAAAATGCAAACGACAAATGTCAATGTCATGGGGTCATGCCTCACTAGGCATGCGGTCGTGCCCCATGGCCTGGACAACCTATAATAGAAGCTTTTGCCTCCCAATTGAAGACATCCCTCCATAATCCATTACACCTCTCAATATCCATCGCCCCCGATACTATTCTCACCATTTCACCACCACAACCCACTTCCACACCATTCCACCACTACTTCCACCTACCACACTACGACCTTGTTGTAATTTTCGACTTAGTCAAAGATTGTAAGAGCTTGTCTTTTAACAATCATTCTTGTATGTCTTTCATTAAGAAATCAAGTTTGATGATTTTTATTTTTGTGGCAATGATTGGCTAAGTTCTTGCATCACTTGTAGGAAATGAAGCTTGATGGATTTTTAACCTCTAAAGTGTTGGATTGCCTTAAGGTGTGTGTTAAAGACTTTAAGTAACTAATCATTCTATTGAAAGTGAAATTTATCAAACCCTTAAACACAAACCACTTACCATGTGTTTGTTGAGTCAAGCATTCATGCTTGCTATGTCTACATAGTTAATAATGTGTTAACCGATTGAAGAGAGTTACATGTTTTGGGCTGAGATTTTAGGTTTAGCAATTCTTGCCTCGATGTGGTGGTGGCAAATTCTAAGCGTTTCTAGTTCATCTCCATTACTCTCGCATCGGCTAAACTAAGCAAGAGGTCCATAATGGTTAGTGAACTAAGATCCCATGCGAGTGGTTTTCTATTTAATACTTAAACCCAAACAATGGGTAGTTGTTTCATCAAAGGTTTTTCATGATTCCTATTTTCATTGTTGTGGGTTTGATTTTTGAAATTGTGGATGGTTGCCTTGTTTTTTTTTCAATTCAATATTGTTGAGGAAAATGTGACCTATGCCTTCCACCCTATGGCATTAACACACACATATTTGTTTTCTTCATATAACGACTTTAGTTGGTTGGCATGTGATGAGTGATCGTGTCAACTTTCTGAAGAGGTGTATAATTTGGTAACTAGACCAGCTGCCTTTTCTATTTTCGTATAATGATAATTTGGAAATCCAAACTAAATCGGCTTAATATTGTCATTAAGTGGGAGTTAAACCAAAATTATCTTTTCTTTGAAATGATTTCAACAATATATCTGTTCCTTATCTTTATTTATTGTTTCCTAAACATAAGACTTTGAAAACGACTCTACGTTTTGGTTTGACTATACGTTAACTGCATTCTAGTACTAAGATGCCTTGTATCATTGGATGATCTCGGTATCTTATTATCACTATATTACGCTAATGATGGATATACTTGCCTTAGCGTATCTTCGTGAATAACCGTATTTTATAAATTTAAAGCTTGAAATCGTGTCAAAAAATATCATTTTATATACACACAGTCACGTCATACACTATATACAAAAATGTCACCGCATGTGTTTTTCTATTTCCTTGGTACGATTTGCAGCGTAAATTTCATTTGTATTTGATCCTGAACCATATAATATTAAATTATATATTGGTATTCAATTATAATTATAACGAAAACTTTATCAAATCATACTCCTAATTATGAGGATAACTGCAAAAATAGCTTAATAACTAATATATTCTATCCGATGCTCCCCACTGCTAGGAAATCAGACGCTCGTATTGAAGTGAAAAAACATGAAGGTAAAGAAAGTAACATACAATCTTGAAAAAAATCTAATGGTTTTAAAGCCAAAGTTTGTACCTGATTTGAATTTGTTCTAGTTTTTGAAACTCAAGGTCAGTGCTTGATTTGTAACCTGTATTGTGGTGGCAAACAATTAGGGTGGCATGAGCTACATACATCGTCTCACAACCATGACAAAAGCATATAAATAAAACCCAAATCAATATATTTGTACAATGTGTCCCCGAGGCATGACGTTTGTGAGGAGAAGAAACACTACGAAATAGTATTTAGAGGCAGAGAGAGGTGTAAAGTGGATAAAAGAAAAAGTAAAAAACCTAAGGCTTTGATACCATTAAAATTTGAAAACATCATAGGTAATATGTATTATTAATCAACTATATATAGTAATACCATGAGATGATGAGGGTAGCTACAAAGGACCTAAATTCAATAAGGATAATTACAAAATAAACCTATTAAATCATGCCTGTTAATTATGAAAGAATTCATTGCAATAAACACTATCTAATACATTATTTCTAACAAATAAAATACCCTTAACTTATATAAAACCAATTACTTCAAGTCCAATAACGGATAAACAAGAACACGGTCGCAATGGAATAACTCTTCAATATTATAATTGTTTGAGAAAATAACTCAAAACTCAAATTATAGACCAAGGCCGTTCCAACCTTTTTAGAGGCCCAAGGCAAAATGAAATTTTGAGACCCTTTTTCCTTTTTTGATTACCATCAACGATACTCCTTTATTCGTGTTTAGAACCAAACAAAAATCTACACAAATATAACATAAAGTAGTTTGCTTGTATAAGGAATCAAACAAATCTAAAATAAAAGGTTTGTGCTATTCTTATAGTTAGCATACTAATTTTTTTTGAAGTGGAGGCCCTAGGCCGAAGACTAGATTACATGTACTACAGATCCGGCCCTGTTATAGACTCCTAAACTCCTCAGCATCAAGTTCACCAACCTGGTCTCTTTGTCACCATTTCACCAAGTTAGGAATTACCGCCAACATTACTTGTCCTTGCATGTGACCAAATACCACACAATCTTCATAGTGTATCTAATATTTACATCCATTTACAATCATCTATAATCAAATTTATCTTACAACTCATCACAATTTTGTGGTAAGATAAGATGCATGATAATAATCGAAGTATGCAAAAAGAATTTTAAAAGAGCACCAAAACTATACTATATTACAATTTACCTGCTTTATACTTGCCATCCCTTTAGAGTACGACCTCATGATGCTCTTACTTTTCAACTAACCACCCCATAATTATATTACTATGTACAAAGAAAACCATAACGTCCCTTCTTTTCTATTACTTTAACCATTTTCATTCAAGATAGTGCGACAATTATGTCTATATAAACCTGTTGCCATTAACATTACATTTCATCTTCTTTCTTACACAAGATCTATCGGTTTATTTGTGCGAAAGAATGTTTCGTAAACAGATCTTGATGAAGAATGGTGTGGGGAAAGCTAACATCTTGGCTCTTGGCAAAGCATTCCCTCACCAGCTTGTCATGCAGGATTTGCTTGTTGATGGGTATTTTAAAGACACTAATTGTGATGATCCAGAACTCAAGCGAAAGCTCACTCGCCTATGTAAACATCGGTCTTTCATCTTTTTGTATCCTCGTTTTTCGTGTTTCATTTGGCCCGTTTTGTCAAACTAGAGTGGTAGGCGAGCAGAGCCATGTTCGAGCTTGAAGTTAAATGAGTTAGCTCAGCCTCGACTCGTTTATCTTAACGAGAAGAAATGTTGAGCTCAGCTTGCAAATTCTATATTTTTTTACACATATATTGATATATACAAGAGTAAATTTCCAAAATGGTCCCCGTGGTTTGGCAGTTTTGCCAGTATAGCCTAAAAGTTTCATTTATCCCATGTGGGTTCAAAAAGGTTTCACCATTGCCATTTTGATCCAATTGATTTAACCCCATCCATTTTTTCTGTTAACTAGAAAAACAATTCGGTCGTTTTATAAGTTTTTTGGATTGTCCTCCTTATGTTAAGAATATAAAATAACTGAATTATTCGCTAGTTAATGGAAAAATAGATGGGGTTAAGTTAGTTGGACCAAAATGGCAATGGTGAAACCTTTTTGGACCCACGTGGGATAAATGAAACCTTTGGACTATATTGGCAAAACTGCCCAAACCATAGGGACCATTTTAACAATTTACTCAATATATAAAAACAAACAAATATATATATTCTTTAACATAATGATAATTTTGAATTAATAAACCACCAAATTTTGTAATTTATATATGAAAATTTGGGTTATAAGTTATATATATTAGAAGTTGGGGTTTGATATAAATGAGCCAGCTTACCTTGGCTCAGGCTCAGTTGTTACAGTCAACCCAATTTTCAAGCGATCCTCGAGCTGCAAACATTTTGAACGACCCTAGATTAAACCGGTCTTAATTTCATAAGAAAATATATACTGTTTCTGACTTTGTTTCTTTTTGGATTTCATGTAATATAACAGGCAAAACCACAACAGTGAAAACAAGGTATGTAGTTATGTCACAAGAGATACTCAATAAATACCCTGAGTTAGCACTTGAGGGCCTGCCAACAGTAAAGCAAAGACTTGACATATGCAACAAGGCTGTTACACAAATGGCAATTGAAGCCTCAGAATCTTGCATCAAGAAATGGGGCCGGCCCGTATCCGATATCACACACTTAGTCTACGTTTCATCTAGCGAAGCCCGACTCCCAGGGGGTGATATCTACTTAGCCAAAGGAATTGGGCTAAGCCCAGACACTAACCGTGTCATGCTTTACTTCTCGGGCTGCTCAGGTGGAGTAACCGGGCTACGTGTCGCAAAAGATATAGCTGAAAACAATCCAGGAAGCCGAGTCTTGTTAGCAACCTCGGAAACCACTATTATCGGATACAAACCGCCAAGTGTTAAACGGCCTTACGATCTAGTTGGGGTTGCGCTTTTTGGAGATGGTGCTGGTGCCATGATAATCGGGTCGGGGCCCACTCGGTCTGAAAGACCATTGTTTGAGTTGCATACCGCGATACAAAACTTCTTGCCCGATACCGAAAAGGTCATTGATGGGAGGCTAACTGAAGAAGGGATTAGCTTCAAACTAGATAGAGAGCTTCCTGAAATCATTGAGGACAATGTAAAGGGGTTTTGTGACAAGTTATTGGGCCATTTTGGGCCTGATGGTATAGTTGATATTGACTACAATGATCTATTTTGGGCCGTGCATCCTGGTGGGCCTGCCATATTGAATAGGATAGAGAAAAAGTTCGACTTGTGGCCCGAAAAACTGAGTGCAAGTAGAAGGGCATTGGCAGATTATGGTAATGCAAGTAGCAATACAATTGTGTATGTGTTGGACTACTTGATAGAAGAGAGTTTGAAGAAGAAAAATGAAGGAAAAGACGGTGGGCCTGATTTGGGCCTGATTTTAGCTTTTGGGCCTGGGGTTACTTTTGAAGGAATTCTTACTAGGAACTTAATCGTGTAATAATGTTGAGGTCTTTCTTTTAGTATCTGAAAAAAGGATTTGAGTTCGAATGAATAAAAGATATAAAGTATTGTCTTAAAGCCCAATGATATTAACACTTCAAAATCGCATAGAGCCTAGATCTTTTGTCTTAATGTTAATTAAAATTACAATTGATGACCAATGAAAATTTGGAGAGAAAAATATCCATTTCTAGAAAATATTCGTAAATGTCCGTAATGGGTATAATGTGGTGGAGGATTCAAATCTTGCAAGGTATGAGTTAGGAGTAATCAAAAGTAAGTTAGTTTGCGGTTAAAAAAACATCGTAAAGTACTCGAAACTTTGATAGTTTGATATATTATAATTTAACAAATAAAAAAGAAAGATTAAATAAGTTTTGACAAGGAAGAATCTAAAGAGAAGAAATATGAATATTCTGTCAGATGCGTGCCCTTATTGCGAGGAATATGAGGAATCGGTTGATCACATTTCTTCAGCATGTATGTTGGCAAACATGATATGGATGGGTTTCAATGCTTGGTGCAATATTCCACTGCCTTTCGTTTTCGACTTCAAAGACCTTATGGAAATTCACAGTTTTCTACAAATTGGAAAAAAAAAAAAAGCTAAGAAGATCATTCATGGCCTTTTTATAATCACATACTCATGCATCTGGAAAGGAAGGAACGAGACGGTCTTTCATAATATAAAGTGCGGGTTTCATGATATTTTAGGAGAAGTCAAGTCTAGAGGGTTTGTGTAGTTACAAAATAGATCCTCATTTAGAACGATTAGATAGGAGGATTGACGTAAATATCTGTTATACATGTTGTAATTTGTTGCCTTTTGCCTATTTGGGTGCCCTTTTGCCTATTTGGATTGAAACCCCCTCCTTCAGCTGTTAGGGCCTCGGGAACGGTTGACTCGATTCAACATGGAGCAAAAACTTATAGTTCTGTGGTAAAAAGGACGGATAACGGTTTCAGTGGTGGAACTATAGCCCTCCCCCCTTTGAATACGAAGACTAAGAAAACCCTGGAGTTGAAGTCGCTTGTTGGGGAAGTCAAAGACATTGATACCTTAAATGATTCAAAAGATCTTCTTTCTGGGATAACAGAGGATGGGCTCAAGTTAAAATACCTGGGTGGTCTAAAAGTCCTCTTATGTTTCAATAACTCTGAGGAGGCAGAAGAATTTCGTTGTAATAGGGTCAACGATTGGGAGAGATGGTTCTCCAGACTTTATATGTGGGAAGGCATCCCTCCTATTTATGAAAGAGTGGCCTGGATTAAAATTTTGGGCGTTCCCGTTAGTTTATGGGACCGTCACGTGTTTAACAAAATCGTGAAAGGTGCGGTAGACTTTTAGTGAAGTCAGAAGTGGAGGTAAGTAACGGTAATCTGGCGGAGGATCATATGGCGATTCTGGTTCAATCAGGTCAAAGATTCTCTGCTGAATTTTATCTGGTATGGAAAGAGCATACAATCAAGATATGGGTAGAGGAGATCTCTGGCCAGTGGTGTCCGAATTTCCTGGAAGAGGATTTTTCTGTTCCAGTTTCTCTGGGGCTGTCATCGGAATACGGAGGATCTTCTTTCGCCGGAGTTTCTGAAAGAAAGGTCATGTAGTGACTCTACAGATGCATGCATGGGAAACCCAAAGGGAGTCTATCAGGCCCAGTTTTATAACTACTAGGCCCAAACGAGTGCAGATACAGGGAGGATCCATTCCTGACTTAAATATGTCGCTGGGATCTGACCCCTTCAACATCAGAGGAAGGAGAAAAGGAGAGCAACGTTTAGAGATGGGGGAGGGTCAGGAAGATGGAACAAGACCATTCGCTGTTTGAAAAGGAAGTAGCTAATACGATGGATTTTGGAGCCTGCTTGGGTATTGGAGTGGAGGGATTTGAGAACCGTGTTAAGAAACTAGTCAATGGAGAGATGGCGAAAACAGGTTCCAAATGGATTTTATTTCCATTAATATTAACGGGGTTTCTGATTCCCGAAAGGGAAATTGGATACGGTCTCTTAAAGGGAAATTAAAAGCAGATTTCATAGGGATTCAAGAGGCTCATTTGGATCTCTTAAGCGAATCAGATCTTCGTCGTTTCTGGGATAATTCTAATATGGAATTTGCTTTTGTTCAGTCAGTCGGTAGATCTGGGGGTTTAGTTTCGATATGGAACCAGGACATTTTTAGGTAACTAAAAACCAGTGTTTCCTTGTCCTGTCTGGTACTATTTCGGGTATTAATGACCTGGTCAACATAATAAATCTGCATGCTCCTAATGATCCTTCTCAAAGAAGATCGTTGTGGAGGGAGTTATCCGATCTGATTACCCAGGACGATTTCTGGTTGCTGTTGGGGGATTTTAACGACGAGCGTATGGAAATCGAACGAGTCAATTCCAGGTTTGACCATGGTTCTTCGGATGCTTTCAATGGGTTCTTAGCCAGCTCCTGTCTATCTCCTGTATGGCTGGGGGTAAGTACACTTATATTTCTGGTCATGAAGATGTTAAAATGAGTAAACTCGATAGGTTCTTGGTTAACGAGTGCTTTATGACCTACTGGCCGAATGCTTTCTTAGAAGTTCATAAAAGAAGCTTTTCGGACCACTGCCCCATTTCTCTTTCTTGTTCTACGAATGACTTTGGGCCGGTGCCGTTTAGATTTTTTAATTTGTGGTTAGGGGAGCAACGATTAAATGATTTGGTGAATATAGTTTTTGGTTCGAGTCATAATGGGGGGAATAGGGATGCGGCTCTCGCGGTTAAACTTAAATGCTTAAAGTCAGAAATCAAAAAATGGAGATTGGAGAAAAAGAAAGCAGATAACAAAGATCTGGATGATATGTTGGACAAGATAGACCGCCTTGAATCGAAAGCTTTTCTCGGCCCTTTATCGACCGAAGAGAAAAAAATCAGAATTGAGCTTCGGGTGTTAGTGAATAAATTGGAAATGACAAAGGTGAAAGATCTCCAACAAAAGGCTAGGTCTAAATGGTTGAGGTTTGGAGATGAAAATAGCAGCTTTTTTCATAAAGCAGTCTTGATGAACATGGCCAGAAATTGGATCAACAGTCTCAACTTTAATGGTTCAGTTATTTCAGATCCGGTGGCTCTGAAAGAGGCCATTAGAAGTTGGTTTAAAAAGCAGTTTTCGGAGCTTATTAGGAGAAGGCCTGATTTCGAGAATTATGGGCTCCCAAGTGTTTCGGAGCAGACGGGGATGCCCTTTGTGAGTGCTTTTCGGAGGTAGAAGTTCTTTTGGCTATCAAAAGTTGCGACGGAGGCAAATCTCCGGGTCCAGATGGTTTTTCTCTTAAATTTTACAAAGTTACTGGGACAAGGTTAAACATTGGATTTTGGGGATGATGAACGAGTTCCACCTCTCAGGCAACATAAGTAAGGGCTGCAACTCTTCTTTTGTAGCTCTAATTCCTAAAACTAATGACCCGCAGGAGCTAGCTAATTTCCGCCCTATCTCGCTCGTAAGTTCGTTGTATAAAATTATTGCCAAGGTGTTGGCCAATAGGCTCAAATTTGTGATAAATGATATCTTGTCCCCTACCCAATCGGCCTTTTTGGGTGGTCGAAATATTCTCGATAGCCCTCTTATAGTGAGCGAAACGGTGGCTTGGGCGAAAAAAACGCAAACAAAGTTACTAATTTTTAAGTGGACTTTGAAAAAGCTTATGACACCATCAATTGGAAATTCCTTTTCCGAATGATGAGGAAGATGAATTTTCCGCAACAATGGATCAGCTGGATAAAAGGATGTCTTCAATCGGGTATGGGCTCCATTCTTGTGAACGGGTCGCCCACTAAAGAATTTAAATACAAGAGAGGTCTAAGGCAAGGTGACCCGCTTTCCCCGTTTCTCTTTATCATTGCAATGGAGATTCTAATATGTTCATGAATAGGGCGTGCAATTTGGGCCTTTTTCATGGGTGTCAACTTCCTAATGGAGGTCCAAATATTTCTCATCTCTGTTACGCGGATGACGTCCTGTTTATAGGAGCGTGGTCGGAACATAATATTTCTGCTATAAACTGCCTTTTGAGGTGCCTGAGCCTCGTCACGGGTCTTAAAGTCAATCGAAGTAAAAGCAAATTATTTGGTATTGGTGTCCCAGATTCCGAAGTAGCCTCTTTTGCGAGGATGGCCAATTGTGAGGCGGGTGCTCTTCCGTTTATGTATTTAGGCATTCCGATTGGGGTTAATATGAAAAGAGCAAATTATTGGAAGCCGGTGCTGGATAGGTTTATGGCTAAACTCTCAAAATGGAAAGCGTGACATCTCTCTTTTGTGGGTCGTTTGACGCTTGCTAAATCGGTTCTAGGTAGCCTTCCTTCATACTTTCTCTCCTTGTTTGCCGCTCCTAAATGCATTATTCAAAAACTGGAAAAGATTAGAAGGGAATTTGTTTGGGGTAAATCTAATTCGGGTCACAAGAAGAGATGGATTCGGTGGGATTTTACTATGAAAGCTAAGAAAATGGGTGGAATGGGGCTTGGGGCATTCAAAGCTTCAACCATGCTATGCTTGCAAAGTGGTGGTGGACATTCAAAATGAATCCAAATCAGTTGTGGGCTTTAGTGGTGGGTGCGATTCATAGGGGTAATACGATCTCTAACCCGCCGGTCATCCCTTTAAAAAAATCCATTACGGGGATCTGGAAAGACATTGGATCGGTGGAATCATCTTTGGCGAAAATTGGCATCAACTTAAAAGATAATCTGGTTGCGGACAGGGAGACTTGGAAGTGGCGAACGGATCCGAACGGTGCGTTTTCAATCAAACATGTGCGGCTGGACATTGATTCGGCTATTATGGAAGCTGATAATAACATGTTTGTTTTCGAATGGAATTCTTGGGCTCCTCCGAAAGCAAACTATCTTCTATGGAGAGTTTTGATAGGGAAAATCGCTTCTAAGGGTGGATTGATTCGTAGGGGTGTCCCTATTGCGGATAGTTCATGTCCTCGGTGCGGGATTAGTGAAGAGGACCCGGACTTTGGTCTAGAAGTATTTGGTGGAATATATTGGTTTGGATGTGTATCACTTTTCCAATCGATATATCGAATATGAATGAGCTGATTTCCTATTTACATAATCGGCCGGGCGGGAAGAAATGGAAACGAGTTGTGTATACTATTGCTTTGGCGACAGTTTGGAGGATTTGGAAAGCGAGAAACGAGATGACCTTCGAAGGCACTTCATTCCGATCAACAAAACTGTAGAGCAAATCAAAGAAGATGCGTTTCTTTGGATTAGCAAGGCTCCCGACTGGGATAATTGGAAGTTTTTTGATATCTCCGATTTGTTGTAATCTGTAGTCTTTTCTGTTTTGTTGTCTCGTTCCGTTGTTGTCTGTTGTTGTCTGTTTCCTCACCTTCTTGCTCGCTCTTTTTATATATATATTATATATATATATATATATTATATATATATATATATATAAAGTGAGTTTGCCGTTAAGCAAATAAATGCACATGCTAAATTACTCGGTGTATGTATCCCATAAAATCAGCCACCACCCAACATCTTTCAGTTCCTTCTTTTCTGGTCAACAAAGACCTTCCACAACCCTAATTTAATGGGATGGACTAAATATCTTTTAAAAGTTTAAAGAATTTTCAACCTTTTCAAACTTTAAAAGATTTTCCAGTTGTCTCTTAACACCTTTTCACAAATCAATTAACCAGTTATCTCTTAACACCTTTTCACAAATCAATTAAGCAACATATGACTGAATTTCTTGAAAACTCTTCTAATGAATTTGATGAATCATATAAGTAATACATAAGTTCCACTTAAGATTTTTCTAATATATATCATAACATTTATAAATGAGAAAACACAAAGCGAGTTAATTCTCCTAGCTAGGTTCACTTGATCCAAACATCTTCATTCTTCATTCATAACTTTAATCCAGTTTACTGCAAATCTTCTTCCCACGCCCAAGGCATATCATCAACTGCTTTCCTCAACAATACTTCCTTTAGAGAGTTGCCAATATTGTAAACATCTCCAACACAAAGCTTTGCTTCATCTATAGAGTATAGCAAAATCGTCAAACACTTGCGATTAACCAACTTTGCGTGTTCTTTCCTAGCCTTCTTCCCATTCTCCGTCCTAACATCTGGCGCACGTATCCACCTTAGCCTAATCTGATACTTTCTAGCCACAAATTCCATATCACAAACACTAACTATGACAGACATCATCTGGAAAGCAGAAGCGGCGTGATCATCATCGTCGTCGCCTGTGTTGGAAAGGACAATTCGGTTCTCCATTATGTTGAGTTAGGGTTTCTATCGCTGCTTTAATAATAATAACATTATTAATAATAATAATAATAATAATAATAATAATTTAATTTGTATATCTCTGTCTCGTGAATATCTTATATCCCAAAAGAGAATATTTAAGAGAATATAATAATAATAATAATAATAATAATAACCAGCGAGATTTTCTCGCGCGTTACGGCGGGAACTTAGATGGTGGTATTGGTTGGGTTTGTGATGGTATCGGTATGGTACTGACAATTGATTTAATGTTATGATACGTGCAAGAGAATATGTTTTACATTGAAAACATAGCGGTCACTAGCACATAATTGATCAAAAGATGCTATTGATGTTTTCAAAAGATGTGGTTCTTTTCTCTAACCGCATCTTATGGGTGTTTTGAAACAGATTTATGTTTGTTTTGAAAAAATCATTGGGCCAAAAGATGCGGTTCTTATATAACCGCATCTTATGGTGTTTTAAAAAAATATGAAGCTAAAAGATGTGGTTCTAAAACCAATTTGATATAACTATAGTAGAAAAATAATAATGAAAATTAAGTATTAAATAAATACTAATATTGACTAATAAATAAAAATAATAATAAAAAATAAATGCTAATTGTACATGTATGATTGTTTATTAATGATGCTAAATAACAAAATATAAAAAAAAGTTTTCGTATATAGTATTAATAATAATAAATAAATATCTTTCTTATGATAAACAAATTACCTTTTTCATGATTACAAATACTTTTTTTAATTTATTGAGATTTATTGTGTGTACATATATGTGCTTTATTATGTATGCATATATGTATATATTAGTGTATGTATATGTGTACATATCGACATATCGTTAAATGGTTAATAAAATAAGATTTAAATATATATTGATGATCATGTGCATATTGCTTAAACATATAGCGTTGATGGTCAACTAAGGTTATTCATGTTATATGTGTATCAATGAAGGTCGTTTAGGATGAAGGGTTCATTAGGGTGACTAATATGTCAACTAGGGAAAATGTGCTCAATTAGGGTTGTTCACGCTCCATATTTTTTTTTTCAATGAAGAACGTAAAAGATCATCAGTGGTCTATTAGGATGATTGATGGACCAATTAGGCCAGTATTGGTCAACTAGCATGGTTCATGCTACATTAGTGTCCATGAAGGCTATATATGATAATTAATGGTTCATTAGGATGATTGATAGATCACTTAGAACGATGGTGATCAACTAGGGTTATTCATATTAAATTTGTGTTAATGAAGTGGATGATTAGTAGTCCACTAGGATGATTGATAGGTTAGTTAGGGCCAGTGGTGGTCAACTATAGTTGTTCATGTTCTATTATTGTCAATGCAGGGCGTTTAAGATAATCAATGATCTGTTAGGATGATTAATGGACCAATTAGGGCCAATAATGGTCAACTAAGATTGTTCATGCAATATTTTTTTCAATGAAAGTTGTTTAGGATGATTAACGGCCTGTTAGGATGATTGATAGATCAATAAGAACAAGGGTGTTCAATTAGGGTTGTTCATGCTACATTTTTGTTAATAAAGGAAATTTAGGATGAATAGTGGTCCATTATGATGACTGATATGTCAATTAGGGCAACCACTGGTCCACTGGAGTTGTTCATGTTCCATTATTGTCAACGAAGGGGCATTCATGATGATCAATGATCTATTAGGATGATTGATGGGCTAAATAGGTCTAATGATGGTCAAGCAGGGTTGTTGATGCTAAGGCATTAAGAATGATCAATGGTCAATTACGATGTTTGATAGACCAAGTAGGGCCAGTAGGTAATGGTCAACTAGTGTTGTTCATGCTACATTAGTGTTAATGAAGTATGTTTAGGATGATTAATGGTCCATTAGCATGATTGATAGATTAATTAGGGATAGTGGTGGTCAACTAGGTTTGTTCCTACTACATTGGTTGCTAGTGAAGGTCATTTAGGATGATTAATGATCCATTAGGATGGTTGATAGGGCAATTAGGCGTAATGGTGGTCAACTAGGGTTGTTCATGTTCCATCATTGTCAACGAAGGGCGTTTAGGATGATGAGTGGTCCATTAAGATGGTTAATGGGGGCTAATGATGGTTAAGTTTGGTTATTCATGTTTCATTATTGTCAATGAAGGGCGTTTAGGATGATCTTTAGGTCCATTAGGATAGTTGATAGGCCAATTAGGGTCAATGATGGTCAAGTAGGGTTGTTCATGTTCCATCATTGTAAACGAAAGGCGACAAGGATAACTAGTGGTCCATTAAGATGATTGATGGGCCAATTAGGGCCAGTGATGGTTAACTAGGGTTGTTCATGTTTCATTATTGGCGTTTAGGGTGATCAATCCATCAGGATGGTTAATGGTCCAGTGATGGCCAAGTAGGGTTATTCATGCCTCGTTTTTTTATCATGAAGTACGTTAAGCATAACTAGTGATCTATTAGGATGATTGCTGGGCAAGTTAGGGCCATTATGTATAGAAGTTGGGTCTGTGGTTATAATGAATGAATAATAACCATAGATCTAAGAAGATAAACAAGAAGATATGAATAAAAATATATTTCATCATCATAGATTCATTAAACCTCCATAGATTTTTTATCCATGGAGTTCTATAGACCCATGACGATCTGAACCAAGCAGTGTAAATCACAGTTGATATTCGTTTGGTCATGTCATAATATTAATCATAAGTTAAACTATTCATAATTCATTCAAACCTTGTTTATATAAATTTTTAGATATACTTGTATGCACCTTTCTAAAAGTAAGTATTGTGTTGAGTGCAATTTGCCAATATAAAGTTAAAGTTATGTACTTTTTGTTTAATTAGCAACAAAGGTTTTGTTTAAGCAAATACTTAGAGCATTCACAATGAAATCCCTGTAGTTATACATATATATCTATATATTTTCCACTAAAAACAACTATTTTTTCTCTTTCTTTTTCAATTAAATAATATTTTTTATACCTTTATCATTACATTTTCTCTCTTCTTTACTCACAACCATTTCTAAAAATATTAAAAAATTTATATAGTTTTCTCTCTCCAGATTTTTTTCCATATATTTACAGATGAACAGTAACTTTCCCATATATTTTCTCTCCCCTCTACTCGCAACCACTAAAACACTACCAACCATTCCTTATAATATAACAAAATCCCCTCACATGTTTTTAAGAACTTCATTGTGAATGCTCTTGTTAGCCTTGGTTAACTCCTAACCCGTACCATCTAATATTGTCTGTTATGACATCTGAATTAAAGATTACGTTATATACATATGCATATTACGTATACATTTGAAGCTTCATTTTAGTAATGTAACTTTATGTCTTGTTAGGCAACTTCTATGGTTCAGTTGCAAGTATGAATTGGAGACGTCAGTTTGAGTTGCAAGTATGAAGATATCAGTTCTAGAAGTTATTGTATATCACTTTCATCTTTAGAGATATATGTATTTGTGTTACTTTGAAACTTTTGTAATTTTATGTTACTTTGAAACCTTTGTAATTTATATTCTTAGGTTATTTTATATTGGTTTTAATTTAATTTTTTTATATATTTTTATTTTCTTTTTAAATATTTTTTTATAATGAGAATTTATTAAAAAATTTAATAAAATTTTCTCTAATTGAACAAAAAAAAAGTTTAGCTTAAACACCAAGAGATGCGGTTCTAGAACCACATCTTTTGAATATACTAAAATGTAAGTTTTTGCTTAAATTGTCAAAAGATGCGGGTCTATAACCGCATCTCCTGGACCCGCATCTTTTGGTCTATAGCCATAAGAATCTAAGCCATAAGAGCATTCACATCCAACCCCCTAAAAATATACATACATTCCACTAAAAAACAACTCCTATATCAATATATTTCCACTAAAAACAAATATTTTCTCTCTGTTTTTAATTAAATAATATTTTATACTTTCATCGTTACATTCTCTCTCCCTTTACTCACAACCACTTTCAATATATATTAAAAAGTATAGAGGGTGAACAATGTCCCCAAATATACAGATGAACAGTAACATTTTCTCTCTCCTTCACTCATAACCACTTTTTATACTCTTTATATTATAAAGACCCCACTCACATATTTTGATGGAAGGGATGTGAATGCTCTAAGATGCGGGTCTAAAATCTAATAGCCAATTTACCCGCATTATTTTATCACTTTTGTACTAGTAGGTACTGGTTCAGATAATAACAATGTCAGTACCGAGGTAGGTATAGCTTCGATTCGTCACAGTACCATTTTGAATAATAATAATAACACCAAGAAAACAAATATATCAAACATAGTCGCATATCCATCTTAAAAAATAATAAAACGTAGATAATCGGATGAAAATCAAATTAAAAAAAAAACTAATGAGTTAAAAAAAATATATTATTTAAAGCATAATAGATTAAAATTGAAACATAAAAAAAAGTTAATATAATACAACAAAAAAGCTTGTGTTACTGATACTTAGAAAAATATATAAAAATATTAAAAAGAATACTTAAAAAATGTTGATCACTATTCATCGAGACTTTATATTTATATATATATATATAATATAATTTCTTTGAAATTTATATAAAAAGTAGAATATTTTAAAATTAATTTACACAACTTAAGAGAACATATCACAGATAATTATTGTTAATTATGATTAGATACGTAAGTTAAAACTTATAATTTACGTCGGTTCAACCACTTTTTTCGTCAGATTCTTCTAATTAAAGACCAAGTTATATCTTAGATAAGCTTTTTTGTTGTTTTATTTAATTATTAGAAGAAACAGAAGCAGAGAAAGTTTGAACTTTGATGGTTTTTTTGTTACTTTACTTATTTATGATGATTTATTATGTTGTTAACTTGTTTTACTTGAAATTTTGTTCGTGAATGTGATAGGAAGTTAGGAACTAGGTTTGATTGTTTGAAAATTAAAATTGACTCAATCCGACCCGATCTGATCGACCAGCTATGAAACTTTTTTTGTTTATGTTTACTTGTTTTATATGACCGACCCGATCTGACCCACTATGATCGAATTTCTTTTATGTAGCTAGGGACCTTCTTTAAAAAAATTTCACACCTCCAAGAAAAATTTATGGGTCCGCCACTAGGCGTTATTCCTTCTGTAATCTTTCAAATATATATCAAAATTATGTTTTCTTATTATTGGATTACTTAAGAAATTAGCCAGTAATTTATGTGACAAATATTTATAAAATCATTATATTTCGTTTTTATTTTTTGAATTTTTCGTGATCTATCAATATTTTATCATGTTATTACTAACATATTTCCCATCAGTGATACACATGTGTCTAGTGGTTTTAGGGGCTGTTTGTTTATCTCTTAATTATTGAGGCTCTTAATGGTTCAGACCTCTTACTGGTTCAGCACTTAGTGGTTCAGACTGTTTGTTTCGTGAGCACATCTCTGAATGGTTCAGACATTTGCCTCTGAATGGTTAAGTATTATACAGAGTCTCTGAATGGTTAAGACCACTAATCTGAATTTGTTAGACATTTGCCTCTGAACAGTTAAGCATTATACTAGCTCTTAATGATTCAGACCTCTTATTGGTTCAACACTTAATATTCAGATCTCTTATTGATTCAGCACTTAACCATTCAGAAGTTGCCAAACAGCCCCTTAGTGTTATAAAAATATTGGTTTAATTTCTAAAAAGATACCCAAACCACACTACTCGCTTTTTTATTAGTTATAAACTCATGGTATTATAACATCATGTAATGAATAGAAAAGCAAATCCTACATGTAATTAATTCATAAACCCATATGATTGCTAAATATAATTGTAAAAGTGAAGAAAAAGCATTTAATCATCTGATATTCTGATTAAACAAATACATATCAATATCAATAGAGTCCCAAAATCTTCCACCATAGAGCTCCTATTAGTCCCCATATTGTCATGTTGATAATGGCCATCAAGACCCCAAACTTAAATACATCCTGGAGTTTTATATAACCAGCTGCAATAGCATACCATCATTCAATCATAATCCACCCATTGCTAAATAAAATCAGAAAATTATACATATAAGAAGATAGAATACCTCCGTAATATATTGCGGCTTGCCCACTACAATGTGTAAGTGCACCAAAAAGATCCGTACTAAATGCCAAAAGTAAGGCAGAAAGAGCTCCAGGGGCCTTAGCAGTTAGGTGCATTGACAAAAGGCTGGGTATAATGCACCAATATGAGTCGCCTGGCCCGCGAAAAAATAGTGAATGAAGAAATAAATAGACTGGAGAATAAGAAGTTGCACATGCCATCCAACTGCTAAAGATTTGAGAAAACTAGCTACGGATTTAGACAACAATGGTACGACACCTAGGACAGTTAGTTGAGTTGCCATGCCTAGAAGCAATGCAAACCAAGCTAATATATCCCATGCTGTTTTTTCACTTAAGCAGTCATCCCAACTCAGCACTCCAAGTATCAGTAGGATTGATAAACCCATCATCGCTACAGCCGTAGTTGAAATGCTCAGACTTCCTCTGCATATAAAAAAATGAACAATTGACTTAGCATTCACAAGGTTATCGTTATGTTGATCAAGCTAGTTAAAGCTTACCCGGAGATCCATAATGTCACAGTGACAAGCATGGTTCCCATCATTATCCACTCATTCTGTTTGACGGGACCCATTTGCTCCAATTTGTTTTTAGCCAAAATTGGAGCATCTACCGTGTGCTTTGTTTCAGGCGGAAATATCTTGTATATGATGAATGGAGTTAGCATCAGAGAAGCCAACGTTGGGAAACAGGAAGCTTTAAACCAAGCAACCCATGGACTTTTGATTTTCACCCCTAAACTTTCAGCTAGTTTCATACACAGCATGTTTTATGCGTCACCCGTCAAGAAAAGAGCTGTCGAGCTACCAGACGACTTGCAGATCCATCCATATATAACAAACAAAGAATCACTATTTACCATGCTAGCAAGCTAGCTAATCATTTATTAAAGTAAAATCAAATGTACCTTAAATCTATAGAAATTGTACATCACTACCATATTTAAAGCTATTAATATCTAATATTATAATTCATTATTTATGTGAAATTCTTTAAAATTACTAGTTTATAATAATATAATAATAATAATAATAATATACCATATTTAAAGCTATTAATATCTAATATTATAATTCATTATTTATGTGAAATTCTTTAAAATTACTAGTTTATAATTAATAATAATAATAATAATAATAATAATAATAATAATAATAATAAATAATAATAATAATAATATAATAATATTGGTCTCCGGATAGCTGTCTGTCTCAAACATCATGAATAGAAATCAAACTAAATAATCCCTAGCCTTTTTCATATCTGTAAATCGAGCCAAACAACAATTAAAATACTGAGGTTACCGTCAAAAAACGAATTGAGATCAACGCCAAAAACTAACTAAGATTAACAGTTTAAATGAAAATTAGATAAATTGATAGGGTAGAACATGCAATGTTGACGAAAGTACATGTGATGATAAATATGATGTTTCGTTTAAAGAGGGAAATGAAATTAACAAAAAAAAACAATATTTAAGTAAATATAATGAGTATTGACAATATTTAAGTAAATAGAATGAGTATTGCGTCGTATTTATGTTGCTTGGTATTGTACCATAATTAAACTTAGCTCTTATTGCTATATGGTGATGGAGGGTCAAAAACATGAGGTATAATTTTTAAATTTTGAAAATGTAAGATTCCTTATTCTTCAAATTTTTAAAGATGAAGAAAATCAGAGAAATTCCAATGAAGTAGTTTAATAGAAGTAATCATAATTAAAGAGAGAAAAATAGATAAAAACTTCGATGTGATTGCTCTAAACGATTTGTTTGTATAAGTTGTTAATCTAAGTGCTTATATCTAATGATGACCTCGGTATTGTACCGGTATTGAACCGTACGGTACTAAAAGCATCAATACTGAAAATCACAAAAAGGGATATCGTTATTGAAAGTATTCCGTACGGTATTTGAAGATAAATCAACCCAAAAGACGGGTAAAAGTACTATAACTAGTAAATATGTTCCTCTATGTAAACATATTTTATTGTCTAGGGGAATTACGTTACTTGTTTTTAGTAAAGTGGCTACAGGATTTGCTATGACTTTTACTATCGTCCGACCGTTACTGATGCTTTTGCTTCTGTTCAATACATAATGACTGAAGCTAATTTTGGTTGGTTAATCCGATCATTCATCGATGGTCGGCAAGTATGATGGTCCTAATGATGATCCTACATGTATTTCGTGTAAAAAAACCCAAAAAAATGGATAAAAAATTTGTTTGATAAGTTAAATTTGGTATCGATACCGTTACCGAATTTAAGTAGTAAAAGCATCCAATAATGGATGGAGAAAACTATCTTTTTTTAGATTCTTAAAAAGGTGATATTTCCAAAGTATTTATGTTATAAAAATAGATAATAGTATTTTTTTTGTTTGATGCAATGTTTTAAAAACTGGTTTAAACCGGCCAGTTGTACCGTTTGAACCGCCTGATATGTCCGATTTAATCGCTTATGAGCCAAATCTAGTACGGTATAATAACTGGATTTTAAAATATTGGTTTCATGTATATATTTACTTGGAGTACAGGTCAAGGTGCCTAAAATCAGATTAAGTAAAGAGTATTACTATTATTAACATTATTTTGAATTAGATTCCTAATATAGTTAAACATATGTAACTTGGTCTCCAAGATAATTTAGCACATAAATAGTGGTGGTAGGTTATTTTGTACTTCAATTTCCAGATATTAATAAAAAGAGTTGTATAAATAATTGAACCCTACTAACAAAAAAATTGTTCCTGTTATTGTAACATGTAATTTTAACATGTAACTTAAATTGATACTAACGAGGTGATTACGGTTCGGATTAAACTAATGAAATTATCCTAACCCATCATCAGTTTGGTTTTTCATGATCAATTATTTATACTTTCAGTCAGTCGACTTCAAAAACCTTCGTCATTCATGAATTAATTCTTATCACGTGTTTCTTTTTGTTTGTGCGCAGGTTTATACAAGAGTTTAATTTATTTTTATATTAACTTTTGATGTTTGGACAACAAATGTGTTCAATTTTATCTATGTAGCACCGGGACGGATACGGGTACGATACGAGTACGGGAAACGGCAAAACTCAAAAATCCCATATACGGATACGGTAAAAAAATATATTAAAAAAAGTCAAAAATAGATAATAATATATATATATATATATATATATTATATATTGATGTAAAGTGTATTTAAGAAGAAACTTTTATTTGGTTTTTAAGTTTCGTGCATTTAAAATATGTTGTTTTGTCCATTTTAGTTTATTTACTTTTAATATATGATTCCATTTTGTCATTTAATATCTAATATATATTTTTTTCATTTAATATCTTTAGGTATTTATATCTGATAATTAAAAGTTTGAATTATTGATTTTTTGAAAATTGAAAGTTAAATTTTATAGGGTAATAATAATAACTTTAATGATATAAAAAGTTGGAAAAAAAACAAATGATAAATTAAAAAATCG
Organism: Scalesia atractyloides; assembly: GCA_947069175.1. Classification (NCBI taxonomy): domain Eukaryota; kingdom Viridiplantae; phylum Streptophyta; class Magnoliopsida; order Asterales; family Asteraceae; genus Scalesia; species Scalesia atractyloides. Next base: position 78,711,835 of record CAMTDV010000019.1, on the reverse strand, counting down.
TAGGACATTTTTTAACTAAATCAAATAAATTAACAAAGTGAAAATTAATAAAAAGTTAAAATTCTATTTAAATGAAAGACATAGGTTAATTAATATTATAATTATTATTATATTTAAGTATTTAGTAGTCATATTAATCAATAAATTATTATTATTATTATTATTATTATTATTATTATTAATTATTATTATTATTAAGAAATTAATAGTGTGTTGATTCTTAATGTATTTTATTATATATTCAACACACATACTATAATGTGTAGTCCAAACCAAACAGAAATTTGTTGTTTGGTTTCGGTTTTCGTTTATGATAACCATTACTAACGGTTTAACCTCTAAACCGTCAAAACAAGATCATGAACACCTCTAGAAATTATACCCAAATGGGTTCTTGTTTATATGTAACTTGATTCGTCAAAACCAGACCATGAACACCCCTAGAAATTATACCCAAATGGGTTCTTGTGTATATGTAACTTGATCGGTCAAAACCAGACCATAAACACCCCTAGAAATTATACCCAAATTCAGGGACGTAGCTATATAGAAGAGTGCGGGTTCAGCCAACCCGTACCAAAAAAATAGTGTTATATATAGGTGTATTTTGACATCGCACCTAAAGAAATTTTGCCATCGAACCTGTAGAATCCTATAAATCAAAACCTGAAAATTTCTGAATCCGTAGAAAACATTTCTGGCTACGCCCTTGCACAAATGGGTTCTTGTTTATATATAACTTGATAAAATAAAGTGATTGGAAGTTAGAAAAACGTTACCAATCAGCTAACCTGTAACTGAGACTGAATAAGGAATGCACCAAGTTTGCGAGCAGACCCATCTTTAGGACTACTACCACTGGCACTCGCCACCTGCTCTAGCCGTAGCACTTGGCATCGCGGCGAAATTATTGCTTCAGAAATCGCCAATCCGTACGCTAAACCCAAAGTACTCTTGCCAAACCATCTAACAAAGTACATTGCCAAGCGATCACCAAGACCCGTCTTCACAAACCCTCTACTGAAGAAAAACGAAACCACTATCAACCATATCACTTCATTGGTAAAAGCCGCAAACGCATTGTTGAACGTTAGTGTTTTGGTTACAACACAGATCGTTAAACACACGAAGACCCATGCGCCAACAGGTAAAGGGCCCGAGATGAGCCCAGTGATGGTGGTTAGAAAGATTGCAAACAAATGCCATGCTTGTTTTGAGACTTCTTTAGGTTTAGGGATGGCGAAACATACGATTCCGATGGTGACCGAGATTGCTAGTGGGATTGGTTTTGCACCGGGGAATGATCTGATTGCACCCGGGAGTCTAATGGAGCGACGACGGGCGTGGGTGTGGGTGGTGGGGATGGTTATCACGATGGCGTCATTAGTTTCAGGTGAAGGGGTTGACATCTTGTATGTTTGGTTGATTTGATCTTGTGATTATGGAATTGGTATAATATATGTGGATGATTTTATATATATATATATATATATATATATATATATATATATGGTATTGGTTATAAAAACGCGGTTTTGATTAAATATTTTACCTACTTTTTCTCCTTGCATCGTATCATTTTCCCTGATTTTCTCCTTCTTGATTTCTTCTCTATTTGTATATTGAAAAGGTCATAATCTTGATTCTAATATTAAAAAGCTTTCAAATATTGTTTGCAAAAAGATACTGGGAATATGCACTATTGATTTTAAGTTGAGTTTCTTGATTGTCTATAGTTTTAGTTAAAAGAATAAAAAAAAACAAAGTTTTGGTTGATAACCTTTTGGATGAAAATATATATATATATATATATATATATATATATATTGTTATGGAGGGTTCAAATGAAAAGAAATTATTTGTAAGAAGAAAAAATTAGAGATTTGAACCAATAGAAATGCTTTATTTGACTTCATTTAATATTTGTATTTAATGTTACTGTAAGGTTAAATTGGTAAACTTATATAGCATTATTTGTAGTCTTCTTTTTTAATAACTAATTATATTAGATTTGTAGCTTTTTAAAATATATATTTTTCTCAAAACATATAAATAAAAAATCGTTTATAGTGTAGGATAAATTAAGAGGTGTGTAAGATAAGTTGTGGGTTGTAGAATAAATTTCAATATGTGTAGGCTAAATTTCGAAATGTGTATGATAACTTGGATATGTGTAGGTAAAACATTTTAGTGTGGAGGATGATAGACTTTATGAGTAATTAATTAGTCAAAGATAATAATAAATGAGATGAGAGAAAAAACTATTTAGTATTTTACAATAGTACCCTTTCTTCTTTTTCTTCTCAAAAGAACCTCCCTATATATATATATATTATACAGTGTCTTCCATTAACTATGTTTTCCATTGTGAGCGAGATTGCCGGTGTGAAGATTATAGTTGAAACATGATTCGTCATGTAGGAACATTAATAGAAGGTTACACACGGGCTACCTTTTTACATTTTCTAATATTTTGACACTTTAAAAAATAAATTAAAATAATAAAAGAGATAGTGGTTTAGGTCATTACCACACCCTTAGGGTAGTGATTTTAGATGAGTGATTAGAGGTGGGTGACATCACGCCTATATAGAGGGTCATGATGGTTAAAAGGTCATGACCACACCGTTTAGCTAAGACGCTTTACATCTTGCTAAACATCATAAAACTTGTAATCCAAATCCAGTTCTTATATATAAAGACAAAGTGACATAAATCTACTTTTGGGACAAATGGACAATGACAGAAAAAGGTTTGCTTCATGACTAAGTAGGTTTAAACACTGTGTAATACACGGGTTGAATAAATTTAAATATATATAATAATATTAAGTAATAAAATAATTATATCTTTTAAAAACTCATGTATTGCAATAATTTTTATAAATTAAAAATTATTATATCTTTAGTCCCCAAGAATTTTCATTTATTAAAAAAGTTATTATATCTTTAAATAAACGGTTGAATAAACTCATGTAATACACGGGTGAATAAAAATATAATAAAATCGATAATGTTTATTTCATAAATGACAATTTTGAATAGAGGTATTAACAACTTGGGTTTAATACCAACTGACTTATGTATACGGGAAATTGGGAATGAATGGTTAGAGTTTATATATGATGTTATTGTTATTTTCAATCATCATATGAAACGTCAAGTTAGTTAAGAACGTCGAACTCTAGTTTTATATATGTTATTATAGATTATAGATTGTTAGAGTATTAAAAATATAGATTATTTTATTATACGTTATTATGTATGTATTTATTACTTGCATTTTTTACTTATAGTTTAATTTAGAAAAAATAATACTTATGCTTACTATTATTGTAATACGTAGGGTATATTATTTATTTAATTTTTAATTAATATATAATAAAGACAGATAAAATAAAATAAAAAACAAAAAGTAAAAAAAAAGATAACATTCAACCGTAACTTGTTCTTTTTATTTTTAAATAATAATAAAGATAAATATTGTATATTAATAATATTATTAGGAGATAGATTAAAGACAACTGTAATGTAAATAAAAAACAAAAAAGTAAAAAAAAAAAGATAACATTCTTAAGAGATCAATCGTAACTTGGTATTCATAATTAATAATAATTAAAAAAAATAACATTCTTTAGAGATCAACCGTAACTTGGTATTTATAATCTAAATATTAATAAAAGACTTCAAATAATGTCATATGGCAATCTCTCCTTCCTCCTTACAATTTTATTTTAAATTTATCTAAAATAATTTTGTTATCATCATCCTATTTATTATTTTTATTGTTGTTATTCTTATTATCATTATCTTCCTCCTCCTCCTCCTCCTCCTCTTCTTCTTCTCTTCTTTTTTCTTCTTATTATTATTATTATTATTATTATATTTTATTTTAATCTTTTATAATTAATACATAAAATTACTTATCTTTATCTAAAATAATCTAAATTCTAATAAAATACTATAAATAATGTCATGTGCCATTCTTTCTTTTAATTTAATAATAATTTTATTAATATTAATATATTAGATAATTATATCTGACTAATATTATTAAGCTATAATCTTTATCTAGACAAAGTCATGGGCTTTCTCTTTTATAATTTAGTTTGATTTGATCATGTAGTTAGGTGACGTTTAAATATCCATTTAATTTGGCATTGGATTTATACATGATAAAAAGTAAACAATGCTAAAATGTTTATACAGCTTGTCAATAATAATATGAATAACAATATCATTAATAACTTAAATAAATAAGTACACAGCAATAAATGATAATATTCACTATAATAGAGATAAAGATAAAGATTATATCTTAATAATATTAGTCAGATATAATTAATCTAATATATTATATTAATTACATTATTATTAAATTAATGAGAGAATGCCACATAACATTATTTATAGTCTTTTATTAGAATTTAGAATATTATCATTTATTGATGTGTACTTATTTATTTAAGTTATTAATGATATTGTTATTTATATTATTATTGACAAGCCGTATAAACTTTTTTAGCTTTGTTTACTTTTTATCACTGTATAAATCCAATGCCAAATTAAATGAGATATTTAAACGTCATCTAACTACATGATCAAATCAAACTAAATTATAAAAGAAAAAGCCCATGGCTTTGTACAGATAAAGATTATATCTTAATAATATTAGTCATATATAATTAATCTAATATATTAATATTAATAACATTATTATTAAATTAAAAGAGAGAAAAATAATGTTATTAATAATAATATATTAGATTAATTATATCTTACTAATATTATTAAGATATAATCTTTATCTATACAAAGCCATGGGCGTTTTCTTTTATAATTTAGTTTGATTTGATCATATAGTTGTGACGTTTAAATATCTCATTTAATTGGCATTGGATTTATAGATGATAAAAAGTAAACAATGCTAAAAAAGTTTATACGGCTTGTCAATAATAATAGGAATAACAATATAATTAATAACTTAAATAAATAAGTACACAGCAATATATGATAATATTCACAATAATTGAGATAAAGATAAAGATTATATCTTAATAATATTAGTCATATATAATTAATCTAATATATTAATATTAATTACATTATTATTAAATTAAATGAGAGAATGCCACATGGCATTATTTGTAGTCTTTTATTAGAATTTAGAATATTATCATTTATTGCTATGTACTTATTTATTTAAGTTATTAATGATATTGTTATTCATATTATTATTGACAAGCCGTATAAACTTTTTTAGCATTGTTTACTTTTTATCATGTATAAATCCAATGCCAAATTAAATGAGATATTTAAACGTCACCTAACTACATGATCAAATCAAACAAAATTATAAAAGAAAAAGCCCATGGCTTTGTATAGATAAAGATTATATCTTAATAGTATTAGTCAAATATAATTAATCTAATATATTAATATTAACTACATTATTATAAAATTAAAAGAGAGAATGCCAGGTAGCATTATTTGTAGTATTTTATTAGAATTTAGATTATTACTTGTATTTTTTTGTTTATATTTTTACATTAAAAGTCTAAAACATTAATAAAGCCATTAGTTATTTATGCTTATTTTATCATAATTCAATTTTATTAATCTCTATTATAAAGCAAAAGACATGATAAATATAAATGGGAAACAAAATAGTAAAAGATAAAACAAGACATGATAAATATAAATGGAAAACAAAATAATAAAAGATAAAGTCATGGATTAAAATAATGTATTTTTTATTTGAATCTTATTAACAGATATTATTTAGATCTAAATTAAGGTAAAGGATAAAAAGATAAAATTCATAAATTAAAATAATATATTTTTTATTTGAATCTTATTAAGAAATATTATCTATATATATTTATTTAGATGGAAAAAAATAATTGAGATCAATCTATAGAGTACATGTGTCCCTCATGTGATTTACTTTATTATATGTATAGATTCATGTAGATTGTTATTTACGGTAAATAATTTACCCCTTATCTTTTACATAATCACAAAAATTGCCATTTCTTTACATTTCCTTTGAAACTTAATTTTGAATTTGGACAGAGAGATCATAGGTATTTATCACTTTTCAATATTAAATATTTAGTTACATTTTCTTAGAAAAGATCATATTAGTTAATTAAATAACGGTGTTTGTCACTTTTAAAGTTGTATCTATGATCCATCGGTATAATCAATCGTGTCGGTATAAATTTGAGTTATTCTATGTTTTACGTCGAATCGCAGTATAAGTTTGCGTTTTTTTACCCACATTTTACGCGACGTGACGGTATAAATACACGTTTTTTCCGATTTTAGTCGTTCTTTACTTGCTACTTACTTAGCATAGCTTTACGACCCATGCCCCCACAACACGGGGTTTAAAAACTAGTTAATAAATGAAAACAACAAATATAAAGCATCAGTCCCACGAAAGCGACTATCTAATCATAAGATGTTAATATTTTCAAATGCATTTGGATTAATATAATTAAATAACTTTTTTAACATTAACGACCCTAAATAAATTATTTTTCAATAACTAATTAATAAAGTTAACTTTTTTAATAAGTAATTATTAATTGATAAATGAATCCAAATAATTAATTAAAAAATATAATTTACATTTTTTTAATGTTTGACTCGTGTAATACACGGGTTGATTCCAAACAATGTTACATATCACTATCTTATATATCTAATACTAATAAAAGACTCCAATATGCCATGTAACATTCTCTCATTTATTCTAATTTATTTTATTTTTTAAATAATTAATTAACACATAAATATTATTTGTCCTTATCTATATCTTTATCATTAGTTAATCTAACTTATAATAAATAATTCCAATAACTATCACTTAGAAGCTCATATTTCTATTATTATTATTATTGTTGTTGTTGTAAATTTAAATTAATATACGATACATTTAAGATCATGGTTTTCTTTTTAATTAAATAAAGTAACACAAATTTAATTATCTTATCAAGAATCATATTTAGTATATAAATTTCATATGCCGTTAAGAAATCATATTTAGTATATAAATTTTATATGCCGTTAGGTTTACGTTATGACTATTATATTTTTTTACTTTTCGAATTTCTATTATTTGAGCTAATAGTATTATTTGATATGTTTATACTATTAATTTTGTATCATTTATCATAGGTTCTTTATTGCAATATCCCTCATATTGAAATAACCAAAAACATGTATTAATAAAATCGATGAACATAGGCCGACAAAATCCAATTAAAGCAGACCGTTCATGCTAAAAAAAAGTATCCTGCTTCGGAATAGACTGATTCAAGCAACGATGATCATCACGCCAGAGACGAAGTGGAAAGAGGGTCAATAGAGGCAATGGTAGGTTAATCTGGTCTGAAGTGTAGGGAGAGGATGAATGAGCCGAATAAGAAAGAGCGTGGTTAAAGTTATTGTAATAAATATGAAATTACGAAAACACCCTAGATAACAATTTTTGTTGTCGTGTCTACAAATCAATATTTTAAATCTATCAATCAATATATATTATTATAAATTTGAATTCAATTAAAGGAATGCATTTATAAGCCTTCCTAAAAGAAAAACGATTGGTAAACCATGTTTTTTTTCATATATTGAAATTGATATAGATGATCTTTTATATAGTACCATTTTAGTTACTTATTTAAATGCATTATTATCTAAATTTTCAAATTATCTAGTACCAAACATATTGTTAACACCCAATAACAATATATATTGATAATGATAAATGATAACGACATTTAATCATTTTATATATCTCTAACATTCATAAAATCATAACTGTTCAAATTATTATTATTATTATTATTATTATTATTATTATTATTATAAATATGATTTCTTGATAAGATAATTAAATTTGTGTTACTTTAATTAATTAAAAAGAAAACCTATGATATTAATGTCAAAGGTATATATGCAAACGTATGATATATTAATTTAAATTAACAACAACAACAAAAATAATAATAATAATAATAATAATAATAATAATATAATAATAATAGAAATATGAGCTGCTAAGTGATAGTTATTAGAATTATTTATTATAAGTTAGATCAACTAATGATAAAGATATAGAGAAGGACAAGTAATATTTATGTGTTAATTAATTATTTAAAAAATAAAATAAATTAGAATTAGAATGAAGGAGAAAATGCCACATGACATTTATTGGAGTCTTTTATTAGTATTAGATTATTATTATTTATTATTATTATTATTACTACAATAATGGTGCAATTGTGATTATTTTTATATTTAAAACGTGTATCTTTATAGGTGGATCAAATGTTTTATATTTATAAACTTGGTAAATATCAAACGTTTTATTCATAAAAGACACAAAATTTGTTCAAATAATTGAAAAACGTCTCGAAAATATCATTTTTGATTTATTAAATCTTTATTTTCTTTATTCAACCCGTGTCATACACGGGATTATAACCTAATTAATAATAATAAAGATAAATATTAATAATGACATATAATGACATGTGTCCTGTAATTAGTTTCTTTTATTATATGTATAGAAGATTATGTAACTCAATAAAATAATTTGAACCATGAATACATGAAAATTAAAGAGGATAATCATGAAAACAAAGAGGAAATCGGGTAGATTAAAAAAATGATTTTCGAAATCTCCTAAAAAATCTCGCACTCTCTCTCTCCTATCTCACTTTCAATGTAACAACAAAAATAACGTTACACAAAAAAGAACCTAGAGCCCAAAAAAATTAAGGACTGGAAAATTAAAAAACCAGTTGTATAATATACAACGTATCTTACACAATATACAAATACTAGTATAATATACAACGTATCTTACACAATTATACAACTACTAATCAATAATCATACTTTCTATGTGTAACTCATAGTGTTAATTACATACATATGACACTGGAACACATAGTGTTATTTACATATATGTGACACTTGGATTTAGATACTGTAGAAATACGAGAGACTGTTATATATGTGTAGCACTCATTGTTACATATATAAACCGCAGTATTACATATATGTAGTTTCAATATTGTAGAAATACGAGAGGAAGTGTTACATATGTTTAGCTTTTTGTTGTTGTTGTATATAAATTTTTGTGGTTATATATATATATAATAAAAGAAACAATGAGAGGACACATGTTATTCATTGGAGCCATCTATTTTTTATTTTTCCCTTATCTCTCTCCTATTAATTAGATAATTAATATTAATTATAAGATAATTATAAAATTGAATTTTATATAAATTTAATTCGTATAGGAGATCTAATCTAACTTATAATAAAAGACTACAAATAATGTCACATGGCATTCTCTCCTTTACCCTTATAAATTTTATTCATATTTATTTAGTAAATTCTTTTTAATATTAATATTATCTATATATTGATAAACTAAGCCAATAAATAGTGTTTACTCCATTAAAAAGCTATCACGTTATATTAATAAACCAAGCCAATAAATAGTGTTTGGTCTATTACTATTCATTCGTTGCCACGTGAGAGCTATTTTTTTCGGTGCAGTCGTGTTTGGTATTGGTACATGAAGTTAAAAACCGACACCAGTCTGGTACCGAAAACGCCAAAGTCAGTACCAAATTGATATTGAAATTCTTTTAATTCAGGAAATTTGGTACTGCTACCCGATAACATTTTCTCATCCATGATCACAGGTACTGTACGAACAATGGAATGGTACAACTTTTTTTTTGTTTATTTTCTTCTTACTCCATTAAAAAGCTGCCACGTTATATTAATAAACCAAGCCAATAAATAGTGCTTGGTCTATTACTATTCATTCGTTGTCACGTGACAACTATTTTTTTCCGGTGCAGTCGTGTTCGGTATCGGTACATGAAGTTAAAAACTGGCACCAATCTGGTACCGAAAATGCCAAAGTCGGTACCAAATTGATATTGAAATTCTTTTAGTTCGGGAAATTCGGTATTGCTACCCGATAACATTTTCTCATCCATGATCACAGGTACCGTACGAACAATGGAATGGTACAACTTTTTTTTTGTTTATTTTCTTTGACTTGTAATTTTTTTTTAGTTCTAGGGGTAGAGATGAGTTCAGTGCCAACCGATACCGAATTGGTACTAGTACTGAAAATACCGTTACCATACCGGTATATGAAGGTAAAAACTCGTAACGAACCAGTATCAAGAACGTCAAAAGTGGGTACCAAATTGGTACTTAAGATCTTTCGGTTCGGAAAATTCAGTACCGGTGCCCAGTACCATTCGCTCATCTTTGACCATGGGTTTTATCGAACAACATCATTACCATACAACTTTTTTTGTTGATTTTTTTCGGTTATCTTTTAGTGTTTTTTTTTACATTTTCTTTTTACCAACGGTTCCGTGCGCAACGTGCTCGTAGTGATTTTAAAACACATATAAACATAGACCAAATAATAAAAGAAGTTCGCCGCAACGCGGCGACGGTGATAAACCTAGTTATATTAATAACTAATATATCGATATCATTATTTTATCCTTATCTTTATCTTATATTAATAAATAACTATAATTTTGCAATTTAGACCATTTGTTTTTCTTTTACTTTTAACCAAAGTTTTTCATCTTTTGCAATTTAATCCCAACTTTTTTTTTATTTTCAATTTTGGTCCACCGAACTTTTGATCTTTCCCAAGTTTTTTGTTTCGTTCTAAATTTTGTGAGTTAACGCACCGAACGTGCGTGTGAGGTTCAACATTTTTCGTATATTTTTTCCTGTTTGACTGGCCAGTCGCAGCACATCTATTTTTCTTTGTTTGACAAGTTTGTCCGACGCACGGGTCCTGGATTGACTTAGTTATTTTTTCTATGTTTTACGTTTCGGTTTAATTTCTCTGCAACAAGCGTTCGTGATTCAAAGATTTTACGTCTGCTTTTCGCTCGGCGTTATTTTTTTGTTTTTATTTATTTTGTTTTTACGAGCATTTTAGTGTTGGTGGTCACTGACTTGACACAGTTTTACGACAACAGCTGCAACGCAGTGTGTCACACCCCGACCCGCAACGGAATAAAAGTCGGGGCATAAATTGGGTTATCACCAAGCTCATGATATTTAATAAGATGTTTCATATTTATTAAAGTCAAAGTTACATTCCAAATAATCCAAATATGTCCATACAATACAAAGAAAATAACCAAATAAAATAGTTCCAAGCTCTAAATCATTTTATTCTTCTAGTCCAATCCTATGTGTTTCTGACTGCAGCTGGTTCACCTGTATCATGTGTAAAAATGGGGTTTTTGGGTCAACATAAGTTGGCGAGTGAACCTTGTTAGATAAACATTTATTATTGATTTACTGGTTAGTTTATCAATGAAAAATTGTGCATAATCATAAATGAGCAAATGTAAATAATCAAGCAGTAGCAATAGCAATCACAATTATAACATACAATAACATATGATAGCATACATTAACATACCAACATCATACGATAAATAACATGAATGAAACTGTGCGATCAAGGCTCAATCAAACGGAGCCGATCGTATTGCATGTACTAAAATGATAAATGTCTGTGCGATCAAGGCTCAATCAAACGGAGCCGATCGTATGTTGGCACGCCAGGTTCACGCTCATAATGTAATGGGAAACATGCTCAACGCTCATAATGTAATGGGGAGCGGCGGCCTATGAAATTTGCATGTACTGAAAAATAATAAATTGAATCTAACAATAACCACATAAACAGTTGAAACAAGCTGAATACACATGTTCATGATATGATGTATGCACAATGGTTTAAATATAATATATATATAACAAGACACATGATACACCCCAAAACGTGATTAAACGGGGAATTTGTAAAGATTCACTCACATTGGGTGCGTTTGATTGGAGATGGTGAGATGCGCACTAATTGGAAGAGCGGAACAACGAGAAATAACTAACCTAAATAATAACGGAAAATATAGTAAATGAATGGATTTTATTAAGGATTTTAATGGAATTTTTAGATATATTTTTGTGAGTTTAAGGCTATTTTCTATCTTTAAAAATATTATTTTTAAGTATTTTTAATTGATTTTTAAATTAAATTAAATAAATAATAAAAAAATATAAAAAAATTTGTTTATTTTTGCGTTGACCGTTGACCGTTGACTCGTTGACCTGTTGACCGGTTCGGTCAGTGTGCATGTATGCGCTGGGTGAGACTCGAACCCGAGACCTCCCGTACGCGTGCACGCAGCTCTACCAACTGAGCTACGTGTCTAACCCGAAATAATCTTGTTTTTAATTATATTTATATACTAATTCGATTTAACCAAAATTCTTTTAATTTCAAAAACATTTTAATTCAACAAACTGGTGTCAGTAACAGGTTTCGAACCCGGGACTTGTGCTTTAACATCACACACAATCCACCGCTGGACTGTGTGTCTAACTTGGTTAATATACCAATTTTTATTATACTTAACAACTAACGGAGTTAACCCGGTTCAGTTTTAATCAAAAAGGCATTTTATTACATAAAGGATGCGTGTATCAAGGATCGAACTCGTGACATGCGCGTATTATTTGCACACAGTCCACCGCTGGACTGTGTGTCTAACCCGTTTAAAATACCAATTTTAATTATACTTATAACTTAACTCTCTTCGTCTTCTTCACTCAATTTACAGTCGACTGTGTTACTAATCCGTTTCTTGCTTTTACGATTATCAATCATTCATAAGACTAAAATGAAATGGCAGAGACGGTGTTGGAAGTAACATACCGTAGGAATGATTTATCACAGAATTTCTGGCAATGCGTCGGCTCTGTTTTTGTGCACCTCAACTGAACAAAACAATTAACCGTTTTGATTAGCCAATCGTGGAATTGAAGTGACAAACAAACGTTAACAGTGTATTTGAAGGTCCTTACCGTTTCGCAGACGAAGATAAAGATTTCCAGAAATTTCCGGCGAACTAGAATTATCTGATAACGGTGTCTGAATTCGATTTCAATTGAAAGGTTTGAGTTAGAAATAGCTTAACAATTGTTAGACTACGACGGTATTGAAAGACTTACCATTTTGATGATGAATACGGTTTTCCGGCGAACTTGCAGAAATTTCCGGCGAGTTGATTTAAGCTTTCTGATGGACTGAATGTATGACGAAAGTGAAATGGAAGGTTTGTATGATGTTTCTGAGTCGCGAGAAGGGTCTTGATTGAAGTAATTCAGACATTGATCATTTTCGGTTATAAAAACCGATCATGATCAAAATTGAAGTTTATTCAAATCCGAATTGATTAGGATTTGTCGGTGCATCGGTTATAAACCTGAATTTGCGATTAATCAAACGTTTAGACGGTTGAATTGCCGATTTCGGTTTTCAGTTGGCGCAACCGGTTTAACTAGGTTTGTGTATAAGGCTTATTTGTTTCCTAGAGTTGACAGAAAACAAACAAGTGGCGGAGTGGTGATGTGTGTGAGTGTTAAGTCTTTGGATTTCAATTCCGGCTGACCCGGGTTCGAGCCCCGGCAGCAACATTTTATTTTTATTTATTTTGTTTTCACTTTTTATCAAATATAATTTTTATAGTTTAGTTTGTTTATTAATTATGTATCATGAAAAATCAAAATAACCATAAATACACAACGTGACATTTATAACTTGATATTCGATTACAAAACGGAGCGGGTTTTGGTAACCCGTTTTTGACAAATGTTACAGTATCCCCTACTTTTAGGAATTTCGTCCCGAAATTTAAGTAGTAGTAGGAAAAAGATGTGGGTATTTTTCGCGCATTGAGTCTTCACGTTCCCAAGTAAACTCAGGTCCCCGTTTCGACTCCCAGCGTACCCTAACAATTGGAATGCGACTTCGTCGTAGACGTTTCTCTCCGAAGTCCATGATCTCTACTGGTCTTTCAATAAAATGCATAGATTCATCAATCTGAATATCTTCCAGAGGAATGTGGAGGTTTTCATCAGCGAGGCACTTCTTCAAGTTTGATACGTGGAATGTGGGATGAATCCTGTTGAGTTCTTCTAGTAGATCAAGCTTGTATGCTATAGGTCCTACTCTTTCGAGTATCTTGAAAGGTCCTACGTAGCGTGGTGCTAGCTTGCCCTTTTGACCAAAACGAACTACTCCCTTCCACGGTGATACTTTTAGAAGTACATGATCACCAATGTTAAACTCTAAAGGCTTCCGTCGTTTATCTGCATAACTCTTTTGACGACTTTGGGCCGCTAGAAGATTGTTTCGGATTTGATGGATCTTGTCTGTGGTTTCTTGGATCAATTCTGGACCAGTGATTTGAGCTTCCCCAATTTCGTGCCAACATACAGGAGATCGGCACTTACGACCATATAAGGCTTCAAAAGGTGCCATGCCGATGCTTGAATGATAGCTGTTGTTGTACGAAAATTCAACTAATGGGAGATGAGCGTCCCAATTTCCCTTGAAGTTTATGACACATGCTCGAAGCATATCTTCAAGAGTTTGTATGGTGCGTTCAGATTGACCATCAGTTTGAGGGTGATAGGCGGTACTGAGATCTAATCGCGTACCATCGCGGCTTGTACTGCTTGCTATGTTCGTGAAGTAAAACGACCATCACGATCAGAAATAATGCTTAACGGTACCCCATGTCGGCTTACGATTTCGCTGATATAAATTCGAGCTAGCTTTTCGTTCTTGAAATCTTCGCGGATAGGAATAAAGTGAGCTGATTTTGTAAGTCGGTCAATTATTACCCATATAGTGTCATACCACCAGAAGTGCGAGGTAACCCGGTAATGAAGTCCATGGTTATATTTTCCCACTTCCATACAGGTATTTCAGGTTGGACCAGAAGTCCTGAGGGTCTTTGGTGTTCAGCTTTCACCTTGGAACATGTAAGGCACTTAGAAACAAAAACAGCAATATCCTTTTTCATTCCAGGCCACCAATAGGTATATCGTAGGTCTTGATACATCTTATCGGCTCCTGGATGTATAGAGTATCGCGTTTTGTGAGCTTCATTCATAAGAATTTCACGAAGATTGTTGTGGTCAGGAATCCAGATACGATCTAGGTAGTACAGAATACCGTCAGATTTAGTTTCAATTTTAAGTTCAGCTCCACAGGACATCTCCTTTCGTACATCATCTTCCGTTACTGAAACATGTTGGGCTTCTCGAATTCGATCTTTAATGTCAGATATGATTTGCGAACATAGAAGACGAATGGAGTTCGCATAACCCTTTCAACTGAGTGCATCAGCCACCACATTTGCTTTGACAGGGTAGTATCGAATTTCACAGTCGTAGTCATTTAGAAGTTCGACCCATCGTCGTTGCCTCATGTTTAACTCCTTCTGGTTGAAGATATGTTGAAGACTCTTGTGGTCAGTGTATATTTCACACTTAGTACCATAGAGATAATGTCTCTATATCTTAAGAGCGAACACAACGGCTCCAAGTTCTAGGTCATGGGTGGTGTAGTTCTTCTCATGCGTCTTGAGTTGTCTCGAAGCATAAGCTATAACTTTTCCTCTTTGCATTAGAACGCAGCCTAATCCTTGCCCTGACGCGTCGCAATAGACCACGACCTTCAGGAAGAGCGAGGATTGGTGCATCACAGAGTTTTTGTTTAAGGGTTTGGAAGGCTTCTTCTTGCTTGGGTCCCCATATGAAAGGTTTTCCCTTATGAGTTAAAGCCGTGAGTGGTACCGCAATGCGTGAGAAGTTTGAAATGAATCGACGATAATAACCAGCCAAACCAAGAAAAGATCTTACTTCAGTTGGTGTACGTGGCGCTTGCCATTCTTGTACCGCTTTGATCTTTGAGGGGTCGACATGTATTCCCTTGTCATTGACTACATGTCCGAGGAATTGCACCTCTTTTAACCAGAATTCGCATTTGGAGAATTTAGCGTAAAGCTTTTCATTCTCTAGAAGTGTAATGATGAGTCGAAGATGACGCTGATGATCAGTTTTAGATTTTGAATAAATAAGAATGTCGTCGATGAAGACTATAACAAATCGATCAAGATAAGGTTTGCAGACTCTGTTCATTAGGTCCATGAAGACTGCTGGAGCGTTGGTTAAACCAAATGGCATGACCATGAATTCATAATGGCCATAACGAGTTCGAAATGCGGTCTTTGGGACGTCTTCTTCATGCACCCTAAGTTGATGATAACCAGATCGAAGGTGGATTTTGGAAAAGTAGCTGGCTCCTTGAAGTTGGTCAAGAAGATCATCAATGCGAGGTAAAGGATAGCGATTCTTGATTGTTAATTTGTTGAGCTCTCTGTAGTCGATGCACATACGAAACGATCCATCTTTCTTCTTTACAAAAAGGACATGTGCACCCCAAGGCGAGGAGCTAGGACGTATGAATCCCTTGTCAGTCAACTCTTGTAATTGACTGGCTAGCTCTTACATTTCAGAGGGGGCTAACCTATTAAGGAGACTTTGCAACTGGTGTAGCACCAGGTATGAGATCAATACGGAATTCGACTTCTCTAACTGGAGGAAGTCCTGAAATGTCGTCAGGAAAAACTTGCGGGAAATCTTTTACTACTGGGATGTCTTCAAGTTTCTTCTCCATGGTTCCCTTTTTGATGATATGAGCTAAAAACGCGACATAATTCTTGCGAAGATATTTTTGAGCTTGAAGACAAGACATTAAGCTGAGCCCCTTCGACGAGGTTTCTCCAAAGATTCGAAGAGTCTGACCGTTTGAAAGAGGAATACGTATAAACTTTTCGCGACATACAATTTCTGCCTGATGTTGACTGAGCCAGTCCATACCAATTATGATATCAAAACTTCCCAGCTTCATAGGAATAAGGTCAACTGAGAAGTCGTGGTCGTTTAATGTGAGTGTACAGTTGCGAATAATAGAGTTTAATAAGACCGGCTTCCCGTCAGCAACTTCTACCGTTATGGATTCCATGAGCTTATCACGATTTTGGTTTAGGATAGGTTCAAATTCTAAGGACACAAAACTTCTATCCGCACCAGTATCAAATAATATGGATGCATATCTACCATTTATAAGGAACGTACCGTTAACCACATTGCCGTCAGCTCTGGCCTGTTAGCGTTGATATTGAAAGCTCTTCCTCTTGCAGGTGGAGGAGCTTGGTTCGCTTGATTCACCAGGTTGGCTTGGGCCTGAGCATGAATAATGTTTACCAACCTTGGACACGTGTTTCTGAAATGGCTTGGGTCTCCGCAATTGTAGCAAGCCCGCATAGGTTGACCCATAGGATAATTGGGTTGGTAATATGTTTGGGCTAAATGTTGGGTGGGTGGTAATAGTAGGGGTTATTGGGCTTGACCCATTATTTGTTGGTGGGTTTGGATTGAAGGCTGGTGGCGGTTCGTTCGCTGAGGCATGCGGCAGGTTTGAACAGTATGACCTGCACGACCACAGCCGATGCAATGTTGGCAAGGATAATCAGGAGAATGGTGATATTGGCAACGGTTGCATTTTGGTAACGGGCCAGAGTATGGTCTTTTGTATGGTGCAGGTGAAGGAGCGACTTGGGTAATGGGTGCAGCAGGAATAGGGGAGTTGGTTTGTGTAACAGCGAAGTTTCTGGTGTTGCGCTTCCTCTTGTTAGCAAACTTAGAGGAGGAGATGGAATGGTTTTAAGTTTGTCCCTCAACAGGGGCTTTCTTTTTCTCTTCTTTAAACTTCCCGTTGCGAATTCGATTCTCGGTCAGTTCAGTTGCTAGCTCCATAGCAGCTTCAAGTATTACCGGTGAAATGCTGAGGACCAAATCTTGAATTTTCGAGGGAAGTCCTCGAATATAATGCTCGATCAGACGATAAGTTGGGGTGAACAAATTTGGAACCATTTGGTTCAACTCTGAGAACATCTTGTTATAGGTAGTATGATCTCCCTCCTTCTGTTTTAAAGAATGAAATTCATCCTCCAACTTTTTAATTTCACTCCTAGGACAGAAACGCCTAGTCATGATTTCCCTTAATTCCTCCCAAGTTAAGGCCATTGCATCATCAATTCCCCTCTTCCCTTTTCAGTATTCCACCAGGTGAGAGCTACCCCAAATAGTCTCCCGGTGGCGTATCGAACCTTGCGATCCACAGGACAATCGCAGTTGAGAAAAGTGTTTTCCATCTCCTCAAACCAGTGGAGGAGAGCAGTGACACCTTCGGTCCCTTCAAATTTAGGAGGATCACAAGACTTGAAATTTTTATATGAGCACTTGCTGGTAGGAGGGTTGCCGATGTTCTGGTCGTCTTGTTGGGGAGGGTTAGTAGGATTTGTAGCGAGGGCTTGTTGTACTTGGACCACAATGTCAGGCAGTATCGTGGCCATTTGTTTCGCGATTTGTGTGGCCAAGCGTTCCTGAGACCTTCCTGATCTTTTACCCCATCGTTGTTGTCTGGACGACATCTACAGGAACATACATAAGAAGATTGTGAGTTTATGGAGTCTTTTTAGGTGTCATGTGTCTTTAAGAAAATGAAAATAACATAAATATCAATAATGCAACTACATCCATAGGATGTCTTGGATTTGCTCATGTTGGGCCTCAAATGTCCCCCATACCTTCACCTATATAGTCATGTGGGCCCCATGACTATTGGCTTGGTAGGTTCACATTAGTATTGGCGATTTAACACTCGCATCACCCGAATGCAAACCACAAAATATGTTTACGAGATGTATGGTCGGAATGTGTCCAGGTGTAGACACAATGACAACTCAAAGTGGGGTTAGCTCACACGACGTTTGGTATAGCATGCTTTGGCCTAATAGTACTTCGTACTCTCATCGTTAGTCCCCAGGTAGGCAAACTGGTCCTTTATTTTGGATTTATACGAATGCCAGCCTAGACAGGACGTTCCGACTACCGATACTGGTACCCTTCCAGTTACTACATGCCCGTCATGAGAACTCACTTTGATGAGATTTGAAAACACAAAAATCATTGTAAAAGCAATCATGATGTGGTGTGTGCTTTCATGGATATGATATGTTATGAGAATATGATTCATGATAGGCATTATATGATAATATATACTTATGAACATACTTGCATAACATTGAATGTAACATTTAACATAAAACATATAAACATCATGAAATTTGGCATGTAACACACAAAAATCTTATAAGTTTCTAATCAACTATAGTATAGGCTCTAAGGGTCTAATAACCTATCCTATATCCCTATAGTCATGGCTCTGATACCAATCTGTCACACCCCGACCTGCAGCGGAATAAAAGTCGGGGCATAATTGGGTTATCACCAAAGCTCATGATATTTACTAATATGTTTCATATTTATTAAAGTCAAAGTTACATTCCAAATAATCCAAACATGTCCATACAATACAAAGAAAATAACCAAATAAAATAGTTCCAAGCTCTAAATCATTTTATTCATTCTAGTCCAATCCTATGTGTTTCTGACTGCAGCTGGTTCACCTGTATCATGTGTAAAAATGGGGGGTTTGGGGTCAACATAAGTTGGCGAGTGAACCTTGTTAGATAAACATTTATTATTGATTTACTGGTTAGTTTATCAATGAAAAATTGTGCATAATCATAAATGAGCAAATGTAAATAATCAAGCAGTAGCAATAGCAATCACAATGATAACATACAATAACATATGATAGCATACATTAACATACCAACATCATACGATAAATAACATGAATGAAACTGTGCGATCAAGGCTCAATCAAACGGAGCCGATCGTATGTTGGCACGCCAGGTTCACGCTCATAATGTAATGGGGAGCGGCGGCCTATGAAATTTGCATGTACTGAAAAATAATAAATTGAATCTAACAATAACCACATAAACAGTTGAAACAAGCTGAATACACATGTTCATGATATGATGTATGCACAATGGTTTAAATATAATATATATATAACAAGACACATGATACACCCCAAAACGTGATTAAACGGGGAATTTGTAAAGATTCACTCACATTGGGTGCGTTTGATTGGAGATGGTGGATGCGCACGAATTGGAAGAGCGGAACAACGAGAAATAACTAACCTAAATAATAACGGAAAATATAGTAAATGAATGGATTTTATTAAGGATTTTAATGGAATTTTTAGATATATTTTTGTGAGTTTAAGGCTATTTTCTATCTTTAAAAATTTTTTTTTAAGTATTTTTAATTGATTTTTAAATTAAATTAAATAAATAATAAAAAAAATATAAAAAAAATTGTTTATTTTTGCGTTGACCGTTGACCGTTGACCGTTGACTCGTTGAACCGGTTCGGTCAGTGCGCATGTATGCGCTGGGTGAGACTCGAACCCGAGACCTCCCGTACGCGTGCACGCAGCTCTACCAACTGAGCTACGTGTCTAACCCGAAATAATCTTGTTTTTAATTATATTTATATACTAATTCGATTCAACCAAAATCTTTTAATTTCAAAAACATTTTAATTCAACAAACTGGTGCCAGTAACAGGTTTCGAACCCGGGACTTGTGCTTTAACATCACACACAGTCCACCGCTGGACTGTGTGTCTAACTTGGTTAATATACCAATTTTTATTATACTTAACAACTAACGAAGTTAACCCGGTTCAGTTTTAATCAAAAAGGCATTTTATTACATAAAGGATGCGTGTATCAGGGATCGAACTCGTGACATGCGCGTATTATTTGCACACAGTCCACCGCTGGACTGTGTGTCCAACCCGTTTAAAATACCAATTTTAATTATACTTATAACTTAACTATCTTCGTCTTCTTTCACTCAATTTACAGTCGACTGTGTTACTAATCCGTTTCTTGCTTTTACGATTATCAATCATTCATAAGACTAAAATGAAATGGCAGAGACGGTGTTGGAAGTAACATACCGTAGGAATGATTTATCACAGAATTTCCGGCAATGCGTCGGCTCTGTTTTTGTGCACCTCAACTGAACAAAACAATTAACCGTTTTGATTAGCCAATCGTGGAATTGAAGTGACAAACAAACGTTAACAGTGTGTTTGAAGGTCCTTACCATTTCGCAGACGAAGATAAAGATTTCCAGAAATTTTCCGGTGAACTGGAATTATCTGATAACGGTGTCTGAATTCGATTTCAATTGAAAGTTTGAGTTAGAAATAGCTTAACAATTGTTAGACTATGACGGTATTGAAAGACTTACCGTTTTGATGATGAATACGGTTTTCCGGCAAACTTGCAGAAATTTCCGGCGAGTTGATTTAAGCTTTCTGATGGACTGAATGTATGACGAAAGTGAAATGGAAGGTTTGTATGATGTTTCTGAGTCGCGAGAAGGGTCTTGATTGAAGTAATTCAGACATTGATCATTTTCGGTTATAAAAACCGATCATGATCAAAATTGAAGTTTATTCAAATCCGAATTGATTAGGATTTGTCGGTGCATCGGTTATAAACCTGAATTTGCGATTAATCAAACGTTTAGACGGTTGAATTGCCGATTCGGTTTTCAGTTGGCGCAACCGGTTTAACTAGGTTTGTGTATAAGGCGTATTTGTTTCCTAGAGTTGACAGAAAACAAACAAGTGGCGGAGTGGTGATGTGTGTGAGTGTTAAGTCTTTGGATTTCAATTCCGGCTGACCGGGTTCGAGCCCCGGCAGCAACATTTTATTTTTATTTATTTTGTTTTCACTTTTTATCAAATATAATTTTTATAGTTTAGTTTGTTTATTAATTATGTATCATGAAAAATCAAAATAACCATAAATACACAACGTGACATTTATAACTTGATATTCGATTACAAAACGGAGCGGGTTTTGGTAACCCGTTTTTGACAAATGTTACACAAAGGCTTAATACTAGTAATATAATATTTTGAAATATTCATCAAATTTCAAAAAATTTATCCTGAAATTAAAAAAGATGTACGCTAAATATAAATTAATATAATGTAAATTATTTATTTATTTTATTAAACTCCTATTTAAAAAATGTTAATAACGGGTAAACAATAATATTAATAAATCTGTATTGGTTTTATATTTTTATTTTCGTGTTTACATGGCATTTATAAGAACCATCATTGCAATCATCCTATCCATACTGAATCGACGTTAGTTTTTTTAAAGATATAACTTTTTATTAGATTCATTCAACCCGTGTAATAAACGCTGTTTTTTTAAAGATATAACCTTTTATAATTTACTATACAAAATTACATATGCAACCCATTCAATCCGTGTAATAAAAGAGGTTTTTTTAAAGATATAACATTTTTATTATTTACTATACAAAGTTACATTTATGCAACCCGTGTAATATACGGTTTTTAAAGATATAATTTTTTTATTGTGTGGTAAATAAAACTAGAGTTATCCAATCCGTATAATACACAGAGCTTAAAAGATATAATAAAATATAACTTTTTATTGTTTGTTATTTAACCCGTATAATACACAGAGTTTATACAGATATAACAAGATATAGCAATTTATTGTTTGGTACATAAAATTACATTTACTCAACATCTACAATACACGGGGTTTCTTATAGTAATAACCATTTTTATTATTTAATATATAAAACTACATTTACTCAACCCGTACAATACACGAGGTTCTTAAAGATATATATTTTCTTTATTATTTAATATATAATAATACGTTTATTCAACCCATTTAATAAACGGGATTTTAAAGATATATTGCTTTATTATTTGGTATAATAAATTACATTTTTTCAACCCGTGTAATAAATAAGGCTTTTAAAGATATGTTGTTTTATTATTTGTTATAAAAAGTTACATTTATTCAACCCGTGTAATATACGGGGTTCTAACCTAGTGTGTGTGTGTATATTATATATATATATATATATATATGGGAAAAATCCACTAAAAAGTTGATTTTGTCTAATAGCCAAGAAAAATTGTGGTATTGACATGTGGCACTCATTATAAGTAGGAAGGAAGGGCATTTTAGTACTAATTTTTTTGTCTTTATGTGAAAATGACATGTGCCATCCCTTTTGTTTTCTAAAAAATATAACAAAAAAGATCTAGTACAAAAAAATTAGCACAAAAAAATTAGCAAAATACCAAAAAAAATATAGTACAAAAAATGTAGCACAAAAAATCTAGTACAAAAAATATAATACAAAAAAATCTAGTACAAAAAAAATATAGCACAAAAAAATTCAGCACATAAAAATATAGTACAAAAAATCCAGCAAAAAAATTTCAGAAAAAATTTAAGCCAAAAAATTTCAATACAAAAAATATAGCACAAAAATGTAGTCCAAAAATCTAGCACAAAAAAAATACTATACAACATAGAAATACAACACATTTTTGTAGGTTTTTTAATCGTCATATTTTATATAGCAATATGATACTCAAATTAAAGATAAAAAGATGCTCGATTTTATGGTGAAATTTTTATGAAAATATAATATCGTATAAAAAGTTATGAACATTCAAAAAAATGGGGTGAAATATGCATGTGCCTTGCATGTGAAGAGAGAAAGTCAATAAATCGGATTTTACCAAGATTCCTCTACCTTCCTCTTTTTTCCTACATTTTCATCTTAACCATAATTTGAAAAATGAATGGTTAAGATTTCTTCTCATCCTACTTAGGCAAAATAAACTTTTTATTTGATCTTACCCATATATATATATATATATATATATAATAGGTGAATTATAGAGAGAAACTCACTTGAGTTGAGAAAACTCAAGAAAACCATAGATAACATTTTATTTTTTTCTAAAAAATAGGGAAATGTATGTTACATGTTATAAGCATTTATTACTAAAAAATAAAAAGCGCCGAATGTGTTTTTTTATAATTTTTTTAAAAATTTCAGTGTTTACAAAAAATGCTAAAACTGAATTTTTGTAATTTTTTATAAAAAAATCCACTTGGTGTTTTTTATTTTTTTGTTAAAAACGTTCACTAAGATGTAACTTACATTCCCTATTTTTTTAGAAAAAAATAAAGATGTTACATAGGGTTTTCTTGAGTTTTCTCAACTCAAATGGGTTTTCATTATATATATATATAGGAGAGTTCATTGGAGAACACTAAAAAAGTGGGGAATAGGGGAACATGGGCATTTTTGTCCAAAAACATTTCAAATTAGTTCCATCTTTAGAAACATATCTCATCCATACTTTCAAACCCTAGCTTCTCTCAACCATCAACATACGCCGCCACCATCACCACCATACTTCTCAGCTACCACCATACTCCACGGCCGCCACCATACGTCACTAGCATCAACATACGCAAATATTAAACACCACAGCAACAACCACTGCGATTTAATAGAAGGTCTAGCATAATCTGTGTACGATTTTTCAGATTTGGCTGAGATTTTTTGAATAGACATTAATAATCTACATATTTTCAGATCTTCTTACGGAAAACTGAAAGAAAACTCTAGCTGTTGCCGATTTTGACTGAGATTTTGCTGTATTAATTTCTAGGGTTTCAGATCATAGATCTCAGTTTAAGGTATCATTTATTTGCGATTATCATTTAAGTTTTATCTAATTTAACCTGATTATATTTATATGAAATAATAATTGTATGTAGATTTATGTTCCTTTTCTGTAGCTTTTTTAGAGAAAAAAAATAGTTTTAACATGTTAATAATTTTAATTAAGTTTGATTTATATATAAAACATAAAACGATTTAACATTTTAAATAATATTCTATGTTTCAATCTTTTTATTTATTCTTTGAAAGTTTAACCTCCAGATTTTGCTCTTAAGTTGATTTAGTTGTTTGTAATTTAATTATTCAGATTGCAGTTAACATGATTTTGATGTGTGTGCATGTGCGATTAGATTTTAAGTTTATTTATGATTCTCTGAAAATTCCTGACGGTTTTATTGATGTTTTTGTAATAAAATTGCTTTTATGTTATCTATCTTAGATATTATCATATTGTTGTTGATATGCAAATTTTTTTGTTGTTTTTAGTGAGATCTGCATGTTTTAGTGGTTTGTTGTTAGTAATGCATCATCTAAATTGTTTTTTCGAGTATGATAAAGCTCTGTTTGTGTTATCATTGTTGTTAGATATTGCTCTGTTTATTATATGCAAATGCATTTTGTTGTTTTTATTGATGTTATTGTTAATAATGCATCATTTTGAATCGTATTTTAATATGTAATAACACTGCATTCATGTTATCTTGGTTAGATTTAAAGTTTATTATGATTCTCTAAAAGTTTAACCTCCAGATTTTGCTCTTAAGTTGATTTAGTTTACGGGTTAAACACCGGTAAATACCGATATCGGTACTAATTTCCCCGTATTTCGGTACCAGTACTGGTTTGGTACCGAATGGGTACCGTGCTCATCCATAGTAGGGGATATCAGAGTATATATTTGTACATCATGTGTTAGTTTTCTGTTGAGTTAGTTGGAGGTATAGAGAGTCTGTTATATAAGTTAGTTAGCTTGCTAGTCTTTGTTCCTCTCCTATATATAGAGGAGAGTATTATCGTGTATATACCCTTCTTGATCATTGCTATGGACATTTGTGAGAGCACCATTTTAATGAGTGTGTTAGTTTTCCGACTAGACTCCGGCCAAACTCCATTTTCAATCACTTCGTGTTTCATCTGTTTATGCTTCTTCTCCTTCTCATTACTCAGTATGTTATTAGTAGTGGTTATTCAAGGGAGATGTTAGAAATGACAGAAATTGAAGATTAAAGGTACAGGCTGAAGTGTTAGGTAGTGACTATATATATATATATATATAAATATATTCAAGGCTCATGGTTATAAAAATGTGGAAGCATCAACTGTAACCAATACATGGTTTAAAAAGGCTTTCTGAGGCCCGTCTCGAGGCTTACGCCTTGGTTGAGGCTATGAAAAAACGCCTTAAAGGCTTAGTCTCATAAGGGTAAACTGAAACCTAGGCCTCAGTGATCCGAGGCTGTCCGAGGCGGTGAGGCAAGGTGTTGAGGCTTTAGCCTCACCGTACCTTGTGAAAATTGATAAATTTTAGGTTTTTTGGACGTTATTTTAGACCCATTTAGTGTTTTATTAGGCTTAATTAGCGGGCCAACCCAATAGTTCACTTAAAAACATCAGAAATTGAAGCAAATGCTATCATATTGTTGTTGATATGCAAATGCTTTTTGTTGTTTTTAGTGAAATATGTACGTTTTAGTGGTTTGTTGTTAGTAATGCACCATCTAAATTGTTTTTTAAAGTATGAAAAAACTATGTTTGTCTTATCTAGGTAGATCTTGCTCTGTTTTTTATATGCAAATGCGTTTTGTTGTTTTTAGTGACATTTGTATGTTTTAGTGGTTTGTTGTTAGTAATGCATCATCTAAATTGTGTTTTAAATTATGATAAAACTTTGTTTGTGTTATCTAGTCAGATCCTGCTTTGTTGTTTGTGTGTTGATAGTTGACTGTTGTTGGTCTCTATAACCTTAGAAGGTCAAAGGGGAACCAATTGAATCTTGTGGTTATTTTTTCGATCAAAAACTTGTACCCTAAGAAAGGCTACAGGTCTGATCCAATTTGGAGTTATAGCAACCCCAGGTTAGTTCATTCTTTTCTTATTTTACTTTATAGTTACATTGCATTGTTGTGTCTAGGCATGCTCTGTTGCCGGGTTAGTTAGACCGGTGGTTGATCAAGTCTCTGTGCTCTATTTATTGCATAGTCTGTTTTGCATTTTAGTTAACAATTAATAAATATAATTCGTTGTCTTTATATCAAATACAAAATGTAAAGTTTGAAAACCTGCATATCTTGTTTGGCAATTTATTTAGGTGATTTGTATTATAAGACTACATGTATACGGTTCGTAAAAACAATTATTTAACATGTTAATAAAAAAACTTTGTTTTAACGATCATTATTCGCAACAGTAGATTTGGGAAGCTTCTAACCTTCCACGAGGTGATGCATCTCTTATCTCACCCGGATCACTCATGATCTAGGAAACCATTATGACAAAGACGTACCTTACGATTAAACGAATTAAAATAAAATTAATAAATAAAATTTCGTTGTCTTTATATCAGATACAAAATGTTAAGTTTGAAAACCTGCATATCTTGTTTGGCAATTTAATTAGGTGATTTGTATTACAAGATTACATGTATACGGTTGGTATAAACAATCATTTAACATGTTAATAAAAAAAAGTTCTATTTTAACGATCATTATTCGCAACGGTATATTGTAGGAAAGCTCTTAACCTTCCACGAGGTGATGTATCTCTGATCTCACCTGATTCACTCGTGATCTAGGAAACCATGGTGACACAAGACGTACCTTTACGATTAATACGAATTAAAAATAAATTAATAAAATAATATTCGTTGTCTTTATATCAGATACAAAATGTAAAGTTTGAAAACCTTTCATATCTTGTTTGGCAATTTATTTAGGTGATTTTATTATAAGATTACATGTATACGGTTGGTAAAAACAATTATTTTACATGTTAATAAAAAAAGTTTGTTTTAACGATCATTGTTCGCAACGGTATATTGTCGGGAAAGCTCCTAACCTTCCACGAGTTGATGTATCTCTGATCTCACCCAGATCACTAGGAAATCATGGTGAACAAGACGTACCTTGCGATTAATTCGAATTAAAAATAAAAATTAATAAATCATATTCGTTGTCTTATATCAGATACAAAATGTAAAGTTTGAAAACCTGCATATCTTGTTTGACAATTTATTTAGGTGATTTATATTATAAGATTACATGTATAACGGTTGGTAAAAACAATTATTTAACATGTTAATAAAAAAGAGTTATGTTTTAACGATCATTGTTCGCAATTGGAATTATTGTCGGGAATAGCTCCTAGAATTCCATGGTGATGTATCTTGATCTACCTAGATCACTCTATCTAGGAAAATGGTGAACAAGACGCTTACGTTTATACAATTTAAAATGAAAAATTATAAATATAATTTGTTGTCATTATATCATATACAAAATTAAAGTTTGAAAACCTCATATCTCGTTTGGCAATTTATTTAGGTGATTTTATTATAAGATTACATGTATACGGTTGGTAAAAACAATTATTTAACATGTTAATAAAAAAAGTTTGTTTTAAAGATCAATATTTGCAACGGTATATTGTGGAGAAAGCTCTAACCTTCCACGAGGTGATGTATCTCTGATCTCACCCAATCACCCGTGATCTAGGAAACCATGGTGACAAGACGACTTACGATTAATACGAAATTAAAATAAAATTAATAAATATAATTGATGTCGTTATATCAGATACAAAATGTAAAGTTTGAAAACCTCCATATCTTGTTTGGCAATTTATTTAGGTGATTTATATTAAAGATTACATGTATACGGTTGGTAAAAACAATTATTTAACATGTTAATAAAAAAAGGTTCTGTTTTAAGATCATTATTCGCAACGGTATATTATGGAGAAAGCTCCTAACCTTCCACGAGGTGATGTATCTCTGATCTCACCCGGATCACTCGTGATCTAGGAAACCATGGTGACATAAGACGTACCTTCGATTAATACGAATTAAAAATGAAATTAATAAAATAATTCGTTGTCCTTATCAATACAAAATAATAAGTTGAAAAATGCTATCATATCTTGTTTTGCAATTTATTGTGTTTTATTTAAGAATTAATGTTTAGGTTGGTAAAACAATTAATTTACATTTAATAAAAAAAGTTTGTTTTAAACGATCATTGTTCGCAATGGTTATTGTTGTGGAAATCCTACTTTCACGTGGTGATGTATCTCTGATCTCACTAATCATGTGTTAGAAATTCATGGTGAAAATGAGTTTGTCGATAATCAGAATTAAAATAGAAAATTAATATTATATTGTTGTCTTATTCAATACAAAAGTAAAGTGAAACCTGCAATCTTGTTGGCATTTATTTAGTAATTTTATAAAAGTTACATGATAACGTTGGTAAAACAATTATTTTACATGTTATATTAAAAATTTGTTTAAAGTCATTTTGCATGTTATGGAAAGCTCCTAACCTTCCACGAGGTAGTATCTGTGATCAAGTCTCATGTGCCTAGATTTATTGCGATTTTTACATTTAGAAAAATTAATAAATAAATTTCGTTGTCTTTATATCAAATACAAAATGTAAAGTTTGAAAACCTCATATCTTGTTTGGCAATTTATTTAGGTGATTTGTATTATAAGATTACATGTATACGGTTGTAAAAACAATTATTTAACATGTTAATAAAAAAATTTGTTTTAACGATCATATTGCAACGTAATTTGGGGAAGCTCTAACCTTCCACGAGGTGATGATCTCTGTATCTCACCCGATCACTCGTGATCTAGGAAACCATGTGACAAAAGACGTACCTTCGATTAATACGAATTAAAAAAAATTAATAAATATATTTCGTTGTCTTTATATCAGATACAAAATGTAAGTTTGAAAACCTGCATATCTTGTTTGGCAATTTATTAGGTGATTTTATTAAAGATTACATGTATACGGTTGGTATAAACAATATTTAACATGTTAATAAAAAAAAGTTCTATTTTAACGATCATTATTCGCAACGGTATATTGTGGAAAGCTCTAACCTTCCACGAGTGATGTATCTCTGATCTCACCTGATTCACTCGTGATCTAGGAAACCATGTGACACAAGACTACCTTACGATTAATACGAATTAAAAATAAAATTAATAAATATAATTCGTTGTCTTTATATCAGATACAAAATGTAAAGTTTGAAAACCTTCATATCTTGTTTGGCAATTTATTTAGGTGATTTATATTATAAGATTACATGTATACGGTTGGTAAAAACAATTATTTACATGTTAATAAAAAAAGTTTGTTTTAACGATCATTGTTCGCAACGGTATATTGTCGGGAAAGCTCCTAACCTCCACGAGTGATGTATCTCTGATCTCACCCGATCCCCTAGGAAATCATGGTGAAACAAGACGTACCTTGCGATTAATCGAATTAAAAATAAAAATTAATAAACATAATTCGTTGTCTTATATCAGATACAAAATTAAAGTTTGAAAACCTCATATCTTGTTTGACAATTTATTTAGGTGATTTATATTATAAGATTACATGTATACGGTTGGTAAAACAATTATTTAACATGTTAAAAAAAAGGTTTGTTTTAAAGATCATTTTCGCAAGGTATATTTGGGAAAGCTCCTAACCTTCCACGGGTGATTACTCTGATCTCACCCGATCACTCGTGATCTAGGAAACCATGGTGACACAAGACGCTTACGTTTAATACGAATTTAAAATGAAAATTAATAAATATAATTTGTTGTCATTATATCATATACAAAATATAAAGTTTGAAAACCTCCATATCTCGTTTGGCAATTTATTTAGGTGATTTATATTATAAGATTACATGTATACGGTTGGTAAAAACAATTATTTAACATGTTAATAAAAAAAGGTTCTGTTTTAAAGATCAATATTTGCAACGGTATATTGTGGGAAAGCTCATAACCTTCCACGAGGTGATGTATCTCTGATCTCACCCATATCACCGTGATCTAGGAAACCATGGTGACACAAGACGCTTACGATTAATACGAATTTAAAATGAAAATTAATAAATATAATTTATGTCGTTATATCAGATACAAAATGTAAAGTTTGAAAACCCTATCTTGTTTGGCAATTTATTTAGGTGATTTATATTATAAGATTACATGTATACGGTTGGTAAAACAATTATTTAACATGTTAATAAAAAAGGTTCTGTTTTAAAGATCATTATTCGCAACGGTATATTATGGAGAAAGCTCCTAACCTTCCCGAGGTGATGTATCTCTGATCTCACCCGGATCACTCGTGATCTAGGAAACCATGGTGACATAAGACGTACTTTGCGATTAATACGAATTAAAAATGAAATTAATAAACATAATTCGTTGTCTTTGTATCAGATACAAAATGTAAAGTTTGAAAACCTGCAATCTTGTTTGGCAATTTATTTAGGTGATTTGTATTATAAGATTACATGTATACGGTTGGTAAAAACAATTATTTAACATGTTAATAAAAAAGAGTTATGTTTTAACGATCATTGTTCGCAATGGTATATTGTCGGGAAAGCTCCTAACCTTCCACGTGGTGATGTATCTCTGATCTCACCCTAATCACTCGTGATCTAGGAAACCATGGTGACACAAGACGTACCTTGCGATTATACGAATTAAAAATAAAATTAATAAATATGATTCGTTGTCTTTAAATCAGATACAAAATGTAAAGTTTGAAAACCTCCATATCTTGTTTGGCAATTTATTTAGGTGATTTATATTATAAGATTACATGTATACGGTTGTAAAAACAATTATTTAACATGTTAATAAAAAAAGGTTCTGTTTTAAAGATCATTATTCGCAACGGTATAATATGGAGAAAGCTCCTAACCTTCCACGAGTATGTATCTCTGATCTCACCCGGATCACTCGTGATCTAGGAAACCATGGTGACATAAGACGTACTTTGCGATTAATACGAATTAAAATGAAATTTAATAACATAATTCGTTGTCTTTGTTATCAGATACAAATGTAAAGTTTGAAAGTCTTTGTTATCAGATACAAAATGTAAAGTTTGAAAACCACATATCTTGTTTGGCAATTTATTTAGGTGATTTGTATTATAAGATTACATGTATACGGTTGGTAAAAACAATTATTTAACATGTTAATAAAAAAGAGTTAGCGATCATTGTTCGCAATGGTATATTGTCGGGAAAGCTCCTAACCTTCCACGAGGTGATGTATCTCTGATCTCACCCAGATCACTCGTGATCTAGGAAACCATGGTAACACAAGACGTACCTTGCGATTAATACGAATTAAAAATAAAAATTAATAAATATGAGTCGTTGTCTTTATATCAGATACAAAATGTAAAGTTTGAAAACCTGCATATCTTGTTTGGCAATTTATTTAGGTGATTTATATTATAAGATTACATGCATACGGTTGGTAAAAACAATTATTTTACATGTTAATAAAAAGGAGTTATGTTTTAACGATCATTGTTCGCAACGGTATATTGTGGGGAAAGCTCCTAACCTTCCGCGAGTTGATGTATCTCTGATCTCACCCGGATCACTCGTGATCTAGGAAACCATGATGACACAAGACGTACCTTACAATTACTACGAATTAAAAATAAAAATTAATAAATATAATTTGTTGTCTTTATATCAGATACAAAATGTAAAGTTTGAAAACCTGCATATCTTGTTTGGCAATTTATTTAGGTGATTTATATTATAAGATTACATGTATACGGTTGGTAAAAACAATTATTTAACATGTTAATAAAAAAGAGTTATGTTTTAACGATCATTGTTCGCAACGGTATATTGTGGGGAAAGCTCCTAACCTTCCACGAGGTGATGTATCTCTGATCTCACCTGGATCACTCGTGATCTAGGAAACCATGGTGCCACAAGACGCTTACGATTAACACGAATTTAAAATGAAAATTAATAAATATAATTTGTTGTCGTTATATCAGATACAAAATATAAAGTTTGAAAACCTCCATATCTTGTTTGGCAATTTATTTAGGTGATTTATATTATAAGGTTACATGTATACGGTTGGTAAAAACAATTATTTAACATGTTAATAAAAAAAGGTTCTGTTTTAAAGATCATTATTTGCAACGGTATATTTTGGAGAAAGCTCCTAACCTTCCACGAGGTGATGTATCTAGGAAACCATGGTGACACAAGACGCTTACGATTAATACGAATTTAAAATGAAAATTAATAAATATAATTTGTTGTCGTTATATCAGATACAAAATGTAAAGTTTGAAAACCTCCATATCTTGTTTGGCAATTTATTTATGTGATTTATATTAAAAGATTACATGTATACGTTTGGTAAAAACAATTATTTAACATGTTAATAAAAAAAGAGTTATGTTTTAAAGATCATTATTCCCAACGGTATATTATGGAGAAAGCTCCTAACCTTCCACGAGGTGATGTATCTCTGAACTCACCCGGATCACTCGTGATCTAGGAAACCATGGTGACACAAGACGTACCTTGCGATTAATACGAATTAATAATAAAAATTAATAAATATGATTCGTTGTCTTTATATCAGATACAAAATGTAAAGTTTGAAAACCTGCATATCTTGTTTGGCAATTTAATTTATTTAGGTGATTTATATTATAAGATTACATGCATACGGTTGGTAAAAACAATTATTTTACATATTAATAAAAAAGAGTTATGTTTTAACGATCATTGTTCGCAACGGTATATTGTGGGGAAAGCTCCTAACCTTCCGCGAGTTGATGTATCTCTGATCTCACCCGGATCACTCGTGATCTAGGAAACCATGGTGACACAAGACGCTTACGATTAATACGAATTAAAAATGAAAATTAATATATATAATTTGTTGTCTTTATATCAGATACAAAATGTAATGTTTGAAAACCTCCATATCTTGTTTGTCAAATTATTTAGGTGATATATATTATAAGATTACATGTATACGGTTGGTAAAAACAATTATTTAACATGTTAATAAAAAAAGTTATGTTTTAAAGATCATTATTCGCAACGGTATATTGTGGGGAAAACTCCTAACCTTCCACGAGGTGATTTATCTCTGATCTCACTCGGATCACTCGTGATCTAGGAAACCATGGTGACATAAGACGTACCTTGCGATTAATACGAATTAAAAATAAAATTTAATAAATATAATTCGTTGTCTTTATATCAGATATAAAATGTAAAGTTTGAAAACCTGCATATCTTGTTTGGCATTTTATTTAGGTGATTTGTATTATAAGAGTACATGTATACGGTTGGTAAAAACAATTATTTAACATGTTAATAAAATAAGTTATGTTTTAACGATCATTGCTCGCAACGGTATATTGTCGGGAAAGCTCCTAACCTTCCACGAGGTGATGTATATCTGATCTCACCCAGATCACTCGTGATCTAGGAAACCATGGTGACACAAGACGTACCTTGCGACTAATACGAATTAAAAATAAAAATTAACAGATTTAATTTGTTGTCTTTATATCAGATACAAAATGTAAAGTTTGAAAACCTAAATATCTTGTTTGGCAATTTATTTAGGTGATTTGTATTATAAGATTACATGTATACGGTTGGTAAAAACAATTATTTAACATGTTAATAAAAAAGTTCTGTTTTAACGATCATTATTCGTGACGGTATATTGTGGGGTAAGCTCCTAACCTTCCACGAGGTCATGTATCTCTGATCTCACTCGGATCACTCGTGATCTAGGAAACCATGGTGAGACAAGATGTACCCTGCAATTAATACGAATTAAAAATAAAAATTAATAAATATAATGCGTTGTCTTTTTATTAGATACAAAGTGTAAAGTTAGAAAAACTGCATATCTTGTTTGGCAATTTATTTAGTTGATTTGTAGTGTAAGATTACATGTATTCGGTTTGTAAAAACTATTATTTAACATGTTAATAAAAAAAGTTTTGTTTTAACGATCATTATTCGCAACGGTATATTGTGGGGAAAGCTCTTAACATTCCACGAGATGATATATCTCTGATCTCACCCGGATCAATCGTGATCTAGGAAACCATGGTGACAGAAGATGTACCTTGCGATTAATACGAATTAAAAATAAAAATTAAAAAATATAATTCGTTGTCTAGATACAAAATGTAAAGTTTGAAAACCTGCATATCTTGTTTGGAAATTTATTTAGGTGATTTGTATTATAAGATTATATGTATACAGTTGGTAAAAACAATTATTTAACATGTTAATAAAAAAGAGTTATGTTTTAAGGATCATTGTTCGCAACGGTATATTGTGGGGAAAGCTCCTACCCTTCTACGAGGTGATGTATCTCTGATCTCACCCGGATCACTCGTGATCTAGGAAACCATGGTGACATAAGACGTACCTTGCGATTAATACGAATTAAAAATGAAATTTAATAAACATAATTCGTTGTCTTTATATCAGATACAAATGTAAAGTTTGAAAACCAGCTTATCTTGTTTGGCAATTTATTTAGGTGATTTGTATTATAAGATTACATGTATACGGTTGGTAAAAACAATTATTTAACATGTTAATAAAAAAGAGTTATGTTTTAACGATCATTGTTCGCAATGGTATATTGTCGGGAAAGCTCCTAATCTTTCACGAGGTAATGTATCTCTGATCTCACCCAGATCATTCGTGATCAAGGAAACCATGGTGACACAAGACGTACCTTGCGATTAATACGAATTAAAAATAAAAATTAATAAATATAATTCGTTGTCTTTATATCATATACAAAATGTAAAGTTTGAAAACATGCATATCTTGTTTGGCAATTTATTTAGGTGATTTATATTATAAGATTACATGTATACGGTTGGTAAAAACAATTACTTTACATGTTAATAAAAAAGTTATGTTTTAACGATCATTGTTCGCAACGGTATATTGTCAGGAAAGCTCCTATCCTTCTGCGAGTTGATGTATCTCTGACCTCACCCGGATCACTCGTGATCTAGGAAACCATGGTGACACAAGACGCTTACGATTAATACGAATTAAAAATGAAAATTAATATATATAATTTGTTGTCTTTATATCAGATACAAAATGTAATGTTTGAAAACCTCCATATCTTGTTTGTCAAATTATTTAGGTGATTTATATTATAAGATTACATGTATACGGTTGGTAAAAACAATTATTTAACATGTTAATAAAAAAAGTTATGTTTTAAAGATCATTATTCGCAACGGTACATTGTGGGGAAAACTCCTAACCTTCCACGAGGTGATTTATCTCTGATCTCACTCGGATCACTCGTGATCTAGGAAACCATGGTGACATAAGACGTACCTTGCGATTAATACGAATTAAAAATAAAATTTAATAAATATAATTCGTTGTCTTTATATCAGATATAAAATGTAAAGTTTGAAAACCTGCATATCTTGTTTGGCATTTTATTTAGGTGATTTGTATTATAAGAGTACATGTATACGGTTGGTAAAAACAATTATTTAACATGTTAATAAAATAAGTTATGTTTTAACGATCATTGCTCGCAACGGTATATTGTCGGGAAAGCTCCTAACCTTCCACGAGGTGATGTATATCTGATCTCACCCAGATCACTCGTGATCTAGGAAACCATGGTGACACAAGACGTACCTTGCGACTAATACGAATTAAAAATAAAAATTAATAAATTTAATTTGTTGTCTTTATATCAGATACAAAATGTAAAGTTTGAAAACCTAAATATCTTGTTTGGCAATTTATTTAGGTGATTTGTATTATAAGATTACATGTATACGGTTGGTAAAAACAATTATTTAACATGTTAATAAAAAGTATTGTTTTAACGATCATTATTCGTGACGGTATATTGTGGGGTAAGCTCCTAACCTTCCACGAGGTCATGTATCTCTGATCTCACTCGGATCACTCGTGATCTAGGAAACCATGGTGAGACAAGATGTACCCTGCAATTAATACGAATTAAAAATAAAAATTAATAAATATAATGCGTTGTCTTTTTATTAGATACAAAGTGTAAAGTTTGAAAAACTGCATATCTTGTTTGGCAATTTATTTAGTTGATTTGTATTATAAGATTACATGTATTCGGTTTGTAAAAACTATTATTTAACATGTTAATAAAAAAAGTTTTGTTTTAACGATCAGTATTTGCAACGGTATATTGTGGGGAAAGCTCTTAACCTTCTACGAGATGATGTATCTCTGATCTCACTCGGATCACTCGTGGTCTAGGAAACCATGGTGACACAAGACGTACCTTACGATTATTATGAATTAAAAATAAAAATTAATAAATATAATTCGTTGTTTTTATATCAGATACAAAATGTAAAGTTTGAAAACCTGCATATCTTGTTTGGCAATTTATTTAGGTGATTTGTATTATAAGATTACATGTATACAGTTGGTAGAAACAATGATTTAACATGTTAATAAAAAAAAGTTATGTTTTAACGATCATTATTTGCAACGGTATATTGTGGGAAAACTCTTAACCTTCCACGAGGTGATGTATCTCTGATCTCTCCCCGATCACTTGTGATCTAGGAAACCACGGTGACACAAGACGTACCTTGCGATTAATATGAATTAAAAATAAAAATTAATAAATATAATTCGTTGTCTTTATATTAGATACAAAATGTAAATTTTGAAAACCTGCATATCTTGTTTGGCAATTTATTTAGGTGATTTGTATTATAAGATTACACGTATACGGTTGGTAAAAACAATTATTTAACATGTTAATAAAAAAAGTTATGTTTTAACGATCATTGTTCGCAACGGTATATTGTCGGGAAAGCTCTGATAAGTATTTAGCATGTTAATAAATATTTTATAACTAGGATATACCCCTGCCGCGTTGCGGGCGGGGCTCGTTAGAAACATCTCTTAAATTACGTCTATTTAACCTTGAAAGTCAGACTCTTTCTTACGTATATGTGGAGGATTACTCTACAAATTCACCAATGAGTCTGTTCACACTATTATGGTTGCTAACTTTAGACGGAACGAAGCATCCAGCATGATTCTTATCACACCCAAATGTAATTGCCACTCTTCCACCACCACCCTCTACAATACAAACACTAAAGAAAATTTTTAAATAAATTAAATTTTCCAAACACTACAACTTTTAGAACTTTTAAAAGAAGATAATTTGATTCTTATAAATAAATAAGGTATAGTGGTATCTACCTTATAAATAAATAAGGTATAGTGGTATCTACCTATAACAATTTACAAACCTAAAAACCTAAAGCACAAACATTAAATGCTTTGAACACAAGTCCAGCACAAAGTACAACCCTATTATGCCTTTTAGTGTTGCAAATTATAAGTATATATAATTGTTTTCTTTATAATAAATTTAACATGTTAAGATTTGACTGAAAGAAAGATTACATTGAAACTTTAAAATGGATCGAATGAATGATAATCCTATAGCTGGACCAAGTGAAGAAGCAAGTGAATTTGAAGAAGAGGGTACTAATTTTTTTCTCTATATTTTATTATTAGTATTATTATTATTTTAAAAAATATCTATAAGTTTTTATTTGGTTTTTTAGCATCTAATTATATCTCAACAAGTGAATCTTACAACAGTTATGCAAGTAGCACTCCTCTTGGATCTTTAATTTGGGTACCAAATGTGTCAGAAGAAAATAGATTGTATGTTGACCATAAATTCAAAACATTAGATAGTGCAACTAAAGCATATTCAGATTATGCAGAAAAATGTGGTTTTGACATCAGACTTTCTACGCAAAAGCACAATAAAGATAGAAATATTAAACTAAAATATGTACTTTGCAACAAAGCATTTGTTCCTGAAAATGTTAGCACGTTGGATGAAAAAAATAGTGGTAAACAGAAAAGAAACTCGAATCTTCTAAAAATAGATTGTAAAGCCAGAGTGAAATTTAGATAAAGTGATGAAAAAGATTGTTATATCCTTTATGAGTTTGAAGATAGACATAATCATGAGTTAGTTTCTTCAGAATACAAGCATTTGTTAAAGAAGAGAAGGAAATTAGATGAGATGGAGGAAACATTCATTCACAGGGTTGCTTCAAATAATATAGGTGCAACACGTGCTCATAATGTATTAAGCAGTATCAGAGGTTCTCGATATCTTGTGCATGGAACTACTACAGATTTTAAAAATTGCAGAAGGGATCTTAATGTTTTTATTGGTGAGAATGATGCTCAAATGTTAAAGATAGAATAGAAGGAAGAAGAGATCATTTGCACAATTTCACATTTGAATATAATTGAAAACAATGAACTAGCTGCTTTCTTTTGGGCTGATGAAACTGCGAAATGTAATTACGAAGCGTTTGGTGATATTATATCTTTTGATGCAACTTATAGGACAAACAGGTTTGTTATATTTTTTTATATTATATTTTTAATTTCACCTTTTAATATTAATTTTTAATTGTTTCAGGTATTGCATGGTTTTTGTACCGTTTACTGGTGTGATAATCATAGAAAATATGTTATGGTTGGAGCTGGAATGATTGCAAAAGAAAATATTGAATCATTTGCATTTCTGTTAAAAAGTTTTCTCAAAGCAATTAAAAGACAACCGAACATCATTGTTACGGATCAAGATCCAGCCATGAAGGTTGCTGTCTCGAAAGTTTTCATTGAATCAAAACATAGACTTTGCACATCGCACATTAGAAAGAAACTTCCATTAAAGGTAAAAATTAATTAACATGTTAACTGTAATAATTTATTTTTTGCTTTGCATATGTTAATTAAAATAATTTTATATCTAATTTTTTATATAATTAAGTGTTTTATCTAATTGAGATCTGAATTTTATTTTGTTAATTTTAACATGTTAAACTGAAAGAAAACTCTCTATAGAAGTACAGTAGAACGAAAATCAGCAATAATACAATTTATTTATTATAGATATTGAAACAAAATAATTAACTTTTTTTATATTTATTAATATCATGCTCAACTGAAGGAGTAATTGTAACTACAATCGTGGGAGAAAAGAAAATTTTAAGTCAACCTATTGAAAATGACTTATTGGCTTTATAGATGTATAATACTGAACCAGTACATGAAATTCAAGGTATGTTTTTTTATATTTTTAGTTTTTGATTCTTTTTATTTAAAATGCTTCTCTAAGTATTTATAATTAGAAACACATAATCGTTTTACAAAAAAATATTTTTATCATGTTAAGTTAAATTGTTAAATGTGTTCACCAGTTTTTTACTATTATTCAATGAATCTCACACTAAGTTTCATGAAGATTTAACATGTTAAATATTATTTGTTTTATATAAGTATTATTTTTATGCATTATCCTAGGCTTCATTGGGTAACACTAAAAAGGTGGGGAACCGGGGAAAACTCTTAAAAAACATATTTAACATGTTAAAATTATTTTATTG
Organism: Scalesia atractyloides; assembly: GCA_947069175.1. Lineage (NCBI taxonomy): Eukaryota > Viridiplantae > Streptophyta > Magnoliopsida > Asterales > Asteraceae > Scalesia > Scalesia atractyloides. The sequence continues at coordinate 78,671,821 of CAMTDV010000019.1, read as the reverse complement.
TTAATTTTTTTTGTTGAAAATACTTGAACAAACACTTTTATTGAAACAAATCAAAAACTAAAAAATATAAAAAGGTTTAAAAACACTTATATAAAAATTTGTATAAATTATTCGTAAAAAAGGTATAATTTTTCTAGAAATAAAAGTCTAATTTTGTAAAAATATTAATTATTTATAAAAAAGTAAATATTGTAAACATATAAAAATTGTTTCAATATGAAGTTGATAAAAAATGAAAATTGTGTTTTGAGCTTAATTATTTATAAGATTTTTTAATGTTAACATGTTAAATTAAATCTTCAATTTCAGGTTAGCCGTAATATAGAGGATGGAAGTATTGAATGTTCATGTCAAATGTTTTTGAGACTTTGAATACTATGCAAACATATATTCCATGTTTTAAATAATTGTGATATTGAAGAAATTCCTCAACAGTATATTTCCAAACGTTGGATGAAAGACTTGATTCCTGTAGATGTGAGACAAAAAAAAGTTTTGTACAGCGAAACATTATAAATGAGGCTGAAGAAATGGCTAATAAAGCGATATCTTCAGTTGATTACTGTTTAAGGGCTTTGATGAATGATAAAGCTCAACTTAAAGATTTTGTGGAAAAAATAGAGAATATGAGAACAGAAATAGAAGCTAAAGAGCTTAATCAAGAAAAATTACCAAAGGAAGCTAGGTATAAATCAATGCTTGATGTACGTGTTAGAGAAACAAATTGAATTCAAAATCCAACTGGAATTAGAAACAAAGGTTCTGGTACTGGGAAAAGATTAAAGGGTCCAGGTGAGAAGGCAAAAGAAAAGAAAAAGAGAACCTTTCGAAATTGCAATTTATACACAGATACACATGATAGTAGAAATTATCGAAAGTATCATGAGGAATTAAAAAAAACAGGCTGAAGAAAACAACAACAAAGAAAAAGGAAATTAGGAAAGGAAGTTGAAGAAAACAAGAATATAAATTGTCACTTATTTTTTCTTTTTATAAATCATTGACCTTAAATATTTAATGTTGGTTTAATGTAATGATTAGGAAATTATTATTGTTTATTTCACTGCTTTTATTAATCAAATGAATCCTATATGTATTTTAATTCTTGAATTTTAACATATTAAAAATCAATTTTCTTGAAATACATTTTTCTAAAATGAACCTACATATAAAATTAGTAAAAAATTATGTTTAACATGTTAAGTAAAAAACTATTTAACTTGTTTTTAATATTTTTGAAATAAAACAATTTAGATATATTTATAATATAAAACGTATAAAATTATAATTAATCAATACAAAAATCATAGTAAAAACAATTATTTAACATGTTAAAATAATTCTACATTACTCATGAATATTGTCAATGGTATATTGTTGGGAAAGTTCCTAACTTTCTATGAAGTGATGTATCTTTGATGTCAACCGGATCACTCGTGATCTAGGAAACCATAGTGTCACTATATGTACCATATGATTAAAAAAATTAAAATAATAATCAATAAGTATAATTCTTTTTTTATATTACATGTATGCAGTTTGTAAAAAGAATTATTTAACATGTTAAGAAACTACTCCATATGAATTATAATTATTCATAATGGTATATTTCATTTAGCTGTTGTATATGATAAGATCATGTATCACCAATCTCACACGGATCGCTCATGATCTAAGAAAATATAATATCAAGACTAAAACAAAAAATAAAATTTTGCTACAAAGTTTCAATACATGTTCAAACGTCTGTTATTCTAGTTTTTTATAGCATAATCTACAAGATTATCCTTCTCTTCTTTTCTAAGATAATGAAAATGATTAGCTTCTTTTAGAACATCTTCTTTCTTCAAATTCAATTATGATAATAGAATTCTTGTGATATACTTCCTTCTTAAAACTTTTATTTGATTTACTTGACCTAAACATTCAGTAAAAATTCTTCAATGATACTCCCTTATATTTTCTCCCATGTAGGTATCAATGTGGCACATAAGAAATATTATATATAACTAAAAATAGTTTGATGTTCATTCGGGAACAATAAAAAAGTGGTAACCGTGAACACTCTTAAAAATTAAACTTAACATGTTAAAAATAAATTTTTGTATATTTTTTTCGACGGTTTTGCTAATAAATATGTGTAAAAGCATTTTTAATTAAAAAATAAAAAACTATAATTATAAAAAGTTAAAAAATGCTAATTTATTTTATCTCGAATATTTCTACCAATTTTTAAAATGCTAAAAAGCAGAGGTAGAAAGCATAATAAGAATATTACTAGATATGTATATTTGTTTTCTTGGTCTTCCTCTTTTACGTTTGAAATGTACTTCTTGAGAACTCATTTAAATTTACGAAAGAAAAGGTAACAAGGAAGACTTGAAGTTGAATAGTTATGTTTGAAAGAAATAGTAGTAAATGGAATGCTTGTGAACTCCAAAATATATATATATATATATATATATATATATATATAACTTGTTTGGAAAAAGCATTAATCTCGTTAAAAGTAAAAAGGTAATGATTACTTTTAATATTTGCTGTTTTTCAAGAAACTAATAAATAGTGTATAAATGTAGATAACTTTTAAGAAAAATAGTTAATTAATAATTATTAGTTTTAAATCTTTAATAAATAACAAATGAACAACTTTCAATTAGTTAATACCAGTATCGAAATTCGTCAAAATTGGGTACCAATATCGATACTGAAATATTTGGTATGGTATGCTATGATACTAATACAAAACTTGTACAATAGTGGCATTTCATGTTGATTATATCTTTAAACATGGGTCAAAATAAAGAATCCTAATCATGTTTATTCAATCATAACATAAATATAGATACCAAGTTAGAGATACTTACTTGTAGGGATGATTATCTTTGAGGATAAAGATGAAGACATGATTCCCGTTATGGTACCTTGTGTTGATGGATCACACTAGAGAGAATTTTTAGTACTGGTGTTCTACGTTCGTTTTTTATCATTTATCACCAATATATAAAGATCAATGAATAATGGTCATGAATAGTGATCCGTTATAAAAACTCTATGTATTCTCTGTTAATGGGTACCTAAAGGGAAATCATTTATTGCCCTTTGAACTAATCAATATTTACAATTACTACCATCAAGTAATTATAGGGGACTAGATATGTCATACTGGTAATGTTACCAAATGATCCGTAAGGCCACATTAACCGGTTTTTTCTAACATTCTCCCACTTGGTCGAATGATCATTTGTGATAACCATAAGTAAGTTTGGCCAAGTAAAAACATTAATCAATGTTTCAAATTGAAACTGCAAAAGAAAAATGCAGTCATTGGGTTATTGTCAACTCAAGACCCCCATTAATCATGTTAAACCCAAAATCAAAACATACGTAAATTTTAGACCAAAATGACCGAGGTAAGCCCTTTAATCAATTTGTATAAGTATTGTCCATACGTCATTAGGTGCACATATACGTATTTATAGACAAACAAATTTAAATAATTGAGGAAATTTAATAACAAATCATTCATAAGTACGTACGATATGCTATTATGTAAGGCCTTTAGTAAAACCCGTCTTTATTATGAGCTCTTAAAAAGACTTAGGGTGTAGACCTCAGTTATCGGATCCGCAAGCATATCATGAATGTAAATGTATTTGATACAAAGATTCAATTTCCTTTTCATGTTCTTAAACGAACAATGATTCCGTATCGAAGTTTAATACAGCACCTCTCAACTGTTAATGTTAGAGGAAATAAGGTAGCTGACTTTTCACAATAAGTCTTCAATATAGTATTCATATGGAGTTAAAAAGTTTATGAGTCCATTGATAAATTTTCAACAACATTTATTGGGAACTGCGTTGTTAATTAACAACATATTATGTCATTATAACTTATGTTGTTTTATCAGTTTCTTATGACTCCTCCATGAGACAATTATATATGCTGACATAAGGATATACCCCGAAATTGACGTTTCGTTTCCTTTAAATCAAAGTGAGAGTAATCAACCGGTTTAAGTTCTCACTTCTTCTTATAGTCTTTCTCGTTTCTAAAAGATATTATAAAATCCTTCACAATAATCTCAAGTGGTCTAATATTCATCAATGTGAGCAATATCCAAACAAATATAGACTTGAACCTCATAAGGCTTCTAATTATTGAAGCATAAGAAAGTAATCCCATTTATCATTTCATCCTTTTAGTGAGAGCAATATTGTTTGTTACATATGTAAGGACCCGCTTTAGAATAAAGCTTATGGCACGAAACTAATGTCCCGTTGGGTCTATCTTGATATATTTTGATATCTCTCATGTAAGTGGTATCTATGAGATTCATTATATCAAAACATGTGTGAGAAATTATTTGACTTATGTAACATATACTTATCAAAAGAGTGCCATCTATATAAGGACAAGTTTACATTAGTTGCTCCCACTCATCTTGAGGTATGTACATAAGTCCACTTAACTCTTGATGAAAAGAAATTGATTAATATTTCATCATATTTTAATGCTTGCTTCAACCCATACATGGAAGTCATTGACATACAAAGTAAGTGTTCTTGACCTTCAGTTTAGAACTTTCAGGTTGTTTTATGAACATATAAGTCCCTGTTTAGGGAAAGTTGTTTTAATGTTCATAAAATGTAGCTCTAAATGATAATAAGCCACTAGAACAACAATGATCATCAAATAAACATTTTGTAAGAAAGGTAATATAATTCTTTGATAAATAATTCTCTTCAGAGCATAACCTTTAACAATCAATCATGTTTTTAGTGTCTTAATGTTTGGATTTGCTGATAACAATTTTTATTCCATTTAGAAAATTGATTGATGCTAATGGCTTAATTAGAAGAGGTAGGATCAGTAAAGTTTCCAATATCCATTTCAACTTCATCAGGGAGGATACATAATCATCAAAGTTAGTAGGCTTTTAAACCTAGATGACCTCTTAGTTGATTATTAAGTTTTATTAAGAGTTTCATTTTTATTAATTCACTATCGCTTAAGTTGCTATCTTTTTCAAAATTCTAAGTGTGTAAGAGTTGGTGTAGTATGGTGTGCGAAAGGTGTAATCGGAGTAAAATTTAATAAGTCTCTTGTCACACCCCAACCGATGGCGGAAACATCGGGATGAGACGAACAAATTGCTCAAAACATCATAACGCTATATGACAATATAGATTAAATTAAAATTTCATTTCAAGACTAAAATGTCATACAAAGATTTCAAATAAAAAGCAATATTGTTCATAACATAACATTAAAATAACAAAATTTATCTAGGTGTATCTAAGTCCACCTAAATTGCATTTTTCTCAACATCGTCTCATCAATCAACCTGCAACATGTATTAAAATATATCAACAAAAAGTTGACGAGCATACAAGTTTTGTTACATAGCATAATAGAGAATAAATTTGTTTGAAGTCTCATATCCAACATGAACCATAATATGCAAGTTTACTAGCATGCCGAAACGGTGTACTATATGTTCAAACCCAAGAATCCAACGCGTTAAAATAGTCTATCCCAATAGAGTAGCGGGAGATTAACATGTTTAACTTAACAATACCCCAAGTTTCGTGGGCGGTGCGTTAATCTATAGCGCTATAATTGTTAAGGTAGGCTAGCAAAGTTAATGAAGCATATATTGACACAAATAGTTTACATAACATACAAGTCTAACAAGTATCAAGTAGTTTCATGTTAAGCATGGATAGAGATTAAAATAGTTTATGCGTCGTCTGATTTTTGTATAATGTACATGTTGCACCCAAAGTGTGAAAAGGAAAAGGGATTGAGTATGCTCACGGTTTTGCAAAGCTTTCCTTTGTTATTCCGTGAAAATTGGAGAGTTGAGAATGGAACACCGAGACTACCCTACATGGGGTAAACGAAGGTGTGTGAGTAATGGAATGATAATGGGGAATCATAGATTTTGGAATTTATATATCATGAAAAATAGTCATATGAAAGTAATCATCTTGTACACATGACACTTGTTCTTGACACTATTGAAACTCAAGAGAGTTTATGTGTTTTCGTGGGCAACCCACTAGAATCGTGACAAGCATTATGGCCCTTAGATGAATAACCTACTATTTTGACAAATGACCACTTGTTCATCATCAAGAGTTCGATTACTTCGATAATACATTATGTCATATAGGTCAAGTATGAGGTAGGAGGTTGAATCATCCATTTAGGAACCTCTTTGTAGTTTACATAAGTCAAGTAGGAGGTGGGAGGATTTACCATCCACTTAAGACCTCTTTGGATTCACCACTACACATGTGTCTTAGACACAAGGAGGGTCATGAACTTACAAGTAAAGAATGAAATGAGACAACTAAGCTATGAAAATCATCAAGTAGTGTGTGGATTCTATGATGGATAGCCCAAGCTGTTTCAAATATCACACATTCATCAAGCTTATCTTGAACACTACTTGTGGGTGTAAACCCTAGTCGAAAACAGAAAGTTTGTGAGGTTTTAACCTCTAGTTTGACATGTCTCAACCTTGTTTTTAAGCCTAACCAACCACATATAGTGTTGTTAGCATTAGGACATAGGTTTGAGATGAGTTGAACTCAAGTTAAACAAGTTTTATAAAAGTTTGAAGAATATAAATCAAAACAGTCCACTTTGGAGCCTTTTTCGTGACATTCCAGGGCCTGATTTTCTATGGAAAACCATTGGAGATATGCAAAAGGTCAAACCAAGCAAGTGGGAAAAAGAATGGAGTGTTTTTGTTGAGAAACGAGTGAGTTACACTCACTTTAGTGAAGAAGAGTAATTCTGCCGAATTTGCAACTTTCAGCTTGATTATGGAGGATTAGAGAGTATTTTAATGATTAGAAAAGTGTAAAAAGGCTTGGGAATGATGGGATTTTATAGGGAAGGATTAGGGTTGGGTTTGGTGAAGTATTAAATGTTAAAACATGTTTAAAACTCAAAACAAACACAAAAACCCGCTCAAATTGCGAGTTAGAGGGGCTGGTTCGCGCTGGTCAGCCTCTGATAATGAGTGTTTTTGTTCAATGAGAGGCTTGTGGTGTAGTGGCTGGGGGCGCTGTTTGTTTAACCGGGTGACCTGGGTTCGAGTCCCGCGGACACCGGTTTTGGTTATTATTATTTTTTATTAAAAGCATTATATTACTTACTAGTATTAAGCCCCTGCATTGCAGCGGTTGTCATAGAATTGTGTCAAGTAGTATAAATGCTATACCACCAACACCGGAAAAGCTCGTGAAAACAAAATAAATGAATAAACGAAAAAATAATGCCAAGCGAAAAGCAGACATAAAAGCTTTGAATCACGAACGCTCGTTGCAAAGAAATAAACCGAAATGTAAAACAAAGAAAAAAATAAGTAAGTCAATCTAGGACGCGCGCGTTGGACGAAATTGTCAAACGGAGAAAAATAAATGTGTTGCGACGGGCCAATCAAACGGGAAAAAAATACGAAAATATGTGAAACCCACACGCACGTTACGGTGCGTTAACTCACAAAATTTAGGACGAAACGAAAAACTTGGGAAAGATGAAAAGTATAGTGGACCAAAACTGAAAATAAAATAGAGTGGTGATTAAATTGCAAAAGATGAAAAACTTTGGGTTAAAAGTAAAAAAAGAAACGGTCTAAATTGCAAAATTGAAGTTATTCATTAATTTTAGATAAAAATAAGGATAAAAATAAGTGATATAGTTATTAATATTAATAATAAATAAATAGCAAGTAAATTTATGAGGTTGAAGGAGAGAATGCCATGTGCATTTTTGTAGTCTTTTATTATAAATTAGATAATTATGAACATAAATGGTCCCTGCAAGTTCTAAAATTATTAAATTACCAATTAAACCCTTAACTTTATTATTTTTTTAACATTCCACATTAATCTTCCTAATCTACTAAATTATTATATATATAAAAAATTAACTTTTTAAATTGTAAAAAAAAAGTTTAATTAATTTATTTAATTAAATTTAAATAACGAACAAGTAATTATATTCGTAACGAGTTAAATTAATTTAGTTTAACGAGTATCAAGTTTAATTGCGTAACAACAAATCAAGAATCTTGGATAATACAATGCTCAAACATAATTAAAATAGTTCGTTCTCATTATGATCAAAGGTCCCAAATTACAAATGGAAACGGAAGTTGAGTACAAAGAGAGTACGAGGTTTCTGAAAATAGAAATATAAGGGATGCCTGGAAATACGTAAAAGCCGGGCGTTACATCTCTTCCCCCTCCTCTTGCACTTCCAACAAGTCCTGATAAGGACTTTTACTGCTCCCACTGATCTTAGAAATCTTTAGCAATTTAGCATGCATGTGGTCAACGCTAGAAGACCAACAGATTCTAATAGAGAAAAAGGTTAAAGATTTTACTCATAGTTTCTCTACTTGAGGATTATAGTTTTGGCATTAAAATCGTAGTGAGCCCACGTTTAAGCAATAATGAAACTTTTGTTAGGTAGCAGTATACTCTTAAAGAGAAAAGTTGTGAAGGAGCAGTATCTTGTACAGGAGATACAAATTGAGGCAACAACAAGTTTTCACTCCCCTACCTCTTGCAACTCTCACAAGTTTAAGGATTAAGACACTTAATGCTCCCACTAACCTTTTAGATCTCTAGAAATGCTACAGGATAAGTTTCAATGATGTACGTGCTGTTGGAACCTGTCATATATTTTAGACTTGATTTCCTTAATGTCCAGATGTTATAAAAATTTGAGGGACATATTTAGAAGGAATCATAGTATATATGATTTAATTTCTATAATACCTTGATCACTAAGGGACATAATAAACACAAGTAAATATTATTTGAAATGATAAAAGACTTACGTCTGAATATTCCATTTTGGGATAAGTTCCAATGAAATATCATTTCCGATGGAACTTGATTTATTCCTTAAGCTATTTAAATATTAAGGCTTTTAACATATGCTGGTAAGTCACTAAGAATGAGATTTGATAATATTTCATCCTTCTTTAACCTGGTCATGATTTCACATGTAATTTGGCTTAATGCATGAAGTTTGTAGATCTCATTTTTCTTTTGTTAAATTTTCATTTGCAGGATAACAAAAGTTGTGAAAAATTGTAGTATATCTGATTCTATTTTATAAAGTTTCTATTCAGATTGTGATGACAAATAATATGAGAGTTTAAAATAAGAGTGACTTTGTCTTGACAATGAAAACCTCACAACTGTCATAACGTAGCCTTCGTATTGATACTAGATTCTAAATAATCTACAGAATATATAAGGTATCATGAAGGCCAATTATAAAAATAGTTTGCTATGGTTCTTATAGTTTTAACATTAAATTTGGCCACCAACTCTCATCCTAAGTATTTGTCGATTTCTGGTAAGAAAACACATAGAACTAGAGTCAACCTATCATGTGTAAATAAGAATATTATCATTAGCAGACTTAAATATCATACATATCTAACTACTTATCTTAGCCAGCTGTTGCATTGAATTATGGATAGTCTCGATGCTCGTGCATAGTCTAATGACATAAATTTGTAGTGAGACTTTCCTTTGAAGAAACTTATAGCTGGAAGTAGTACTTGTATACTATCTCGGGTCCTAAAAATATCCTCCTTTTAGGTTTAGTGGCGGTGAGATGAACAAAATCTAATTTTTCCAGTTTCATGCATTCCTTTTCCTTTACATGTGTTGCAAATCAACACACTCATTTTCCTTTGGTACTTCTGAGTGGTATAGTTGATTCTTAAGGCAACTTATAGTATTAGTGAAAAAGATTAAATAATGCACCTTAAAAGTGTACTGATTTCCATGTGTAAACCCTTAAATTATGGGCCATGGTATTGTACACCATGATGTATTCTCATATGCCACTAACTTATAGTAGAATATACGCATGCGACTTAGGAGTTATTTTGATTCTTCCAAAGAAAAGAGATTAGTCTTACGAAATTTAGAATCTGGAATAGCATCCCATGATAGCAATAATGAAATGAGTTCTTGATTATCATAAGAAATATAATGGTTGACTTATCTCACTAGTCATGCTCTAGTTTTTCTTCTGTAATACATTATCATAAAAGAGCAATGGATTATCATATCTTAAGAAATAATCAACAATCCAATAAGAGCAACTTTTGTAGAAACTCTTTAGTAAGCAAAACATTTTTTTGAAATTAGAGTGGATGAAAATGAATGTGATACAAGCTTAAGAAGAGTGATCTACATTATGGGGTAATCAAGTAAGGCAGACATAAATTATTATATTGAAGATACAGTCTATTATAACACCAAAATAACAGACTAACTTAAGGTTCTACCTGAATTTTGGCTTCGCTTTGGCTTTGACCAAAACTCAGACATTATGAACGTACATAAATAGCAGATTGTCTTAATGTTCAACATAAATTTGGTCTAAATTTGGCTTTGACCAAAATTTATGCATTATGAACATACATAATAGACTAACTTATTGTTCTACATGATCTTTGGCTTCGCTTTGGTTTTGACCATAATTCATTTATTATGAACATTCGTAAATAAAAATCAACTTAATGTTCTACCTAAATTTTGGCTTCGCTTTGGCTTTGACCAAAATTCAAGCATTATGAACGATATAAATAATAAATCGGATTAATGTTCTACCTGAATGTTTGGCTTTGACCAAAATTCAGATACTATGAACATGCATAAATAATAAACCCATTTAATGTTCTACATGAACTTTGGCTTTGCTTTGGCTTTGACCAAAGTTCACGTATTATGAATATAATGAATAATAGAGTAAGGCACATAAATATAACATAAAACCTTTGGGCTAGAAATGAAATATTTATGTAAATTATGTCAATAATTCACTACCTTTCTTGTTGGGTTTATATTAGAACAATACAAATATTTACCTAAAATGGTGTTATTTAAATTTCAACGTCAAAACAAGTGATGTGCCGTTGGATTCAACATATAGTTTTTCCTTAAAATTTACCATTACATAGTTATATATCATAATTTTGTTTCAAGACATATAAGTAAAAGATTATATCTTTTAATGTTAACTGAATTCAAGGAAAATTCAATTATACATGTAGAATCTTTAAACAACACATAATTTGGCTCTAAAATAGAAAAGGATTCATTAGTTTACTTCATGCCAAAAATATTACTTTACAAATTTTCATAATCATAAAGAAAATTTATCTTCTTTACATAATTAATAAAAACCGCCTTTTCACATGGCAATGAATTAATGTTATCACAAATCAACATAAGCAATATTAATTAGGATGCAAAAACATAACGTAAGATTGAATACCAATTAGCAAAACTACTAAAAAGCAATATGCTTAGGGTTTGTTCCAATGGCAGACCAACAAACCAATTCTTCATAATTATTTATTATATTTGCCATGGAATAAGAAAAGAAAGGATAAGCAATTCACATCCACGCACAGTATAATCAGGGAATGTGTAATCCATTATGAAACTATTAATGTAATTGAAGGCTAATGGCTTCGATTAATATTATATATTACAGTTAATTTAGTTCATATCACAAAACAAATTATAGTGACCGATTCATCATGATTGAATTGATATAATCAACATACGCTCTGATACCACATGTTGATTATATCTTTAAACATGGGTCAAAATGAAGAACCCTAATCATGTTTATTCAATCATAACGTAAATATAGACACCAAGTTAGAAATACTTACTTGTAGGGATGATTATCTTTGAGGATAAAGATGAAGACATGATTCCCGTTATGGTACCTTGTGTTGATGGATCACACTAGAGAGAATTTTTAGTACTGGTGTTCTACGTCCGTTTTTGATCACTTATCATCAATATATAAAGATCAATGAATAATGGTCATGAATAGTGATTCGTTGTAAAAACTCTATGTATTCTCTGTTAATGGGTACCTAAAGGGAAATCATAATTGCCCCTTGAACTAATCAATATTTACAATTACTACCGTCAAGTAATTGCCGGAACTAGTTATGTCATATTGGTAATGTTACCAAATGATCCGTAAGGCCACATCAACCGGATTTTTCTAACATTTCAAGGTACAATTTTGTATTTTAGCAGTACCATATTGAACCAGTACTGCTACCGAAAGTGATGGTATTGAAAATAACAATACTAACCTGAACTCGTGGATTTTGAAACTCATCCATAGTAGGGGCTAAAGCTCGAAGCACTCTTTGTTAATACTAAAAATACAAATTGCAGAAACAAATTACAAGTCAGAATTAATCAGCTTTAGACAGAAACACATTACAAATAAAAAAAACACACGTAAAAGTATAAAACAATATAAATAATCAAATAACCTTGAAAGTGTTATATTAAAATCGAAAAATTCCATACAAATTGTGAAACCTACTTGGTAAAAGAAGCTACACTTCTAAGAATTTGCCCTTTTAAATGGAACGTGATCAGTCACCAAACACACCCGCTCAATCGCCTCTAATGCGCCTTTCACCTTTCCTGCCGATCGTTTCCAAGGGATATATTTTGTTAAATATTATGTAATTTTATAATAAATAACATAATAGTTTATTAGATAGAAATATAATTTAACATGTTAAATATTGTGTAATTTTTAATAAATAATATAATGATTTATTAAATAGAAATATAATTTAACGTGTTAAATATTTTCATGTTTTATTTATAGAAATAGTTTGAATAAGAAAATTCGAATTAATTAAATTTAATAGTATTGAAACTTATTTGATTTGTGAAAAAAAAACATCATTATTGCTGTGAAAAATTAAAGAATTAAATAGTAACAAAGATTACCTTACTTGTTAAGAATCAATTCGTTGAAGGATTTAAGAGAAGCTTCTATGCGTACTCTGAATTGAAGATCAACTTTTTAAAAAGAAAATAATGATTAGTTGGAGCATTTATCATAAAAAAAAGACAACATTGCCCTTTTGACTTTTTCATTTGACTCATCGACAAAAAATCTCCAGTGAAAAAAAAATGAATTCAACGCAAGATTGTGATGATAAGCATACCTTTACGAGGTTTGGAAACGGTGTTAACAGAAGCAACAGTTTTTGCACTCTCACGTCATCTTCAAACTCTTCTCAACCGGTGACGAAAATAAAACTCCGTCACCTGAACCGTATTCTTCCTTTGATATAAATAATCCGGATTGAACAAATACATAGTTTCTTCACTGTCGCCAAACTTAACGGAGCTGTTGGCTTCTTATTCCACCACTTTATGCGGCACGTGAAGCGTGTCACATCTGTAAATCACGCAATGCAGCAGAATGGTAAATATTATCTAAACGAATAAACTAAATACATAATACAGAATTACAGGAACAACATGTATTATACAGTAAAAATCAGGAAACTTACAATAATACAACACCGCATTCTTCAAAGATTGGGGAACAAGACGAGATCTGTTAAGAGAATGATTTATTCCCGAAAAAATCTGAACAGTAAAATCCAATTAGAATATATAACCCGTTGTGCTTATATGAGATTTAAAATGTAAAGCTGAAACATTGCATAGCCTGTTTGGTATTTCATTTAGGTGATGTATATTATATGATTACATGTATGCAACTAGTAAAAACAATTATTTAACATGTTAAGAAAATATGTTACGTAATTATTCGCAATGGTATATTGTCAGGAAAGCTCCTAAAATCTGACACAACTTCCTCCTTGATTTCCATTGAAAAGTTGTTGTATATACCATTGCAAGTATATCCATTTGTGTTCTCAGGCATAAAATCTGGGCTAAATATAATCAACCTTGTGCTCTTCGTGTATAATCCGGTTGACTTGCTTGGGTAACAAGTAACCTCAAAGTTACCTTATAAAATCAAAATTAAATTCTGCTTTATAGGAATATATTCATATATGAAAATATGAATGAAAAAGTCCTACAATAGGTGATTTAAGATCAGATTTTTTGGTAACAGAACACATCGGCCGACCCAAAGAAGCACCAACTAAAGTCTCAACTGATCCCTTGACGATCTGTTAATGAATCAAATTAGCAGCAAATTAAGGTATGTTTTATAGTTCCACATTCTTTAAAGCAAATGGTCTTTTGTGTCTTTTTTCATAGCAAATTCAAAATGAATTTGGCGAGTTACTGTTTTTCAAAGATGGCGAGAAATAAATGGATCGATTAGGGTTATGTTTAGCAACTCAATAGGCTAAAACAAAAACAGCTTAAAGGAAATAGTATTACTGACTTACCTCTGTGTATATCTCTGAGGAGTCTTGAGAGACAGGATGATGTGTGTAAGTAACAAAGGCATAATCAGCTCTAATATATTCTTGAATTAAAATACCAATGCCTAGTTTATCATAATTTGTGTTTATATTTCTGTAACTGATATATGCTCCTTCATTCCATTTAAAGGCCCAAACCTTAAAATGGATAACAGATCGATTGTTAGATGCCCTGGTATCTTGGTCAAACTATGCTGCCTCAAGAGGAGGAAGAGGAGGGGGTACCATTTTCATAGCTTGCCAAACACAAGAATGTGATGATAAGCATACCTTTACGAGGTTTGGAAACAGTGTTAACAGAAGCAACAGTTATTTGCACTCTCACGTCATCTTCAAACTCTTCTCAGCCGATGACGAAAATAAAACTCCGTCCCCTGAACCAATATTCTTCCATTGATATAAATATCCGGATGAACAAATACATAGTTTCTTCACTGTCGCCAAACTTAACGGAGCCATTGGCTTCTTCTTCCACCACTTTATGTGGCACGTGAAGCGTGTCATATCTGAAAATCGAACAATGTAGCAGAATGGTAAATATTATCTAAATGAATAAACTAAATAAAGAATACAGAATTACAGGAACAACATGTATTATACAGTAAAAATTAGGAAACTTACAATAATACAACGGCGCATTCTTCAACTGTTTTGTTTGGGACGCTCCGGCACGTTAAATGCGAGAAGTGCGCTATTACATAATACAGAATTATACAACAAGTATTATTAACAGCATCGATTAATCATTAACAACAAAATCAGGTTGAAACAAGAAAGGCAACAATAATCGGAATTATTAACATTAGAATTACATTAAAACAAGAAAAGCGCCAAAAATCGGAATAATTAATATCAGAATAGATTAAAACAAGACCAGCAGCAAAAATCTAAATCATTAAGACCAGAATCAAATTAAAACAAGAATGACAGCAAATAATTGGAAGTTTGAATCATTAAAAACAACAATTCTTATTAATAACAGAAAATAATATTAACAACAACCGTAATATCTGTCCCTGAGGCATCGCCTTATATATGATTTTGCCCTGTTCCGCCTCGAGGCACGCGTCAGTACCGATGCCTCAACCATTCTTTAAACCGTGCTTTGTACAAGTTAAATTTTTAAATAACAATTACTTGAATACCTGAAGTACTTGCAGTTTTAGTTTTAACGTTCACAACACTAATGATTTGCGTCCCAATCATCAGAGCTACTACTACTGGAAGTACCACTTTCTGATTCACTTGAAATCTTTAAGCTGCCAAGTAAGTAAACATATGAAACTCAATATCCAAGATTGATTACTTAACCTTTAAATGGCTAATTAATGTATCTATCAAAACACTAATTGGATGTTTTGAATAGATAATTAAATTTTTAAAAACACTTATCTGCTGAATGTGTCCAAATCTTCTCCGCAGCAGTAGGAACCCTAGAAAAATGTTCTGTAATCAGATCATCAAATGTGACGATTGATAGTTCTTATGTGACAGTCTGCGGTTGAGAACCGCCAGAGAGAGATTCCAAAATGGTAAACAAACTGACTGAACTCTGAAAACATGTAAAATTATTGTAAGGGACGTCTAAAAGGTATTGTAAACAGTAAATGATAGAGCCAAACTGATAGTCTTGATGACAAGTTATTGAAAGATATGTCTAGAAGTTGAAGAGATTATAAACGAACCTCTAGCTTTCGGAATTCTTTATGCAGTTTGTTTTTTAATAAATATTAAGGAAACAAACTCACTACAAACCTATTTTCAAACAAATAACCAACATAATACAAACTTGTTCAAGATTGAACTTGATAAGTAAAGCTTATAGGTTCCAAAACCATGAAAAATTACAATAACTTGTTCATTTAAGTACGCCTTAACTCATGAATAGATTAAACAAATTCAACCAATTCTCATATAATAATTATCCTAGATAATTGACATATATATTATATATGAATTCAATTTTTTGCGGTGAAACATGTTTAGTAAGGTCACATACCTATACTGTCATGCTCACAAGTCCAGCCACATCTTCTTCAAAGTCATGCCCAAAAATCTATCAATAACAACTTAATATCAGCAACCTATACGCACAAATACATCATACTCAGCCACCAAAACTGCAACATTTTCCCAAAAGCAAAAACACAAAACCACAGTCACAAAAACCTCTTCAGAAAATGAATAAAAAACTTAAATATAATAAACTGTTTAATGAAAATGTAGAATGTTAAATCATTTTAACATTCTATATATAAATCAAATTTAATCAAAAAAAATTAACATGTTAAAACAATTTATTTTTTCTTAAAAAGCTACAAAAATCTAGATATAATCATAATTTCATGTAATCGGGTTAAATTAGATAAAACTTAAATGATAATCGCAAATAAATGATAACTTAAACTGAGATATATGATCTGAAACCCTAAAATTTTATACTCCATAGATCCAACACAAGATCGGGAACATCTACAGTTTTTCTATAAGTTTTCCGTAAGCAGATCTAAAAAAACGTAGATTATCAATGTAGATTCGAAAAACCTCAACCGGAAACTCAAAAATCGAAGACGTAATAAATGAAATCAACAAAGTTTATACCGATTAAATGTTGAAATCAACGAAGTTTATACCGATTAAATGTTATCCGGTGATAAACACAACAGGTTCCGGCCACATAATCCGGCGGCGACGGTGAAGAGATGACAAACTGATTCTCCGGCGAAGATACGACAGTAGAAAAGACTGCAGAGAAACCTAATAGAACTAAAAAAAATGTAAGCAGATCTAAAAAACGTAGATTATCAATGTAGATTCGAAAAACCTCAACCGGAAACTCAAAAATCGAAGACGTAATAAATGAAATCAACAAAGTTTATACCGATTAAATGTTGAAATCAACGAAGTTTATACCGATTAAATGTTATCCGGTGATAAACACAACAGGTTCCGGCCACATAATCCGGCGGCGACGGTGAAGAGATGACAAACTGATTCTCCGGCGAAGATACGACAGTAGAAAAGACTGCAGAGAAACCTAATAGAACTCAAAAAAAATGTAAGCAGATCTAAAAAAACGTAGATTATCAATGTAGATT